>CM056844.1:6685000-7290000 GCA_029853015.1 Chelidonichthys spinosus
GCGTTAGAATGGGGAAGGTGTCCGCGGGCCATTTGTAATGCAACACACACAAAAGCCCTTCCTGTATTGTCATTGAAAAGGCCATTCAGAGACGGCATTTGAAGGCTAATTACCACAAGGAAGGAGAATTAAGGCGGCCATTGTTGGTTTCTTTACTTTGCTGTGATATGTTGATGGAAACAAGGCTGTGCTTTTCAACGTGCGAGCACGTCTGCACGTATTTACCCTCCGTGCGATGTGATTATATTTGATCTGGGAGCTGTGAGCGCCTGTAGAGGTCAGAACTCTGCCTTTCACGCTCCCTCGGACACGTAGCGCTAACATGGCATGTCTGTGTTATCTGTTCGTCCCGTATCAGCCATACTACTCCCTCGGTCCGCAACAGGAACCACTGAACTTTGATTGCCACCATGCACAGCCTCTCACAACGGGACTGTAGATATAGTAGATGGAGATATTTAGTGTGGAAATGTGTAACTACACGTTGTTATTACATAAGAAGTTTAAGAACGTTTCCCAATAATGATGTTGGTGTAATTTACTATCACGTAGACAAAGAAAAGACCAAAAGAACCACAATCTATAGTTACTATTATTATTATTGCAGGTAATCAATCATTTTATTCTGAAAATATTTTGGAGGATATTCAGATGGTGGAGAGGCAACAGGAAACGAAGGGCGAGAGATGCAACAAAGGCCGGACTTGGTTCCGGGAAGTTGCCGTTCAGGGTTGATGTCTTCAGCTGCAGGAACATAACTCATAATTTTGTCTAAATAATCATAATCTGTCCAACTTTTTCTCGGCTGGGATAGTCATTGATGTGTCATAGGTTTGGGGAAACGTGATGTTTGCATAAACTAGCGTGGCAGCGAGGCATCTAAACTAAACAAAGATGTCAGATCCACTCTGTTTGTGTCGGCCGTTCCATCCGTTATCATTTGCATGGCATCATTTGCATGGCTCGCCAAAGACAGATATCAACTGTCCGTTTCTGTTGCAGGACTTCAGATGTGTCCCATGCCGGCCAGAGTTGCCCTTCAGTCCCGAGATGGATTCCACACGTCAGAACGACAGCGATGGGGGAGGAGGACGCCACGGGTCGCCGCCGCCGCATGACGAAGGGAGACCGCCGCAGCCGCCGCAAACCCACGACGGTTCGCCCAACCCCGGGTCGACCGGCCGGCAGCCGCTCCATGTGCTCTCTCTGGATCAGATCCGGATAACGGGGAGTAGCAATGAGTACACAGAAGGGCCCACGGTCGCCCAAAGGTCTCCGGCCTCGCAGCTTCGGCAGCAGAAGAGTGACTTGTCACCGGGTTCAAGCACCAGTGGGGAGACTCCGGAAGACCTGCATTCATTGACTCAATACGGAGACGCAAATGCGTCCATCTCCCCCAGGGACGGCGCGTTGGAGGACTCCCAGAGCAGCATCGGGGCCAGCGTGGGCAGCTCGTCGTCGGGCCAGCGGCTCCTCGGCAACCAGATAATCAGAACGCAGCCCAAACGTGCGGAGCCGACCCCAGAAGAGCTGAAGCCCCTCCACCAGGAGCCCCGGCCCGTGTTGGCCGTGCCCGGCAGCGGCGGCCACAAGCACCCGGGCGTGCACACCAGCAAGTGCGAGGACTGCGCTCGGTGCCGTTGCCCAGAGTGCACTCGCCCGCGGGTGCTCCCGTCCTGCTGGACGTGCGGCAAGCGGTGCGTGTGCTCGGCGCAGAACGCGGTGGAGTACGGCACGTGCGTGTGCTGCGTCAAGGGCCTCTTCTACCACTGCTCCAGCGACGACGAGGACACGTGCGCCGACAAGCCCTTCTCGTGCGCGCCGTCGCACCGCTGCGTCCGCTGGGCCACCGTGTCGCTCCTGGGCCTGCTCTTCCCCTGCCTGCTGTGCTACCTCCCGGCGAAAGGGTGCGTGGCCGCGTGCCAGAGCTGCTACGACCGACACACGCGACCCGGATGCCGGTGCAAGAACGCGAAGCCGATCCACTGCGAGGATGTTGGCAAGGCGACGTAGACGATGAAGCGGAGAGACTGAGTTCTGTAGGTTCCATGGAGACCTTGACCCCTACCAGATCTGGGCCGACGTAGTCACGTGTTGCCTTCAAGGCCGCTTGGAGGAACTGGAGGTTCACTCCACCCTAGCATTATGAGTCTCACTTGAAAGGTAAACCAAAATAAAGCGCTTCACGTGTGTAAAAGTATGAAGACATTTTACCGGTTTGTCCTGAAAGATGATTTCTTCACTCAAGTGCCCAGATATTGTCGTTGCGATGAGAGTCCAAATGGATAGCCTTTTTGTTTTTGTTAACATTTAATACAACTTATATGCTAAGAACAGACTCCTATTACTAACTGTCTGTAAAGTAGTAAATGCAAAGGGTATGTACATTAGAAAGTCTGACAGATGTTTATTTTTGTACATATAATAACACTTCAACTGTGAAACGTTTTCTGCCACACCAGAGGCACCTTGCTAAATCCACATTTATATGAATCAGTCAACTTCATTCATACAGTTTGTATGTATGTCAATCATTTAATGTAATTTACAAAGGAAAAATATTCTACCTTCTACTTGTAAATTGTACAGTGACCTTATATGAAAAAAATCTATTTTCTAATTCCAACATTGCTTAGTGTAAAGTTAAAAAAAATATATATTTATTTGAAGGTTTTATTATTTTATAATGAAAAATATTTATTTTGAGAACTACTCCGACCTGTAGGAGTGTCAACGCTGGATGGATAGTTCAAGACCAATATATTAACGTTTGAAATTAAACAACCTTGAAGTCTGATGGAGTATTTCTTCCTGTTTTTATTCCTGCGTCGATGTTCATTTCGTCACTTCATGTTCAAACATCTGCGTTCCTGCAGGAAGAACCTCCTTAAAAACGATTTTCTGCATACAAGTTCCTCAGTGTCCTGCAGGTACTCGGCCCCTTTTTTCCCTCCTTTTTTATTTCTATCAAAGGTTTGTTCAGGAATTCCTCGGTCTCGAATGTCCCTGCAGGCGAAACACAAGCCTGAAACACAAGCCCCTGACACTTGTTGACAGCATACGGACGTGTTTGCGGCGCGGTATGCATTCACGGCCCTGATTGACGCGCCGAGGCCCAACCTGCGCTCGCTTGTTTGTTATTCATCCCCCCGGCCTTTGACTGCCGAGGCGTTTGCTTTACATAATTATCAACTTTCACCTATTTTTTTTTACAGCCGACGTGGAGGCCGAATCTCATTAGGGACAGAAAAGAGTTGATCTGTGTGTTCGGTTTTATCTTTCCAGTCGCAGGCCTCCTCTCTGCCTCCATTGTCTCAGCCGTGAATGAAGAGGGAAGGGGGGGGTTGTTAGGAAGAGGGAGCGCTAAGGGTTAAAAGCATCACTTTGAATGACAAAGACCTAACAGTTTACCCCCGTATTCAGCCCGGCATGCATTCATCCTGTTTTCAATAGTCGGGGGGTCATTCTGGCTCCCCAACGCTACCTGCTCCTACTTGGTATTCCCATAGGGAGATTGTTGTCTTGTTGGCGGGGTGGATCTGTTGGGACATGCAGCTATAAAGCAAGTTTATTTCCCTAAACCTCCTCATGACTCCACATTACATCCAGAACGGTGTTTCCCTCTTTATCTTCTTTTTTTTTAATGTCTGCATCTCAGCTCTGAGCAAAATGCAGCGTGGGAAAAAAAGTATATCTTCAATCAACAGTTATTTTTGAACGGCGTAAGGGCTTTCCTCGGATTTCCTCCGGTCATTTCCTTCCTGGGCTGATCTTAAATCAGGAATAATGTGTTTCCTTCAATAAAACACGGCTCTAGAGATGGTTTTTGAACTTTTATAACCTTGTAGAGTCAAACACCATGCATAAACTGACAAATAAATAGGAGAATTAGTGCATATAAATTCTGACAAACAAGATTTCGTGCATAAAAGGATAAAGACAAGATACCCGGGTCGTCCCAGTGATTTGGCAGCAGGAGGAGGAGGGAGGAGCGGGGGGATCAGAACGGCTCTCTTTGTTGGTTTTAGCCGCCGCGGCCCCGGCGGCTCATGGCGACTGTGGGGCAGAGCGGCCTATTCAGCCTGCTCACCAAGGCAGAACGCAGCACAGGAAGACAGGAAGGAAGCGGGGCTATTCTTCATGGACGCTTTGTCTGTCTGTCTGACGGCCGGGCTTAAGCAATCAAACAGCAGTGAGAGAGAGAGGGAGGAAATGCAGGGTGGTGTGAAAACAGCTCATTTATGAGAACTTATAATGTGCTAAAATATAGAAAACACTCAGGAAATACCCAGTACTTAAACAGAATATAATTTATCCGGTTAAATTGTAATTATCCGGAAGTTAGTTAAAGCATTTTGAAGAATAAAAAGTGCACAGTTGACATGACAGTGAGGGAAATTCCAACTTCAGTTTGACCTCAAATCAGCACCTTAAAGTGGAGATTATGTGAGTCGGGCTTATGTGGCTCCGAATATCAAATAAATGAACTATTTCCAACTAAATAGTGAAATTCTAGTTGTTTTCATTGCATTATAGAACAATCATGGAAGTGAATGTTCCTTTCTCTTTGGTGTTAAATCATCTTACCCTCCGTTTCTCAACTGCAAAGTCTACTTTTATTCTACTATATTTGATCCAAATCTCTTCTAATCACTCATTGGTTGCAGAAAAGCCGGTTGAAGACGGTTCTGCAGCCTCTCTCAAAGAAAAACCCCTCTTCCGCGTCGGTGAAAGCCATTTCTCAGAAGCTGAAAGTTTCTGGTTTTCCGTCGTGGGCGAGCTCGAGATGCACGCGTCTCGTTCTGCATCCCCTCACCTGACTGTGGTTTTACTTTCCACTCAGACTCGCTAGTAGTACTCTGTGTATTCATCAGCAAAGAAACATCCCACAACATGGAATAAATCCCAATCCTATCAGAGTGACATCCTTTTTTTTATATCTGCCGTTAAACTCCTTGAGTGTGTGTGTGTGTGTGTGTGTGTGTGTGTGGAGCACAAAGGCTGCAGATGAGTCTGAAAACTTTCAAACGTGGCCTGTCGGCGTGTGTGTGTGTGTGTGTTTTCCTGCACACGTGTGTGTGTGTTTCTGTCGGCATAATGGAGTCTCTCGCCCAGACAATGAAGCCTGACTGGAGGCCTAAGTCTAATAGCAGCACTTAACTTCAATCCACCACAGGAAGTTGGCTCATCTGCACACACACACACACACACACAGAGAGAGAGAGAGAGAGAGTCGGACCGTTGCTGACAGCCAGTGGATATTTGTTGGCGACACCATGGCTGCAAGGCTCTTTACAGCTTAGCGGCCAATTGTTGTTCACACACACACACACACACACTCAGAGCTTAGAGCTTCAGTTGTTATCCTGAAAGGCAACCCTTATCCCTCCCGCTACACAGTAGGACAGACGCACATACAAAAAAAAAAAATCAAAAAGGGGGTATTAGTGCGGTCTGACAGCTCACTATGCCCCGCCGCTTTTTTCCTGTGCGCACATGTGCGATGGCTGCAATTATGTGTGTGTGTGTGGGAATTAGAAGGCGGGAGAATAGCGGGCGTTTAGCCACTGCGTGCTAAGCAGCTAGCGCACTTTTCATCCACGTGGCTGCACATGCAAAACATATTTCCATATCTCACTACTCCTGTTCTTATACCGGCCACATGCTTCACGCCAACTTCCCCTTTTTTCCCCCCCAGGTGCCCCTTCCACCTCCACCTGAATACTGTCATTGAGATTGAATTATTCAAATAGTGCCAGGAAGGAGGGCGAGGACATTTGTGAGTCAAATCTACGCCGGAGCGGTGGTAATAAAATAATATAGCAGACTTCAGCCGTGAAGACAGGGAGTTCTGATACTGTTTGGTCTCCATCGTTCTGCAGGAAGCTGGAGAAAACTCGTGTTAAATGTATGAAATACACTCCAGACCTCCAGGCACGTGTTTGTGTTTTGCATTTGGTGGATTCGTAGAAAGGCGCAGGCATACTCGGAGCATAATCAGCTTTTTTTTTAATGGTTTTGTTTGTGGTGACATATTCTACTCTCACAGACCGTTAAACTCCATTTATTGAAATATTTTCGGTGCTGTAAAAATGCGTCATTGTGGTGAAAAAGTGGTTGTGATTATAAAGAGCAGACCGCTAAAACAACAAATTAAAACATATAATAATTTGGCAGGGAAACTCAAAGTTATACATTTAACGTGCAATAAAAAAAACAATTTGATGGTTAATTATCTGCTGCTTTGTGTTTTTATATGCTGTTTCCCAGAAAATATATTTTCTAGTGGTTGATAGTCTACGTAGCGTAGCGTAGCGCCAACTGTGACTTTTTGAAAACGATTAAAGCGTGCGATCGTTTACGCCCTCTTGCTTCAAATCCGAGGCAGGAAATCGATCCGTTGATCTGTCGGGCATCCATGAGAGTCCTGTTCCCGTCACAGGTGCGGCGCGCTGACAAGCCCATGATGACAACCCGAGCCCGTGTGTGAAGACAGAAATTTGTCAATGGCTGCAGAGATTGTGGCATTCTTGGGATTCCTCTCTGATTCCACGCAACCGGATGACAAGCCGGAGCGGGAGAGGCCTTCTGCCAAAGCTCTCCACTCCGACACAGGTGCAATATTTCACCGGAGAAAGGCTCCTCTGTTTTTTGGAAGCTGCGTGATGTATGGGGAGGATTTAGAGGCAGCAGCTTCGGGATGGAGAAAAATGAAGTGAATTAAAATGAGTACGTTACATCGCCTGGAATCCCACTCCCAGGGAGAATCAGGAGGCACTCGATGATCATTTGTGACCTTTCTCCCCCCGATAAGGTCATCATAAGTCCGTTTACAGGCCTTCCATCTCTGATTGGCTGTCGGGCGGCGAGACACAGATTGCCTCATTGCAGAGGGACCCCGACGTCGGGGAAAACACGCCGCACACTTAACATGTCATTTCACTGCGAGGCGTCTTAAGAAGTAGCGCCGGAGCCTGGCCCCGAGCCTAAAGCAACACCAGTCCTTCAGCCTGGAATGCCGGCTTGATTAATATAGAAAACAGAGTCTCGCTTGAGCTCATTTGGTGGAGAAGTGTGGTGCTTTACAACGAGTTATTTAATATTTAATACACTATCATCAGATTGAATTTGATTCGGACAAAAGAAAGAAGTGGAAATCATCTTTTTTTTTTTTTTTTTGCATAAACCAGCCAATGAGAGGGTTGATCTCCTTGGCGTTGACACCAAAGCAAAAAATCAATGCTCAAGTCTCCGTGGTCCCATGAACGCCCCGCCATTAACATCGATTTTCCCCCCCGACACTGAATGAATAACACACATGGGAGCGCTTGTCCTTTTTGGAATTTTGTGTGCGCAGGTGAGTGTGTGTGTTGTGTGTGTGTGTGTTTGCCCAAAGAGGAAGTTCCTGTGGTGAGACGGCCCTAAGCTGAACACACACACACACACACACACCACTGGAAAAGCCGTGGAAAACAACTTCCTGTGGTCACCTGCTCTCAATGACCCTGAAGAAAGAGACCCTTACAAACCAAACCTCACTGTCTCTCACACACACACACACACACACACACACACACAGGGTAAGGACGATGAATGGGGCCCTCAGATAAAAATAAGGGAAAAATGATTCAACCCAGCAATCCTTTAAATCTCGTTGGCATCTTCAAACAAGCGTTTATTTTCACTTCAAAGTAATAAAAAAGGAGGTAATTCATGAAACGGAACAGTGACTGAAATCTGCATGAAATCACCACCGGGCTCACTGATCGGCCAATCAGATTACAGAAGTTTCCCTTTTGGACAGCCACTGGAATCACCATGCCGACGGGAGTTCTGCTTGTTTGACGGTGTTGGACGGGCTGTTTGGTGTCCAGCATCAGGGCTGCGTTCAAGATACGCTACAGAAGTCGTAGAAGACAGTTTCACGTGCTTAGATGAGATAGTATGCCCTTATAAGATTAAGACTTTTTCAATTGTTTCTTCGTCTATTAAGATGTATATTGTTTAGGGTTTTTTTACCGTACAGTTTCAAATGTTTAGTTCAGTTTGGTCAAGTTTGCAGAAGCTGAACTGTTTTTTCATTACATTGAGCAAACTATTTTTATCAAGTACCTTAAGGCTGACAGTAACTCAACGGTGTGGACTTGTAGCTTCAACCATTTATACATTACTTGCAGTTAACTCGTGTTTTTATAAAGTACTTTTATCAAACAAATTTAAGTGTTTATACAGAACTTTTAAATTACTATTTAAACTTTTATGCAGTACTTTTAGCTTACTATTTAAACTTTTTATGCAGTACTTTAAGCTTACTATTTAGCTTTTTTATGCAGTACTTTTAGCTTACTATTTAAACTTTTAGCTTACTATTTAAACTTTTTATGCAGTACTTTTATCTCACTATTTAAACTTTTTATGCAGTACTTTTACCTCACTATTTACACTTTGGTGGAGCATCTTATTGGTGGATTCAGCGACACATGCTTGACCAGGGCTTGACCTGCTGTTGGCGCCATTATTGCCCACTCGGTGCTAATCTGGCCTCACCCCTCGCTCACTCTGCTTGGCTCTTGAGCACATCGACAGCCCTCGTCGTCTGAATGCATCTTGTCTATGAGCATAGAAAATTGGATTGAATACTGGTTGGTTTCACAAGTTCCAAGCATATTTTGATGATTATCTATAATCATCCACCAATAAGATGCTCGCTGATCGGCCAATCAGATTACAGAAGTTTCCCTTTTGGACAGCCACTGGAATCACCATGCCGACGGGAGTTCTGCTTGTTTGACGGTGTTGGACGGGCTGTTTGGTGTCCAGCATCAGGGCTGCGTTCAAGATACGCTACAGAAGTCGTAGAAGACAGTTTCACGTGCTTAGATGAGATAGTATGCCCTTATAAGATTAAGACTTTTTCAATTGTTTCTTCGTCTATTAAGATGTATATTGTTTAGGGTTTTTTTACCGTACAGTTTCAAATGTTTAGTTCAGTTTGGTCAAGTTTGCAGAAGCTGAACTGTTTTTTCATTACATTGAGCAAACTATTTTTATCAAGTACCTTAAGGCTGACAGTAACTCAACGGTGTGTGGACTTGTAGCTTCAACCATTTATACATTACTTGCAGTTAACTCGTGTTTTTATAAAGTACTTTTATCAAACAAATTTAAGTGTTTATACAGAACTTTTAAATTACTATTTAAACTTTTATGCAGTACTTTTAGCTTACTATTTAAACTTTTTATGCAGTACTTTAAGCTTACTATTTAGCTTTTTTATGCAGTACTTTTAGCTTACTATTTAAACTTTTAGCTTACTATTTAAACTTTTTATGCAGTACTTTTATCTCACTATTTAAACTTTTTATGCAGTACTTTTACCTCACTATTTACACTTTGGTGGAGCATCTTATTGGTGGATTCAGCGACACATGCTTGACCAGGGCTTGACCTGCTGTTGGCGCCATTATTGCCCACTCGGTGCTAATCTGGCCTCACCCCTCGCTCACTCTGCTTGGCTCTTGAGCACATCGACAGCCCTCGTCGTCTGAATGCATCTTGTCTATGAGCATAGAAAATTGGATTGAATACTGGTTGGTTTCACAAGTTCCAAGCATATTTTGATGATTATCTATAATCATCCACCAATAAGATGCTCGCTGATCGGCCAATCAGATTACAGAAGTTTCCCTTTTGGACAGCCACTGGAATCACCATGCCGACGGGAGTTCTGCTTGTTTGACGGTGTTGGACGGGCTGTTTGGTGTCCAGCATCAGGGCTGCGTTCAAGATACGCTACAGAAGTCGTAGAAGACAGTTTCACGTGCTTAGATGAGATAGTATGCCCTTATAAGATTAAGACTTTTTCAATTGTTTCTTCGTCTATTAAGATGTATATTGTTTAGGGTTTTTTTACCGTACAGTTTCAAATGTTTAGTTCAGTTTGGTCAAGTTTGCAGAAGCTGAACTGTTTTTTCATTACATTGAGCAAACTATTTTTATCAAGTACCTTAAGGCTGACAGTAACTCAACGGTGTGGACTTGTAGCTTCAACCATTTATACATTACTTGCAGTTAACTCGTGTTTTTATAAAGTACTTTTATCAAACAAATTTAAGTGTTTATACAGAACTTTTAAATTACTATTTAAACTTTTATGCAGTACTTTTAGCTTACTATTTAAACTTTTTATGCAGTACTTTAAGCTTACTATTTAGCTTTTTTATGCAGTATTTTTAGCTTACTATTTAAACTTTTAGCTTACTATTTAAACTTTTTATGCAGTACTTTTATCTCACTATTTAAACTTTTTATGCAGTACTTTTATCTCACTATTTAAACTTTTTATGCAGTACTTTTACCTCACTATTTACACTTTTTATGCAGTACTTTTATCTCACTATTTAAACTTTTTATGCAGTACTTTTATCTCACTATTTAAACTTTTTATGCAGTACTTTTATCTCACTATTTAAACTTTTTATGCAGTACTTTTATCTCACTATTTAAACTTTTTATGCAGTACTTTAAGCTTACTATTTAAACTTTTTATGCAGTACTTTTATCTCACTATTTAAACTTTTTATGCAGTACTTTTATCTCACTATTTAAACTTTTTATGCAGTACTTTTACCTCACTATTTAAACTTTTTATGCAGTACTTTTACCTCACTATTTAAACTTTTTATGCAGTACTTTTACCTCACTATTTAAACTTTTTATGCAGTACTTTTACCTCACTATTTACACTTTTCATGCAGTAGTTTAAGATGACTATTAAAACTTTTTATGTGGTACTTAAACAGCTTATACATACATTCTTTCTTTTTTTCTGGTAACTATTTCAAGTACTGTTTGTGTGCTAACCATGCCGTTGCTATGGTAGCAAGTAGCAAGGTGGCAGGTAACTTGTAAACTGGGCCAAAGTAATTGTGAATCACGGTATTTTATAGATAATCATCAAAATATGCTTGGAACTTGTGAAACCAACCAGTATTCAATCCAATTTTCTATGCTCATAGACAAGATGCATTCAGACGACGAGGGCTGTCGATGTGCTCAAGAGCCAAGCAGAGTGAGCGAGGGGTGAGGCCAGATTAGCACCAAGTGGGCAATAATGGCGCCAACAGCAGGTCAAGCCCTGGTCAAGCATGTGTCGCTGAATCCACCAATAAGATGCTCCGGAATGAACAGCAAGCAAATATCTGAGATGTGTAATCAAGCACACAACCTGTGTGAAAAGCACATATTTTGGCGTGATCTCCGATTCACGATGCGTGTTTGGCCAAAGAATAGTCACATGACCCAGTGGTTCTGTACTCGTGTTTTGATTGGCCGGCCCAGAATCCCCTCTGTGCAGAAGAGGAAGTTACTTATCAAGGATCTGGTCGACCCGTGCCAAAGCTAAGCTTCATGTCACTGCCTCTTTAACCAACCCAATATCCTGTGTGTGTGTGTGTGTGTGTGTGTGTGTGTGTGTGTGTGTGTGTTTTCCATGCGTTTCTTGGAAGGAGGCGGACTACAGCTCCTTCATGTTACGCCTCAGACACACACGCCACTTATCCACACACACACACACACACACACACACTCCCCAGCACAAACACACTGCTGCTCTCTGAGCGGGAGCGGCAAACGATCGGCGTAAAAGTTTGCTGTTGCTATCGACAAAGCAGCCTCTGTTCTTCATTTCCCCCCCCCCCACCACCACCACCACCCATCACCACACACGCCCCCCCTCCTCCTCCTCTCACACATTTCATGCCTCCTCCCTCCTGTATCCCTCTCTCGCCTCTCTTCTCCGTCTCCATGTCAACCCTCCCCACCTCCACCATGCTCCATCCTCTCTCTCTCCCTCCGTGCTCCTCATTCAGATCCTCTCTCGCCCCTTTGCGTTTCGGATGTAGGGCAGGAAAAAGGAAACAGCGCCAAGCTCTGTTTGTCAGGGGGAGAGCAGCGCCGGAGACTGCGGCAAAGGCACCGTCTGTGTGTGTGTGTGTGTGTGTGTGTGTCAAGGGGACGATCTGCTTTCCAGGTGATGCTGCTTCCAACACCAGTAGCACCAAATGATGATGACATCATCATTCCAGGAGGCAGAGAGCCAGATAGTTCCCTCAGTCGTCGGGTCGAGACTTCACCGAGCCGAAAGGCCATAAATTTGACTCCAGATGAATATGAATGTGTGTAAAAGGCGACCGTTAATATGCCAACATGGCGAAAATCATTAATGCAGCTGTAAAGTGTTTCAAGACCGATGTATATGAGAGGAGATACTCAGCAGTAAAGAGGAGGTGGAGTCATTAATCGATGGGACCAGGAGAGAACAGGGGGATGAGCCGGGGGGGAGAGCGGAGGTCAAAATGTAAAGTTGGAATTAATTAGGGCCATTCGCGGGGCCAAATGAATGGCTCATTGTTAGCACGGACAGACAGCGAGGAGGAACAATCCGGGCTTTGTGCTGAGTTCACCCCCCCCCCTCCTTCTCGCTGAGCACATAACATACATGATAATGTTTCAACGTATCAGAAAGGGGGAATTATATCACAAAAGCAAACTACATTCCTTAAAAAACAGCTACAAAAGGTAGAAAACTTTTTTTTTATTATATAAAATATGACATTTTATAAATAATTTGCCTTGATGACTCATGCTGTATTTGTTTGAGTCGCAGCGAGGAGCTCTGTTTGAACGGGACGGGCAGGTGGCTCTTATCTCTGGCAGACCACAGCGCCGGGACACTCACTGCATTGTATTCACACACACACACACACACACACACACACACTCGAGCGCAGGGCGGCTGGCTCCGTACCAACCATCTGCTGCCGAGGACAGGAGCCTTCCACTCTCCAGTGGTGATGTACGGTGTCGGGCTGCTGCTCGCCACCTCGCCCGGCGAGTCACCACTTCATCATATAGCGGGTCAGACCTCGACGCTGATCTGCTTTCTGTTCCTTTTGGGGCGGAATGAACCTTTAACGTCAATATTATATTAGTTTTGATTGTTTTTTTTAGTTGATTAGTGGTTTCTGAGGGCAGTGGATCGCTATGGCAACGGCGGCCTGCTGTAGGTATGGGACGATACGGAAATTTTACACTGGATAAAATACCTGGGATTGTACCCTGTTATCATAAAAATGTGCTTATCTGGAGTCCCAGAATGAAACATCTCCACGATTTACACTTCCGGCATCAAGTCCCCGATCTTAGCATCAACTTCCCCGAACTCTTAACGCAACCAGGTGGTGATTTATTTAGTTTCCACCTTAACAGATCGCTCCTATTGACTCCAGGCCTGCGTTTAATCTCGGGCCATCTGCAAGTGAATTGCTAAGCGCTGTTTATTCCTTCCAACTAATGGGCATCTATGCCTCAGAGAGACTGTCAGGCAAGCCTCTTCTCCCCATTGACATCTTGATAAGTGGAAAATTGGGCCTGGAAATGGAGCCGGAGAAGGTTTACGGAGTCTCTCCTCCACCTCCCGCATAATTGCAGCCTCAAAACCGGCCCGTAATTAATCTTTGAGAAAACTTGTCAAATTATTAATAGGGCCCTTAAGTGATGGCCCTGAAAGGAGGCCAGTGTTCGGAGGCGGGGGAGAGGGAGCGGGAGCTTGTGGAGGGGCTGTTTACTGTGAAAACACGAGGGGGGGGTCCACGACTCCACGTGTCAAGGCTCTCCACACATGAAGGAGTTAAAGGGAATAAGAGCTCAGACTCCAAACTGCAAATGTCATCGGGTATGAAGTGAGCGGCTCTGTGGAGGGTTGAAGGTCCCGATCGGACTGTCACCCATGGGTGTGAGCTCAGAGTGGGTGTCAGAGGGTTGGCCACGCCCCCAATTTAAGCCTAATAGAAATAAAAGAATACATTCAGTAAATCATACATTGTCTTTTCTTGCCTTTTATAAGCTATAAGATGATTTTGTGTAAATGTAACAACTCACACTCATAATGCACTCCATAATCAATTTCATATCACGCTCTATTATATTAGAAGCATGGAAACTAGGGGTGGGTAAAAATATTGATACGGCAATATATCGCGATACTTTGCCACCCAATACAATATTGATTTTTCAACTCCAAAGATCGATTTTTAAGACGCGTTGTGAATGCAGTATTTTATCCTTTTTCATTTTATTTTCAACATTTATTCCAGTGAATTTCCTGGGAATTAATAAACTAGAGAGGCTGTTTTGAATGAAATAGTTTTGACTCAATTTGTTCTCTGATCAATATCATCTGATGTACATATACAGGTACTTGTGTTTTCATCTTTATTTATATCGCAATATCGTGACATCGTAACAGGTCTCGCATCATGACCAAAGTATCGTGATATGTATCGTATTGTGACCAAAGTATCGTGATATGTATTGTGACCAAAGTATCATGATTCGTATCGTATCGTGACCAAAGTATCTTGATACGTATCGTATTGTGACCAAAGTATCTTGATACGTATCGTATTGTGACCAAAGTATCTTGATACGTATCGTATTGTGACCAAAGTATCGTGATATGCATCGTATCAAGAAGTTTTAGCCAATATACACCCCTAATGGGAACTAGTTACATGCTTGAGCAAGGTTCTGCTTTTTGACTGGTTTTTAACTTCCGCTATATTATTCTTTTTTTTGGCCAGGAAGTTATTCCTGTAACTATAACAGCACTTATAGCTCTGTTTCTTCTTCATGAAGTCATTTTGATCTAAACTCATGTTCTAGCAGCTGTTTGGGGTCTTGAACATATGCTCTGGCTGCAGTCGGGAACAGGACACAACCTGGACGTCCACTTATGCGTCACGTGACTCCCGCAGATTAACGAGCGGCTGGGATATGATTCCTCAACGGGCGGACCAGGTGGCATCCAGAGGAGAGGGTCAATATTTGCTGACGTTGTGCTTGCACCAGTGTGTGTGTGTGTGTGTGTGTAGTATTAAGCGTTGTTCCAGGGAGGAATAAATGGTGCAGAAGTCAAACAAAACGTAAAAAAAATGTCTGTTTGTTGTTCAGTCTGGGTGTAACTGCTGCCTTTGAGCAAGGCGGGGTGAGGTGGGTGTCGGGTACTCGTGCTGCTGCAGCTTAAATGTCTTTTTAGGTGGATTTGTTGCACGTGTACATTTTGGATAATAATCATGTTTTGTTGTTATTGTAACTGAACATTTTTTTTCACAAATCAGATTGTTTTTGAGCCTATTTTGGGATTTGTTTCGCCTCACAGGAAAAAAAACGGTGTGTGTTGGTGTGTGTGTGTGCAGCCTTGTGGAAGCTCCACAGACAGGTATGTGTCCTGGAAGCCTTCCTGTGTGTGCGATCGATGCCCCGAGGGCCCGTTTGTAGTGACTCTTGAATGAAGGAGGCGTGTGTGTACATGCGAATGCCAGAAAAAAAGAAAAAGCGGAACACACAGCCATTCTGTTCGTCCACAAACGCTGCGTTCGCTGCCCACTTGAAAGCAGAGCGCTGCCTTGTGCCAAAGAGATTACATATTTCCTCACTCAGTGCCAGAGGGGTTAAGAGGCTGGCGTGCGTGAATAGGTTCTTTTTTTTTTTTTAATCATATTTATACACTTTTAATTAAAGAAATCATTTGCAGGAAAGGGATAGTTCGGCTTTTTTAGGGCTTTTTTTTTGCTGAGATCTAGGCGAGGACAGCGATACATTATTCTTTTTTATTACATAAGCATCTGATCTGTTCATATCTATATTTCCATCTGGTACATTTCCATCCTGATGTTATCCCGTGTGATATCAGACCACAAACATTTTCTTTCCTGGAAGTCTTTGAGCCGGGCTGCCGGGCCGCTGGTCAGTCGTCCCAGCATGCAACTCCATCAAAACCATACATATTCTTACATGAGATCCAACCCCTCAAGATCAAACAAGCACATTTTCTTCAATGTCCAACTCTCTTTTATGTGACTTGCCCGCTGGTCTGAGCACACATGCTTTCTTGGCGAAGGCAAGCTGTTGGCTATCAGCAGAAACACCCACACACCGGAAGAGCACGGTGGACACACACTTCACCAGCTTTAACACACACACACACACACACACACACTCGGCCGTAGCCAGGCAGCCGAGGCCTTCAGATATTCCGTTGACAGAGATTATCAGGTTGCCTTTCTCTCCCCCGTGACATGAGTTTACTCTGGGACCCCGGCGAGGCTCCACCTGGCCAGGACGTGGGCGAGAGACTTCCAGATAGAGCGAGAGAATGAGCCGGGGCCTCATAAAGGGAAATGTTTGCAAACCGGAAGGGAGTTATGTAAATGGGTCAGTCATTAAGGCCCTCTGAAAGAGAGGAGGCCAGATTGGGGCCAGGGGCAGGCGGGTAGGCAAGTAGGGAACATAAACCCATTATGTGAATAGGCTTCTCTGTTCAACCTAAGCTCCTCTTTCATTTACCTTTTTTCCCCTCTTTTTACAGTCTTTACTTAAAGGCTAATATCAGCAATAGAAGCACACTTGGCCAAATATCTTAAAGCAGTTTTTTCCCCGCAGAAAAAGAAAATCGGCTTTTAATTGAGTCAGTAGAACTCCCGTCAGATTGTTATTCAGTGTGCCTTTTTGTTACTATGTTTTTTTTTTTCAGACTTATGATCAAGATGACGCACTTTAAACTTAAATTATTTTTTTTTTTTACATTTCTGTGAAATGTACAGGACACACATTGCTTTTGTGGCTGCGGTCGTCGAGCCAGTTCTGGCAACTCACCGTTGTCAGCAACATGAAAAGGAGACGGGGGTGGGGGGGCAACATCCTGTGTCTAATGTGACACCTATCAAAACCTGGTGTATAATTTACACAGGAAGGGAAACGCAGCATCTGAGCCCCGGCAGGAGACAGCTTGTAGCTCCGAGGGGTTTCACAGTGAATCGAGTCCAGGTCCTGAGTGAGGTCATCGGTCCTGAGTGAGGTCATCGCTCCAGATTTATGCACCAGGACCATTGTTTTCCTGTTTTCCTGTTTGCCAAAATGGATTTGGTCGTGATTAAACCAAACAGAAGGTGGCACTGTTGTCCATTCATAAGGTGCAGAGGGAACAGCTTGATTTTTTTTTGTTATTTTTAATTTAAGTTTTACTCACCAGCTCTCATCTGTGAGAGGAACGTGAGCGAACAGTGCCTCCTTGTGGTGAAACTGCAGAGATCACTGACAACACCCCCTCCCATTTAAATTTGCTAATGTTTGCATGCAGGATTAAGATGAAGTTGATAAACATTATACTTAATGAAATCTTTTTTTAAATGTCTACTATTGTTCCAGATACCAGCAGTGATTCCATGTTTCTGTTTATGTTGGTCTGCAGCTTGTCCACTTGGTACAGTCCTTAAGCAGACAGAGAGCCTCTTAATGTCCCGGTGATTCCTCTGCGTCTGACCAGCGGTGTGTTCTCCCATAAAACCACGCTTTTAGCCGTTAACGTGTGCAGCTGTGTAAGGAGGGCCTAGTTAATGGCCCGAGGCACTGGGCTGTGTGGACGCATTGATCTCACAGAGGGCAAAAAAAAGCAGCTAGAGAGCCCCTGGCTCATATTTATCAAGCCTCTCTAAGCGAGACCGCTGATTTTGGATCAGCGGTTAGGTCACAGCGCCGTTTAAATTTCAATACATTGAGTAAAAAGGGGTCACAAATCTCCACCGTACCACTGCTGACTTTTTAGATCATAAAAACAAAATGTCACACCGTCAATGAAACCGGAGCGATCTACTCAAAGAGGTGTTAAATCAATGTTTGAGAAGACTTTTATATTTTACAGATAAAATATAAAGATGTCCTCGAGGAGCAGGAGCCATTCGACTTAAATGATCCCACTCTGGTGCTGCACATCCACACTTAAACAATATGAATGATGCCTCATGCATAACGTCGAGGAGCCCCTGAAGGACTTTTCAGATTATTCACCTTTTTTTTTTTTTTATTAAAAAATGATCTTATTTTGCTGGAAACGAGGCCAAAAATGACCCGTGAGTGTGCTGAAGTGTGGTCATAAATTGAATGGATGAGCTTCCTCATATACCCCTTTTCCACCGAGGCATTTTGAGGGCCGGTTCGGAGCCGGTGCCCAATCGCGAACCAGTTCTTCCTGTTTCCACAGACAAAGAGCCGGCTCTCGGCCTGGAAAACTGGTTCCCGAGCGGCCCCAACTCTTTGCTGGGCTGGAACTGGGCCCGGCTTACGTTAGGGGCTGGGGGCGGGGTTAACGCTCGAGGCAACGGGGGAAAATACGCCGCTGCGGAGTGCGGAGTTTTACTAACGTTACTCTTCCCGGTAAGTTTCACTTTTAAATTGTTTCACCTCGTTGCAAACCAACGACACATTTCTGTTTAGTTTACCAAGCTAGTGATTACGTTCGTAACAGCAGCAACTAGTGGCTTTGCTTCCTCGGGTAATGTAAGCTGACCGGCTAGCTAGCCCGCTAGCGGGATATTGCTAACAACAACGTTAGCATGCCACTTTCTGACTGCCGTTGGTTCACTAAACGTTACCAACTACAAACGTAACTTAACATCTGTGTTCGCAGCGTCGTGGACACGTTTGTGATTAAACTGCTGTTCTCTGGTTTGTGTTTGTAGAGCTGTCGGACATCGGCGATATTGAACGGAGGTCCAACCTGCAGATGACTAAACATCAAACACTCTGATCTATTCATCACACACTGTTCTACACTGTAAAAAATGTTGTGATTTAGTATATAGTATTTTGTGTATGTTATTGTATTGTATTATTTGCCAAAATAAACACTTTCTGAAGAGACATGTCTGCTATGCTTGAAATGGGCGCTGCGGGGAAACCTCAGACGTATACAGTGACGTAATGACGTGGCTCTCTGGGCTCTCTAGCCGGTGGAAACGCAAACAGGTTCTCGGACGGTTCGCAAATTGAACTAACTGCGAACCAGCACGGCACCGGCCCGGCTCTTGAACTAGGTTCGCGTTGGTGGAAAAGGGGTAATAATGAAACTGCTCCGGTGTGATCTTACAAGCAGAATGGCTCCATCTAGTGGCCGTAATGGATACAAGCAGCAGCAATGAGCTAAATGTTGAGCAGGTTTGCCATCTTTAGCATATTAATTAGCATAAAGTACAGTTAAGGTATCATAAGTGTGAATGTTAACCAAATTAATCCTTCCTGTAATGTGCAACCCCGCCACTAGATGCCGCTAAATCCTACATAGTGTGCCTTTTTAGTGCAAAACAGTAAAAAAAACACCAGAAATCCAATATGAAACTTAACCGGCAGGCTGTTGAACTTTATTGGCATCGATGCAAGAAATCACCAGTTAATTTAATTCCAGTTACAATAAATGCATAACAAGACGTCACATCTTGGACAAACAAACAAACAAAAACAACAAAAACGAGTTATTGTTTGGCTGCAGTCTCATTTCTTTCTTCATTTATTTACAAAGAAATGTCATTGGATCAGGTGGAGATTCATGCAGCAGAGCTTTTCATTTGTTGATATTGCTGAAAGTTGCAAAAGAGCAAAGTAGAAGAATAAAAGCTTTTTAAAAAAAAATTGGGCAATACTTAAGTTGTCACAGTTTAGGCGAAATGCAATGAAATACACACAATAATCTTTATTTTTTCTGAAAAATAAAAAGTGCAAAAGGCAGATTATTTATTTGGGATGATTAAGAATTCCAGTTCTCGGATGGCTAAGATAAGGGTGTTTTTTTTTTTATTTCTTCCTCACGTTTGTTTGTTTTCTCCGTCCACATCAAGATTCACAAATCATACTGTACAGTTCTTCAAAGTGCAAATATTATGAATTGGCATAAGCTGGTATATACATTTCATTTTACGGAGGACAAAAATAATCAAAAAGAGAAAAGCAGGTGGGTTTTTTTTGTCCAGTCAGGCTCCATTTCACACACGTCACACTGGACAGCATCCCCGATACCGTCGCTGTTGCATGGCAACGGTTACATCACCGGAAGGAAATTAGAATCCGATAATAAAAAGCCAAAATCGCAGAGAGGGTTCTCCAAATCATGCAAAACATGCAAAACCGGTCACATTGTAATAGCTTTTATTGCATGTTCCTCTGATTTACTGGTAATTTTGTTGGCACACACACACACGCACACACACACACACTTTGCAGCGTGTTCAATGAGCACCTGAACCACCACCAACCACAGAACCTGATCTGGAATCCGACTACTCAACCACGATCACGAGACAAACTACTGGAGCTCGTTACCCACAACTACGTTGCATATTCTTAGCTTCACTCAAGCCAAAAAAAAAAAAAAAAAACATCATCAGTTCCACTCGCACGGCGCCGAAGCAGGAGCTGCCTTCGAGGACCCTCCGTGTTTTAACATCTGCACCCCGCAAAGGAAACATGTGTTGTGATTTTGGTAGTTCGGCGGATGCTTTTCATTTTTCTTTGATTCAAACAGATCAAATGGAGCCCTCATCCTCCCTAAAAACGTCATGACGCATGAATACTTTGCTGCATAGGTCGGGTCGGCATGACCGCTTATCATTCGAAGGCAAAGCTCGGAAAATAAAGCAATTTTGGAGATCTTTTCACGTAAATACGCACGTTTTATCCTCTTTTTTTCCTTTCATTCGAGACTTTCCTGTTTAGGTTAAATGTAATGGATTGGTTGCGTAAAAACAATAAAAATGGACATTAGGAATCAGCTTCTATTAATAGCTGTTGTTTGTCTGAAGGTGTTTGTTTTGAAGACACTAAACGCATCAGGGTCTTTGATATGTAAACTGCCGTCTTCCGGGTTGTTTTAAGGGGCCGAGAGTTGTTCCAAGGATGGGCAGTCGAAGTGCAAAAATGCTACGTCGCGGTTCCAGTAAGACTCGTGGAAAAACACCCTGAACTTGTGGAATGTGGAACGCTAAGACTCCGAGATACAGTAGATCGGGCGACGCACTCTTAACTTGACCTTTGTCGCAAAAGCTGGAGGGGAGATTTTAACATCGGAAGTAAGTTCCTGCGAATGCTCTGTTTTTAAATGTCCTCATTCAGAAGCTGATAACGCTGATTGCACAGGGGAAGCGACATCATCGCAAACAAGACTAACCTTTAGTGTTCTCCGACATTTAAGACTCAAATAGTTCCGTTGTGCTTTCATTTAACGACAATTAGACGTCGCATTTTAATCGGCTGAATCCCCCCCCCCCCCCGTTAACTCCAGGTTATGCATCTCTTGAGAGACGCGACACATACGTGGGATTTCAAACTGCGTTAAGAGCTTTGAATCAAAGGGAAATGAAAAAACTAAAAAACGAAGCCAGGAAAAAGAGATCTGATCATCAAAGCCGTATTTTTTTTTCTTTTTTCTCCTCGGCCCCCTTTTTCGGCAGTTCAGAGTGAGCCGCGATGCTTTTAATGAGAACACTTCCTCCCTACGTCTCCTTCGTTCCGTCCCCGTCTCCTCTCTTCGCTGCGAGGCTCGTCGCTCAGGTCATTCGAGGGGAAGGGGTGGAACTTTACATCGGAAAGGAATGGCGACGCGGCGGGGAAACTGTGGATCAAAATCACCATTAGTGCATACGGCGACGGCGTGTTTTCCCCCATTCATTTCGTTTTCAGAAGAGATTTTACTTTAGTAGAGGAAGAAGAGGCGCGTTCGATGAGACGTGGCCATGTTCTCTGACATGTTGCGGACTTTAAGGTAGTTGACGAAGCCCCTGAAGAACAGCAGGAGACCTGAGGAGGGGAAGCACACATCCACGCATGAGAATCGGCCAAAAATAATGATAATAATACGACTTTAAATCAAACAACACACTCACCGAGCAACAGGAAGATCCACCAGAGCCAGTATTGACCGTTGAAGTAGCCGGTGAAGTAGTCGGAGAACTGGAGACGGAGATCACCACGTTAGCGATTTTTTAAAATCACGATTCAATACAAGAGGAAATAACATCTTTGGACATACCCTGACGATGAGAATCCACTTGATGAGGGAGAGGCCGAAGCCGCAGATGGCTCCGTAGCGTCCCGCGATGGTATTGGTCAGACAGAAGGACAGGCAGAACCCGATCCAGTTGAACAGAAAGGCCACTAGGGGGACGGAGACGGAAGACGCTTCGTTATTTTGCTTTGCGACAACAAACGGAGTTGGATCTGAGACTTTTGGAGGAGTGGGAATACATACTAAAAAAGGCCAACATGAAGATCCCATCGTTCCCGACTCGGAGCTGGTCGGCGTCGCTGAAATCGTCTCTGGGAGGGAATTCATCGTCCTGGAAACACATCCCATTGTTTTAAAAACACTCCAAACAGACACACCTAATGCATTAAGTCAACAGATGAGTTACAAAACAGGTCTGAACAGCATATTTCTGTTGGGTGGAGTAGCTTTGAGGTTAAGACAATAGGGATGCAACAATAGCCGAGTTTAATATCATTTTTAATTACGAGGTACGTGTCGAACTGGGAATTTTGTGTTCCTTTACACTCTTAATGGACATGTACGTAAAAGAATAGGAACCACAACCACAATCCCATAAGATGGAGAGGGGCAGCTTGTTTCCTCACCCGCGGCATCACATCCACAGTGGAGGTCGCCATGGCGGCGGCTTTGGCCTTCTCCGCTTCATCATACGTGGGCAGCGAGGTGGCGACGCTGTAGGGCGGCGGGACTGGGAAGTCACTTCGGTAACTGGTCTCTGTGGGAGAAAGACGGAGAAATGAGACATTGCTAAGGAAAGAAACGGATGCTTAGCAGCTGCCAATTATGTGGTGTTTCCGTCATGGAAATCCGACGCTGACTCATGAGTTAAGACCATCCAGAAGTTGCCACAAAACTGCGGCGGTTGCTATTTTTGGAAGCACTCACACTTTAAATCTTAAGTTGTGGCGAACTGGGAAGGAAAGTAATCGTCTACATACCGGGTGCTGCAGTTGCTCCCAGCTCGATGGAGGCGTAAGGAGGTGGAGGTGCCTCCGCCTCCCCCTCAGACCTCGATTCCGATGCTGCCGCCGCAGCGCCAGCCCCTAGGACGGCCTCGGCCTGGTTCTGGTTCTGGTCCTGGCTGGACGTGCTAGCCTGGGCCGCCGCGGAAGTACTCGGCTGCTCGCTGGCGGAGGCCTCCGAAGAGTCGTCCTCATTGTGCAGCTGGAGGAGAGGATGACACGGTGGTTAGAGCGGATCAGCTGATCAGCGGCCCCGGGGGGTGTTCAAACACTCAGTTTCTCAACCTGGCGTCAACCTCGTCTTTCCTGCCAGGTTGAATGGCTTTTTTTTAAAGCTGCCATAAAATCCAGCCATTGTTATTTGAGCCTCAAGTCGGACACCGGTGCTGCTTTTCTGTTTGCAGCGCCAGCATCAAGTTGTTATTATGTAACTAAATGAGCTTTGCACAGGCTCTTTTTGTTTGTCAGCGCAAAAGGTTGGCCGGGCGTCCCCCCCTTCTTTATTCATTCCCCTTTTTTTATTGATATTTTCAAGCTGAATGAGTGGGTCGACATGCAGTTCATCTTAGTATATGATCCATTTCATATTCTGTAATTACCTCTTCATATAGTAGCTTGTACTGGTCGTGGCAGGGCCCTTCTTCCTATATTACATTCAGATTGCTTCCTACAAAAGGCTGTAAATCAGCTCTCCCTGACATCTTCACTGTTTACTCCTTCCACTGGATCAGATGGATTTAATTTACCGCTTCGCTTCGGGAAAAAAAAAAAAAAAAAGCTCAGGGTGGCTTTTATTGTGAAGCCGCCGCCGACTTAACGACAGAGGATTAAAACTTTAACTGCTATTTGGAAGCATGAACATATGTCTGCGGTTCCGTTTTTGCCCTCTGCAGAATGTCGGACACCGGGAGCACAGAGACATGAGACGACATCGCTGTGTCAATAGAGGGAGGTCTCTGGGAAAAGTGATACGCATGTAATCAGTTAACGAGCGGCCCCCGCGACACCATTTTTGCAAGACCAAACAGCCACACATCTGAAATTACAGAGGGGCGATGGGAACATGACGGCTCCAGAATGGCAGGGTGTGATTCCTCCTCAGCTCCCAAGGTGCCCTTGAGGAACTTCATTTGTTTTTTAATGCTATAATATCAGCAGCACATATACTGTTGTGGCTATCCACTTGTATCGCAGCCTTGAGGATAAAACTGAGAGTACAGAGTGCTCATAAGCAAACGGTATCTCAATGTGGTCGAGCTAGTTCCGCTGGTTCACAGCTGTAAAACGTGTGTGTGTGTGTGTGTGTGTGAAGGGGATAAGTGACGGCTGTTGGAGGAGATTTCTAGAACACAGTGTCCAGATTACCAGGAAATAACATTGATGTTCTTGCCTTGACATAGCAGACATCATAAGTCTTGAGTTTTAATAATCAAGTTTCCTCTAAATCATTTATGCCATCGAACATTTTCCATGAAGCAATGGCGGAATTCTTGTTCCACCACCGCAGATAGGGAAACACCCCGTGGAAAAACAGCTGACACGCTGATTTAAGACAGACTGATCTGCACCGAAAGTGACTAATAATGTGAGAACTCACTTCACTTCTGGCAATTAACAAAAAGATAATGATAATTAAAAGGAATTCTCTTCATCCTCATGCAGATAAACCTCCTTGAACGCAAAGAGATTCTTGTGAAACTCCACCAGCCCAGGCACACAAATGAGCGGCTGACGACTGGCTAGGAATCAAGGACACACACACACACACACACACACACACACACACACACACACTGTAACATGAGGGAAAATGAAATGTGTACGCACGATGAAAAGAAAACCACAATCAGCTGTGGCTCTCATGCTGTTATTCTACAGTAATGTTACCTACAAACAACCTGTGATAACCAAGAGTTGATTGTGTGTTACTCCTGTATAATACACTAATTAATTTTTACAGATTATCTTTGGGATTATCAAACAGAACCACATCAGGTCTCAGAGCACAAAGAGGACTTTACAAGTTACCAGAATCTCTCCACTGTTATTAATCTACAAGCACTTTAATGCTGATTAACACAAATATGCACACTGTGGGGTTGCCAGGTCCACGTTGCTTTTGACAAACACTGGGAACTATTTTTTCCATGAATAAACCACTGATTGTATTAATAAGTGACATAACAATAATCGTGTATTAATGTCATTACCTTCCCATGACTCCCATTAGCCCTTTGGACTTGAATACGTAACCAGGGTGTTTGCTAATATCACGAAGTTACGTGCCTCAAAACAAAGTATACGTTACCTAAAAATATTAGCTAGCTAATAAGTCGCTATTATTTTCACGTTTTCAGTCGTCCTCCTTCACAAATGTTCCTAGTTAACAAGTAAATGTACAAAACAGAAGGTGTATTAACTGTGTAAACACAGTTTATTAGGACGTTAACTTTCAGGGCCTACGAGGTTAATCTTGGCTGGCTAGCTAACGTTAGCCTAGCCGACGCGGAAGTGCTTCAGAGGCTAACTGTCATAACAAAACCATTCGAGGGTTTAAATGAAGCCAAAACACACCAGGGGGACATTCCGGAAGAAAACTAGCAACTTCCCTGTCTTAATATTGTAGTAATAACGTAATTATTGTTGTTATTATGCTTGAAGTAGCAGTGCTTTAATTCCAGTGAGGCCTTGTTTCCTGGAACAGGCAGGCCGAGTTATCGCTCGTGTTTTGATCGCACCCGTCCGCACTCACCACTTGGTATCGGCTTGCTGGGTCCATCCCGATGAGGTTCAGCCGGCGGGCGAGCCAGCCGAGGAAAGCAGAGGGGGGGATCTACGCTGTCGTCGCTCCTCAATTAGTTGTACAGCTTACACGTCTCTCAACCAACAACACGGGGCGATGACAGAAATGGCTGCAACCCCCAGCGCACTCGCTTAGAAAAACAGCGTTGTTGGTGAAACGTTGGCCAACGTTGAGTCAAACGGCTCCTGAAATATGATACTTCCTTTCAAGACTTTCAAAATAAAATGTATACACATGAAATGTAGTTTGTAAAGTAATAGTTCATAAATTAGTAATAACAAGGACCTCTAACTTCAAAACTTAATCAATAGCACAACGGTATTGCGTCATATTTTAAAATAATATGATACGTAAAATCTTATGTAATGAGTAGGTCTGTAATTACAGCTGCCGTTACATTTAGTGTCGTAATATGTAGTATCATTTATCTCCTACCACACTCACGCATTCATACTTCATTGTAAAATGTGGTACATAAGTCTAAATGGAAATACTCAAGTACCTTATTGTTGGAATTAGTAAATGTACTTGCCTTTTTAATGAGAATCAGCTTTAATGGCCAAGTGAGTTTGAACACATCTATCTATATTATAGATAGATATCATTCATATAATTATGTATTCCTCCTTTGTAATCAAAAGGTGTAGTTGTTTTGGTGTTCTCTGTATGAAAAATGGCTTTTAGATGATAGCCTGTTACTTATAATTATTTTTGAAGGGCTAAAAATATTTTTGGGCGGATTTAGATGTTTTATTTTGAAGGTCAAATCCCCGTATTTCCGCTTTTTGTCCGACTCCGGCTAACTTTGTTCACGGATTTCCACGGAGGGAGCAGGCGTGATGACGCACATGCACACACACAGTCCGTGAATAAATGGGCCACTGGGTGGCGCCAAAGCCCGCTTTCACCACTGAACCGCCACAAAGCTGCTGCTGCTGCTGCTGCTGTGACGTTTCAAATCATTAAGATCATATGATTCTTTAGCTTGTAGATCCGCAGACGTGTTGACATCTTGTATACACATATATTGATGTCACGTTCTGAAGTTTACTGTTATGCGTTCTGGCCTCTGGTCTAATCCTGGATCAGCATTTCAGTGGCTCAGTGCACAATAGGCTGAAAGTTTCAAGGATAAAGCTCAGAAATGGACAGTTCAGGTTCACAAGGCCTGGGTAATAATACAACAATACAAAGTGCATAGAGGACATTTTGAAGGCGAACGCTGCTGTGATGTATTACTCATCTTTTCACAATCCTCATTTTTGAACCCCAGTGACCCCCGTTGACCTGCTGTATTCCTCGCAAGATGCTGATAAATGGCTTTTGGAAGAACTCCCACGGGGGAATCCTTCCACTCCCCATCTGCCCGATCCATCGCGTTACACTTCCCGGTCCCTCCGTTTGCCTAAAAAGCCGGGGTAAAGCCCACCCTAAACGGGGCGAACGAAGAAAACACAGCGAGGTATCGATAAAAGGCTCTTCTTGAATTAAATATTAATCCCGTTGGCTAAGAAGGGGGATTACTTGTAGCACATGGATCAGTTAAGCAGCTCATGCTGAGACGGAGAGGGAAGGAGAGGGCGAAAGGGGTGATGTAGAACAAAAAGACGGGTGCATCATGAAGTGTTTTATCCTCTAACAGCGTTAAGGATTAATATGTATGTCATGCAGAGGACCTGAAGTTGCCCCAGTTTTAGAGCCCATGATGGCACTTTAGCACATCCATCACTTACAAGAACACACACACACACACACACACCACGCAATCAGGATGTTGTTACTTGGCAACATGATTTCAAGGTAAATAGATGCCGTGGAAAGGGGTTACATAAAGAAACACTCATTGTTATGCCGTGAAAGGCTTGGCTATTGACTGGAGGTGAGCGTTTCTGAAGACATCTGGTTGTCTTGCAAAGGACACAACTCGATTCACTTTATACTGCGTGGAATATATATATATAAAATAAAAGAACGAAATGCGACTTTTGGTCTTATACTTCAACTAAAATACTTCACAATTGGACTTTCTTGATGTGTTAAATCATCATTTCCTTCATCTGGGATGAGAGAAACAATAGTTTTGTCTCTTTCTGATGACTGGCTTTCTGTGAGGATGGAGCCGTAATTGAAAAGTGCAAGTAAGCGGAAACCCCATCCATGAGATTGGCCCCTCGCAGCCCAAACATGTAGTAATTAAACGTGTAATTACGCCGTCTATGACTCCATCGACACAGGCCAAATAACATGTCTCTGAAATAACCGTCGGTATGAGATGCAAGCGGCTGCTAATTAGCCAGAAACGTGAAAAACGGAGAGCATTAATCACGCGTACACGCCTCCCGGTGTCTGCAGCCCGAGTGTGTGGGTGTGTGAATCTGTTTAGGGGGTGCATGCGTCACTGCAGGCGCTCTCAGCTGCCAGCAGAGGGCGGGAAACACAAGGTTATCCTTTAATAGGCTCATGCAGGTTAATGTTGTTTGTTGATTTGAGTCAAAAATGGGCATTAAATTGGTCAGAAATGATATTTTCCCATATTCAGAGGGAAAAGGAAAAACCGACGTGTTAACCTTTAAAGACAAAGATGCTTTTGTCTCCACTCCCTCTCTGGCAGCCGCCGCTCACTCTGATCACAATGAGCCGAGGGAGCAGAAGGGCTCCTGTCGCGGGGAGAGAGAACAAATGGCTGATAATGTCTGAACACAGGAAATGGGAACGTGCACTCCAAAAAACCGCCCAGCGTCGCCAGCGATATCATCTCGTATTCTGTCTAAAACCCCACAAGAGCCTGTTAATGTCCTCCACTCGATATAATTCATGATATTATGTGAGACACTGATGAACTGAGAGAATGTGGAGTTTGAAATAGTCATTTTGGTAGAGGTTCAACGTCTGAACAGGCCTAATGTGCACCCATTACATGTATTGTTCAGCGTTCTTGACCAGGAAATGGATGCATTAGAGGAACAAATGATACTTTGATTAATTTTTTTAATTATATTATATTTATACAGCCTCAAAGCATCCGAGGAGAAGCCTAGAATAAACAACAAAATAAGTGAGTGAGTCATCAGAGCAGTGATTGCTATAGTAACAATAATGACTACTACTAATGATAACAGCAGCAGTGGATATAATATAATGATTCTAATAATAGAGCAGCTTATTAAATAATAGAAATGTAAGTAAAAAGTAAAAAAAAAAACAGAAGTGGGTGTAGAGCGGGCAGCAAAAGGTGATTAAAGTCATATTGCTAACCAGTCATGATCTGTTGTTAATATTTGAAAAAAATATTGAGCATAGCAGCTTTAAAAAAACTCAAAAGTGCAATATATCCCTCTGATAAAGTCTTAAAAAATAGAAAATATATCAGCTGTTCATAATAGTGACAGTGACATTTAAGACGTGGGATAATAATAATAATAATAATAATAAATAATAATAATAATAATGGCGTGCAAGTTCACACGTTTAATATTCGCCGGATGATGTCAGTAAATCAAACAGCCTGACACGGCTGTTACCGTGGAGATGAAGACAGAACAACTCCAGATGTTCAATTAAACACAGCATTCATTTGTCTTCTACTCTGAAGCGAAAAAAAAAACAAAGCAAAACTGTGGTCAACATTCTCTTTAATCTATTTCCAAAGATCTTTTTTTTAATTTTATTCCTAATCATTATTGCAGTGAGCAGATGTGACTCAAGATATGAGATATGTTTCTGGGTCAAACATGATAGGGCCGTGTGATTCCCTGTAGTGTGGGACACGTGGGGAATAGTCCTTTAAATGTTTAATGATTCAGGGAAAGAATCCAAGAAAAGTTGATCCTCTGGGGACCGATCGTAGGAAGGGTGAACCCTGTACAGTACGGCCTTGTTTGCCAGGAAGCCTTTCAAAATAAAAGATGCAGGAGGGTAATGAGCGTCGATGATGGAGCCAACGAGACAGTAAAAAAGAGAAGTAGGCTGCTGCCTCTGTTGTGTATCACTGAGTTCATGAAACAGAAAGGCATCATCAAAAAGCACATGGAAGAGTCAATGTATTCCCCCCGGTCTCCGAGACCGCCTTTTGATGCACTTTTTTCTTTCTTTCTTTCCCTCTCTCTCTCTCTCCATCCTCCCGTTCTCCCTCCCACTCCATCGCTCGCCATGCTGCTGATGAATTAAAAGAAAGTGTGTCAGCTGGCAGGCGGGGAGGGGAGGGAAGGGAGAAAGAAAGACAGAAGACATCAGAAAGAATTCATTCAGCGATCCCCCCCCCCTCCCGATAAGAAACACATGTATGGCGTCCTCGCCGCCTCGTGAGTTGATTTGGGTCACCTTCCGTCCAGAAACAATGTCTCATCAGAACTAGTTGTCCCCGGTAACCACGGGGTGCCTCGCTTTCAAACAAGCAGCACTAAACACAGCTACTGTATGGAGGAAGGCCCCGGCTGTGGATGATGCTGTTGCTATGCAACCGTTAAGGGCTTGTTTGGGGCTCTGTAAGTTTGTTCTTATCTCGCAGCGGTTGATGCTCTGATTGCTACAACAATCTCGGGTTATACAACAGAATGATTTAATGATTATAAAAAAATAAGAGGGGGCAGGACCAGAAAAGTTTTTAACCACTTCCTATCCCTTTATTATTTGAGTCATGTATTTATCGCTTAGGATGTTCAATAAAGATAAAAAAAATATCTAACGTGGCCCTTAAATACCATATTCCATTTTTTTTTTGAGAGGATACAAGAAGATCGGAAACCCAATCAGTGGCGAGAATAGGGAGACTATAGGGAGTATAGAATAGTATAGTATAGTATAGTATAGTAAGAATAGGATGCTCCCGCGATGACAACAGGATATGGAGCTCTTTAGTGCCCTTGCATAATTGCAATATGAAGCCGAGACTAACCTGATCAAATTAATTTAATATTAAAAATAATGGGAAACTTGCTTCAGAGTGTGTGAAAAGGCAGCTTCAAAGCTGGGAAAGTAAATTCCGAAGAGAAAGTTACTGAGGTATTTTGTCATAGTTCATACGGTTCACTTCAATGGGACGATATGACATTGTCATATGATCATTTTCATGGGCAAATTCACAATATTATCATCAAAAAACTCTTTAAATGGAACCACAATCAAATCATCTGAAATCAGATGATCATGATTTGTGAGAAATTGTGTCTTGAAGTGAATATGGAGGCATTTTATTGTTATTATTATGTATCCTAATGGCTCATCAGCATGTTAGCGCTTCCATTGTGAGCATGCTGATGTTAGCATCACAGCCCCACAGGTGGCTCTCGTTTTAACACTATTTATATTGCTTGTTGGAGCAATATGTTGTGTGCGACCCCATCCCCCCTCCCACTGGAGCAATGTAAAGCAATCTAATCCCTCTTAATTCTTGACGGGGGGGAAACAAAAAAATAAATAAAGCTAATTAATAATTCATCTTCTTTTCTTTCGCCGCTCTTTTATGAAAGCAATAAGTCATTTACCCCAGTGCTCCAGCAGGTCGTGCATAACAATGCCTCTCGCCAGTTCAGCCTTCGGAGCCTCATTTCCTGCAAATGAACGACGATGATTTGTGCACACTTTTGACAAGAATCATCACCCTTAATATCCGAGCGTCGCCATAACTCTGATTTTATTACACGGAGCCAGATCTTTTGCAAGTTAATGACGTCGAGCCCAGAAGCTGTGCCCTTGTTATCGCCTATTTTTCTGTACTTTTACCACGTTCGGCTCGTCGATAAGATCAAATCGAGAGAGCGGATGCTGCTTGTACGCTGTTGTCTTTTTGCTCTGATAACCTTTGGTTGACTTTAGCTTTACGGCCCTCGCGAGTGCGTTTCATTGGTGACTTGGCACCTCGTCCACCTTAGGTCATCGATCAACATCCTCCAACGGCTCTCTTGAGAAAAAGCCAGGATTGTACGCTTAAATAAACCGAAACCCTTCATTTATTCATCCTAAAATATGGCACGGTAGAGGTTGTTTTTCCAACACAGCTGACACAGTTGAAGTGTAGGAGTGTGTTTCTATTTCTTGTTTTCTCCTCTCAAATCTGAGCACAGCGATGATCTGGGGACCCGATGTGCTAGAAACCGTTTGACAGCAGAAGGAGATGTGCATCTGTACTTTGGGTTCTTTGAATTCGGTACAGAGGCAAGAGGAAGTTAGGCAGGTACAGTCGGATAAACAACCGGGATCTGCTTTACCCCCTTTTCCCTGAACCTTGCGTCGTTATCAGCCTGATTATCCAATGATTATGCATTTATTGTAGAACATCCAAACTGCCTAAAGAGTCTCCAAGTATGTTCTCAACAACAAACTGCTGAACAACAGTATTATTTCATGATTAGTTTAATGATAAACTGTGCAATATATCTTGGGGTTAGAACCCTTATATACATGATAAAGGAAAGAGATTAAAAATCTATCATTTACCCCGAGGGACTCATATAGGCTATTGTGGAAAGGTTGGGGGGGAGACGGAAAGCAAAGCTCAGCGTTTTCTTAAGTCATTATGCATAAATAGAGGTATATATAGTGTATCTGGGCCTTTTTAACTTCCCATAAGTGTCAAACATGCATTTGTTTCTCCACTTCTCAAGGTTACCTCTTAATACAGCACAATGAGACTTGTGAAAAGAACCACAGAGCAAACAGCTGGCAACATCCCTGCAAAAGTCTGTCACCAGTTACGTCAAATCCAATTTTAACACTAATCGAGACCATTCAAAATGGAAAAAGGAGCAACGCACTGTTTATTTGTGTGCGATTGAACTTGCTCAACTTTCTGCGACAAAAACACATAACACCAAAAAAAGCTGATTCAGGCTATTTATACAAGGTAAGCAGTGGGATAATGTGTGAAAATTGGATTTGTGAGAGGTGTTCCCATTGGGAGATTAAAAAAATGTTTTGCTTTCCCTTGATAAATGTCATTATTTAGCTTCCAGCCGGTTGTACATCTATAGACCTTCTGTCAGCTCATGCTTCTTGTCGGTGGGACTCTGCTGACAGCAGCACCGTTTCAATTTGTTTGATTCATCGCCTCCGCTCTGAACTCCCTCTTCAGTCGTTGCTGGATCTGTTTGGAAACATGTTTTACCGGTGTCACCCACGGTTAAAGTAAAAACCCACCAGTCGTATTTACCGATGGTTCCACAGAAACGACATTATGCAGACGATCTCATCCTTAAGGGATACCTTTGATTGGATTACGTGTAGGACGTTGGTCCTTGTAGTTAATGAAATGTAATGTATTAGTTACCTTGTGTGCAGATGGGATATTTTACCTTGCTGAGCATCCTGTAAGCTGATCTAACAAATAACAGCCGCAATTACGTTAGAGAGCTTCTTTTTTTTATGTGCTGTCGTGCATCCATCAAAGATAGTTCTGTGTGGGTTCTTCTAATGGCCTAATTATAATCATTAGCTGTAAAACAGGATGCCCTTTTTGTAAATACTCATTACACTCTGGGCTCTACATGTACAGTGTATGCAGACTTTTTAATAGAGTCTCATGCTCGCAATACCAAATACACAGGTACAATGTATATAATTTATTCAATGGTTTAACATGATAATCTATTGAAAAAGGAAGAGAAACATACAGAGATATACAGTATAAATCTAAGCCTAAATACATTTTGTGGCAGCACAGAACATTTCACATTCCATTATGGGACCAAGGCCATACAACACCTGAAGTCTTAGATGATTATTTTTTTTTTTTTGTTACTCTTTTTTCCTTTTATTGTAGGCTCACATGGCATATTGTCATCTCTAAAATGCGCAGTTGGCAGCTCCCATGAGTGAGTTTGCAAAATATCTTTTTTTTATCGTTTTGTTTTTTTTAAATCTTACCAAGTTACGAATCGTAGTTGCATGCATGATAAACAAGTATCGAGAAGTACCGTCTCTTTCGCTTTTTCAACCGCACTGTGTGGTTCGGTTATTCAAATAATGACTCATACAATGACCTGCTGCAGAAACGTGACCCGAAAGTAATCGTTTGAAACCAAAAGTGAACCAGTCAGCCAGGAAATACATGCTTCAGTGTTCTAGAAAGCTTTACAAGAATTTCCAGCTCACGACTAACTGGTTCCTTAACAACCTTGAGTTTATGAAATCATCGCGGTGTGCTTAAGTCAAGACATCCTTTTTTTTCTGCGTGTTCAGATAGAAACGACTTTCAGTGGCAGAGCAGTTGCATACAAAATCTACGGAAAGACACGATTTTGACACAAAAAAACGTATCCGTACGAGCTGAACATGTTTCACAAAAAACATTGCGCGCATCCCCACTGCTTCATGAATCTGTCTTATGAACGTACATAAAGGGGAAAGTAACAGAAAGAATTTCATTGTTTCTGTTAGCTAGCTAGCTTACTGCTAGCTTAAGTTGGGACGTTATCTGTACGAGCTGAAAATATTTCCCAAAAAACATTGCGCGCATCCCGACGGCTTCGTGAATCTGTCTTATGAACGTACATAAAGGGGAAAGTAACAGAAAGAATTTCATTGTTTCCGTTAGCTAGCTAGCTTACTGCTAGCTTAAGTTGGGACGTTATCTGTACGAGCTGAAAATATTTCCCAAAAAACATTGCGCGCATCCCGACGGCTTCGTGAATCTGTCTTATGAACGTACATAAAGGGGAAAGTAACAGAAAGAATTTCATTGTTTCCGTTAGCTAGCTAGCTTACTGCTAGCTTAAGTTGGGACGTTATCTGTACGAGCTGAAAATATTTCCCAAAAAACATTGCGCGCATCCCCACTGCTTCATGAATCTGTCTTATGAACGTACATAAAGGGGAAAGTAACAGAAAGAATTTCATTGTTTCCGTTAGCTAGCTAGCTTACTGCTAGCTTAAGTTGGGACGTTATCTGTACGAGCTGAAAATATTTCCCAAAAAACATTGCGCGCATCCCGACGGCTTCGTGAATCTGTCTTATGAACGTACATAAAGGGGAAGTAACAGAAAGAATTTCAGTGTTTCCGTTAGCTAGCTTACTGCTAGCTTAAGTTGGGACGTGATCTGTACGAGCTGAAAATATTTCCCAAAAAACATTGCGCGCATCCCCACGGCTTCGTGGATCTGTCTTATGAACGTACATAAAGGGGAAGTAACAGAAAGAATATCAGTGTTTCCGTTAGCTAGCTTACCGCTAGCTTACCGCTAGCTTACAAGTTGGGACGTTAGCCGGGGCGAATAAACACAAATTTGTACACAAGCTGAAAACGAATTCCTTTCGGGAAATGTTTTGGTAAATTAAACGCAATTTATAATTGGACCGTGTCCCATCTACACAGTAGAAAACAGGACAGGAAACCAGCAAGAAATCGGGGGAGGGTCAACAAATCGGGGGTCCTCTTTTGTGCAGCAACAATCCAAGTACAATACATTCAGTTATTCTTAGTCATATCAATCCATCTGTACACATCAAACTTTACATTTCCTTTACTTAAATTGATTTTGTCAAGTTCCCCCCACACACATATTCTCGCACATGCACAGTGTATGTTCGTCACGTATCGATGACACATTTACATCGGCGTCCGTGAGTTGGTGAGTAATTGATTGCCCTGCGACCTTCGATGGAATGGCACAGTTTATCAAAAAAGAGCGGGACAGGGGAGCTATTTTTATCCACAAAACTATTACACGTTGACATTTGTCCATACTCGAGCAAGCAGCACAGAAAATAAATGGTCTCTTCGTATCCGATTCCCCATCGCGAGCACGCACACATGCGTTTGCCTTCTCGCTACGACCGGGCGTGTTACATTCCGATGGAGAAATGATGACCATGGCTCATTATCCTCTCCCTGAAGAATGGACCTGATACATTCAGCGCTAGTATGTGCTTATAAGTCGACAGAACATACGAGTCTAGAGTGGATTTCAACGTGGTCGGATGTTTCCAGAAGTGCCCCACAATTGCTTGAAACTGACCTGTTGGGATTTTTTGATTTTCTTTTTGCACTAAATATTCTGACAATTAATAGCCAGTATGACAATCACAAAATGCTCTGATCATTTTCATTTTGGGTCGTACACACAAGTATATATATATACATTTATGTATATACACACCTATGTACTTATGTACAAAGAAATGGGTTTCATTCCGTCACTCTATCATCACAACGTTGTTGAGCAAAAAAAAGAAAACACGTTAGGAAACTCAAATGAATACCTGAAGACACAGAGTACAAAAATATCATCATATTTCGTGGGTAGTAGTAACCGTGTCGCCCAAAAAAGGCCCTTGGCAGTTGTTTTTAAATTAAAGTAAGACAGTTTTTTTAGAGGACGTTTGATCAATCTGTGTGCAATTCTGTCGCGTTGTCACAATGGCAGTTTTGTTCATATTTGTGCTTTTCGTTCCGTTACCCAAAAAAAAAGGATAATTCAGTGACACTCGTCAAATAGCAAAAGATTCACAACCTGAGTCGCAATCATCCTGAACGGAGGACAAAATCCTCAACTTGAAACGATGTTTGGGTAAAAAGGTTAACCAGATCAACGCATGACGCGGTTAATAACAAGTATACTGTATAATATCGGTGCTATAAACAAATACACATCAACTTCTGTAAAGTTATGACATAATCCAAGGCAAAAAAGGAGTCATTAGTTTCCCACTATGGTTGATCATTACATGCATTAATAGTGCATAGGGTACCAGTCAAACATACATTAGTTTGTTTCATGGATTTTTTAGAAATTGCCTGCATTTATCTGACCACCTGTGTAGTATAAAGATTTCATAATTGTAATTTTTTTTTTTTTGATTAGAAAAATGCTTTAACTATTATTTTGTTGCTTTTTTTTTGCAAATACTGTATTATTTATTCAGTTGCTGGCTTTGTATCTCTCTATTTACACATTACTGAGAGGGCAAATGTTGGGAAATGACTGTCACAAGTCCCAATTACAGTACATACGTTAGAAAATAAAAAGACCATGGTACTAAGGATTCAAAGACTGCAAATATAAAAACAATTTCGTCAAGAACTTGGTCCAAAACTCAGTAGTCTTTTTTTTTTGTCTTTAAGTGTTGCAGTCTTTAACTCGACAGATTCCATCATGTATAAAAGCAACAGAAAAAAAGGAAGAAAAACGAAACAAAAAAAAAATCAAACAAAACGACAAGGAACATCTCAACAAAACAGTCCAATCAGACATAGTAGAGCCAGTAGACGAGGTTGAACAGTGAGAAAACGGAAGGGAAGATGATCCGTGACCAGCGGTCGATGGCGTTCACATCCGTCAGGTCGGGGATTTTGATTTTCAGCTGCGAGGACCGCCTCCGCAGGCGGCTGCGTTTCAGCTGGGCGGCCCGGTCCAGGGACGCCTTGCTGGCGGAGCGCGGGCCGATCCCGTCCGCTCTGCTTGCGGTACTGGATGTGCGACGAGGCCGTGCTGTCCAGCTGCACCATGGACTGAGAGTTCCTAATGTCCGCCAAGCTGGTGGTGATCTCGCCGCCCGCCACCTCGTTGTGGATCTCCAGGGTGGTGAGCAGGATGTTGCCGTGGCCGTGCGTTTCCGCCTGGACGGAGGGAAGGAATGAGAACGCCAATGAACAACATGGTGGGCAAATGAATGGAACACCTGAAGTGTTAATGCACTTCCTCTCAGCGCATTGTGCATTCAAGACCATGAAATGTGGATGTCATCGTGGAAGGACTACGGGACTACTGAGCCCAGGCACGGATTGGCCCGGAGACTCCAAAGGACCACAAATAATGGCAACCAGTTACAAATAGACACAAAATCTACAGAGAGATGCAAAATGACTACAAATGGATGCTAAATTATTACCAAGATACACGAAACAAGCATGCATGTCTGGTGTGTTTTATTCCTATGCAGGAGGGCCTTTTACCAGCCTGTACCAGGGGCCCATTGTCTCATAATCCATCCATGTCTTCATAGCAACGTTCTGTCTTCGATAGCTGTATGACACCTATTGAAGAGTAAATTGTGATTGTGGGTCACGTGAAAACCTTTTTGGGTGGAAAAGGCCTCTGGACGTCCCTTCTGAAGCATGTGATGACCCTCCCCCCCACCCGTCGGAAGCAATAGAAGCCCACAAACATGCCACATGCAGAAACAACCCAACAATAAAGGCAATCACATGCGAATGTAGCAAACTGTGGAAGTCCCATATTTGCATAGGTCAAAGGGGTCCTTGTCTCGGGTCTAATATTAGCTTCACCTTTGAAAGCAGCGAGCTATAACTCCACTACTGTTATACAACGATATATCATTTGCTATTCAATTTCTGTTTTCAGAACGCTTGAGGGCAATTTCCAGATCATAAAAGACACCCTGGCATTTATGTAGCAAAGATGTGGGACCTCTTCAGTGTGTGAGAAACCTTTTTAATGATGAGTTCAATGGAGAGAAAAACCAAAGGAGATACAAACAGCATGCGTTCAGGATGACCTCTGAAAGGAGAAATCTGAAAACACCGCTTTGAAGAAGTCAAAGTCAAGACGGATGCTCCTGAGAATATGGCAATGTCATGAAAATGTCTGCTTCGCTTGACTCATTCCATGGATGACGGGGGGACTATTTTTTTTGTTGCATCGCAGCAAAAAGACAATTAAAAAACATCCATGTCGGTTGATGGCGATGGCGGAGTTTGACTTATTGAAGAGTCTCACTGAATAAACAACTCACCGAGCGTGAGTGGCGAAGACCTTTAACCTGATTGGACCGCTTTAGGGACGCGGTCCTACTACCTGCCTCCTGAGGAGAGGAGAATATTCAGCCACATTCGGGGAAAAAATACCTGGAAATTTGTAATTTCTCTTTTTAACCCAACATATTTTTGCCCACTGAAGCCTCCGTCGTGGATGGATGCCTATGAATAATTTGGAAAATGTAACACAGTTAAATTATGCAGAACAGTTGTCCCTTTTTGCTGCTTCTGCTATCAAATCTGACAAAACAGTTATTTGGAGTGTCAAGGCTGTTGGGAGGAAGAAGAATTGAAGGAATTTGAGACTCCTATCTACATTCTTGAGGCACTTTCTGTGGAAATGACCAAATATCCATTCATTTATTGATTAAGTTCTTCTTCAATCCACTCATAATTTGAGCTCACCCTTGCGGCGTCATATTTGGCCGCCCTCTCGTTATTGGCCTTCTCCGCCTTCTCCGCCAGCTTCTTCTGCATCTGAGGCCCCCTCCCGAAGAAGATGTAGTTGACGAAGGCGTACTCCAGCAGGGCCAGGAAGACCATGACGAAGCAGCCCATCAGGTACATGTCGATGGCCTTGACGTACGGGATCTTGGGCAGCGTCTCCCTCAAGTGGGTGTTGATGGTGGTCATCGTCAGCACCGTGGTGATCCCTGGGATGGAGGAGGAAGACATTTTGATAATTCTACCGTCATTCTGAGCAGATGCTTCAATCTCCTCGGTAACCTCAAGGTCACGTCGGAGAACAACTGCCAATAGATGCCTTCGCGTTACTATAGAAACAAGGGTATTTGATCTTATTTTTATAACACACACAAGCTGTGAAGCTCTGCCTCATTGTAATTCAAAAAGACTGCCTCAAAAACTCCAACTGGCCCTTTGGTCATCAAGCAGAAATAACTCATTAGAATAGCGGTGCATGTATCTGCCTCCCCCCCAAGCTCTTGGTAACCTTAACCACGAGGGATACAGTGGGGTGGTTGTTTGATGTCACCCAGTAAAGGCACCTTCAGCACGGTCCCAGCACGACAGGAAATGAGATTCATAGAAAACACACGGACTGAATTCGCCGAGAGCTCAATGCTCAACACGACGAGATACTATGAAGCGAGCAAATACAGAAACACGCGATATAAAACCAAAAATCACGCAAGCCCCTCCCCCGACGGATGTTGGACACAAATGGAGCCTATCAGTAGCCTTTTCGGAGTGTTTGTGTGTCGCGGGGGTCATAAAGTACAGTGGAGAGAGAAGGAGCAGTGATGGGGGGGAGGGAGCGGGATAGCTAAGGTCAATCTAGCCCTTAGTGTGATTTATTGGCACGTTACAAGGCTAACACGTGTGTGTGTGTGTGTGTGTGTGACGTACGTGCACATGCTTCGTGTCTCTGCCCTTATTGGATGATACAATCTCTAGTTTTCTTTGCTTGCTCTTTATAGGTGTTGCCATCACTCTCTGTCCTTCCCTCCCTCCATTCATCCCTCTCTCCCCTCTCTCTTTTCCGCCCTCACTCCCTGTTCAGACAATTTAATCAAGGGGCCATGCGCCCATGGGCCTCCCCTCCTTTTTCATCACGCCGCTGCACTCTCTGGGGAGAAATATGGTTTTATAGGGTCTCTCTAGCTCTCAGTCTCTCGTTTTTTCTCCCTGTCTCGTCCTATTGTCCATGGCTACCCCCCCTCCATCTCCATGTACCCTATATGTCCTTTTTCCTCCTGATCTCACCATCATTTAGTGGTGGTCCTCCCTCTTTCCACCCCGAGCTTCCCAGCTCTTCTGTTCCACTTTAACGCTCGCCGCAATCAAATCTCCTCCAATCACAAGCCGATAGGCCATTAGCAATGCAACGCAACGTCAAAAAAAAAACGGCTTTGGGTGTTTACTGTGAGGACAGAGGCTCGGGTGAATAAAAACTGCGTTAATTGAACGCGTTAACTCACAAAATTGCCAGCAACCTCGTTACTATTCGTCAACGCTTGTCATTTTGGGAGTTTGAGGGTTGGAACCAAACTCGGTTAACTCAAACTTGTGTTCTACCATTACATTTAAAGTGCACCATTACGGCTAATGCCCACACCTTGGCCGTTCATATAATCCGATTGTGAGTGAAGGCCGCGACTCCGGGAGGTGGGTTGCAACCGGATTAGGGTGCGAGCGGGTCGTTTGTAACTTTGCAACCCGTCCAAATTGCTCAGGAAAATGAGATTCTCCTTCAAACAATTCAATTGTTTGCCTTCTGCCTCCTTGAATTGATTCCCCCCCTCCGATCGTTGCACTGCTCTTACTGGCAGGTTTACACACAGAAAAGAAGCACACACACACACACACACACACACACATGCGTGCCCACGCACCCACTTCCACCATCCAGGCACCTGCTGAAAGCTTGTAATGATCCATCGGCACAAGTGAGTGGACCTCCGGTTGCCTCTCAGCTGAGGAGACGCACACCGGATATTGCTGGACTCTGCATGTGCACATCCCCCGACACACACACACACACACACACACACACACACTCAAGTTACTGACCGGATATTGCATGCGTGCCTTCACGAAGCTAACGCGTTCCAACACACGGCGATGCTCTCGAATGCGGTCGCTGATAAAAGGTAATAAATCTAAGCATGCTTTCCAAAAAGCATTACGGTGTGTTAAGGTTCCATTATCGTTCATATAAAGAAGATTTAAGGGCCAAAGCAATTAATTGGCATGGCCGCCTTAAACTGCTGGGAGGCCCTGGGCATAGATATGCAGCTGGGCCCCTATTAACCCCCCCCCCCCCCCAGTCTGAATCATGTGCAGACATGGCAGCTGATTCTTTTTGAGTCCCCTTGGGCAGTCGGTTAATTTGCCTGGTTTGAGGTGTGTCAGAGGTGTCTGGGGTGGATTGACTTATTTAACCGCTGAGATGCCTGTGAATGGAGACGGGCAGCTTCATCCCTCAATGTCTTCATCTTGAGATCATTTTTGGCATTTGTGGTTTATTGGGTAATTGACAGGGAAGAGACCAGCAGGAGAGAAACGAGGGGACAGGGGTATGACATGCAACAAAAGGTTGCCTGGCTCCACGGGGACGTTGCCATTGTGTGGTATTTGCTGTAACCTTTCCGCTATCGGGGCGATTCAAAAATGACAAACGCAGGCTCCTCATATCTACCTGGTGGCTGTCAAGTCCGCCGGCTGAAATGACAACTGTCGCTGGCAGATTTGATCAGCTGTAGCTAGCTAATTCAGCTGAATGCTAGCTGAACACCCGAACAATGTGACCTGGGAGAAAATGATGGTTACTCCCGGGCAGCAACCTCCGGGTTTGAAAAGTGAAGCCAACGTGGAAGCGCTTTAAACATTCATTCTTTTTAATAGCCAGCAGGGGGCGACGCTATTTGCATGGAAGTCTATGAGAAAATGGTCCTACTCGGGGACTGCCGATGAAAGGTAGTTTTTTACTAATTCTGGCATATTTACATGGTGTTTTTTTATACTTAGTTCATAAATATGCATGGTCCCTATCAAATAAACCAATAAAATAAAGAAATAAACTTGATTGATTATCTCAGTAAACATTGTAAACATTAATTTATTATATATAATTATGGTCATTTAGTCCATTATGGTCCATTTAGTCCAACAGACCAGAAAGCAGGGGATGCTTTAGGGGGCGGGGCTACCTTGTGATTGACAGGTTGCTACCACAGACTAGGAGTTGTTGTATTTGTTATAGTTTCGCAGTTTGTGAAAGTTAATTGTTCCATTTTGGTCAAATTCAAAAGTGTAGTCCACAAACCAAAATGGGGGACTACATCCAGGTCTTATATACTGTCAAGCTTAAACACACTCTTAAATCCCTTCTTGAGACTTTTGTTGTTTGTAGTTTTGTGAAGGCTAATAAAAGACATCAGTAGGTGGTGAAATCCCAGTTGCCGTTGCTAAGTTATGATCGGCCCATCCCTGTTCAGGCGAGGCATTTAGCGAACTAAATTACCCATCTACCCTGGTGCTAATTATGACTGCTGTGGGAAGCCTCCTGTTTAAATTGCATCTTAACTGATCGCCCTTCACATCACATATCTCCACTCCTCTCCTGTAATTTCGACCGGCCCACTTTGACGTTCAACAAAGCCAGAAGGTGTTCTGCAGCCCTCCCGCGAGGGAATCACGGTGATTACAAACTGGCGACCTGCTGCTTCCATCTCTGCCTTGTTTACTGCTCACAGGAGCCCCACGGTGCGTGGGCCTCCGCACCCACACAAGCACTCTTCAATAAGAAGTGGAATGATGCTCTTTAGGGACGTGCTGTATTTATAGCTCCTGGAGGTGACCACAGTACCAACAGACACAAGGCACGACCCATTTTTGGAGTCAAGGTCGCCTAGTCCAGATTTTTGCCCTCCGGAAAGGCAATGGACAAAACATTTGCTTTTACAGCATTCCTGCAATGTTTACGTACCTAAAAGTAAAACTGATTTGTCTATAGAAGACGGGGACAACCAATTTCCAATTTTCCAATTAGCACACCGATTTCCCAGTTGCTCCCTAAAGCCCCTGCTAATACCACTACGGTATGAGCAGTTAAGCTAGGGAGGCCATGGCTCTTCCTGGTCCCCGATCTCATCCAAGAACTCCAAATACCTGCCCCTTGACGGCCACTGCTCCTCACCTAAAGCCACTCTGGCTGCCGACGCGTCGTAGTTTATCCAGAAGGAGACCCAGGAGAGGATGGTAATCAGGATGGATGGCATGTACGTCTGCAGGATGAAGTAGCCGATGTTCCTCTTCAGCTTGAAGCTCAGAGACAGTCGAGGGTAGGCACCTGAGGAAAGGGAACACCACATTTTTACATTTATGTCAAAGAAAAACATGAATTGAGGCCCAAAAGAAAAGTACATTTGCTTCCACTGATTTCAAAATGTACAGTAGAAACAACACTAACTTGTATTATTCATTGGCGCACGCAGGGACACCTTGTGTTTTTATTTCAGTTTCCATGACAACCTCAACAGCATGTGCTGGATTTATTGCCATGGTAACAAGCATCCCCGTCACTGGTGCAAACACACACCAACTCTCTCACAAAGACACAGTAACCCTATTTTCTTATGTGACGCCATTTATTTATATATAAATGTTAACATTTCGCTGCATTTTGATTCATCAGTTTTCATCCGTGTCTCTGATGCTTCAAGGAAATAATATTTATGATATTATACATTACTTTTCCATGACCTGAAATATCACCAGTACATCTGTGGGCCTGCATGATTCCTCATTCCAGCATATGTCTCTTTATGGATTGAATCTATGGCTCGTTACTCCCACCGTTCTTAGCTTTTTTTCCCGTCTCATTTTCTCCTCGTATTGGAGAACTGGGGGCCATTACATTGTAATTTCCAATCCGTGGGTTTTAGCCAAAGCTACTCGTGGCGAGCGTGGGTCCAATCAACTGCACCCTCGTGTGCGGAGTTGGATGGAGAGTCACTCTGAAATAATCTCATTACCATTCCGTGCCCAACTGTAAGTTAGATTGCAATAAAAAAAAAAAATCCAACCGTGTTATTTCACAGCGATGGGCCGGAACATCCAATGCGGTTATCTTTAACCGACGTTCAAAGGCAGCCGGCAAGCAATCGTGTGCATACACCAGTGGGTGTCAGCTTAGCTGGATCACCTTTTTTGATAGTTTTGCACAGTACGTAAGGTTAGCTGCTAACAGTGCACTCAGCCTGACCCTGAACCAAAAGGTTCTTTTTGGATAAATGTCTGAAAATATGTGTTTGAGAATGACTCAGGCCTGGCCTTCAGAAGGAGTTCAAGAAAAAAGCACTTCATCTGTGTGGTTTAAGTGATTTAAAAAGTAACACGATAGTTATTTTACCCTTTTATGCCATATTTAATAGAATCATTAAGTTAAGCGGTGACTAGAATGTTATCTATATTAACTTACCAATTCATAACAATAAAAAAAAACCTTCATATATTAGAGCCCATGTATCTGATATCTAATGAATTGTTGAGTCTATGTTGTCCAAATGTCTTCAAACCCACAGTCCAAAACCAAACGGATCACATGTCGTTCAGACATTTTTGGCATATGCAAACGCCCCAAACTACGCCTTATTTATCACGTCGTATGATCGTCATGTTTTTTGGCTCGTGGCTAACAGTCTGGCAGCCGCGAACAGACGGTCGCGGGTCTTTAAATATCTTTAAATATCCCATTCACTCCTTTTCGACGCGGCGTATCTCCGCGGCGGCAGATGCAGAAGTGGTTTCAGGAAAGAAGAAATAAAAAAGCGAGGGGGGGGGGTTGAGGTTCACTAGCGAGTGGGTGTCGAAGTGTACCGGCTGTAACTGCTACACAAAACAACATCAGCGCGTGGGAGGAACGCCATGTGCGAGGCGGAGGAGGAGAGCGAGAACGCAGAGGAGATCGGGGATGCAGGGGATGAACATAAAAGTTGAGTGGATGATGACAGTGCAACAATGGAGTCTGGGAGGGCGGCTGAGTAGACAGTAGGAGGTCTGCTTTTTTTTTTTCTCCCCCTGACGGCAGGGGTGTTGCAGTCAAGCGTTTAAACGGCGTCTTTGTTTGCTCCCATGTAAACTGCCAAGGTTACATAACCCTGCCTTACTTCCACAAGCTTTGTGGGGTTAAAAGGTCACGACAGCAGCCGACCATATTGTTTATGCGTGTAGTAAAAGCAACGCAACCATGAATTTGAAGTGGTGTATAAACGACATACATTCCAGGAGGCTGACCAATGACTTCCAACAATATCAGGTAGAGGGCGATCTTCAAAAAGCTCAATAAAGCATTTCCTGTTCCAAAAAAAACCTTGAAATGTGAGGGAATATTCATGAATCATGGGTGTTATTGAATATTTAAAGCTGTTATTGTGGCTATGTGTAATGCCCTGAATCTGCATTTCTGTCCAAGAGCAGGTTAATTGGCATCCAACCATACCTCCATATATATATATATATATATATATATAGAGAGAGAGAGAGAGAGAGAGAGAGAGAGAGAGAGAGAGGGGAATATAGTAAAGAAGTGAGGGACTGAAAGAGGGGGAGGTAATGGAGTGGAGGGAATCTGGTCGTTAGCCAGGCTTGCTGGGAGCCTTTTGATGAGCTTCACACATCCTGCCAAGAACACGGGCGCTGGACACTAAACTTTAATTGTCGCCACCCGCAGGGGACGTGCCACTTCTCATAAACAAGTGCACTCTGCGAGAGACGCCGCGACTCAAAGTGAGGCAGCCCAACAGAAGAAATGTTAAAAGAAAATCCCCCATCAATTCTGTTCTTCCTAAATGTCACACGGCTTTTGAATGAGTCTCCACTGAGCCGATTATATGGCAGGTATCTAGCGCTAACTGGACACATAATAATGAATTTAGGGCCTCAGCGTACGACAAGTAAAACCCCAAAGTTCACCCCTGTGAGCAATGAGGACCTCCGGATTACTCTACGATTCTCTAAGTTAAATGGATCGCGCGGAATAACGACTTCTGGCGTTCGGCGACTTGACAAACGTCTTCTGATGAATCGCTCCGGGAGATGAAAACCTCTCCTTTATTTTTTATTTTTTTGTAAACGCCAGTTATGAAGCTATTAATAACACTTTGATTGATGTGTTTCACAACACCAGATAATGATGATTTATACGCTCTCTCTTTGGTGCTTTGAATGTCTTGTTTTTCATTTTTGATCCGTTAATATTCATAAGGGAGGTTATGAAGGATTATTTGTTAATGCATTACTTTCTTGGTTGGTTTCTGAAGCTGTTTATGACTATTTTGTCAGGAATGTACATAATGCTTTCCACATTGATTGTATTGCATTGATTCCCAGCACCTAACCATGAATTCCGGCGTCACCTCTCAGGGGTCAAAGGCCACCTTTGCCTGTAAACCCCCCACTTTTGATATCATATCAGTCCCCCTCCAGCATCCTTGAATCAGCTGCTGTCACTTGAGGGATACTTCAAAGGCGGTTTCCTCACTTCAACCCAATTAGAAGCGCCGACAAACACAACTTGGACTCCGAGGGTTTAAGATCAACAGATCGGGCTTTGGCACGGATTTTGATGAACTAATCAGCTTGAAAAATAGGCTAAATGTCACGTTGGCGGAGGTTAGGGTCGTCTTTACCTGTGGAAAAGACGACGTTCCTGGACACCAGCTTGTAGTCGACGATGGAGAACTGGGGCAACTCGATCCGCGTCACCCCCGTCACGGCCGTGTCGCCTCCCTTCCAGTAGAACTCGATGTCGTCGGTGGTGTAGCCATCTGCAAGGAGAAGGAACACGCACACACATCCAAGGTGTAACCATCTGTCTGAGGCGCCGGAGACCGAGATATGCAGCGCTGCTGTCAGTTGGGAAGCGTTTGAAGTGTTTTTTTAAGAACCAGACGTTACTTTTGAAAGTTCAGGTTCACTTAAGTTCAGAAAAATGTCAAAAATAGGGTTTTTTTTGTATTGTTTTAATTAAATCTAATAGTGTATTTGAGAAACTGGCTTCAGTTTAATTTAACCTAACAGGATCCTTTGATAATCCTAATCCTCGTTTTGTATGATGTCTGAAAAAAATGTGATGTCACAAAAGCATCCAGCGTTACTGGAGCTTAACATTAAAGACTTTAAATGGGAATAATCTGGGCTGCGATGCTTTAATTTTGATCGATCGTTCTTCAAAACTGTCTCTCAAAAGGCTTTTTGAGAGACATATAATAATACATCTGTTTAAACTGAGCCTTATTAGTTAAATCACGTCCTCCTTGTACTAAAAATGATCCCAATCATCATTAAAATGATGCTTAAATCTCATAAAATGGCATTTAAACCTAAATCAAATCATCTAAAATGAGATAAGAATCATTTTTAATTAAGAAACCTATTTGTCCTCTTCTCTACCATGACATCATTCCATCACTGCCTGAGATGGATTCAAAAACAAATGCACAGCAGCTAAACATGTACATTTTATATTGATGTTTTGCTGAAACACATAATAAGAAGAGCTCTCTTGTGTCCTGAAGGCCTCGGGTACTCACAGCTCTCTATCTCCAGGGTGCAGTTCTGTTCGTCCAGGGGATACCTCCTGAGATCCATCATGCACGCCGCCGTCGTCGTTATTCTGGGAGGGAAGAGAGGAGGGAATGCGTTCGCAACATGGATGTGATTCACACATGTTTCACTGAAGGGAAGACGAGACATTAAGGTTCCACTTTGCCTCATCATCTTTAGAGGAAACTAAACGTCCATTTGTCTTCCTGTGTGCTCCACGAGAGTATTGGCATTGTCATCTGAAAACCAGATTATGGCGCCGCCTCCGAGGGAAAACGCTGACTGCATGACTTTCGACATAATGACGCCGTTAATCAGACAAGACGAGGAGGTGTCCCCCTTTTTTTTCTTCTTTTTTTTGACAAAAAAAAAAATAATAAAGCGTCAAAGTGGAAATGCAAATTGAGATTTGGGCTAAGTCTGCCCTGATTAAAAGCCGGCTGCTTGGCAGTTAGCCACTGGATGTCTCCATGCAGCGGGGGCTCAGATGAGACTGTGGAAACCCATTAGGTGATGTTATTACACAGCTCAAATTACGACATTATAACATGGTGTCTGCGAGACGGAGACGCGCTGTGACGGCGCCTTTTTTCCCTGACTTCTAATACGTGACTTTGAATCCCACCACGATATGGATCTCAGCCTCGGCAGCACCACGTCCCACATCCCCCCCCCCCACCCCCCTGCTTTGATCTCTTGAAAGCACCGAGAGGTCTATAAGTAGCCCACCAGCCTAAGTGCTATGAACTCTTGCATAATCAAGCATGGCTGTAGAGTACAAACAGTCGACGGATACAAACGCACACTCAAATCATTCATCCATATTCATAGTCACGCTAGCTCTTCTCAACCCGTCGGAAAACAGCAATAGAAATTCAAAACGAGGCCTTTTCTCTGAGACATTTGGGGGCGGAGCCTACCTGAGGCCGTAGAGGACGGTCCCGTCCGGGTGCAGGCGGATCATGCGGTTTTTGACGGTCACCCCGTGCACGAAGGACTTCTTGTCGTTGAGGAAGTAGGTGTCGGGGACCCAGAGCTGGTCGGCGACCCTGTTGTCCAGGGTCAAGTTGAGGGGGATCCCGATGTAGGCCAGACGCTTGTCCCTCCAGTACTGTTGGAAGTACATGGTCAACGTGTAGTCCTGCGGAAACCAGCAAGAGACAGGGGGTCGAATCATCATTCTGTTCTATAACAAGCACTAAGCATGAGCTGGAATACAGTAACCGACTGACTCACGGAGCTGCAGCCTTAGTGGGAAAATGACAGGAAGGGTTCACCTAATAATATCAGCAGTAGTGCACTGATTCACAAAGTGTTGGAATGGAGCCTTTTTTCAACATATGCTGCCTTTGATTTCACTGAAATATCATCTGAAGTCATATCTAATTGCTAGAACTAATAGGTATTTTTAGTTAGTTGTTTTGTATGAAATCACATTAAGTGTTTGCAAAACAAATGTAAGATTTGGAACCCTCGCCGTCTGGCACCGGAGCCTCATAAGCATTGGCAAGACGCACTTAAATCCATCAATGGGGATATTATTTATTCGTTTTTTGCCTAAAAAATAAGATAAATAAATGTTGATTCAAGTATTTGACCGGAGCAGCAGCAGCAGCAGCAGCTCCAAGACCTCCCTCCTCCCTTCCACATCACATAATCCACTTACCCAAGCTAACAGTCTCTCTTCTCTATTTCTGTTTTTCTCTCTCAATCTGTCTGCACCCCCCTCCCTCCCTCCCTCTCCTCTCGGGGCCGTGCCATGATCCCCCCTCTGCCCGCTGTGGTGTTGAAATGAAACCTGCCTGCACCAAGCTGGCACTGGCAACGGCACACGTCGTCTGTTTGGTGGCGTTTTACCATTCCAGGTTTGCACCGAACGGAAATAAAAGATTCAAAACGCCCTAAAAAAAAAATAAAAATAGGTTACGTAACCGTGATAGTTATTGGTCTCATCGTTACTGAAGCCGGGAGAACACTTTCTTTTTTTTTTGCATTTGCATGATAACTCCAGTTGAATGGAATAAAATCACAGCGTGACTGCGTGTTAATTATTCCTTCCTTTTATTTATTTATTTCTTTTTTTTTAATTCTTCATACTCGGTGAACATCCAGGATTGGTTCGCACACAGACATGGAGGATCTTAGTCAGCACAGGATACAGATTGGTCCCCCAGCATGGGGAGGAAGGCTCATTGGCCCCCGGCCATCAATAAGGAGCGGTGAAACCATGGCCAGTTTGGTATCCGAAATAACCTTTTGTGATTCACCTCGAAGCACAAATCTGCAACACTTATGAGCTTTTTTCACACAAAAACACCCAAATTCTCTGTTTCCGGCTCTTCAAATGTGATGTTTTCTCTTTTTTATGTCGTTGTAAATTCTCCATGGACAAAACAAGCAATCTTAAGCCGTCACCGTGGGCTATGGCCATTTTTCACTGTCCACTTGTTTTTTCAAATGGTAATGTTTAATCAATAGATGATTAAAATAATCAATAGATTCCATCAGTAATGAAAAAATCATTAGTTGAAGCCCTGGAGGTATGACGGACGATGTATCTCCTCCAAACCCCAGCGGTCGCTTGACTTGATATTAACGACCCATCAGATTAAATTTGTGTTTTGATTACACTGTAAAAAAAAAACATCTAAAAAAATAAAATATTATAGAGTACAGTCACTGCTGGATTGAACACTGACTGCTTTGATTACCATTGGTTTACAGTGAAACTATATTTATATAGATATGAACTTATTGGAAGTGGGATACTAAATGGCAAACAGCTGTTTAATATTCGCTGTGGCTCTGTGATCTCAGCTGAGTTGCATTATGGGTAATTATCTTGTGCTAATTACCGTACAGTACTGTAGGTGAAAAAAAACAGCTCTTTTTGTGGCCGCGGAGGACTATTTTCTCTCTGATTCACAGCTCTGGCGTATGAACACTATTGTATGTGAATGTGATAAAAACACAAACTGTTCCTTTAAGTGATGCGGATAACTTCCCCGTCGGTTTCCAGGATCGTGTGATAAAAAGGCCGATCAGTGTTATCAGTCATCGTCTTATTAAAGTGGTCAACGTGGATTGATCGCAGCGTGTCGGGGAAATGAAATCTGCTGTGAGTGAAGCAGACTTCGCCTCCCCCCTCTCCTCCATCATCGTGGTAACCCCCCCCCCCCCCCCCCCTCCCACCCAAATGACTAATGTCACGCTGCCTAGATTTGACCCTGATCACATCACTTCTCACTCCCTCTCCCCTCGGGCGGCGTCGCGCTCGAGGTATGCGTTTCAATCACCCGCGTGGGTGTCATCAGGTGGGCAGGCTTGGGCATGAATGATTCAAATGAGCCTGTACAAACAAGGAAGCCTCATCAATATCGCATGGAGACATCGGATTTCCGAGGAGGACGTGGTGCGGGACTTGAGGGAGGTGGGCTCCGGTTTTTCAATGAACTCCGACGATGGATTATGAATTATTGACGACCCTCCCGTTTCCCACAACGCACCGATTCCCAATGCACACAGCTTTACCACTGCTGTTTGGTTATTAGCATATGTTTTCAGCGGAGATAATGGGAGTGGACCCGTGGAAATGATTTCCAGCAAAAAGCCTCAATTATTCAATTCAATCGAGTGGATAATCACTTTAATTCGGGGGTGTGTGAGAATTCCCGATAAGCAGACTTTTTGGCTTCGGACTGACCCATATTCAATTTAATCTCTCCCCCTCTCTGCTACGTCGCGATAGCGCCCGTATCGAGGAAAATGCCCCGCTAACATTGTTTGTCACATGGCATATGCTCTCTGTCCCCGGCATATGCTGCAGCTAGCTCGTCGTCGTAGGGAGAGAACAGGAAGCTGGAAGACGAAAGACCCTCCCCATGACAAAATGAACGGCTGCAGCTCTGCACGTTTTTCCACGACTAAACTTCTCAGTTGCAGGAGGTGACATAGAACCGCAGTGTACTCCATATGAACCGAAAGCAATCTGAGTCCCCTCAGTGTGATTCGGGAGCCCTCCTCGGGACGGCCCTGAGGCGTTATATCACCACGGTGCGGGGGGAATCCCTCAGCGTCCCCCCTCCTCCTCCTCCTGCTGCTATAGAATGGTAAAAATAGCACCGTCCTTTATTGGCAAACAGGGAGGTGATTGAGTTGGTCTTTTCCCTCTAAACGACAGTGTTGGCCTTCAGTATACAGGATAATTCCCTCACTGTCTAATATTTGATGATCTATTGTCTCATAACGGGGTGAGAGGGGGAGACAGACACGGGGCAAACATTAGTAAATGTGCTAATAAAACACAAGACAGTATATTTAATCTTCTAAGCTTCTGGGTTCTGGGTACATACGTTTTGACAGGCAACCCTTTGTACGTCTCTTAAAGGTCCACGAGGCTCGGAGGGAGGGTTCGTATCACAAACCAAGCGTCCTCGAACCAGGAAGTGCCCGCTCTCCTTCCTCTTAAATCCCCGCGATCATGACTTGGCCCTACAGCGCGTTCCCTCCCGAGGCCAATTACGTTCCATCAGGCAGGAAGCCGGATGCCGGATAAAAGACACGGGGGTATATTAAGCCTCACGCGGAGCACGCGGGAGATGAAATGCTCTTTTGCATAGCTGGAAGACCCGTATACGATAATGAGAGCCACGTCGTTCGTGCACAGGCTAACTAAGGTTTACTCAACGTGGCGCGTGGATACCTCCATGACAGAGGGGTCAGACCAGGTCCTAGATGTCTACCTTTATGCATTTACATAACCTGATGGATAACAAATCAATGCTTGTTGTTTTCCCTCGAAAAGAACAAACCAGGCAGCAGGAACATTTGGAGCTGGAGGAGAGAGAGAGAGATCTTTTCACCTCTCTGTAATGACAGATTTCTCCTCTCTCTCTCTCTTTCTCTTCGACACCCACACACAGCCGTGGGCGTACGGATGACTGGCTCGTTCAGGCTGTTGCCGCGACCACGGCTCGGACGAGGAGCGCTTTACCTTTCCTATCCGATACCCCCCAGAACGGGATGACTTTCGCGAGGCGCCGATAACGGCTGATAGCTCTTACTGCGACACACGTGATGCACGTTTTTGCATTTAAACTATCTTAACTGGAGCAAACATTTCACATATCCCATATCCAAACTCTCCTCACTGCACGAAACGTGTGATCCATTTTTTAAACGTTCAACTCGTCTCTCCACAGCTCTGCATCACAGTCTATTTTGCCTCGCTCTGATCTTGCCCTAGTATGTGTTCTCTCATCAGCCGGGGCCCCTGGCACGCTACAAACAAACCTCAGAGCTAATTAGCCCGCCGTTCTCCGCTGTTTATCGGGAGTCGCCGGCTTAGTCGACCTGCCCCGCCAGGTGGATGCCTGGACCAGACAGATGCCACGCTCGCAGCGTATTTCCATCAGCTCCCCCCCCCCCCCCTCTGGATTTCTCACATCTTCAAGCCCTCGCTTCCTGCTCTCATTTCTGTTTCGCTCAGTCACTCGATAAATCTGTAGCTCCTCTCCCCTTTATGTCTGTCGATCTGCTTAGAGCTCAGGTCCAGTAAAGTTTTGCGGGACTAATAGCACTGCAGAGACCCATCTTGGACTCGATGGAATGAAATCCCTCTGCATGTTAAACCAAACCAGAGTGGAGGGGTCAGGAGAACGTAGGTTTACCATAAAAATAAGTGTATATTTCACACTGATTGACTTCCAATTTGATAGAGGAGCTTCCTATGAATGTTAATGTGCAGTCAAATCATGTGCAGTGTCGTAAAGGGGGATTCCACTGATTTTACACATAAAAGTCTGGATACAAATGTACAAGTTAACACTACAGATCAACTTAATACGACACTCCTGTGCACTAAAGTGAAGAAGGGGACGACGATCCGCTTCTCAAAACTCACATATCGATCAATACGTAACAAACCCCCCTCACCTTTGACCTGCATAAACTAAGCATCTGTTTATGATGCGTTCGGTTCCAACCCACTCCAACGATCAATCACGTTTCTCTCTGATACACATCGGCATTAATGCACACATATATTACCTCATAATAATGCCTGTGGGAACCTTCTGGGATTATTTTCCACCTCGGCCCTTTGCACTGCAGATTTGCTCACATTCTTAACAGCATGCGTCACTTCCACAACTTAAAATGACCCTGAACTCTGTTTGTCGTCTTCTGTGTTCCTATTCAGGCCTCAAAACTAGTGTCCCGATTACGCCTGGTGACGTGGATTTAGAAGAAAAGAGCAGCATTTATCAGGGCTGTGCTGTTTGGTGTTGCTCATTGGATAAACCACTGTCACTGTCGGCACAAAAGCCACTCATCCGTTCCCCCGCGGGAGAAGCCGGCTGGCGCTGAAGCCGCGGACGTCGGATGAAAAGCATCCACCAAAATGTCAAACTGGTGCGAAAACAACAAACAGCTTGACCGGGCTTGTTTTGGCTTCGGCGGCGGATCGCAGCCTGGGAGTGTTCGTCAAATAGAGGCGATGTATAGCTGGCTAAGAGAAACAGACCTAATTAATTGTCAGTTTAAGACTCAGCTGTCTGATTCCCTGGCCTTTGGGTGCTCTGTGGAGGAAAGCACACTCGCCTTGTTAGCTGTTGGGAGCAGCCCAACTGTAAAATGTAGTTTACTGTAAATATATCTTATTTGATTGGTTTTATGTGAATTTCAGACGGAGATGATGGGATTTTATAACATTTATAGTCTCATAATGACGATATATACACTGCATGTATTATAAAGCACAAACCTATCATGAATGAGATGAAGATCAAGGGTCACAAATCCTAAAAATGCCTTCAATTTGCTTCCAAATATCAGATCCTCAGAATTTAAACATACAATTATGTTCCCCACAAAACATAGATACCAAAAAAATTGTGTATAAATGAGATGCTTTTGGGGGAGGTGTTTAAATATAATGACAAAGAGGCAAGTCAATGCCAGGAGTCATCCGATGAAGACACTATTGATTATCATTACTATTGATCAACACACACACACACATCTCCCACCAGATGAATCGTGATCACTTTCTTATTCGTTCATTTTCCTCTGGATGTGGGCAAACGAGGCGATGACATCATGTGAAACGACGCTGCGATGGAGGTCGAGGTGTAAACATTTGACTCCCCCGTGCATTAGTTGACTGTTTTGCTGTAAAGAGCAGCCATAAAAAGCCATCATGGCACACAAAGCGATGACCCGGGAAAGAGATGTGGAATCAGCTGTTTGTCAGGGCCTTGAATCCACAGTCACAACCAAAAAGAATGGATCGACGGGGTGACACGGCTGATATTTGCAGCCTTTGGATTTGGGGGTCAACACGATCCAATCACGCCTCTCTGCTAGCTCATTTAAACACATTCAAACTGTCTAATATTACCCGTGCATGTTTCCCTCACTCTCCTGTCCCGCTTTTTTTTTAACACGGAGCTGCCTCATCGTATGTAAGGTAACACTGTGTGAGACAAAGATGTTTTATTGCTTACAGGAAACCCAGCCCATCCATCTCGGCATCATAATGGCCTGAGAGAGAGGGGGGGGGGGGGGGCACTTCACTGCTACTGTAAACCACGCTGCCTGAGTGCCAGTGTGCAGAGGCAGGTTGAGTAAACGCAAAGAGAGAGATAGAGGATCCACTCACCATGTTGACTTCTGACACCATGTCTATGCTGGCCACGTCTATGCTCATCCCGACTGCAACCGGGGCCCCTGGAAGAGGTGAAACAGCACCATATGTACACATGGGAGGGGACCACAACACAACACAGCTGCCCTAATTGACGCGGAGGGGTGACAATACCTCCAAAGTCCGGCCTCAGTCGGATGTCGTATCCCTTCAGGAGTTTATCCACCGTCTCCTTCACGAAAGACATGTTGCCCGGTTCATTGACGCTGGAACGACAAGAGGAGGGGGGGGAAACATCACCTTGACTCCCGTGTCAATCAGCCCGGGCAATAACCTTGACTCCACAGAATGGAGAAGAGGAAAAAAAAAAGCCACTCACCTTTTGGCGCAACACACAATCGAACCGACAACCAGCGCGGACAAGACGCGGAATTGGCGAGCCCCGTGCAATGCGAACATTGCCCCCCCTGTTCCTGTTTATTTGTTTATTTATTTTCTTCTTTTTTTCCAAACCCCCCCCCGTTGTTTTTACAACCACAACAACAGCAACAGTCGAGACGGTTCCGGGAGCTCTTCAAATCAGAGTAAATCCATTGGTTGCCCGAGAGGAGAAAAGTCGACAAGGGGGGGTGGTGGGGAGAAGGATGGGGAAGGGGGGGGCGGCGGGGTTGGGGGGGGGGGTAAAAGTCAGCAGCCCGCCGTGGATGGAGTCGCGGATGAAGCGCGGGCAGACATCGCCTCCGCGGCTGTGGCTCCGTCGCTCCGTCTTCTGACTGCGCTCTTTTGCTGGGGAGCTTTGGAGCGCGTGCGGATGAGGAGGGAGCGCGTGCGGACGAGGAGGGCGCGCGGGGATGGTGGTGCTGCTGCTGCTGCTGGTGGTGGCGGTGAAGGCACTCGGCTTGTTCAAGTGAGAGACGAAGCCCAACACCTACACTGTAAAAAATACCCACCAGTAGCCGCAGCGTGGTGTGTTATTTCCCCATGAGCTGCTCTTAAATTACACGTTTCTATTAAACTACCCAGAAGTCTATTCGAAGTGTCGTAAATGTGTTTAAAGGGCCACTCCTGCTAATTAGAAATGCTATTTCATTCAATTGAGCCACTCACAAAAAAAAAAGGATCCAAATCAAAGCAACAGAGGCAGAGATATCCTGACTTTTAGTCTTTAATACGCCCGATCCTACAATTCCCACAATGCAACACAGCAGAACCGTTTCATTCATCTCTCCCTGAGCTGTAAACGTCCTTCAAACTCAAATTTGTAACACATATGTTGAGACTTATTCAAGATGACCCTGATGACGTCATGAAAACTCATTAAAAAATCCCATTATAGCTACAACATGTTCATATTCAGCGCCCCTTTAAATATTTATGTGAGAAAGTTTCTCATATTTGATACTTTTTATTTGTATTATTATTATTATTATTATTATTATTTCAGTCATTTTACCTCTTCCTCTTGGCTTTATTTGTTATTTAAGATAGAAAATGACCGAAACAGGGATAAATAAATGTAATATTCTTGTTTTTTTACAAAGACATATGCCTGGTTGAGATGGACATTTTTTATAGTGCTCCTCACACCATCTGCGCCAATCCCCTTCCCCTGTGTTTCCTATAAAAATGGCGGGACCCGAACAATATCGAGGAGGGACAGGTTGCGTTCATCAACCTATTAATCGATGCTTGTGATCTATTAATCACCTATCATGGCATCTATTCCTTATCTAAAATACAGGGCGCTACTATTAATTATATTGAAGTCGACAGACATTCTGTTGATAATTAGGACCGCGTGCGCGCGCGCGCGTGGCACGCAGTTGGAGAAGCACGTTAATGAATAATGTGTGTGTGTTGCTGTGACATTTCCTACCTCGTGTCATAGATGGCGAACAACTTCTTGTTTCCGTCAACAGCGTTCCTGGAAGAAAAGGGCGATGAGATCATTAATGATAGAATAGCTTTTAGCCAATGAAAACATGACAAGGCGGGTGATTAGTCACCTCAATCACAGCAAGGGGAACATCTATAAGATGTAGTTTTCCTATAAGATGCCCTTTTTTAGGTTGTGTCTTCATTACTTTTACCTTCAGCTGCATTCCAGAAGTGTATTAACATGTGTTGATTGTATTTGTTTGTTTAAGCCTCCCTGATAGGTCGTGTGGGTTAATTGATCTGCGGGGTCCATATCAGGTTTCTAGCCTGCGGCAGGACTCTCAAACCGTGGGATGCCTGCAGGGTAAATATTGAAAAGCAGTCGATTTCCTCTGGGAGAGCCCCCTCCTTCCCATCTACACACACACACACACACACCGCGCGCGCACACACCTGTCTCTTCCCTCATAAACTCGGGACATGGGAGAAGTTTGCCTTCAGGGCGTTTATTCAACCCGAGCAGGTGTGTGTTTTCTGCCTGGGAGAGGCCCTGAAGGCATCACCGGTCATCGCCCCGCGCGAGCTCTCCGCGGTGCTGAAACGCGCCTCGCGCTCGCGTCCCCCCAGCCGCAGCTGGCGTCCACGCGCGCACCTCCGCGCTGATTAACAGGAGGAGCGGAGGGAGGTTTTTTTAACGCCACCAATGAAACGTGGAGCTCGGCTACCATCTCATGGCAACCGCCAGACTTTATGGAGGAGGGCGACGTGTGAGTTTCCTGTTGGTTTGTGTTCGTTTTTTCTGCTTTATATCCCGTTTTATTGTTGTATATATTTGTGAGAATGTGCTAGAAACTAGAAGCTAGGAAGCTAAACCAGCATTCACGGGTAAACGGCTAGCATAGCTAAAATAATACGTGGTTGAAATTGGTATAAGTAAGCGAATAGTTTAATTGTTCAATAAATTAGGCGAATACAGTCGAATACATGTCGGACAAATAGTTGCTAAAAGTAATACACGGTTGAAAAAGTATAAGTAGAATAAGTGGCTTAACATATTAACTCTTGAAATATACTTTTACTTAAACTCGAGGGTGGTTCAAATGTCCAGCTTAATGCTACGAAACCGACCCATAAGTTAAATTGCGTAATGCAACATAATTAATTAGATAACATCCAATTTAAAATCATGAATATATGGGGTGATATTTTCAGTAAATTTGACATTTGACATGAATTCCCTTACTGATGGAAAAATCCTCATTTCGTCTGCACCTGCTTTTTTTTTTTTCACCCCCCTCCAGTTCCACAGCGAGTGCGCCTCCCCCTCCCAGCCCACCCACCAATGGGCAGCACCTATTATACAAATTATTAGCCTCTATTGCAGCACTTGATTCTCTCGCACCGGCAAGGGGCGGTGCAGCGAAAGAGACGGGGAATCAACGTGGACTCCGGTCTGCTCCGAGGCTGGCGGATACGAGGCGTGTGATGCTGATGCTGCTGCTGCTGCCGCTGCAACACCTCTGGAGGCGATGCAGGAGACGCGGTGCAGCTGAAGGAGGAAGGCGGTGTAGCCTATAGGAGAAGACCAGACAGGCTACTACAACAACCCAAGGTAGAAGAGAGAGGAGACAACCGACAAGCAGCGGGGATTAGGTGATTGAGACCCCCAGCCTCCAGTCGCTGTTTTTCTTTTAAAGGGGGAGCCCAAAAAAATATGTAGGTGATGGATCTGCATTCAGGTAACCCCCATTTTTCAATATAATTAGACACAGCATGGCAAATGGGAATAGGGATGTTTTTGGTGAGGGAGAGGGTGATGGTGGAATGGGGGAGAAAGGGGAGGGGGGGGGGGGCCCGGATGAATTGTAATGGATTCAAACGCAGTGTGAGCTTACACAATGGGGATCACACTGCAGAAAACCCCACCGCTGTATCCGTCCGGCATAGTGTGGGGAAGGATCGTGAGGTATGAGCCTCATTGAGCAGAGAGCCGCTTGATTTAGTGATCCCTGTAACGATCTGTGTGTGCGGCGGAGTTTCTTTGTGCGAGTTGGAGGGGGGGGGAACGCTCCACCTTTTTTTAGTTGATCACATTTTGGAGGATGGTGCTGCTTCTCTGATGCAATCCTGTTGTGTTTGTCTCCCTGTGTATGTGGATGTGTTACAGCTCCAAACAACAAAGTGAAGAGGACCTCAGTCATGGCGAGACTCGTCCTTACCCTCCTGCTCCTGTGTGGATGCCAAGATAGGTATGTTAGGAGCTGAGCAGCTGCTGAAAAAGTCCATTTCCTGCCAACTCTCCGGCCCTCCTATATCCTCATATCTGATCTGCACTCTGCATCACTGCTTAAGTGGTTGTCCTGCACTCAAGAAAGCCAAACAGATCTCCGGATCGATTATCGTCCTCCTCTAATACATCAACACCTTTTCCAGATGTTCAAATCCAGCTTCTGTGTTTCCTCCTGCTGATGTCCGGATGGACACAATGTTCTATGCACAAAAAAAAAGAAATTGTGTAATTTGCCTTATTTTCCAGCTAATCCTCAGGACATAATGACTCCCTGTCGCCACATTTAACGAGGGAACTCATTTGTTTGTATTTGGATCACATGTCAAAGCCTTAATTATCTCAACTGGTAGTTGTAAGCGCTACTTGTGTTCAATAATTAATCCCAACAAGCCTATCCTTAATGCGGCGAGCTGTTTAATCACAATAACCATGTCATGTTTGACGTATCGCCGGGGATGTTGAGTCTCCTCAGAGTCTCTAACACTTGCTCCCTTGTCTCCTCCACTCTGTAGTCTCTGCCAGTCCTCGGAGGCGCAGAAGGAGGCGGCCGCCAACGACAACAGCACCGTTTTCACCCGGATCCTGGACGGACTCCTGGACGGTTACGACAACAGGCTCCGGCCGGGGCTCGGAGGTTGGCTGGGTATCTTATTTCTCATTTTACCATCATTCTTCTCCACGAGGCTCCAGTTTTTCTGGATGAAAGGGGGGAAACTGTGCGAGCAGATGTGGGGTTTAGCTCCCGCGTCAGCTCAGGTGAACGTGGCGAGGTTCACGAACGCATGTGGTCTTTTCTTCGACACACCACGGGAGAGTAAATCAATCAGGCCATCTTCAATCCTGTGCACTGTGGCGTTTTATGTGCTGTTCTTCTCCCCGGCAACAGGACATAACCTTGAGGGCCGACAAAACCGCCATTCAAAGGCGCTTTTTCATACCGCATGCCTGGTGTGTCATGACAGAAGCCCGCACTCACATCCTGGTAACGGTTGCTACCCCTTGACAAGAGGGCCTATAAATACATACCTGAAAAACATTCAGACCTTCATTCAGCATTCAACAAGCTGCTCTCCGCAGCGAGGCCAATCCCGGCTCGCCCGGGAACACATTTATATGCATAGTGGAGATTTTGTTGGCTTTGCTGGTGGAAATGACAGGAATAATGTGCAACCTTTTTCACATCAGCGTCCGGAAAAATGCATTGTGAGAGAAGCTCAGGGAAATGTGCACATTCAATTGAACACTGAGACTGGGTGGCTGCAGGTTTTTAAATGCCAGTATTGGCTTTGTTGTTCAATATTTAATTATTATCTTTACATTTGACCGTTTGAACCCCCCCTAGGTTCGACGCAGCCAGTTCTCCCTTGTTCTTTCTTGTATTTACAAAATAAACGCCGGTTAATAGATGATGAAACTAACTGTAACAAGGCGGAGGGTGTGGTATCGTATCCCTATCTTCTGCTTTTCATGACCTCGTCAACACTCTCACATGTGCTCTCTCAACAGAGAACGTCACAGAGATCACAACGAATATTTTCGTGACCAGCTTCGGCCCAGTGTCCGACACGGAGATGGTGAGTTCATCTGCAAGCAAACACACACACACACACAAACCAGGCTACCACACATATTTTTAGCAACACCTAATTGCATTTTTTGAGACTGCTACCTGCGGACGACTGAAGCATTTTGAAATTTAATGCAATGTGGCTGGTCCACTCCAACTCAATGTTCCCTTCATTAACGCGTTCTCTGATGAACTATAAGGTTCCACTCGGATAGCAAAATGCATTAAACCTCCTCGTTCATTAAATCCTCTATTACACCCCGCGATATCCCTGGCACACTTTGACACAGCAGTTGCCACATTGCTATAATTGACTTGAAAAAAAAGGTATTGACAAGGGCGTATGATTGATTAATGAAATGTGGCAAGGGACTTGAACGGTTTTGCAGTGCGTAAAATCTTCCTGCGTCAGCGTCATTATTCCGTGGGAAGGAGTATGTATTCCTCGCTTATTCGTTCTTTTTTTAAGCTTGAAGCGGGTCGATATTTCACACACAATTTATGATGGATTTCTACAGCGCGGCGTTTGATCGCCACCAAAAATCCGAATGGATGAAGACATAAAGGAGGAGCTACTGTCTATTTTACGCTGATTCACAATTGGTGAAGAAGCAGGTTTTTCTGTTGTAATGTGCTTATTCATATGAAATATGACAATAAAATGGCTTCATTCGGGGATCTGTATGCACACCAGAAGAAATTACACTTTTTCCTTTGACATCCCTGCATGTTTTGGGATAAACATGACATCACACAACTGTTTTCACTGCTCTCTGAAAGCTTTCTTCTCGCTGTCGCCTCAGGAATACACCATAGACGTCTTCTTCCGCCAGAGCTGGAAGGACGAGCGCCTGTGCTTCAAGGGTCCGATGGAGATGCTGCCGTTAAACAACCTGCTGGCCAGCAAGATCTGGACCCCCGACACCTTCTTCCTCAACGGCAAGAAGTCTATTGCTCACAACATGACCACTCCCAACAAGCTGCTGAGGCTGAAGGATGACGGCACCTTGCTTTACACCATGAGGTAGGTTTCTGACTCTCATGTGGTAAGTTATATGGTCAAGGTTGGTGGCGCTTGTTGCTTTTATATATTGAATTCATTTAAATTTAAAAGTCCAGTCAAGGTCCTTCTATGTTTTTGTTGAGTCTCAATATTCTTGTATGAATCGAGTCCTATTTATTTATGTGCCCCGACAGCTTTTATTAGAGGTTAGCGAAGGGGACGGTTTTCAGAAGTACATAGACATGAAAAAAAATAGTTACCAAGGCCAACATAATACATAACACAGCTCTGAACTCAGAGTACTCAGACTACAGGAGAATAGTGTCACCTAGTGGCCAGTCACAGGCATTTGATCTGTAAAGTCAGAGCAAAGTAAATAGCAAATACTGAAAGTATCTATTTTTCTTCCAACTCACATTAAGACATTCATGAAGACATTAATAAATATGGATAGCAGAGTGTCGTGTCTCTTTAAATGTATGGTTTTTGAGAAGAATCTGCAGGGGGTGGGGGGGGGGAATCATCCATTATGAAAAGCAGCCTCAGTGTGAACTATAGTTTTTGGCAGTAATGTGGTGGTAGATTAGGGAGGGGAGAGAGAAAGAAACAGGCCAACAACCAGATGGTGATCGCTCTAAAATAAACCAGCAATATTAACTTAAAAAGCTGTAAATACAGAAATGAGGGGCGAATGACTGTGAATCGCGACACCATCTGTTAAATGGGCATGTCTTGAACAAGTCTTTTTTGTTGAGTAGAACAGCAGCGTAACCACCAGGGCTCCCTGTGACCTTTGCACCAGAGAATTAGAATAATTCTGTGCTTATCCTCAGGAGTTACTGTGGCCGCAGGACTTAGGAGTGACTGTATCACGGATGAGAGCACTCTATCTGATACCAGCGTCACCCACGGGGAGAATAATGCTGGACGGAGGACAGATTATCCATATGCAACCACCCCGCCATACATACATGTCTAAAGAAGCGTGCGCTCGTCGTCACCTCTTTGTCATATCACCGCGACGCACACGGCAGGCGTCCAGCACGTCTAATCAGTCGCAGCGGCGCTCACCTTTGACCTCGCGGCTTAACGAGCGGGGGATTGCGCCCATTCCATATGCGTCATTTTGTGGGGAAAACTGATGTGCTTCCATAATCTAAAAGTGTCGTCCGATTCCCCGCCACAGTTGAAATGAAGCAGCAGTAGGTTTGCTTTTAATCGTCTAATTGTTACAATGCTGCGCTGGTCATTACGGCGGAGCTTACCCCACGGGCAGCGCTGGTTTTATTTCCTGCATAAATACACACCAACACACCATCTGGGTACTCGCAGGTTACAGCTAACATGACAACAGCTTGTGTTTGCTTGTTGGCGTCGTGTGTTATTGAGTGCTTTCGGCTTGTTTTTTCACAAGGAAAAAAGGATTTTTTTGTTTAATATAATATAATGTATATTTATAACAATCCACCCACAGAAAACACGTATTTTCACAGCATATAGCGTACTTTATATGGACTAATCCTCCCCTTAGGATTCACCACACTCTCATACTCGTACGTGTCCGATTCATAATAGTAACATTATATCCTCACGCCGTACCCACGGCACGTACAAGATCCTTTTCATTGGAGCAGACGTCCATGCATTTGTCTGGGATAATTAATGAAAAGCAGTTTTTGACGACCCTTCATTACAGCAGATCGGCTGCTACATATACAGCTGATGGTTGGACGCTCTTTGTCGCCACAGATTGAGCGTGTTACACATCATTATCATCAGGTACAGTCAAGTTGGCATCCTCCCAGTGTTGCCTGTAGGCTGGTGGCCTTCTATGTCGTCATTTGATCGTGCTACCATACTGAATATTTATCCTCTCCTGTTTTAATGCTTCTCACAGTTGGTTTCTTGTGTTTTTTTCTTCACACCTTGAGCATATTATATAAGCTCAGCTCCCATGTATGTGATTTTAGAGGTTGTTAATGTGAAAAGACAAGTTGGTTAATACAGCATAAAGCTCCGGGACTCAAAACCCAGCGCTCTCCTGTGTTGTCCCGTCACAGTTCGACTTTTCTGCGAGGTCAGGCGGGTTAGAAACTTTTAGATTTCCCACAGGTGTGAAGATGCTGTTTCTGTGTTACCGCTGTGATTTACTGCTTTCTGCTCGGTCCATACCGGCTGAAACAAATCATGGGGCTTATTCTAAGCTGCTATTTCACCCCTGATATTTAAATTATAACTGCAAGGGGACGCGTAGATTCTTCTTTGCAAAAGGAACGAGTCCCCGGCACCGATCACAGCCCTAATAAAAGCAGCTATCTGCTAACGGGGCTAGGCCACATGAATAATTAGAACATGGTATGATAGCCAACAGCCATGTTCTCATTTATTCATCCCAAAGACACTCTCCCCTCTCCTCCATACACAATCCTTCAGCTGTTTTGAGACACAATAATGCAATTGGATAAATCTGCGCTGATGTGGAAAGCAGGCTGAGCCCCAAAACATCAACCCTGTAGGGAGCAGAGGTGGCCGCTTACCCCACGCCACTACGCTTCGCTCACTTTAATGATATAATTGGGGAAACTTCCTGCGGTACAGACATACATGCAGGAGGTTTTTTCAAGCAGAAATAGAAACGCGACCCGAGAGGATTTCGCCACATCTTGGTGACAAAGTTGTCATTAAGATTATAATACAGATCAGTGAAGGGAAAATACTGTAGCTGATGTTGAGGTTGCTCATACGCCTGAACAGTAAAAGCAGAAACAACACCTCATCATATCTGCAATGAGGAAGAACCCCCAATATTGGGCATATAGCTAAAAAAAATAATAAAAAATATGATGTGATCTCCCGATTCTTTCACCACAATGAGGAAAAAAAGCTAAAATGAGAACATGTGTTGAAAGACTGGCAGACAATCCGATTTGAAAAGCTGTTGGCGGGTGTATATGTGTGTAAATGAAGCAGGAAATAGACTACACCTCAAGTCCTGAGCAATTCAAACCGTGTCTGTTCAGAGATGGAGCTACGATTATGTGTGATATCCATATGTGTAAAAAGAAATGACTCAGAGAGGCAAAGAACACAGAGACTCTGTGGCCACCAGGTGGTAGTATTGCCACTGTAATATTGGTGAGAGAGACTGTATTTTACCTCTCTCCATAGCTTTTGTCGTTTTATTCTTGCAAAGATAATAAAGCTGCGGCTTTCCTTGTAATTGTTTTTGGTACCCTGTAATTTCAGATGTAATTACACAGCGCTCTGTGTAGCAAATCTACACGCCCAGTTAAAAACGTCCCAACGCGAGGCTGTGCTACGTGGTTAACGGGTTTGTTCCATGTGTTTTGCCTCAGACTGACCATCTCGGCAGAATGCCCCATGCAGCTGGAGGACTTCCCCATGGATGCACACGCCTGTCCCCTCAAGTTTGGCAGCTGTGAGTCAAACCACGCCTCTTTCTTTTCTACGTATCTTGCACGTCACTACTTGCTATTGTGAGGCCCCTGCAGTCAGTTATACAAAATCTTTATCTAAACTGGGAGAACAATACGGAGTAATTCCGTCTAGTTGACAGAGTGCTGCTGCTGCATTCAGTGGACGATGTCGTTATCTACTGGAGATTGCTGAGTTTGCTTTCCTCACATGAAAATGCGACGCTGTTGTAGAAACACCAACATTAGACACCATAAGCTGATGGTCGCACCACACCAGCAAAACCTCCCTGTTTTTGTGTGTAAGTGTTCAAGTCATCAAAACCATAACTGTAAGTGTCATGTGATGCAACACACACAAAAAAAAAACCCACTAAACACTGGCTTTATGGTTAAAGCCCAGGAAAGTGTGAGATTAAGGAGGCGTGCGAGCGACATACATTAGTAAGCAGAGGAGGCGGCCGCAGGATTCTCCACAGGGTAGACCCAGCAGAGGGGATTACGAACAGACCTGGTTCAAATCACTTGTGGGTTTTACAGTCACAGTCAATTTAGGTCAACCGGCACACGCTGAACTTCAAGTGTGGACATCTGATTTGAGTTTTTTTTTTAAATAGCTGCTATTAGAAAACGCCACTTTTAGAGGAGATCAGTGCAGTGATGGGCAGGGTTTCCCCCCCGATCTTAACGGATGGCTCGTTGTGTGTCCTACCTGTGAGGACATGTATAGAAACTTGAGTGGCCCCTGGGGGTATTTAAAGACAGATCTGTTCAAATGCCACACCTCGGGAGCCTCTTGGGCTAAAAGGATGAGGCTCTTATCCCCAGATTTCTGTGCGACGCGGTCCACCCACACTCACTATGGAGGAGAAGCACATTTGCCTCCAATCCGATTACAGCGTAAGGAGCTGTCGGGGCCTTCCCATGGCAAGCTTAATCGCCCCGGTGCGAAGCGCCGCAGGTGAAAGGTGTAAGTGTGTAATAGGAATAATGTGTTGACGGTGACACCGCAGAAGATGAAGTGTCCCAGAAGGGTGGGTGTCTTTCCTTTGGTCGTCGTAGCAACCAGACTCCTGGTGGCGTCCGTTCTGTGTGACCTGACCCCCCCTGCCGGTTTAGCCGGTGTCCTCAGGTGACATCCCGGCCTATATACTAAACCTCCACATCACGCCGCGGCGTTGTGACAACCTGATAATCAAACCTGAGGGAAGAAATACAACTGCAGTTGTTTCAATAAACAAAAGTGCCCAGCACACACGTTGTTTTAATCTAGTAATCTGTGACAACACAACAGTATTTTGACTGTATTCGCTGTTTACTATTGTACATCAGCGGGGGATGAACGGAGACAACATCCAGTATAATGAAAAATGGGCAAAATTAATCCCTCAAGCCACCAAAGCTCTCCACCCCCTCCCCCTTTTATTACCTCCGCCAAGGAGGTTATGTGTTTAGGCTGGCTATAATGTCTTCTTTTTAAGTCGTTTACCACGGACTCATTTCAAATCAACGTCGTCCATACTGTGTGCCTTATCTGCTACAAAATGTCCAATTTTTGTCCCAATTTCACAACTTTAAACAGATGATTAAATGCGGCTTTCTGCAGATCCACTGTTAACATTCATATTGAAATGAATATAATACATTTAATCTTCAATTTCTCGGCTAATGTTGGTTGCCTTCAGATAGCGTGATTTTGTAGATTACAAATACAATGAATATTTCTCAGTTGCAGATAACGGCCATGGGGGAAACAAAAGCGTTTCACCAGCTGGCTTTCACTTGTCTCCAGTTTGTCCGTCCCGAAGTGCAGCAAATGTAACCTTCTGATTGCCAAACTGGGATTTAGTTAACCATTTTAGTTAAAGTTCCATCCCATAAAGGCCATAATAGCTGTGAAGTTCACATTAGTACCGCCATCTTCCATAGCTCCTTCTGTCCACTCATTGGTGACAGAATAGTGATTTATTGTGCAATAAAAAGCACAAGAGTCTGCTCTAAAGGGCAACTCATCCCTTATTCTGGCTCACAGTACCTGTATCCTAATGCGGCTGCTGCCATGGCCTTCAGCCATACGGCTCTCACATTCTTCCCTGTGGGAATCTAGTTAATGGCGAGCCCAGTGATGTGTAGCATTTAATTCAAGATGCAATCATTTTCTTGATGCAAACCAAAAGCTAAAAGTGCTGCACTTTCTTATTTTGTGTCTTCTGTGTGTCTTTGGGAGTTAGAAACATTAGAGAAGTTTCTGCAGCAGGCGGTAAATGTGGAACTTGGCAGGGCTTGAATAAGTCATAAAGATGCTCAAAACCTGTGAGCGGAGGGAAAACAATCAAATCTGCTTTAATGAGTCATCTCTCAGCGTTCCATGCCCCTCAGCCCACAGTGATCCCGCTCAACAGTAGTAGTGAATTATTTTGTGATTGCTCTTCTTCTCGGAGCCTTTATTCTATACCAGTATTTACTTTATTGATTCTAAGATATGACTGTCTGGATGCTTTCATGAAGATTCCAGCCGCCAGTGGGTTTTCAGGATGAGGATTTCCTCTTTGCTGAAAGTCGAACATCAGTTTAGGACTTAGCGGGTCAAGCTGTTCTCAAGCCAAACCGTGGCCCAAATTTGTGTTGGATACGAACAAAACTGCGTTTGTCTCCCATTTGCATCGCATGCGATCGTCCCCGATCTCAAGGCGTAGTGTTGAAATCTGATTAGGACGTGACCCCGCGGTTGTAATGGGCTTTTATTTAAACGTGCGACGCGCTGAGTGTTAATTCACCCGGCAACTTTTGGAGCCGTGAAATCCTCAGGATTTATTTCCATAAATATTTTTCGGGCAGCTTCACTCAGAGTGCGCGGAGCTACTGTATTGTCAGTGATGAGTTTGGCTGAGTTGGAGCTCCCCTTGCCTCGCTCGCAAGGCGGGAGCAGCAAAGCATTAAGCGTGACCTGTCGAAAAGTTGGCTCAGGTGCATCGCCTTGCCTGCCAAAGTCTTTAGCTCTTCCCCTACGTAATGAAATTCTCCAATAATCCCGTATTGCAATCTAACTCCCCTACATTTAAGGTCCTGGCCTTTGCCCTGACGGTGCCCAGATTTAAACACTACATATATTGTGGGCTGCAAGGATGGAAACGCTGGAGATGAGATGTTATCCACAGATATAAACAACCCCCGAAGGTTTAATGGTTTGTGATAATCGGCAAAAAATAAGTTGGAAACATTTGAAAAGTTTTCATGCGACGACATCATTGATTGCATGCATGTCTGACAGCGCACACTAAAAGCAGTGCTTGTCGTGGCAGCAAGAAATCATTGCAATTTTCTACCGCCAGTATTAAATTGAAGCCAGGGATCATCAAAATAAAAAAGAAATGTTGAATGAATTCGACTCCAAGCGAGCTGACAGCCGTTCTCTCTCATTATTTTCCCTCTCAGCAGATAATTTATTCTCCCAATTTTCCCCTCATCCCGTCTGTTTTTGGAATATGTTTTTAGATCGTCAATATTTTTCTTACAAACGTATGATGTTCTCGTCCTTGAGTGTTTTTATTTTGTGTGTGCCGAAAATACTGTCAAAGCCTTGATATGAATAGCAGATTTGGAAAGAGGTGACGATAATCACAATAAAAAAAGGAACAAATCATTACATCAATTTTCTTTTCTAATATCAAGTGCACTTGGATTGAACATCAAGCTGAAATATGACAGATAAACACACCAAACTAGCCATTTCAGGAATAAAAATCAGGGATAAACACCTCTCTCCATTCCTCTTTCACTTTCCAGCCTTCTCTCCATGTTCCAGCCCTCACCGGGGGGGCGATGATAGATCGGTGTCCAGTGTTTGTACCGGATTCAACATGAATAAATGAACTAGCAGGAGAGGCTCCGGAGTTTGAGCTCTGATTTTCATCACAAGTGTGATGCAACACTTTATGGTTAATCTGACTCGGTCTGGTTCCTGCTGACAGGGGAGCTCACCTCTGACCCAGAAGTGTGGTTTAAACAGAAACGCACTCAAATATCTACACACACACACACACACACACACATGGAGGCATGCAAGCAAATTCTGTTTTTGGCTTTCAGCCTGCGGTCTAATCAAAAAGTGCTGGAAAGACTCTGCATGAGCGGTGACCGGGTCGAAACCGACTGCGATGCGTTACAAAGTAGTTCCCCTTGCATTTGAGGTGTTTTGCATATTTAAAAAAATGAATTCACAACACATCTCTTTCCCTCGCTCAGATGCCTATCCGGTGTCCGAGGTGGTCTACACGTGGACTAAGGGAGCTGCTAAGTCTGTGGTGGTGGCCGAGGACGGCTCCAGGCTCAACCAGTACCATCTGATCGGGCAGACGGCCGGCACCGAGAACATACACACAAGCAGAGGTGGGTGTCTACGGATACACAACAGATATAAAATATAAGTATTATACTCATTTATAATACAAACGCAGATTATAATAATCAGAAATGCAACTGGAATCCCAGAGTAGCAGTACTAGTAGTAGTACTGTATGTGTACAAAATATGTGTATGTGTACAAAATATATATATATATATATATATATATATATATATATATATATATATATATATATATAATTGGTATGTTTGAGGATGGGAGCGCCATCAAGTACTTTTCATGTAAAAGCATGTATCACAGTTTGGATCCTGAATAGTGTGAATGGGAAGACATCCTGTCTGCATCCGTTCATTAGAAGCAGGCAGCAGGAGAGCATTGCCTGTTGCTAGGTAACGACGGTCCATTCAGAAACAACCCGTGGACCGCGTATGGTCACCATCGCCGTGACATACAACAAAAAAATACAACACTTCATTCTCCCCCTCCTGAGTGCACAGAACGCGTTTCATACTGTATGCGGTGCACGATAAGTGTAATACCAAATAAAGTGATGTAACTAATTCTAGATTAGAGGAAGATAACCGCGGCGAGGAGAGACGGGGCGTGCGAGGCAGAGAGTAAATGTGGGAAACATTATCGGGAGATCAGAGTCAATGAGTGGAGGCGAGTGGAGGAGAGTAGCCTATCCCTCACACAACCAGCTGTCTACAGACCCGGACAGGCCTGTCAAACAACACTTATCCCTGCATGAGCCCATGCGCGCGCACTCACACACACACACACACACACACACCCATAGAGTTAGAGAGAGACCTGAGACCTCGGGTTAATCCCTCCATCCAACCACCCATCAGCCTTTGCATAAGAAGATGACATCACAGATCAGTGAGGGATTGGTTGGCTGTCGCTGAGTGTATCTGTGCGTTTGTGCTCTTGTACATTTATCCTCGTGAGCTCCAAATGTCCTCACAGGGATGGTAAAAAAGCCTATAGAGGCAGGACGTTTAGCTGCTACCTGGTTGATTCTTTTGTATCAGAGCTGTATTAAGGTCATTAAATGAGGCTTTTCATTCTGAAAGTTTGACTTAAAATGGAAGCTAGGTCCTCACAAAGGTGGAAAAAGGAGTCTGTGTGTGTCTGTTTGTATGTTGGGATTGGACAGCCTCGTTCTGACGCATGGGGGGGGGGGGGGGGATGTGCGTTGAAAGGCATCTGCTTAATACTCTTATGTAAAAACGGAACTGTAATACACTTCACTCCAGTTTCTCGTAGAATCATTATTAAAAGTGTGGATTTCCCCTTTTTTTTGCGTGCCACAACTGAAACCTTTCGCTTTTAAGCAAGGGTTAACGCGTTCATTGGTTGAGTGTATTTGGGAGGGCTGGATCGCTGGATGGTTGGCATGTTGACCTGTTCGATGACCAGCCAATAAAAGGTTATGAAGCCTGGCAAATGTCTTCTGGGAACTATAAATAACCTTAATGTCTAGTTAGAGATGAACACAATAAAAATGGGGAATCAGGATTTACTGCGGCCTCTCTGAGAAAACAGAATTATAAAATTAAATTCAAATGAAGCCACATTTTAAGCATCATTCAACCAGTTCTACTCCTTTCTTCTCATATCTGTCGATCAACGCCAGGCAACAGAATAGCATTTCCTTCGATATTGAATCAATAATCAAAGTCGTTTCATGTCTATTTGTCTGTTGACTTGACATTATTTGTTCGGCCCAACCTCATCAAATCATCAAGCCGCCATCTGGTGTTCTGATTATTACAAGAAAATGCTAAACATTATCTGTGAACTCCATTTAGCCGAAGGACTAAAGGCACTAAATCATCATTCATGCAGCTCAAAGCTTCTCTCTGGAAACTGTCCAAATCAGTGCTGATGAGTTTTGGGCTTGGGATGGGGGATGGGGCATGGGGGCGGAGGGGGGGGTCACATTCAGTCCAGTAGGTTAATTTACTTTCTGTATGAGTTTGTAGCTTCCACACACCAAATATGACACTTCTCAGCCATGCTGACATGCTTTTAACAGAGTATCGCTGCCTTGAATGCAGCTGACAAGTGTCGCTGGAGGTGTAAGTGGGAAAACAGCCAGGATGTAATTGACAATCCGTTCATTTTTGCAACTTTTGCAACAGCTTGTCACAGTTATTTTTAAATTGCCTGCTACAGGATTATTTATATTTCAGCACACAGTTCAGACATCTGACAATTAGAGGATATTCTCTAGAAGTCTTGGTCCAACATGGCAGCACGTCATCAAACGTGATCAGAATTGTTTATTAAGGGGCAATTAATGTCCCCAGAGTGTGTTTGCTGTGGATGCCAGTAGATTCTTCTCTGCTCTGATACAAGTCACCTGCTGTTAACGATCCTTCCCTTGATTAAAACAAGGCTGACAGCCACCTGCTGTTTTGTTGGTTCCAGACAAAGTAATGAAGCTTTTAAACAACCTGAGATCCTTGGGTTGTCGCTCTGGCCTCATGAGGAGCTTCTTTTTGAGGTTTTAAAACCTGGATAGAGGTCCACAGCTCAAACCTATTGGATGTGATGTTGTGAGCCTTGAATTAGCACGTCTAATCTTAGACAACACTCCAATTTGAGGACACGAAGGAGGAGATTAGCCCACAGGTTTCCCTTTAAAGACATCTTTAAGGATAAGACTTCTTCCATCTCAGACAGCAATATCTTTCCTTAAATAACTCGCCGTCTCTAAAAGTAGATGACATGTACGGCACGGCCGTTTGTAGAGACTTGTAGAATAATATGCTCATCCCCAGGGGATTATCACTAATTTGGTTCTCTCTGTTCTAAGTTTAAGACTCACCAGTTGACCAACATGGCAGCATTGTTCCCCGAGATAAATGGAAGTTCCCCTTGGACCTTGCGAAGTAAAAATCCTTGGGAGAAAAGCAGTAAGATCCGCCAGAGGAACATGTTCCTCCTCATTCCTCTGCCCCCAGTCCTGTCGGGATCCATGCATCAAGGGCAAAGGTGACCCTGGGGTGTCCCAGGTCGGCAGCGCCTGGATGTGTCTGGACGTTTCCGACAGCAGTAGAAGTCGACGGGGTAGCTGTGAGCCAGACGGCCTGGAGTCATGAGGGCGTCAGAGGGCCCAGGCGATGGGGTCGCAGTAAGAACTAGCGGTGTCGGGGATCCCCTGATGGAGGCATGGCCGTGGCGGGGATGTTGACGAGTGTACGGAGCTCAGCGCCGAACCAGCAAATCCTCACTTTCAGGCCGCTGTCAGTTGATGCTGGGATGCCCACGGTGCATTTCCTGCATTGCCTCTTCTTCCTCCTCGCATGGCAAGGACGTTTGCTCGTTATTCCACAAAAATAACACCAAAAAAAACCATGTCCACACGGTTAGCCCCCCTCCATCCCACCAGTGATTAGCAGACAGCGAGCGGCGCTCTCCGAGGCTCATGTGTGTTTTAGAGTGTGTGTGTGTGTGTTGGTGCCTGGATTGGCAGGGCGGAGTGGGCGGGGCTTAAGGCTCTGTGAGGATCCCAGGACAGGAAGCCTCACACCCCCGCACCCCCGCCCTCCTCCACATTCCCTCTCTTTCTCTCACTGATGGCAGGATGCAGATTGTAACCGGGGATTAGGGAGGTTCAAAAATCCGATTTTGCCTGGAGAAAGCCTCATGTATTACTCTGCGTGTGTGTGTGTGTGTGTGTGTGTGTGTGTGTGAGGGAGAGATAGCCTGTGTACATGAGACCTAGTGTGGAATATAGTCATTGGGTTTTTCATAGTTTACCAGCGCCTGCGGTCACAAACTGCTGCTGGCAAGAGGATTTTTTAAAGCCTCAAATGCAATCTTCAGTTGTTTAACTGAATATTATTTTGTCCCCTCTCTGGCTACACTTCTCTCTGGATTTACCCCCAACTGTCGAACCCCAGACACAAACAGCAGTGTTAATCTATTGTCACGTCCTGGCGATAATTAAAACGGCTCATTTTTCAGTTTAATAATGGGTTTTGGAGTCAGGTTCATTTAGCTGAATATGAAATAACTCAATTTATCACATCTAAAACTTGCAGTAGGCCACCTCTAATTATTTCTTAATGAAATAGCTGGAAGGAGGAGACATGATCATAAAAAAGTCACCGTGCCATCAATGATTATGTTTGTTGTAACCCAACACCTGTTGCGCTGCAATGAGGTCAACCGATTCCCAACAATATCCCGCTGTACTTCATCTCAAAGCCGACATGTCCCGGCCGAAATCGCCTTGTTTATTGTCCTTTTGATTTCTCTCCCTCCCCTCAGGACAGTATACGGTGATGATGGCCCACTTCTACCTGAAGAGGAAGATTGGATATTTTGTCATCCAGACGTATATGCCCTGTTTCATGACTGTAATCCTGTCCCAGGTGTCATTTTGGCTTAACAGAGAATCAGTTCCTGCACGGACTGTCTTTGGTGAGTGAAGCCCTCGTCTGTATTTATATCCGAGCGGGTGATAATATTCCCGTCATGTACATCCACACAAGGGGAAGTAATAACCGTTGTCCACCGAGCAGAAGTTATTGTAAAAGCTCAATTCAAACTCGTCACCTGCCTTTTGTTTGCACCCAGGGGTGACGACCGTGCTGACCATGACCACGCTCAGCATCAGCGCCAGGAACTCGCTCCCCAAAGTGGCCTACGCCACCGCCATGGATTGGTTCATCGCCGTCTGCTACGCCTTCGTCTTCTCCGCCCTCATCGAGTTCGCCACGGTGAACTACTTCACCAAGAGGAGCTGGGCCTGGGACGGCAAGAAGGCTCTGGAGGCACAGCACCCGAAGGTACCTCCGCCACTGCATTACATTATTTAGGTGGAAAAGGCCAGATATTATCATTACGACACAAGCTGCTTGCTTTAATATTACCAGAAACGCCCGGGGGGAGCAGTCGTGCATCTGTTTGACACATACCTGCATATTGCAATCATCATGAATAACACACACACACACACACATTCCAGACAGAACGGTTATCCAAAAAGCAGCAGTAATAGCAGAGCAGGGCTCCAGACTAATTCCCTCTGTCCCGCTGTAGAAGCGAGACCCCATGGTGCTCTCGAAAAAGCCCAACAACGTTTGCTCGGCCGGCGTCAACTACACTCCCAACCTCACCAAGGACGTGTCCATCTCCACAATCTCCAACACGACGTCCGTGCAGCTCCGGGCCTCCGAGACCAAAATGGTGGACCCCAAGAAGACCTACAACAGCGTGAGCAAGATCGACAAGATGTCGCGGATAGTGTTCCCCGTCCTGTTTGGAACCTTCAACCTCGTCTACTGGGCCACGTACCTGAACAGAGAACCGGTGGTGAAAGGAGTGGTCACCTCCACGTAATCTTTTATCTTGTGTTTTTTTTTTCTGAGTTTGTTTAAGGGATTACGTTTGAGGCTAATTTGAGAGTGCGTGGACTCAAAGGGGGGAAAAAAGGAGTCGTCGTAAGATCTCTGCCCCAGACGAATAAGATCAAAAACATCTGCGCTTGAAGAACAAAAAAAAAAAAAAATTATACTCAACTACTCAAGCAATTTGAATGGATGCAAGGCTGCAACAGAATCACTTTCCTGTTTTTCACGGCCTAAAAAACTGCTTGATCACTTCATCTAAGACTATGTTGACGAGGGAGCGGGTGCTTTGCTTCTTTCTCATCGGCCCTGCTGCAGTATGCATGATGCTCTCCTCTTCGTCTTGAACACCGACCATGTATATGTCAATCACCGGAAGCATTTCTGAGCCTCCGTTTAAACATATTCTTATCACGGAGGCTTGAAATGCACTGAGAAAAACCCTGCAATATAACATGCATTTGAATTTGTAAAAAAAAAGTACTTCCATACTATGTGGAAGGAACATCCCTTGAGACAAATGCTGCAAGTGCATTAATAATTCAGTTTTTTTGTCTCTTTCACACACAAAAAAAAGATAAGACCTTTAACATTGTTTTTCTCCCGGTGGAGCAGGTGCTTGTGTGTCTCTTTGTACATCTTTATTGAAGATTCAAAGTCTTCTCCTGCAGATCTGGTTTCCCAAAAGCATTGGCAAGCAGAGTCTGGGTGGAAGAATGTGGGGAAAAAGTTACCTGAAGGTGTGAAAAGAAAGTGTATTTGAAAGAATGTCATCGCAGGGGTTTTTAAATGGAGATTCATATAAGAATCAATAAGTCCTCATCGAGGGCAGCTTGCCAACCGGAATTAAAAAAAAACTTCTTTGGCCCACTTATAGGTGAGTGGACAGCTGTGAGTGTGTTTTCAGGACAAATTTAGGATTGGATATAGTGCCCCGAGTGAGTTTTGAGCCCCGGCCACTCGGCTGGGAAACTAATATCCACAGCTGAGAGACCAGTGCTCGAGTGTGTCACGTACAAATCACCAGAGCGAGAGTTTGGAGGCTGTCATTCAGGGTGCAAACGCCTCTTTAGGCAAGCATCCATCCTGCCGATACTTAGGGCAAACAGCACCAGCTCCTGACTAACAGGCCGACTTCAGATAGACGTCTGAATTCATCAAGTCTTTTGAGTCAAACAAAAAAAATAATATCTTTGGCTTCTGGAAGTAGCGAGGACATTTTGCTGCGGTTATTCTGACCTGACCTTTCTACGTGGAAAGAAACGAGAACAGCAACCAGAGAAGTATCATCATCATCCTATTTTTCAGCAGTCTCTTCCTGTAACTGACTCGATGAATTCAGGCACAGAGGAATGTAGCTGGAGAGAGGAAAGCTCAGGGTAGCCGGCAGGGAAAAGTTGAGTCTCATGGGGGAAATCATGTAAATAAACCTTTAATTTTCCACTTTGCTTTGACACAAAAAAAGGCAATGTTGAGACTCTCACGTTTGAGTTTTAAGCCCTTGATATCCTTTTCCTCAATGTTTTTGTGTAAGATTCTTTCCTTCCCATCGCTTGTAGATGAGCTTTCATTGGATCGAACCCGGCTCTTGATCTTGGATTTTTCTTTTCCTTCGCCTATTCCTACATCGAAGTGGAAGCAACCAGCACACGTTTGTGGCATTTTTGGCTCTTCAGCCCACCGTAGCACGGCATGTGTTGGACTATGGCGAGACATACTCAGGGACAAAAGGACCTTTGCTCCCAGCAGAAGAGTTGCCTCAGAGTCACTGTTTCTTTAATCTCATGGATGTTCAACAGTGCAGTTGGGAGCTCTGTCAACGGCTTGGTTGAAAACAAACAAAAAACAACATAAATAAAGATGACATCAGCTGCTACTGTACCTGCTTTGCTTTGTGAAATTGGGACCTACGGTAAATACCACGATATCGGCTTAAAAATTCTTTCCAAAGCGCTTTTATTTTGAATGTCCGTGCCCTGACTTCCTGTAGTGCTTTTGTGCCGGTTTGATTTCAGTGTTAAATCTGCATTTTATATGAATCTATGGTTGTTGCTGTCTGTCAAACAAGCGTTTCAGGGCTTCAGCGGTGTCAAACAAAAAGTCCAGTGAAATGCACTTCAAAGGCGATCTATATGTCTGCGTGGGGTCGCCATGGCAGCAGGTCTAGATGAAGACACCAGACACCCTTTTCCCTAGTAACAGCCTCCAACGTCTGAATCCGTTCTTATCTCGCTGCTTATACTCATCACCCAACAAACGTTCTCTTTTTGTTTGTTTTGTCGGAGCCGAAGTGCTCCGCTGCTGCTTGATTTCAGCTGACTAAGCCTTATTTTGAGTTATATTACCAAAGGGAATGAAACTGTAATGAGGACTTGGGTCCCTAATCTTGTGTATTTAGCCTCCACTTTTTTTTCTCTATGGATAAAACATTCCCATCAGCCTTAGCGGGGGAAATCTCTGTTCCCGGGGTCCTATGCTGTTTATGTTGAAGCCTGGGAACACGGAGCTGATCCCCATAACGTGCTAATTTAGTGCTAATTAGCTACATGCTAGTGCAAATTATATACAGAAAAACATTATTTTCATAAACAGACTATGTGTCTTGACGTGGCTACGGCCGGCCAAGACACAGCGCCCACCCCTCCCTCCTTCCTACAGCCACTGTGACAGACTCATCTGCCATACATCTGTTAGAAAAGGGATTTAGTCCCGCTTAAGTGACTTTCACCCATTCAGGGGGGGCCCCTTACAGCAAAGCGCTTCACTCCAATTTAAGCCCCGACCGGCCCAGCCGGTGACAAATGCTTGTGTTTTTTTCCCCTCTGTAGTGTCTGGACAGCTGTGGCTGGAGCGTGTTGGGGACAAATTTCAGATTGATTATGTGTACTTGCTCCCAAAGCAGTGTTTTTGAACTCGGGTCTCTGGACTGGGCGGACATGCGGGGGTCATCTTAAAGAGCCTCCATGACACGTGCATGAAGTCGCTCATGCTTTTTGGCATCAAGAGAGATTTGTTTTTGAATATTATTTGCTTAAATTTTCGCAAAAATGCAGCAAAGCCATTGTAGCTACAGCTGGACTTCTAGTATTTGTGTTATTCATACTTTGTACCGTATTTGTTTTATGTATTATACTTAAACTTATCAAATAAAATGATGAACAAAGACGGCATTCATTATTAAACAAAGCTACTGCATATTATAGTTGAGTCCTTATTGATATCTGACTGCTTTATGAAATTAGCCTCGGTGCTCCAGTTCCACTCGTCACACATCGAGGTAAAAAAAAATCGACTTCTTCTCCTCACAGTCTGTTTGTTTCTCCAGAAACGACAGCTCCAGTTGTAGTTCTGCCAACGCGTGTCAGTATCTCCAGCTATTTTCATCACTGTACTCCATGTACGAGTGACCGGCTTTTTATAGATGACAGGACTCCCAGTTCTTAGATTCGATTCGACAATTATTAATAAACCCACTTTTAAGTTGTTTTTATTATTAGTGGGTAATGGGGAGTGGTGCTGATGTACAAACAGACGTGTACTTTCTATAAGTAACCCGGAAATGTTTCTTCTAAATGCCTCACTTTGCTTAATTTAAAGAACTAATATCTTCTTTTTATGATTTCCTGACCCCTCATATCTACCTTGTGACCTTTCGGAGGGGCCCAGCCCTTAGGTTGGGAACCACTGGACTAAACTAACTAACTTTATTTGTTTCTGACTATCGTATTAACACATTTTCCTGCAGAACAATTTTAAGTACTTCTGATAATTCTTCTGTACTTTGACTCAATTAAGACTTTGAATGCATGTTTGTTCACTGCGGTGCTGATTTATATACTCCAGTAAATAATAATAATAATAATAGTATGATTGCCATTTGTTGTGTCAGCATTAATTATCCCAATTGTTGGTTATTCATGAAGGATGGGGAGCTTCACCCGCCGGTTGCAGCACTGCAGTGACAGTGTGAGCCTCCTGCCCTCGTTCCTCTTGTGTTTTCTGCCACCAGGGGGCAGCGAAGCCTCTCACTGTGTTTGCTGTGTGTCTAAAAAAAAAGCCTCACACGTTTATGGGCCTAGAAATGACTTGTTTTGAGTGTGTAAAGCATGAATATGAATTCCAGTGGCGATCATCATTCAGGCGAACACAATTCAGTGAAATATATCCTATTATTATTATTATGTTTTTTTATGAGTTGCACAGTGCAGCAAACTTAAATATGTGGGTAAATCATTAGAAATAGTGGATTTCACTAATTACCCCTGAAATAAATCCATTCTTCATCATGACGACACCTAGGGGAGGGAATAATGGTCTTCAGCTGAATAATGCAATGTAGTCCAGGTACAGCATTTAGCATGCGCGTGCATGAGTCACGCAAGATGCTCGTCTCCTAAGGCTCACCATCACCATCACCAGCAGCAGCAGCAGAGAGCGTCACCCAGCCACTGCTGCCCACACAAGCGCTAGAGTGGGAGGAGGGCGCAGCTGGATCCCGTCCATTCGTCTCCCCTCCGCTGGACTGATCACACTGATTGATCGCCAAGGTGCGTCCCGGAGGACCCCCTGCGCGGAGCTCCGAGGACCGGGGAGGTGGGGGGGGGGAATAGAAGAGGACCGCTGTGTGGTCGCAGATGACACGCAGGAGAAAAGTGTGTGTGGGCGGATGAGGAAGTTGAGCGCGCGGATTGATGGTCACACACCTACTGCACGGGCACTTTATCGCAGCAGCAGCAGCAGCCGCGGCAGGCAGCAGCAGCAGCGACGCCGGGATCTCCCATCCGCCGGTTTCTGCGATCGGGAAAATGACAAGCAAGTTTGCGGTCGTCCTCTTCATACTTCTCGTTCTAGGTGCTCGGTGAGTGGGGTTTGTGCGCCGTGTGTGTGCGTGTGTGCGTGTGTGTGTGTGTGTGTGTGTGCGTGCGTGTGCATGATCAACAGCTGAGGTGTGTTTGCTTTGGAGCTGTAAAAAGTTGCGGGGCTAAAATGGCAATTACGCATTTGGTGGGATGATAATGCATGGAGTGGGGGGGTCTGAGGGCTTTTCCCACACACACACACACACACACACACACACACACACACAGGGAGAGAGAGACGCACACACAAAGACTGCTGTGCCCAAATATAGATGTCTTTGCGATCTGACAATCATTCTGACAAAGTTGTATTGATAACAATGTTTATTGATGGGGAGAGCACATCAACATGACTAACGGCCCCCACCTTCTGTTTTCCTGCCCCCCCCCCCCCCCCTTCCAGTTGTGATCCACTGGAATATGGCACCGACGATGAGGATCCCAACGACACCACCGTCAATCAAATGCTGGTCCCCAGGTCGCACCAGGAGGACGCCACGCGTATACTCAACAATTTGCTCAAGGAATACGACAAGACGCTGCGGCCGGACATCGGAGGTAAGGTCGGGGTCTGAGGAGTTCACAGCCTGAATGAAGTGAAGGGCTTAGTGGCGCTGTCCGAGGTGCTGATTGTTATTGGTTGGGACTGGAGCTGTCCGTGGTGCTGAACGCAGTGACTGGCTTTTTAGAGCGTCTTCTGACTTGTAGGTGAGATATTGTAATATATGTAAATATGGCTGCCATATTTGGTATATTTGGACACTTTGAGATGTCAACTACATTTCTTTTTCTAACTGTATGTTTGGGCAACGTTTGGCTGGACAGCAGGAGTTTTGTAATGAATAATATTTGTTTATACAAGGTGTTTGAATGTGTTTTCAGCTGCAGCTGATTGGTCATTTCCTCCATTAATCAATGAAATGTCAGAAAAACATAACAATCTATCATTTCCTGGGTGCCATCTTGCCAACAGGAAACATTCCCGAACCCAAAGATAAATGGCTTTTTGCGATCAGGAGAGCAGCAAATTCTTCACATTTAAGCATCAGACACCAGAGAGTGTCTGGCTTTTTATTTATTTGTTATTATTATATATTTAGATAGCACTTTTCCAAACCAGGGTTACATGGTTTAAATAAGACGATGAATGCAGTTATGTGAGATGGAACACCAGAGTTTGCAGACCCACTGTCAGGAAAACCTCGGTCCTGAACTTTGAGTGACCGAGTGGACCTGTAAGGGATCAGCATCTCATTGATACACAGTGGAGTAGTCCCTGAAAAGTCAATCCAGGATTAAGCAGCAGAATGTTGAACTAATTGTATGCTTAAATGCATATTCATATATGTTAAGATGCTGAAATGGAGGTTTTGCTCAAGCTGTTAATAGCAATTTGGCTATTTCTTAAATGGGAATAACAGGACGGAATGAGTGATTTGAGATGTTTCTGTGATTTAACTGCAGGAGACATCTGGGTGCAGGTTTCTAACATGCTGCCCCGCGGAGTAATTCCAGATTTTTATAGTTTACATGATGAAAACATCGCCTCAAGTGCTAACTCATTTGAACAGGTGACTTAAAAAAAAAGAAGTTAAACGTAATAGAGTATTTTTACAGTGTGAAAAATATTAAGAGTAAAAAATGTGGACATGAAGAGAAGTTAAAAGCACGTGTGAGAGTTAGTTTTGTTCATGCTATCGATTTATAGTGTTGATTGACCACAAGATAGTGGGTTTGTGTGGAAGCCTCCCGATGACATCATTTCCTTTCCTGGAAACATGCCACCATTACCGTCCAAGATAAATCACGTATCTCTATATTAGATGATTTCTAATTAAACTAAACGAACCCCTGAGATTATTCTGAGAGATGGATGGTCGGGATGGCTATTTCGTGGGCTTTTTTCTGGATTCCTGGTGGAGAAGAATCCGATGAAACAGAGACGTATATGATTGGGTATCCTTCAATAAAAAACACTAAATGGCGTGCTGTATAAGGAGGTCTCTGTGTGTGGGAGGTGGAGTCCAAATCCATCTCTGATTGCGACCATTTCATTCCCATGCCTCTGGTGCAATCAACTTCTTGGAGGGGATCGGTCCTCTTCAGAGCGGCAGGGGGGCCAGACGCTAATCAAATGGTTGCTGGTTAGATTCTCGGGCTGAACTGGAAAGTCTCTGGTGTTAAAAAGTAAAAAGTGAAGTGGCTTTAATGGTGTCATGTGGTTAAGATCTTGTTGTGTCCCTATGGGATGTGTTTGGTTTTTATTGTTCTTATATCACAGTGCTGCTGCTTTGTTGTATTCCTCCCCTGCATTTACAATCAGCAGTGTGCTGCAGAGGAACGGTTGTGACACGTGGAAACCGTTTGGGTATTGCTCTACTCTACATTTTTTGGAATAAACACAATGTGTCTCTTAACTTTTGAGATGCTGTAGTTTTGTTTCCAATAGTTTTGTTCTCTTTTTTTTACCTGAATCGCTGGATGGTGCGACAAGGAGCCACAAGGGGGCGCTCGACCTCCCCTCGGTAGTGCTCCCAGAATTAGTTGTTAACGTTTTTTTTTTTAAACAAACTTGTTTCTAAAAGTGACTCCAACGCAATTAATTAATCTAAAAAAAAACCGAAACAATTGTAGTCAATTGCGGCAACACAGGACAGGTGTTGTGATTGGTCGCTCTGCGCATGCGCGCTGGCAGTGGGGCGCGGCTGCAGCTGCTTTGGTACGAAGTGAGCGAACAATTAGCGTTAAAACAACAACACGTGGTTTTGCACCGTGACTGCGTGGTATGTTGTCGACAACGCGCGCCTGTGATTCCGGAAACAAACCGTCGTTCATGTTTTGGATTAAGGACAAGAAACAAACATCCGTGCCACTTGCATTGTCGAGGAAGTACCCGGATGCTTTTTCCGGACCCGATCACGTGAGAAAGGTACATGCTTCGTTGTATTATGTTGTTTGGGTTTGTTTTGTAATTTGTATCCGACGTGCTCTGACGTCATGCATACGCAGCCAGCCATAACCTCACGAGATCGAGGTGGGGGCGCAGTTTTTGGAGCAGAGGGGTATTCCACCAAACTCGCTAATTAAAGCGGCGCTTACCTGGTTAAGCCTGGTTAGAACTAGCGCTTAAAAACTTCCACTTGCGGCTAAACCCATTCCATTAACGCATTTCAGCCGCGCCTTGTTGAGGCTTATTCAAGCGAGGCTGACGTTGTCGTGTGTTACGCTGTTCACGGGATATGAAGCCAGACCAGAACCAGGAATGTCGAATCATCGAGAAAATGGCAGAAAAGACCAGAGAAAAAATGATTGATGGAACTGTATGAGGAGTATAAACCCATCATAACCAAAAAAAGGAATACTGTAGTGATAAATAAAAATCGCGAGGCTGCTTGGGCAAGAATTACCGAGCGATTTAATACGGAAGTACCGTTAAGAGTAACGTGTTCTAATATAACACGGACTACGACTTCTCTAACGTGAGGATGGTGTAGAGGTAATGCGTCGGCTGTACACGCGGCAGGCGACGGTTCAATTCCTGACTATAGTCGTTTCTTTTTCTTTCTTTGGCCGGAAGTCTCTCTCTCTCTCTCTCTCTTTTTTTTAGATAGGCCTAGTAAATGCAATACATTGACCAACTCATCTATCTCAACAATTTAATGAATACATTCAATGAACTTATTAATGAACTCACCTGAAAGGAATTTATGTGGCTGAAAATTGTATGCAGCAATGCCTTTGTCATTGGGATCTAAAACATGCTATTAATAATAACATCTTTATGTCTATCATGTTTTTGCAAGTTATATTTGGGTTCTGAGGAAATTGTATGACATATTTATCATAGTTAAAGTAAAATGTTGGTCTAATTCTCTGATCTAAAGACAATTATTATTAGTTAATTATTAATTATTAGGGGGAAAAAAACACACACATGAGATGTCCTCGCTGGGATGTGAACCTGCGATGCCCACATTTAAGGGCAGGTATGTCACCACTCACCCAACTGGGGACTTTGGATAATCAAATGGCCAGTAGGTGTTAAACAAAATAAATGATTTATTCATATTTTTTTAATTGCAAGCTTGTATTCTTTGACGCTTGATGAAAATACAGTCTGTTTTTACTTCATATATGTAATTCTGGTAATTTCTGGTCTTTCACGTGATGAAATCACGAGGACTAGGCTTGGCGGAACCTTCTGCTGGTACAGTTGTTTCCGACAGACGGACTTCTCTGAAACCCCCGCTAAAGTAAGCCTGATGTTTAGCCTGCCCCGGGGCAGGCTAGTTTGGTCGGATAAATTCCCATGGTTACTTAGCGGAGAGTCCCTCAAGTCACGTTGATGGAACGCAACTCTCGCTAAAGGTAGCGAGGCTTATCGAAATTAGCCCGGCTTTGAGCTTAGCGAGTTTGATGGAATACCCCTCAGGCCATGATGGGAACAGCTGATTCATAATAATAATAACAACAAATCAATACAAGCAATAATATTGTGCAGACAGAATAGAATATCCACATTTCCACCAATATTTACAACATAGATCGATAAATCTGGTGTTTTTTGCAACTATTTCTACGACTTCCTGTAAATGAAGTTGCTGTAGCTGCTCCGGCTGGAGCCAGTTTAACTTTTTTATAGTTTTTTCGGTGATTCATGGGTGTAACATTGGATTCTTTCAACTCTTTGGGCCTGAAACGTTTCATTCCCAAACCCACGTCGGCGTGCTTTTGAAACCTTTTCGACTTTGGCAACCTCGGCTGCAGGACTCGTGGCTTTGAAGTCATTTTATCCAGACTTAGTCTGAGGCGACGCTCTCCCATCTTCAAGCCTGAAAGACTTTCATTTGCAGTGGCTTCAGTTGGGGGTTTTTAGTCGCGTTATACGCTGGAGATGAAGTTTCAGAAGACTTTGTGGAAAGACTGGTGGGAACACTTAACTCCAGATCATTTAGAGCTTTTTAGCTTGTTTGAAATGACCAAGTCAAACTTTCACAAGCCTGCTTGAAGGACCTTATTCATTTATTTTCTCGGTTCAGTCGGGGTTGCTGTGGGGGAATCTCCCTCCAGCTCGCCTTCTATAATTAAGGATGAAATTTTGATGAGATCCAGTTGACAAACCTCCAGTGTCGTCCATGAAATGTTAATGTGTTCGCAGGATAATGTGAGGCAGAGGAAACACGCACAAACGTCGGGATGTACACACACGAGAGGAGGCTGCCGAGTCAAAGACAGATCTGGGACATTTAAGTCATTGTGGGGGGGGGGGGAGAAGCGCTGCGATGAAACTCTGTGAAACATGCATGCAGACAGCCGCTCCTGAAGTCGGGAGAGTGAGGCTTATTTCCCAGATACACCTGGATTTAGTCAAAATCAAAGTCACACACACACAGTATCAAACAAAGCCTTTTCTTTAGCCTCTTTTAAAAAAATGAGTCTTCTTATGAATATGCAGCTGGCATATTTGAGATTTCTCTATTGAATTGGCCATAAATTCATGGACAGCTGGGATGTTTCACAGCCGCTGCCTGTGTGCTAAGCTAAGCTACTCGCGGTCTGGCTTCAGCCTCATTTAACATATAAACATGAGACTGATATCGATTTTCGTGTCATGAATACAAACAAGCTCATTTTCCCAAACCGGCACATCTGCCACAAATGAATGCAGGGTTATTTATATCCACTCGATTCCCTCCCAAGTTAACTTCAAAGCACACTTTAGGTGATAAATAGATCATTTGCGATGCACATTCTGTGATAATCAATCGTGTTTGTTGTCCAAACTGCCTTTTTTACACATTATTTGCAAAATGTCATCCAATAGCTAACTGCTAAATGTTATGTGCCCTTTAAAACGTGCTGGTTTTAATTGCACACGATGATTAATATATTTACAGCTTAGCTTAAAAAGCCACATTTCTTCTTACTGATGCGTTCACTCTGGGAAGAGTTGCTGCTAGAGAAGAACGATAAGAAGTACATTGTAGTTCCACAGCAGTGAAGCGAAACCTCCAGGAAATCAGAGGAGAAAGCTCCAACATAACAGGGTTATTATCTTATCCCCCTGTTTGTTTCCCCCTGTCTCTTCCGGGCCTTGTGCAGTCAGCAGCGAGCCTAATCTTCATGTAAAGTGGGTGACTGGTCCACTTGTGAGAAAGCGTCGCCGCATTTCCCCCGAGCCGAACAAGAAGTGTTGAGCTTCACCTCGGCCGATGAGAAGCAGTTCGCCCCGGATGAGGATGAGATGCTTTTGTGTCCCTATTGTGTCACTTTCCTTTCGGGTTCCCGGCGTGATCACCGCGCGCGATGTGTTGCGATCCTCTCGCGCGCGCGCCGCGTTTGGCGTGCGTGCTCGCCAAGGGATTTGAGGAGACAGCTGGGTGGAGGGGATCTGCAGCCACACACGTTTACTGTACGTTAGGCAAAGGTGTAAAAAGTGTAAAATACATCAGAACACTTTAATACTCCCTCCTTCTCCTGTAAATCCTCACTAGCACACGATGTGGAGGAATCCGCCGCTGAAAATAGTCCCCACAGATGCTGTATTTGCCACTAAAATCCCCAGCTGACTTCAGAAATGAATGAGCCTGTTTTTGAAAAGTAGCACACACTATATATATACATACATATGAGTTGTTTTTAAGGATTTGAACTCGTAGATTGTGTTTGTACTCAACAGCGATCACTGGATTACTTAAAACTCTGCAGTTATGAGAAGCATTTTTTCCTCTATGATTTCTATATGTGGAAATCCGATACTTTTATCTGCCTGCCATCAGCTTAATGAATACATATATTATTACATTCTAGTGTTTCGTAGCAGGAGGGGAAAGAAGCTGTTGTAACCCAGCAAATGATGCATTTAACAGCAGCAGCTGGTTTGCAATAAACATAAAAGAAGATATAGGCAGAGAAGCGATGGAAACATCCAAGGACGATGACGTCACAGTCCTGATTGCAAGAGAGATGACAGCTTGGCTGCTCTGAATTTGATGACAAAACATCTGATTAAGCTTATTAGCACTTTGCTCATTTGAAATCCCTCGACGTTTCCGGGTGAAACTACTGGCCCCGATCAGAGTTAAATCCCGATTTTTCCTTCAGAAGCGTTAATCCTCAACAAGACGGCGTCTCCCCACGTTGCCTCGGTGTCAGCCGGCGTGCCGATTCAATCAGCCTGACAGCCCTTCAATACAGCCAGGTAGCTAATCCAGTGCGATGGTGGCCGCCGGCTGTGACTGAAGGCTCTAATTGTCCAAAACTAACAAGCTGCTGATCGGCGCTGTCTGACCAAGTTCATGAAAATCATATTCCGCCATTATTGCCTGCCTGAATATGTCTGGCGCTTCCAATTAAATGTGGGCGAGAGTGATTTTATAAGTTCACTGGTTTCCTTCCACACAGCCGATGTGCAAAGACGCGTCTTTGATTCACATAAAAGCCAGGTGTGTGTCAGAAATAGAACCCAAAGCTGCTCAGACATCATCGGTTCGCAGCTGTTTCCCCACTCAATCACCCCTCTCTTTTGTCTCTCCCCTCCCTCTTGAAACCTCCCCCTACTTACCACCAATTACTGTACGCTGCCGCATTATTCATGTCCGTGTTTTGCGGTCCAGATTCCAGGCTTTTTGGAGCCAAAGTTGAGAGTTTTGACCCACTTTTGCATCCTATATTAAAACCTCATAGATCTGATTCACAAGTCATGTCAGATTCAATCACTCCAGGGCAAAGCACGCGACGAGGAGGATGGGATTTAGGTCTCGGTGAATCATACTCATATCCTTGTACATTATATGTCAGCAGCACTACATTTCCCCCCTTGTTTGATCAAATATTTACAATTATGCTTTGTTTTATTAAAGCATTAAAGCAGCAGAAGAGCAGAGCTTATCCTATTCTCAGAAAGACTTGGTTTGTATTCTTTTCTGTGTACTATAAACCAGGCGGTTCTGAAGAGTGAAGCCGACGCTGAAGTGCCTTAAACCTGCATTCTCTCTGCTGGCCATCAGGGGGCGACTCTATGAGAAAATGACCCTACTTCTCACTTGAGTACTTCCCTATAAAATGATGTTTTCGGATGTAATATCCGAACCCACTTGAATGTTAAAACTGTAAAGCTCTCTTTTATTAAAAATAATCATCATAATCAATCACTCATCCGTCTCGGCTGCTAAGTTAATATCACCCAATACCAATAAAAGAGCTCATAAGTGGGAAGAGATGTTATTTAGATAAATTCTCCACATTGAAGTGAAACTATTAATACCACGCGGTAAAAGTCATGAAAAATATGACTTCACAGGTGCAAAGTCGGACAACATAATTTCATATCTAAACATGGTACTAAACCTACAGCTGTTAGGACCCAGCTGTTCTCCCCGTCTCTAACAGTTGGAGAAGAAGTAGGCCAACTCCAAACATTTTATCCGGTAAAACTATTCATATTCCTGCATTCAAATCAGCATATCCAAATGTCTGTTCCAGGTGGATAGGTTCATGAGGAATCATCATATTTCCTTGTGATATATGTTGTTGTTGCTTGGTTGAGGGTGATTAATTAACAAGGGCTGCAACTAATTACTTTCATCATCGATTAATCTGATTAATTTCTCAAGTAATGGACTCATTGTTTTGTCTGTAATGAATCATGATTTGTTGTTGTGTTCAAATAGCTTTTTATTTATTCACAGATTCACATTCTGTGAAGGATCTCAGTAAAGATAGGACGATATAGGATTAAAAATGGATGTCCGTTATTGAGATGATCATAAATAAAATAAATAAAAGCTCTCTAACACGTTATCGTGGTAGAGTTAAAAGTCTGGAGCGTTTCCGCCGGAGGAACCCGGGCTCAGATCTGGGGTGGCTTTGAGGCCGGCTCGGTCCTGGCAGGCCCCTTCCCCTTGATCGTCACGGAGCTGACATTTGGCACAGCGGTGACACCTCACCGGCTGAAAGCACAATCCTCAAGTGGAGCCTCCTCGATATTTCAATCCCAGTGACATTTCATTAGATGGAGAGGAGCTCAGATCCTGGCAAACGGGCCTCCCTGCGTCTCAGGTAGCCGGGTTAGCGGAGCTGACAACCACCTCAGGGAGGAAGGTGCTGGAGCTTCTGGCACACAACACACACACACACACACACACACACACACAGTGTAACCTTTTATGAGCTCTATGATGCAAATGTCTCTTCTGCTGTAGGTTTGTGTTGGAGGGAATCAGGATTAACGACCACGTTAAAAATGAGGATCAATCAAGTCAGCTTTATGTCATGTGATGTCTCGTCTTCTGCGTGTTGTGTTTGTAATAACAGATGAGAAGATCTCAAGAAAAAAGAACAGTGTCTGAGGAGGCAAGCCTTGACCAGGAACTTCCCCTAAAATGTTTAACTTATCGTCAAAGAGATTGTGGAGCGCCTTTCATTCCTCTGGCATCGCCGAGTTAATGAGAATCCACAAAGGAATGGCCCGGCGGCCTTTTAAAGTTGGGGGTGGGAGGGAGGGCAGATACCAAAGTGAAGTGCATTAGGTGGTAATAAGACCAAGCTGGGTCCGGATCATGGCTGACACGTTTCTCATCCCCGTGAGCTCTAACCATTTAATCGATTTCCATCTGCTTCTCCCATGTCCTCTTCAGTCCGGGCCGAGCAGCGGCGCTGAGCCGGGGATCTGGGAGGGCCGGGTAGACGTTGAATTTACAAAGGGAAAGGTCAGCCTGCACCTGTGTGGTCGGTCTTCCCGGCTAAGCTGAGTCATTTAGTGCCGCCGCGACGGAGAGCCAATCAGATGAGCTTTTGTGTTGAAGCTGCGTGTTTGGGTTTCATGCTGCTTTTTGGGACGATGTTAAAATGATGTTAAAATGATGCTTAAACCACATAGATGCTATCGTGAAATCCTGCATCTGAGTCCACTTAGTGGATCAAGACCCGCCCATGGCCATGCCCCGAAGCTGTGATTGGACAGTACCTTCTCAAAAATGAAACATTTTATTATGACCAAATACCAAAGACCAAAATGACAATTTTTTTATGTATGTCCTTTTTTATTTATTTTTGATTGTCATCTTGCTGGAAGCTCAGCTGGGCAAAAAAATCTCATCCTCCACATGATTAGCTTCTCTGCTATTGGACAGTTTCTATTGTGGCCGCACCAGGGGAGCAACATAATGCATAATTCATTGTTTACCTGATGGACACAGTAATTAAATCTCCAACGTGTCTCTTGCTGTTTCTCAGTTTTTTTTGTATGATAAAGTGACAAAGTTGCTCGTGGAAGACGTTGCAGTGACAGTCCAGCAATATGGCTGCGTGGGAATCAAGCACCTAATATTCTAAATTCTATAAACTCTAACGGCAGACGCCCAAAGCTTATTGGATTGTTATTATGAATATATTCCATCAATATCCTGGAAAACAAAAGAGCCGATCCAAAAAGCCACTTCTTTGTACCGTCATTTAAAATGTTCTTTTTAACGTCCGAGTCGTGTCTTTAGGCTCGCGCTCTTTCAATCCAGTCAAAGTAATTAACACAATAAACGAGAGGAAGCAGGTATCGGAGCGGATTACTTCATTAACGGAAATTGAGTAGCAAATCTATCATTTAGCGTGTGCATAGATGTGTGTTTGTGTGAAAGGAGTCCCCCCCCCCCCTCTCCGATCTTATTTGGCAGGGTTATTGCTTGCTGTTAGCTGTTCGATTGCCTGGTGGCCATTCATGAGCGCTGAGACCTTTCCCTCTGCCTGCTTCTCATTAAACCTCCGAGGGAAGAGAAATCCTTCCCCTTCCCAGATCTATTAGATTTGATTCAGGCAGCTGAATACAAGCTGGTACAGTACAGCATGTGCTCTCAGCCCCCCCCCCCCCCTCCACACAAACACACCCACACAGCCGGTCAATATCAGACTGATGGGAAAGCCTTTTCATTCCGACTTGCATTACTTTTCTGTGCGTTCGCGAGGAGAATATATGAGTTTTTTTACCGTCTCCTCGGCACGCCTGATGTCATCTTTAATCTCCGTCCAATGAAATGAGCCAGTTCCTAAAACACGCCGGCGAGCTCTAATAAAGGGTCAATGTGTGCTCAAATTAATTATTTGTTTGTCCGAGAGTCATTTGAGGGGACGAAATGCAGCCTTTTAAGTATCCTTGCGTCTGAAAAGTGAAGCCAAGGCTGAAGTGCCTCTCTGCAGACATAGAAGTGTAATTAGCTGCTTTGACTTAAGGTGGTCAGATGATCCAGTTTGAGCGATGAGCTGCTGAAACATCCAGATGTGGGTCAAACATCTCCAGCCTGGAGAACTAGATGGCTTTTGTCCGTATGACGGTTTGAGGTCTTTGTAACGTTTTCTCGGAGGCAGAAATAGTTCCATTGGTGGTTCAAAGTCTGGTTTTTAGTTGAAGATGACTCTTGGATGTTGGGGACTCCAGAGTCTCAAAAGTGCATGCAACATTTTGTGTTTGGAAATAGCTTGTCGTCATACTTTCATCACCTTATTATTTTAATCTAGAATATTCTCACATTGCACCTTTTTCCCCAATAATTTGATTAATTTAATGGCGTGCTTCAAATACACTCAGTAGTCACTTAATTCATTAATGAATTTAATGACATAAATTCCTCCTTTACAGAATGGAGTGTTCCTTTTAATTGAATTTAACTTTATTGAATTGTCTAAGATAACAAATTAGATTTCATGCTCGTTTCCAAGTCCTTCCTGTTTATATATGAGGGAAGTAGAATATTAGCGCTCAGCTTCTTTGAATATCAAAAACACCTTTTCAATGATGTCATCGTCTTTTGAACGCCGCGTCTCCTCGGCAACGCTTTCTGACCTCACGTTTCCTTTTAATTGGCATGTTTCAACCTAACTTGAAGTGGCCGTGTCTCTGTTCCAGCCCCGTGATTGGCTGGCCTTGTTGTCTGTCACTACATGGGAGGAATTCTATCGAAGAAAAGTATTATAACTTATAATCGAATCCATAATTTAGACTGTTGTTGCTTTTTGGAAACCATTTGAGGAGAAACAGGCCTCATCAGCGTGTGTTGACATGTTTTAATCATTCTGTCACGCCGAAGGGGACTTTTTGGGAGGCCTGCACGACCTACTTGTGATTACAACTTCGGGGTGGGGGGGGGGGGACACCAGAGGGCTGACACAAATAATCCTGTTGTCAACTCGTATCTACACGACTATGGCTGTAAATGAACACAGCAGCCGCCCCGTCTTCCATCGGCGATGCGGAGCGATAGCAGCAGAGACCGTACGCTAAAGGCAGTGTGGGCTGCCAGGCTTTTTCCACACAGCAACGCAGGAGCAGAGGGGTCACGCATGACGCGATGTACGATGGCTGTGGATGGAGTACGGAGTGATGGATTACAGCACTCTCGTGAATCCATCAGCGACTTGAACTGAGCGACCCGTAGCTGTGGCTTAAAAGGGTAGCTGAGCAGAGAGACTGTTGGTTCCCGTGTATTAATGATCCATATTACCTGCAGCACCACCTGCCTTCTGGAATCAATTTGCTGTTGAATAGCGGGGTGCATTATTTTTATTTCTTTTGTAATTAATTCAGCCATTACTGTGCCATGTTGTGTTCACCAAATTTCGACGGAGGAGCGTTTTTGATTTTCGCTCCGATTCATGCTTCGGGCCGGCTCCATCTCCATAGCAACAGCAGCCGAGGCACATAGTTTGTAGTATTTTGAGGTGACAGACACAATGATGAGCAACAAAACCGCTGCTCTTAATATAACAAAATAACCTATTATCTGGGAGAGTTCCATATTTCTATATGAAGCATCATTGGGTTATTGATGAAAGGAAAATTACATGTATGGAGCATTTCTATGATACTGCATGTTGAAACAGGAGGTGAATCAGTGAAATGTGGCTAAATATGTTCCTTGGTCACATTCAGGTGGTTTTTCTTATCTTTATTCCAGTTTATTAGTCATTGACGAAATGTGCTAAGAAATGAACGGTGTATTATACAATCCAAATGTTTTATTGATTAATCGGAATAATCGGTAGATTACCCGAGTTGAAACTGATGCCAAAAAGCGACGTTATCTTCGTAGGAGAGCCTTTTGTCAAACAATGTTTCTTTGTCGCAGCCATCTGAGGCAAACAGCGAGAGGCATTCAAGTACTGTCGATGACTTTTGGTTGACAGGACGTGATTAATTAATTTCCAGTGCTTTTATTTTGAAAGGGAGTCTCAAGACGAGAGGCTTGGTCAGCATCTGGCAGCCCAGCGAGGCCTCCCAGGACAGTGCTCCTCGGACACCGAACATATGGGAGCTGAACGGTCAGCTGGGATGTGTGTGTGTGTGTGTGTGTGTGTGTGTGTGTGTGCAGGGGCTGACAATGCGTAATGCATTTGTCTTGCCAGCCAGGCCACACAGGCATAAAAGCCCTCTCTTCCTCATGGAGGCCCACAGGGTAATGTCTTAATACAGATGGGGCCTGTCGTGCTTTTCTAAAAAGCCAGATGAGGAGGAGGAGGATGAAGAGGAGGAGGAAGGGCTCTCGTTGTCTCCATTAAATGTGGGAAATTGGCTTCATAGGTAGATGCTTTAGTTTCATCCCGTATTGATTAGACATTCTTTAAAAACTTATTTTTTTCTCCTTCGGAGATGAAAGGGAGCGAAACGGGCTCTCAGACAGAAGGATAAAAAAAGAAATAAACTAAAGGGCAAATCTATCTGGAATATTCTGTTTTGCAGGCGAGTCACCATCCGGCACGATGGTGCCGCGCGTTATTTGGACATATGTCAGGTCGGCTCCGCTTTTGTGTTTGCTGGAAGAAACGCCGGGGATCATAACAGTGAAGAAGTGGTGATTACTCCTCCGTAATGCTGATTGTCTGTCGGAACACGTCTTATGCAGATCCCGAGAGTCATCCTCCACCTTGATTATGTGCTGGGGTGTGAATTTCAGCTTGTCCCACTTTCCAAATGCTGCACCGAATCAGCATTCCGCCCCATGCTTCCACTCCGGTGGTCTTTTTTACTGTAAAAGGCTCCCAACGGAGGGACACTATCACCTCGGTTCCCTCCAGGTGTTTTTCCGCCTCACGATCCGCGGGCTTGCAGATGTGCTGGACGAGTCTCTAATGACCAAATGTGTGAGTGTTGTGCGTCTCTGGCAGTGTGTCATGGGGTTTTCCCCGCTGCATGCTGGGACGAGCCTGAATGAGCAATGAATGCATCGTCCTAATTGCGTATTGTCCGATGAGCCTTCGACGCCAGACTCGACTCCGACGGACAATGAAGACGTCTGAGCTGGATCTTGGGCTCGATGCCCATGCGGTAATAGTGCCAGAGAGTATCCGAAGGCAGAGGGATGCCAACCCTGAGGGACGCCAAGAGGAAACCCTGTTCCTGTGTATTAATTAAAAGCAGGATTTAACAGAATCTGGATGAATGTGGGCCTGCACGATGTCAGGAAAATGTGCAATATTATGCAATACCATTCAATGCAATGATATTCCTGATAAACAAACAGATTGGACATGAATATACACAACAGTTCCTTTAAATAAGACATTATAAGCATTTCAGCGTCTGCATTGTTGTCCCTCATTGTCCAGCTGATGGAGCAGAACATGCTGTTGGAATCGACTCGACGCCTCCCAGCAGGCCTTTCGCTCGCTGAAAACTCCTTGCATCAGTGGCTCGGCACGGCGGGGTCCCCGGGGACACGGCGACGCGCAGATGTGCACACGTGAACGCGGCGGCGTGCACGGCGACGGTGCCGTTCATAATCTTAACAATGTAGCGTCTTCCACGTCGACGAACCGTGAAGAGCCATTAAAACGAACGCTACGTGGGTCATGGATCCATTAAACGCCGCGTTTCTCAACGTGTGACAACATCATTAGATCACATGCACGTCGTTCAGGGCTCCTAATTGGCTAAATGGATCCCAATTAAAGTCATTGTTCATTTTATGGCTTACTCTCTGCCGACCCGCTGTGAAGATATTTGTTCTCTCTCAGCGTCCACTTGTGTCATATTCACACCTGGAAGCAGCGTTGCAGATGGAGGTCAGGGGTCAAAAACACTGCTGGAAGACAACCTGCTCTGCAGGGAAAAAGAAGTCTGAGGGCGGTTTTCATCCTTTTATGCAATTAAATCACAGCCAAATTGTTTATTTACCACTGTAGTAAACCAGCCGATGTGTGGCTTTCTATACAAGCCCCGCCTCCCCTCAAGTACAGAAACCAATCATTTAGATAAAAGAAGCAGAGGAGGACTATTTTAAAAATGCAAGCTATGAAATATCTCATGTGTGCATAAAACACAGCCCCCTTGAGTTAACTTATTTTAGGCTCCCCCCCCCCCCCCCTCCAGTCCTCCAACAAGACTCCCCACTTTAAGGACTTCCCACAGAGACCTTTCTGACTCACTTCACAGCGAAAGCGTCTAACCTTTCCTGCACGCAGCATGACCGTGAACGGAGCCTCGCCCTCCTCGCTTCTTACCAGCCAGACCGCTTGATCGCTGTCCTGCAAAAATAACCCTATATATATATATATATATATATATATATATATGGATAAAACACTATCTCACAGCGGTCGATGTACAAGCGCTTTCACTCACCACGCAGACCTCATTCTGTGCATTGTAACCATAAGTGCTCAATGTCCATTTACACTGTTGTCTGGAAGAGGCTCTGCAGTCGATGTGTTTAATAGCGCTCTTAAGGGAGAAGGCTGTCGGCGGGTCCGGTCGATGTGCCGTCATAGAAGTGCAGTTAGGGCTCCAGCGTCCTGTGGTGTGAAGAGTGGGAGAGAGGGAAACGGGCAAAATACAGTATATTCAGGCTTGTTTTTGTGAACGTGTGATATCTGGGAACAGATTTCTCCGCGTTCGGTGTTTACTTTGTGGGACGGATTGACTTTGAGGCTGCTTACTCTGCAGAAAATGGGAGTGTATATGTGTGTTTGTTAGAGATTGAGAAGAGGCAGGGAGTAAAGATCCTCCATCTTGCTGGTTTGGCTGAAAACAATTAGCCCAGTAAACAGCAGGTGATGGACAAACGGTTCATTTACATGAGGCGTGTTCTGAGAAAACATGCTGTGTGACATTATCACACAAGGACGTGGGAGGTTTTATAAAAACAACAAATAGGTCACCAAAAAGCCAGAGCGCTGCACGGAAACCTGTGTTTTTCAAGCAAAACCCCCCCCTTTTTTTTTTTGTTACAAATCCACGTTTCCGTCGCTCCAATTTACTTTTTCCGAGAAGCAAACGTCGTTGCCAAGCTAAATTAGCCTGAGATACTACAGACTCCCTGGTAATGCTATTAATCGCCATGGAAACGCATGGTAACTGCTCCAGGATGCAGCAGCTTTTCTGATTCCACAAGTAAATCTTCCTTCTCGGGGTGGATTGGGAGGGGAGGATGTGTCGAGGCATTGACTGATGATAACCTCTGTTTTAACCTGATTAGCGATGTGAGTTTTGTCCTCGGACACGCCGGCAGCATGAAAACACGGGCCGTATATGACAAATAAAATGGAATGATTGCATGTATACGTCACTCACTCTTCTCCCTTCTGGCTCTTGCAGTAAAACCTACAGTCATCGATGTGGGCATCTACGTCAACAGCATCGGCCCCGTGTCATCCATCGATATGGTGAGTTGATTGCCTTCTGTCTCTGTCATGTCACACACACACACACATTGTGTCATAAGGAGGTCCAGGTGCGGACGCTTTGTTGGCGGCCCGGGGATCAGCTCGGATTAAGCAAATGAAAGCTCTCGGCGATCGAGACAGACAGCGGTTGGCGTCGCCGTGGCGAGGAGATCTTCTCTCCGGCTCAGCTCAGGCGTAACGCTGTTGTTTCCCTCCAGTTAATCAGCTTTTTCTCTAAATTTAGGACGTCCTATCTATTGTACCAGCATGTCAATGTTTGACTACAAGGGAAAAGTCGATTTGGAGGACGGTTTATTGTAGATCCAAGTTATCATAGACCTTCACGCCAGCAGTGTTGTTTGTGTTCCATTTAAAAAGAGCAATCCGGAGACGGCCAGACTCCATGGGAACCTGCTGATGAAATTATCATCAGACTTATAATCTTGACATTCAGGGTAGTATTGCTCTGATTGCAGAAAGTTAGGCTCGTCTCTGTAATTGTCTGTCCTTTTGTTCCAAAAGTCACAACGTATCGATCGGCCAGTATTGTAATGTTCTACCTCGCAAAATATTCTGCTTTTGATCCATATCTGTTGGCATTTTGACGTTCAAAGACAACATTTTCACTGTGGCCAAAAACACACACACACACACACACACACACACACACATGCACACACACACGTACACACACACACATGCACACACACACGTACACACACACACACACACACACACACACACACACATGCACACACACACACACACACACACACACATGCACACACACACGTACACACACACACACACACACACACACACACACACACACATGCACACACACACGTACACACACACACACACACATGCACACACACACGTACACACACACACACACACACACACACACACACATGCACACACACACGCACACACACACGCACATACACACACACACATACACACACACACACACACACACGCACACACACACGCACGCACACACATGCACTCACACACACACGCACACACACACACACACGCACGCACACACACACACACATGCACTCACACACACACACACGCACACACACACACACACATACACACACACACACACGCACACGCACACAGGGGATACAAGTCTAGGATACGAGTGTAGGATACGAGTGTAGGATACCAGTGTAGGATACAAGTCTAGGATACGAGTGTAGGATACAAGTCTAGGATACAAGTCTAGGATACGAGTGTAGGATACGAGTCTAGGATACAAGTCTAGGATACAAGTCTAGGATACAATTCCGGGCTACGAGTGTAGGATACAAGTCTGGGATACAGGTCTGGGCTACGAGTGGAGGATACAAGTCTAGGATACAAGTCTAGGATACAAGTCTGGGCTACGAGTGTAGGATACAAGTCTAGGATACAAGTCTGGGCTACGAGTGTAGGATACAAGTCGAGGATACAAGTCTGGGCTACGAGTGTAGGATACAAGTCTAGGATACAAGTCTAGGATACGAGTCTGGGCTACAAGTGGAGGATACAAGTCTAGGATACAAGTCTGGGCTACAAGTCTAGGATACAAGTCTGGGCTACGAGTGTAGGATACAAGTCGAGGATACAAGTCTGGGCTACGAGTGTAGGATACAAGTCTAGGATACAAGTCTAGGATACGAGTCTGGGCTACAAGTGGAGGATACAAGTCTAGGATACAAGTCTGGGCTACAAGTCTAGGATACAAGTCTGGGCTACGAGTGTAGGATACAAGTCTAGGATACAAGTCTAGGATACGAGTCTGGGCTACAAGTGGAGGATACAAGTCTAGGATACAAGTCTGGGCTACAAGTGGAGGATACAAGTCTAGGATACAATTCCGGGCTACGAGTGTAGGATACAAGTCTGGGATACAGGTCTGGGCTACGAGTGGAGGATACAAGTCTAGGATACAAGTCTGGGCTACGAGTGTAGGATACAAGTCTAGGATACAAGTCTGGGCTACGAGTGTAGGATACAAGTCTAGGATACAAGTCTGGGATACAAGTCTGGGATGCAAGTCTAGGATACAAGTCTGGGATACGAGTCTAGGATACAAGTCTGGGATACGAGTGTAGGATACAACTCTGGGATATGAGTCTAGGATACAAGTCTAGGATACGAGTGTAGGATACAAGTCTGGGATACAAGTCTGGGCTACAAGTGGAGGATACAAGTCTTAGGATACAAGTCTGGGCTACAAGTGGAGGATACAAGTCTAGGATACAATTCCGGGCTACGAGTGTAGGATACAAGTCTGGGATACAGGTCTGGGCTACAAGTGGAGGATACAAGTCTGGGATACAAGTCTAGGATACAAGTCTGGGCTACGAGTGTAGGATACAAGTCTAGGATACAAGTCTAGGATACGAGTGTAGGATACAAGTCTGGGCTACAAGTGGAGGATACAAGTCTAGGATACAAGTCTGGGCTACAAGTGGAGGATACAAGTCTGGGATACATCGGCACGTGTAGGATACAACGGACAGGTCTGGGCTACGAGTGGAGGATACAAGTCTGGGATACAGGTCTGGGCTACGAGTGGAGGATACAAGTCTAGGATACAAGTCTGGGCTACGAGTGTAGGTTACAAGTCTAGGATACAAGTCTAGGATACAAGTGTAGGATACAAGTCTGGGATACGAGTCTAGGATACAAGTCTGGGATACAAGTCTAGGATACGAGTGTAGGATACAAGTCTGGGATTCAAGTCTATGATACGAGTGTAGGATACAAGTCTAGGATACAAGTCTGGGCTACGAGTGTAGGATACAAGTCTAGGATACAAGTCTAGGATACGAGTCTGGGCTACAAGTGGAGGATACAAGTCTAGGATACAAGTCTGGGCTACAAGTCTAGGATACAAGTCTGGGCTACGAGTGTAGGATACAAGTCTAGGATACAAGTCTAGGATACGAGTCTGGGTACAAGTGAGGATACAAGTCTAGGATACAATTCGGGCTACAGTGAGGATACAAGTCTAGGATACAAGTCTGGGCTACAAGTGAGGATACAAGTCTGGATACAAGTCTGGGTACAAGTGGAGGAGTACAAGTCTAGGATACAATTCGGGTACGAGTGTAGGATACAAGTCTGGGATACAGGTCTGGGCTACGAGTGGAGGATACAAGTCTAGGATACAAGTCTGGGCTACGAGTGTAGGATACAAGTCTAGGATACAAGTCTGGGCTACGAGTGTAGGATACAAGTCTAGGATACAAGTCTGGGTACAAGTGGGATCAAGTCTAGGATACAAGTCTGGGTACGAGTTAGGATACAAGTCTGGGATACGAGTTGGTACAATGGGATACAGTCTAGGATACAAGTCTGGTACGAGTGTAGGATACAAGTCTAGGATACAAGTCTGGGCTACGAGTGTAGGATACAAGTCTAGGATACAAGTCTAGGATACAAGTCTAGGATACAAGTCTAGGATACAAGTCTAGGATACGAGTCTAGGATACAAGTCTAGGATACGAGTGTAGGATACAAGTCTAGGATACAAGTCTGGGCTACGAGTGTAGGATGCAAGTCTAGGATACAAGTCTGGGCTACGATTGTAGGATACAAGTCTAAAATACAAGTCTGGGATACAAGTCTAGGATACAAGTCTGGGATACGAGTCTAGGATACAAGTCTGGGATACAAGTGATACAAGTCTGGGCTACGAGTGTAGGATACAAGTCTGGGATACAAGTGATACAAGTCTGGGCTACGAGTGTAGGATACAAGTCTAGGATACAAGTCTAGGATACAAGTGATACAAGTCTGGGCTACGAATGTAGGATACAAGTCTAGGATACAAGTCTGGGACACAAGTCTAGGATACAAGTCTGGGATACGAGTCTAGGATACAAGTCTGGGATACGAGTCTAGGATACAAGTCTGGGATACAAGTGATACAAGTCTGGGCTACGAGTGTAGGATACAAGTCTAGGATACAAGTCTAGGATACAAGTGATACAAGTCTGGGCTACGAATGTAGGATACAAGTCTAGGATACAAGTCTAGGATACAAGTCTGGGATACAAGTCTAGGATACAAGTCTGGGATACAAGTCTGGGATACGAGTCTAGGATACAAGTCTGGGATACAAGTGATACAAGTCTGGGCTACGAATGTAGGATACAAGTCTAGGATACAAGTCTGGGATACGAGTCTAGGATACAAGTCTGGGATACGAGTCTAGGATACAAGTCTGGGATACGAGTCTAGGATACAAGTCTAGGATACAAGTCTGGGATACGAGTGTAGGATAAAAGTCTGGGCTACGAGTATAGGATACGAGTCTAGGATACAAGTCTGGGATACAAGTGTAGGATACAAGTCTAGGATACAAGTCTAGGATACGAGTGTAGGATACAAGTCTAGGATACGAGTGTAGGATACACGTCTGGGCTACAAGTGGAGGATACAAGTCTAGGATACAAGTCTGGGCTACGAGTGTAGGATACAAGTCTAGGATACAAGTCTAGGATACAAGTCTGGGATACGAGTCTAGGATACAAGTCTGGGATACGAGTCTAGGATACGAGTCTAGGATACAAGTCTGGGATACGAGTGTAGGATAAAAGTCTGGGCTACGAGTCTAGGATACAAGTCTAGGATACGAGTCTAGGATACAAGTCTAGGATACAAGTCTGGGCTACGAGTGTAGGATACAAGTCTGGGATCCGAGTCTAGGATACAAGTCTAGGATACGAGTCTAGGATACGAGTCTAGGATACAAGTCTGGGATTCAAGTCTATGATACGAGTGTAGGATACAAGTCTAGGATACAAGTCTGGGATTCAAGTCTATGATCCGAGTCTAGGATCCGAGTCTGATCCCCGTCGGCTCATTGACAGGTGGACTAGACAGTTTTATGAATCTGATTCTACATTTAATTAGCTGCATGACATTTTTTGGGCTTTAGAGCCAATGTTCACGTTGAACATGAATCATATGCAGTGTTTTATAAATGAGGTCTCTGGACTTGGATGCATATTGAATTAGAGGAGAACTGATCAGATGCCATAAAACATGATCCGCTGCAAACAGGGAGCCTGACGTGCTGTAATGAGAAAATAGCGAGGAGGACGACTTGAAGTCCGAGCAGACTGTTTGGCCTTGAGAGAAGAAGAGCGGTGGGCTAAGCGGAGGCAGCTTTTCATCATGTGTGATACAACGGGCCGATCCAATCTCCGGCAATAAACTCACATATTATATTCTCCTGCTCGACGATCTGCTCTCCGACGATCACGACGAAAATATTAACTGAGCCGCACACGATAATGAAAGTGTTTTATCTCCGAACTCACCCGATCACCAGATGTTGAGTTTTGACTGTTGCCTAGCAACTCTAAATATTCCCAGATATAAAAGCAATTTAGGCTCTTTTTTTTTTGACTGTCAGCCTTGCCTTATATTATTTAAGACTACATCTGCTCATGAAGGATTCTATGACAAAGAAATGCTTGACTCCATGTCATTCCTGCACTTTATTATTATTATCAGTATTCATCTATGAAGTAAGAAACGCCTTTTTTATTGAGTATTGTTGTTTTTTTTCCCAGAAGTGCATTTGGGGTAAATCCAATTTGAGATGGAGTTGAACTTGTAGTTCATTAAGGTTGTTTTTGTAGTCTTGGACTTGAAGAGGAGATGCACAGTCACTCTGGAAAACACACAATCATCCTGATTAATGATATTGAATTGCGTTCTATTGGATAGGTGTTGATTTAAACCCCTGTTTGTTTGGATTTTCACAATAAAAGCACAGCAAACTGGGCACTGCTGCGACTGAAGATGATTCAGCGAGTAAACAGAGCTTCATAACACTGAAGGGGCTTTATTTACCACGCTGGCTTCCTTCCCTCAGGATCCTGCTTACAAAACACACCAACCTATTGACTCAACAGATGAAACCGACGCTTTTGTCTCAAACTGAAGCTCGCGTTGAAAAGCAACAGTAAATTACTTCTTCTTCTTTTTTTTTTGTGGTAGAAGTGAGCTTATATGAAGGGAAATCAACGATATTTAGCGGAAGCCTAGGGCTGGATGTGATGAAAGAGACGTCTGAGAAGTCCTCGGATTACCTTTCCCCGGCCAATCAGGATGGAGGAATAGAATACAAGTGCTGGTTGGTATTAACAGGCGATAATTAACTTTATTTAGCGTTATGGCAGCACAATTGAGGGCTGAGATGAGGACAGAGGCTCCGTCGAGCATCTGGAGCGCTCCATTTCCTCCCCCGCCCACAGCAGTGGGAAGATGTAGACTAAATAAACAGATTCCTTCAAAATGCGTTGTTAATTGTTGGATAGCAGCAAAACAAGAAACCCCTTCATTAGACATGAACTCTCCCACTCACGTACCTCCCACCCCCGAGGATAACGCAAGACGCTCTGTTCTCTTTATGAAAGGAACACCAGCGATTGTTCCGCCAGGCGTGGGATGATATAAAGAATTCACGTCATAATAATCCTGTCCGTAATGATAGCAATTCATAATATCATGTTAAAATGGCACTAAAACGTACTTTAATTACTTGCGAAGAACAAATAGTTTAAGGACCACAGAGGAAATCTCATTATTTAAAATAAAAATTATCATCTGTATATAGAGGATTATTATCCCAAATAATGATGAACTTTGAGTGTTTTTCCCGTGATCCCATTTAGGCCCCGCCCCCTTCGTTGTTCGTACACCCAGACGAACAACTAGCCGCTCTGTTCTTTCATAATAAGTGCAGTGGCTCAAACCGGAAAAAAAGGAACTGAAATATTTGGGAAAAAGCAACTGATAAATATTTGAAAGGCGAACTGATGAATATTTCAAGAAACTTTAAATAAACTTTAAAGTGTGGGATTTGGTGTGTGGTAGAAGGCTTTGCGGGGGAAACACTGCACTGTTGTAAAGACTTTAAGACCGGAACCAGATCAGGGGTGGACCTGAGAAACCCAGGTCCTCGGTCTGGGTTGGTGTTGAGGATGCCTCGTTGACAAAACCTGTTCAAATTCCTCAGAGAAATAGGAGTGTATTAGAAGTCCCCATTTGTAAAGTGTTGTTTTCAGGACGTCCTTGTTCCGATTTATAATTGCAACCCCATTTAATATGTTGTCCTGTAAATCTGGAGCTTTGTTAATCCCTCCATGCTACAGAACTACACAACCGGGGGGGGAACGTCCTGCCGTGGCCGGCCTCGGCTCCGCTCTGACATCCCAGTGGTTTTCCTGTGTGTTAGCCTTGATTGGCTTCACCCTGTCAGGGTTCGGTGGACGCCGGTCAGCGGGATGCGAGTCCCGGACGCCCTCGGGGGTTTGACGCCGCCGGAGTCCCAATTCTTTTATCTCTCTGTCCGTCTTCTTCTTTTCCCCCTCGTTTTGGTCTAGAAACAATGTAGAGAGAAAACAACCGATTTCTTAAGTGTGGCTTGGTCCGATCCGTCACGCGACCTCGATCCAGCGCTTCCTCTGAACTTCACGAGTGTGTATCGTGTGTGTGTGTGGAAAAACCAGGTCAAATCCTAAGGGCGCATTAGCTCCGTGATCCATATTGATCACACTCGTAGTGGATCAAAACTCCAGGAAGCTCCTGAACCAAACGCGTTATCCTTCCCGGTTTACTCCACCGGGACGATGCGATGCTAAATGAAGCTGATAGTCATTGAGGACATACTGTGATGAATGGCCGAGTGATTAAACTGCATCAGAGGCATTGAAGTGTGGGGGGGGGGGTGCTGCTGGGGGAGTCAGATAACAGTCTGTGAAGGATCAGGCAAGATGGACGCTCTTTGACGTCTCGTCTCGGAGCGAGTGGGCGGCGTCTTGAATTTAGCGCTCTGCCGTCGAGCCCCGCCGGCGCGTCTCAATCAGGCAGGAATAATAAGGAGCACCTTGGAACGGATTGAGTGAAGCCAAGCGGGAGCCATGATTCCCTCTCAGGGATCGGAGTCGGAGACGAGATTCCTTTATCTGTCCCGAGGCGGGGACGCTGGAAGCAAGATAGTCCTACGGTTCATCATAAAAACAGCAACAAACAACTGGTTGACTTCACATAACTGCAGATCTATATCGACAAGTTTAATGAATTAATAAGAAACACAGCAGGGGGGTGTCACCGAAGCAGCTGTTTGTGTGCGATTGTTTGGAGTCCATCTTCATGACATTTTCATCGCGTCATAATCCCAGCTCCGCCGTTGTCTTCCCCTAAATCCTCCGCGTCTCGTCCTCCAGCCTCAGCCGATGGTTAAACCGATTATTTGATGAGGCCATCGATGATTTCTGTCCCCCAGCTTCAAATGGGAGGAATGTTTTCCTCACTAATATATTCCTAAAGATGTGTTTTCCTACAAAGGCTCGATCGTGACACAGATCTGCACTCACGCAGCCGAGTGTATTGGTGTGGAGATGTGTCCTGACCCTCTTGTCAGAGATGAAAAGGCGGTTGAAGTGTGCTCGGTCACATGACAACAAGCTCATCTGGATGCAGGGAGACAGGCAGATGTCGACCTGTAGACCTCGGCGATGCAGGTAGACAGCCTTTCCACAAACATATAACACCACGCTTTAAGTTAGGAAAACGATATTATCCACACTTTTTGTGTTTCGTCGTCCTCCGAACACGTCGGTCTGGACTCGTCTCTGATTGGTGGAGAGGGAGCGATGCATCAGCGGCAGACAGCCGTCTACATTAGTCCAGATAAATGTGTTTACATGAAGAATCTTTGAAGAGACGACGTCACCGTTTGACAGATGCAATATTTCAAAGTCAAAGTGTGTGTGTTTGTCTTAGCGTACATTAAGTCCCAGACATAGAAGCAGCCTCACTGAGATCCTTTTATTCCTGTATTTATAATGTATTTGGTGCAGCGTTTGGCAAAGACAAGCTCCCCAAACGAGGGGACACATCGTTTTCATAATAGCGGGAGACAAAGAGAGGGACAGCGAGTCCTAGATGGAGAGGACAGATGACTGTTTTCCTCCGTCTGCGAGCCGCCGCCTATCAAAGATGTCGTCTCTGACCCCGAACACGGAGCGGGTCACGGCGCCACAGCACAGCTTCTAATTGCCGATGGAGTGCTGTCAATTCACAGGGCTTATTTTAAATGTATTTCTTGCATTTCACAGCATCCTGTGAACAAGCAATCAGCTCTGTAATTATCCCTATTGTGGCTGTCGTGGTTGTCGTGGCTGCGAAAAATGGCAGCATGGGGGAGCGGTTTATTTTTACCTCCTTTTTTAGCTCTCACATTTCTGTAATAAGGCTCTGAAATGAAAGGCCACCATGAAGTTGACATTTGGAATTTTTTATTTGCGTCGCACCTTTACAGAAAACACTGGAAAGAAATAATCCTGAATGAAAACAAGCAGATTAATTGCCATGAAATTTGGTTGTGACGTTCATTAGCTGCGACGTATTTTGATTTTGGCTTTTTATTGAAATATGTGAGTCTGAGGTCAGCTATTGAACAACAGCCGTGCGGTGTTTGAAGTGACACAGGTTGGAATAAAAAAAAAATGTAACTGCCCATTGAAGCTGAAATGCTTCACAGTAGGAATTAATTATAAAAAAACACATGCTTTGAATCTTTCTCTCCCGGTTCGGAGAACAAAGCAGCGGCGTGTTAATTTATTTCCCTACGTTCCTCTCTCTTCAGCTTCAACTCTTCACCTCCGCTAAACGGAGACCTTTTCCCAATCTAATTTGGGCCGACAGGTTGAATCGCTGGCGTTTCAATCAGCGGTGATGGGACGCTCTGTATCCTGCAGCTCCACTTAAGTCATCACGGTTGATCAAACAGGTGTGTTTTTGCATAAAAAGCTTGCTTTTCGAGTGCATTTCACGGACTATCTCGAAAACCGCGCCTCCTGTCCGGGAAGACGCAGGAACTCACATTCATCTGGTTTTATTCATCCCCGTCAACCTGCTCATGCACTTAAACAAACATCAGAATGAAAGAACGCCAACAACAGCAACAGGGGACGGACGCGCTGAATAATTGAGTCCATCGAGATTGAAGGACATTTTTGAACTTCCACTCTGAAAAGACAAGACGAAGCTATTTTTGTGGAGGGGGACGCACACTCAAAGTACACAAGCCAGACTCCACACACACACACTTGACTCTATCTAGCTATCTATCTATGATGAACACACACACACACACACACACACACACACACACATCAAAGGCCCTCTTCAAAAGAGACTCTTGGAGTTAAAAAGGAACATTGTGTTTCCCTCCCTCCGCCTTTCATTTGTGTTCACTATATGCCGCTCGTTTCCCCTTCATGCACTGTTGATTACTTTTGTTTATCTATTATAGATTACTCTTCAGAACTTAGCGTTGAAGAGTCCGTTTATTTGGGGCTGCAGATTATTTTGTTTATTATTCAACCTTAAAATATGCCTTTTTTCTGTTGGAAGTGAAGGGAAAGGAACCGCCACACGTCTTGATTGATTGACTGCACACGTCAACGTGTTTTATAAGCTGTTCTGGGGTCACTTCTTCTTCCTTTTGCCTGTGAAATATCGAGTTTATTAGGCTCTAGTTTCTTTTTAATGTCACTTGAAACTGTTAGTCCGTCATAAAAGGAGACATGATAATACTCAGGTATTTAACTCAGTGGTGGCCCACTGTTTGATTTGACATTTAGTGGTGATAATATGGGCTAATATTCAATAATGGTGAACTTGGAGCTCACTTGCTGATTCTATGACATTTGCTCTGCAGTGTTTTAAGGATGTAAAAGGGAAATAAATAATGATTCAAAAATTGGCGATTCACAAAACGGTGTCATCAGCAAAGATGACGCGCTGCCATTCAGTTTCCCCTGGATTCAACAGAAGCTAAGTACTCTTGCAGGGAATTTGCACTTTATTTAAAGTGTCTTTTAATATGTGTGTGTGAAGCCCGGTGTGTGTTATTTGAACCTTTTTTTTCTTTCCCAGACTTGACCTTCAATGATGTAAGATTCAATTCCTAAGAAAAGGTTATCTATTTGCGGCGCAGAAGGCCTCCTCCTTACCTTTTGCAGCAAGATAGCACTCAGACATAAGTTTAAATGGACTTCAATGGCGTGCTTTGACGTTGAAAAGAAACCTGTTAGTTATACCATTTCAAATAGTTTATCATAAATGTCACATGTTTTTTAAAAGGGTCACAGCTGTTGAAACTCGAGCGCACTTAGCTGGGGATCTATTTCCTGTCTGAACAAACATACCAGTATGATTTGAAATGTAATCTATATGCTTGTTTCATAGTTTTTATATAAACATAGTGTTGATCTCATAGTGGAAACACACGGTGATAGGCATGCTTTTACACACGTGGAAGGTATTCAAATCTGCTGGTTGAGCAGTATATGAAGCATTCGGTAACCATGGTGATGTCAGTCAGGCAGGGAGAAGGATTTAAAACAGCAGTGTGTTGTGTTTATGTGTTCCCCCGGCGTGTTAAACCCAAACTATTATTCAGTAATCTATCTCCACTAATTACGCTTCTTGGCGAGCTCTTTGCGACACCGGAGAACAGAACGTGAACGCTCGATGCCAAAACCGTCCAATCAACTGCGCCCCGCCTTTTCCCTTTCCAGCTCGCGGGTTCATTTGATCCCGGCACAACCAGTCCGACGGTCTCGCGTGCAAAGCGGCGAAGGAGTCGGCGTACACTCTGGAGAATCAGGAGCAGCAGCAGCGAGCTGTGAAAGCAATAAAAAGCCTCCTGGGCCGAACGGAACAGATAAAGACACAAAATGCAACAAGGCAAGAGATGCCACTTCCATGTAGGGAAGGGAGTAAATGAAGCAGCTGCAGCGTTACGTAAGCGAGGCTGCCTCATTGTCCCCGACGCGTTTGAATCCGAGAGTCAGCTGATATCGATTATCTCTCCAGCATCTGTCTTTATGACATCTTTCAGTTGTCATTATTGTCCCTCATCACTATATTTGTCCTCATAAGATGCTGTTTACTCTCCCGTCTTTTGCATCCCCCCTCAGAATCAATGTACACCGAAATGTAGTGTTTTGAAGTGAAACCCAGCATATAAATTAGTTATGAGCACTTTGTGTTTGATGTTTGAAGGCCCCGGAAAAAAAAAAAAAGATCACCTGTTCAAAGACACTGGGTATCAAAATATGGTGAAGAAGATAAACAAGAAAAGGTGCTTTAAAATCCCGCTGCTGAAGTTTATTTTCTGCACTAAATGATGTTCAAACTTTCAACGGGATTTTTCGAAATGACACCAAAGTTTGTGTCTGTTTTCCATCTTACTTGCTAGATTAGACGCTGGATTCAGCCAATTACCTAAATGCACCGTGCAGCACAGGCTGATGGGATTGCCATTAGTTTTGCATGGATTTGCAGAAGCGTTGAACAAAGGGTTGCCAGATCATCAAGGCAGTATCCCCCAATTGTCACCCTGCAATCAGAATGATCATGCCTATGCTTTTGTCACAATAATCCTGACAAAAATACATTAAATCACGAAAAATCACTTAAAAAACAGACTTATTGTGAGCATGTTTTCTTCCCGTCCAGCGATAAAATCTCGTATCGCCCCATCGCTAATCATTAGCCGCAGCTCTGGCGGATAAATGAACACAACTCCCTCTATTCCTGCTATCTTTGTTGCCAGAACAGTCAAAAGCAAATCATTTGTCTCCGGTCGGACGATGAATGCCAGGTGTTGATCGTACATCTGGCCAGATGTTCAGTCGAGCACAGCAGACAGTTTATCATTTTGCGTTTCTTCCCTCCTCACAAACAAACTTCAAGTACAAAGCCGGGTATGCAAATCAGTTCCTTTTCTGTTTCTTCCAAAGGTCTTTCTGTTTGATTCTTCGGGACGAACAAGACAAAGGCATGTTTATGAAATTAGCTCCACAAACACGCAAAAGCAATCTTTAAAATGCCACTCCTATCCGCAGGTAGCACAGCTTTTTATTCCACATGACAGAAGTTCATCACCGCCCCTAAGCGGCGGTTGAGCGGCCGTGTTTACCGTTAGTTCTGCCGCCGTGCATTCTGGGTGAATGTGTTTGGGACTGAGAATGAAACTGCGTATTTAAATATCGCAGATGTGGACATGTGGCTCGCAGAGTTTGAACACTCTTGTTTATCTTCTTCTTCTTGAGGGATTGGAAATGTAGTCCAGCCACCAATTTTCCAAGGTCTGGGAGATATAAATATTTCGCTTATAAATATTTATACCAACTATGCGGCATCCGTTTTGCCTGAAGAAATACATTAGTCAGTGATCTGTGCTCAAGTTTGAGATTCCCCTCGCTGCAAAGCATAATATAATAAAGTGCAAGGCAGTGTTTTAGAGCGCGGTGGATTCTACTTGATCAGCAATGAGGCAGAGTAGAGTCCCTTTTATGAGGGAGTTGTAATGGTGAAATATTTATGGCGGGCTGAACTGACTTTTTTTTTTGTGTGTGAAGTTAATTAAGAAAACCAGCAAGGAGAAAAGAGCGGAGGAAGAAGTCACATCTTTACCTTTAGTGTCAAAATGTTGTTAAAGTAAAAGTTCATTTCATTTCATTGTGAGCTGCTGGAAGGCTTTTAATTTGAAATTTCTGAGCAGGAAGTGATTCACGGAGAAATCGTTTAAAAAGAACATTTCAGAATCATCTGATGTGATGGAATTGCTGATTAGTGGTTTTGCTCACATGGGACCTTTAAACCCCGTTGATGGCACTGACTTTAGTGGGAAAAGAGAGCCAGGGAATCCAAGATGGCGGCCGCGTTGACGGGAATGTTTGCAGACAGATTGCTTGTTTACAGATTTCGCCGCCGCAGCTACTTTGTACTGTAAAGTATGTGGGTGTCGACAGGATGGTGCATTCAGGTGGAGTTGTAAACTCAAGTTGTTATATCATGATGAATTGAATGAATGCAGGGGCATAAACATATGAGGGCTCATATTTATGATATTGCAATGCATTATAATCTTGAGGATCATCATCGTACGTATTGTATGTTAAATATTGATGAGTTTTCTGCTCGTCTTTAATTTGAATGTGTTCACACGTCGCGTCACGAATGGAGGATTCGGCGGCAGACAATGGACGACTCGGTTTAATTATTGATCTGAAAGCGCTGATACCCTGACAGCCTTTTTATTACCGAGCCTGTTTGCGATCCCAAACATTTCTGGCTCAGAGAGTGTGAAAATTTCAATCAAGCTCCCGCTCAACACCAAAATGATTAAGATACGAAGCGCCGGGTTCGTCCGCTCCGTCGGGAAACGACGTCTGGAACCGATGAGGCTGGATAAGGAGGAGGCTATTTGTTCTGACCCTGTTCAAGTGGAGCTAATTAATTTCAGTCCGAAGTGCGTTGCTGTCAACATCCTTGGGCTTTAATAATGGATTTCATATCATCACATTATGAGTTGTATTTGCATTTCCCAGTGAGAGCAGGGTTACATCTCTTGAATGGTTGCCAAAGTTCTCCATCACATGCAAGAAATCTCCTCATCGGTCTAAATAATGATTTTCCCGATGGTGTCAGGGTTTCCTTGCTGTCGCTGCGTCAAACGTAGTCGGGGGATGGGAGGGAAATCTCTTTCTGAATCTTTTACCACCTCCAGTAAAATATTTATACCCTAAATAATGAACTTCTCTGACTGTGTACGTCGGAGTTTCGGAGCAGAGACCGTACGACACAAGTCGCCCTTGATTAGCTCGCCTTCGGGTTTGTTATTTGTCAACAGCGCTGAGTAATGGACTCCCTTAACACCTTGGTTTTCTGACTTTGAGTCGGATCCCCGGGGGAGTAATGCAAGCCTCCATCGTTAATTTCAGTCGGATAGCATCTCCCAAGACTGCTTTAATGTCCCTGAATAATGGACCCGCTTCCGTGCTTTGCTTGTAGGTGGAGTCCCCAAAAAAGTAGTCCCGGCGGAAGCAGAAAGTCCCACGGTGAGGGTTTGTGCTGTCTGCATTACATTTGCGTGCCTCTCCCCCTCATTATCCTCCAAAGGTCAAGCGACAGTAATGAAGGGGACGGTTGCGATAGATGTATTAGGAAGGTCAGGTCCCGTCTGTCTGCGTTTGGGAAAAGGTCAAGAAAGGTCACCGAGCGGGGCGACACCGTGCCTGAAATGGTGATGTTTGCGGACTTTAAACACACTTTTGCTGGGTGACTCTACTTTTGCCGAAGAGGAATTTGACGAGTTTGAAAGTGAAACTGTCCCCTGCAGCAACGCGGGGACCATAATTGCACGTTTCCCCCCTTGAACATAGATCAGCTTTTATAATAGGCAATCTGTTCTTTTCCTACATTTCCTATCTGAGGATGGCGGACGGCTTCCAAAGCGCTTTCACTGTTTGACCTTTTTATCATTGAATCATCAGTCCCGCTCGCTCTGAAGAGGACTTCCAGCTGATGTACTGACCTTCTGCCGTCCACGGCGGTGGTCCTGGGAAGCTGTGCTTGTCATATTGCTCAAGGCTTAAGGCTATTAAAAAGTGTTTAATTCCTAACCTTTGTCAGGTTAATCACGCTGGAGTCACTCCACAAATAGTGTCTTTATTGTCAGATATTATCTTCTTTATGTTCTTGAAAATGAGATTATAATCTTGGTGGGATTTATAAACTGCAGGATTGAATCTAAGAGTGAAGTCTAGATTTACTTGGATGTTATGCTGAGAATCTCACTTTACTAATACAGCAACAGCTGTGTGGCCAGCTGTCAGCAGAACACACGTCCTTCCAGATCTAAAACAAAGATGGTTGAGATAATTGAATCACACGCTTTGTCCGTGTCGTGCCAGGTTATATTTAGCCGTTGTTTTGGATGCACTATAGACTTGTTTGGTGACACGAGGGGGCGGAGCTTAATGCAGTGGAATGCTGAATAAGACATTTTTAGGGGACCAAAAAGATCCCAATGAACTTTGGTGAACAGCCTTAGCAACCGGTCTCAGGTAGATGGATCCTTTAACTTTTTTCATAATAATAATAATAATAATACATTGTATTTGAGCCCTCAAGGACACCGTACAGTGAATAAGTCCCACAATAAGAAGTGAGGTCATCGCTGAGGTGGGGAAACAAATGTAATGTGCTGAAGTCAACACATCTGTGATATGTTGTAATGTGATTTCCATATCAAAAGCCTCCAGAAGGACCGGACCGAGGCCGCCGTCTCCAGAGCGCTTTGTGGGATCCTCACACTGAGACTCCTTTTCTCTCCCCAGGAGTACCAGATTGATATCATCTTTGCCCAGACGTGGGTGGACACGCGTCTGCGCTACAACAGCAGCAGCAGCATGCGGCTCACCCTCAACAGGTATGCTGGATGTGCTTCCTGTTGAGAACCACTGCGTTGTTTTTACCTCGTGTTTTCCGAAGACACCGCTGTGACTCTTTCTTTCCACTGTTGCGTTTGAACATTTTCATCCAGCGAATATCTCATTCGAGAACAGGATTCTTCTGCCTCTCGGGAAGACGCCTGTAATTAATGGAACAAATTGATTGATGTGCTTTGTTTTCTCCGTCTCGCCTGGGTATTTTATTATTATCCTGTTATTGGGAAGCGTTTCAGAGAAATGTGAAGGAATACAAGCGTTAGTCACCACCTCTCTTTTTCTCTTCAACCAGCAATATGGTCGGCCTGATCTGGCTGCCCGACACCATCTTTAGAAATTCCAAGAATGCCGACTCCCACTGGATAACGACGCCCAATCAGCTGCTCCGCATCTGGAACAACGGCAAAGTCCTCTACACGCTGAGGTAACGGCCGTGAGAACACGGATTCCAGTGTGATAGGAGGAAGGAAAGGCAACAAAGGAAGCGGTGAATCGTTAGTTTCACCGTTATTAGCTGGCGACCTGTGTGTGACTGAATCTGAAATCAGCATGAAAGTGGTTGAAATGAAAACAATGACTTATTGGAAGTCACTGAACGCCTCAAGTCCAAATTTGGGCAAAATGAAGGAAGCCCTAACCCCAATATGAATGTAATTAATATAATTATTTAGTTATTGGTCAAATATCAAAACATTCTAAAGGGAAAAAGCTGTGAAAAACACAGATGATAAGTGCTGAATAAAAGCCGCTCGGCAGAACATTGATTTCAAATTTGAATGTCAACGCTATGAATGAAGCTGTGAGCTTTTCCATTCAACCCGACAGAAGATCCATTTTTTCCCAAGAAGTTCTGTGAGAGTAGCACGACTCCAATTAAATGCTAATACAGTTCTTTTATCATTGTTTTTATGACCAAAAACAGTGGGATTTCTTGATTATTTGGCTTATTTTAACACACAGGTTGGAACAATGAATGTCTGGAAGATGGGTTTGATCCGTCACGCTGAGAAATGTGAAAATGATTGTTTTATGTTCGATTATGTTTCATATACAAACTCGACAAACCTCATTTTTCCAGCCGTTACGGTCTAAATGTGGTTGGATTTATCAGCTCCATCTGCTGTATCGACACGTCCAGTGATCTTAGCTAAGTGCTCCTGTTTTTTCCCGAAGCTTACATGCCTCCGGGCTCTGACCTATAAGTCGATGCCGCCTTCGCCCGGAAAAACCCGCCTGACGCCGATGATTAAACAGGTCTGTCATTTTGAGGGATTTCACACATCCACCGAGCAAACCGAGTGTGACCCCCGCACCATCTGGTTGGAAGCCAGCGTTCCATGTAATGTAGTGTCAAAGAACAAAAAAAGGGGCATTGTGTGATGTAAGCAGTGATGAAAAGTGGCGTGGGCTTCCACGCGCTTCAGGATTTCTCTCTTCCTCCTTCAGGATGACCATCAACGCAGAATGCCAGCTGCAGCTCCATAATTTCCCAATGGACGAGCACTCCTGTCCCCTCGTCTTCTCCAGCTGTGAGTATTGATAACACTCAGATATATGCACATATTCACGCTTACACCTGCGTTTAAAGCAGATTTGTGAATGAAGAGGAATCATAAATGGCAGGAATAGCAACGTGGAAATGGTGAGGACTGAAGATTTATACTCCCATTATGTAGATAAACTGCAATTTCATCCCGCCATGTGAGACCTGATGTGTTAAAATATTAGTGGAAGAACAGACTAGCATCTCGCTAAGACGAGGAAATTCAACAAAAGGGAAATGTGTTTGAAGGTGGGAGAGTTTTTCATCATTTCTGTAAATAAATAAATAAAAAGATAATCCGAAGAAAAGCCAATAATAATTGCAAAGGATTACCGCCTTCTTCCGTCTTGTTGCGTTGGACTGGAGCTGCTGGTTTGAGGTTATTAGCAAAATTGACCAGCATCTCCCTCGTTAACCCCCCCTACTAGCAGGGAGAGCTCAGGGCCAGAGGGGTCGTTTAGCTGAATATGTTAGTCATCATTGATCCATCTGACTGAGGTTTACGCACGAGTCTCTGACCATGACTCTCCACTGAATGTCAACAAGGCTCCACCTGCTCATCACATCACCGACACACCGGCAGCCTTCGGGGGAAACGTGCGGTTCAGTGCGGAACGGCCGATCTCACGATGAGTAAAAACGTCGGCGCTGTCCGTGGTGCTGAAGCAGCAGACAGCTTTGTAATTGCGACCGTTCCCCTCAGTCTCGTCGATGCGGCCGCCGGCTACGAGACATTAAAAGTGAGGGAATCGAGGCGCCTGTCTTTTGTCTTCGGCTCCCAATGAAGCGTCGAGTTTTCTCTCTCAATCTGTAGCAATCTGTAGTTAGACGCCTCCCTAATGCTCACGGGATCCCGATGAGGAGAACGGAAAGGATGAAGCGAATGCATCGAGGACCAGTGGAGCTAAATTGGCTATTTATAGCAAAGTAGGAAGCAGACATGATGTTGTTCAGGCAGGGGAGTGAGTAATAGATCAGACATTACTCAAAAGACGTTGAAGGATTCTGAATTTAACGGGGAGCCGGGGAAAGGGACCAGAACCTTGTTGAGGCCATGATCCAAATGTCACCCACAGCATTTTTTCTTCTTGTGAAGACGGCACGAATAATCAGAATGATCATAATGATAATTTCCTTCTCAGCTTGAGACGCAACAGGCTAGAGTCCAGGGTGAAAGTTTGTGGCTGAGGTTTTAAAAGGTGAAGGGAAGGAACCAAGGACCTGTTATATAACAACACATTTCTATTCCAACAAATCAACATTTCTTTGAAAATGGCAACCAATCATCAGACCCAAACAGAAATGCAATAAAACATTTAAAAGTAAATGATTAAAGCATAAATGGGTCAACAAGATGTATTGACTCTCTATGTTTTTGCACATTTAAGTGGTTGAGAGGCAGAAACATGAAGTAGCGTTAGCTCGATGCTAACGTGAAATTATAGTCTTTAAAGCGTCGCGTTAATCAAGGTGTCCATCGCCTCAGAAGCAACCAAAATCACACGATTGTGTTCGACAGGTGGACCAGATATGAATGAATTGGTACAGATGGTAGTATTTATCAAAGGTCATCGAGGTCAGAAAATGGCGGCGTTGCTAGGGAAAGAGCTATCGACCGCAGATGGGCTCCCATTATGTGTCTCAATGAAGGGATCGGCGGTAATAACCCTTTTCTTCCAAACGCATTGTCTCCGTCTGTAGCTGGAGTGGATGAGCTTGAGAAGCACATCATTTATGCCTTGGAAGTTTTGCATTTGCTGAAGCTGAAGGGAACTAAATACTTGTGTAAATGGACCCGAGGTTAAAGGTCAACCTGCACCCTGTTTGCCCTCGCTGTTTTGTCCAAGTGTCTTTAAAGGATAACAATCTTTGAAATTGGTCCAGTATCGAGCGGAACGACAGGCTCTCATTGTTATAAGTGTCGGGTTTTATGTAATCCAACTTTCTTTGATCCGCTCCGTTTGTTCTCCAAGTCTCACTAGGGGAGAAGTCTCGGGCTGAAATCTCGCGAGAGGAGACTCGGTGCTGGAAGATGACGTGGCGTATGAAAGGTCATTTTAGGATTACTGATATCTTCTTCTTCACTGGAATCGCTTTACGTTTCGTTATGAGACAAATATACATCGATAAGACACATCTTTCTACAGTGAAAAAGAATCAAATTATCTCAAATAGGATGATCATAAATCCTCAAATTTAAAAAAAAATATGGATGAGGCTTCAGAACTTTGTTAGCCTCGATATTCGTGCATCGTCTAAATGAATGCTTTTCGACGACAAAGGGCTCCGTGTGTCAGGGTGACATCTGATAATGAGGCTTTTCTCCACCATCTCCATCACGCAAACCTTTCTTCCACGCATCCATTACCTTCCACCTCTCTTCCATGCCTGCCTGTTGATGTATTACGACACGGGGAGGAAGGAAAACGGGCTCCGTCTTTTCATCAGATCCATAATAGAAGCCCGATGAATGCCTCGATCACCTTGAATCTCCTCCGTTGAATCAAACTCACCGTGTGTTCCTGAGACTTTGCAAACATGTTTAGAATTTAAGGTTTTATTCCCCGTGTAATTCAGGAGGAAAAGCTTTGTAAAGCCTTAACGATGATTACAAGGACCCATGTGGTTTTCCACAGCTGCAGCACGTCCTACAGAACACTCTGTGGTGCTCGATTAGTAGGATTTTTACGGCACATGCCCTTCTAGTTGAGTGTATCCGTGACAAAAGGCTGGCTGTGATTTACCACTACGTTTCCTGTTACTGTTGTATGTATGTTAGTGTTCACCAGATGAGTTGATGCCTGGTTGTATTCTTTAGAACCAGGAGCCTCGCAGGAAGCTAAAAGACCACCAATAAATGTAGTATATATATGTATTTAGGTGGGCCTTGAATGGGACTAATTTGACCACTTAAACCCTGCTATGACATGCCGAAATGACTGCCATGAAAAGGTTGTGTAGCCTTCAAATAAAAAGAGAAATTACACCAGCAAAATGGCACAAGGGGTGAGTGAGTCATGTATTTGAAGTCCCTCTTCCTTTATCTGAAACTCGAACGGTCGATCAGGAGAATTCTTCCGTCTGATTAGTTCTTTCTTCTCAAGGTTGTTCATCGCGTGAAGCTCATCTGGAAAAAAAAAAAAAAAAATGGCCTCGTCTGTGTAAAGAACAAGTGAAATAATCCCCAAAGCTTATGCTTTTAAACCTATTTCCCAAAGCGGCGGACGCTGGAAATGACCTGTCGTTGACCTTCTGTGCCGCTGAAAAGAGTTGCTGCTTTGTGCTCAGTCAGCACTTTTCTTTGCAATACTGTTTACACACCAATAGAAATCCGATATCCGCTGTATCAATCGTCCAAAGTCTTGTTAGCTTAGCGTGGACTTCCTCCCATGCTTGTTTTGTGCTGGTGTGTAAGCGCTTCACCCAGCGTGTGGAATCCTGCCGTCTCAGGTCCAGGATCAGCGGCTTTAAAGCGTTTCCAGCGGGTTATTGTACCAGCGATCCTCTCTTGGCTCCTCCACGGAGAAGTACTTTCACACGTCACTGAAGTGTAACAATAGGCTTCTCAAAGCAGCATCTGAGAGAGGCATAGCCTATAATCTTTTTTTTTTTTTTGGGGAGATGAAAAAGCCATTTCATTTTATTTTCCCCTTAAAGTAGCCTCGGCTTTTTTGCACCCACGATGACCGTTTCTGGCAATAAAGGCCGCTGAGTTTTTACCATTAAAAGATACATTCATTCAAGAGCATCCTGGGGAACAATTGAGGGGAAATAGATGAAATTACTCCACCGAAATGAAGATTTGAAATAAGGCAATATGGTGAAATACATGGGAGACGGGATACTGGTTCACCGCGGGGCACTCGAGCAGATTCCCAGCAAACAAGTAATTGCTCAGTCGGCTAAATTGCCAATAAAAACGTTAACTGTATGAATGCGTATCAATCATTGTTGTAATAAGTTACCTTGTGTTTTCCAGACGGCTACCCACGAGACGAGATCGTGTACAAGTGGAGCCGCAACTCGGTGGAGACGTCGGACCAGAAGTACTGGAGGCTTTACCAGTTTGACTTCATGGGGCTGAGAAACATGACGGACGTGCTCACGACGACAGCAGGTAGGGATCTCCTACCTACGTGTCCTAGAGGTCAAAGGGCAGGCTTCAAAATCTCATAAGCTTTCCCCTCGAGTGGAAGGGCAAATCGGTTTCTCCGCTAACGCTAATCAACAAGATCAAAGATTAAAAAGGAAGTGAGATGATTCCCTCCTTTTCCTTCCCTCTTCCTCCAACAGGTGCCTGCAATTATACCGAGGTGGACACGTTCCTAATGAATTTTCCAGAGCGTTTTTAATAAGCGAAGCGTTACGAATGAGACGGAGAAAGAGCGTGACGCGGCGGCCGTTGACCCCCGTTGACCTTGTTTACGAGTCGCACGTCTCCCCTTTGGGTCGGCCTTTTGTCTCCGGCGCTCGGGTCTGCATAATGTCACCTCATTCAGGTTCCTAAGAGGCGAGCCTCCGTCGTCATGAATAATCGAGGAGTGCTCGGCGTGATTAGGAGATAACAAGGAGTGGCATCAAATGATTTAAGCGCTCGAGGAAATGAATTGTACGGCTTCATTTGGCCGAATGTTTCAGCGTTTGTCGCGGTACTCAAATATGGCGTGGCTTAATGACATTTATCCTATTTAACTGAAATCCACCGAGAGGAGGTGGCGTTGTGTTTGTGACACGCTGTTAGATACTGGTGGTTTTCTCATTTATAACCAAGGTTCTTTTTTTTTTAAATCCGTCTCCACACACACGACGATGAGATCCCCGGCTAAAAATACCTGTCATTAATTTACATCACGACGAACCGCTCTCCCAAACGCTCCAGCCGTTTTAATGAGGACACAGTGGACAGATCCCCCGGCCACAACGCCACCGGGGGATCCTCCGTCGTTATCAATCCAGAATCCTCTTCAAAAGGCCCCCGACGCCGACTCTCAAACATCCCACCGCTTTGTTCTACTACTCCCTCGCACGTTCCTCAAAAGCTCCCGTTTTTTTATGCGGTGGCTGCAGAAACGCTGGCGTTCTTCCTTTTTTGTCTGGAAATTCTTCAGATGCCTTTTTTTTTTTTGTATATCTGAATCGCCGGCGATCCCTCGGCTCGTTTTCTCCGATCGCGCCACAATCCTGACTCATGCATCCCATCGATCGTACTCGCTAACCTGCAGATGACCTCTCTGAAATCACAGACACACGTCCAGGCATGCAGGCATGAAAAAAACTGAAACGTGTCAACCGCCCCAATCACAGCTTAGCAACTGTAACTAGGCACAGCGGGCCTGTGGAGCTGTCTACACGGGGCTGTAGTAGGAGTTCATGTAAGCAGCTCTGTCCTGCTGTTTATTGGATTTGGGGAAGTTTCCACTCCAGTTACAGCCGACGTTACCTGAGATAGCATGCTTTGGTTTACGAGGTCTGTAAAGAAGCGTATTATCCTGCACAATTTGAAAGAATCACCTTATTTTCTGTGCATTAAACCGTCAGAAGCACGTCCAGGGAAGAAGTGGAGGATGCTCCTTTATTCACCGCAGCAGTTATCTTACATTCTTTGGGTTTTTTCTCATTTGACCCACATCGTGTTGCGATCCGAACCTGCTCTGGATTGCTGTAAAAGAACACTCTATCTCGGCCATAATTGGATACATAACGTGAAAGTGGACAGTTTTATTACGGCGAGATAGCAGTTATATGATTGTGTTGTTTGCCTACTGCGTTGTGTTTAAGCAGGTAATTTGCAGTCGTCGTTACGATACAGTTAATTAATTCTTTTCGAGCGAGATCCATTTCCATGCGTCATTCTGTAATGGGCTGTAAAATTCTCTTTTTGGTCTTTTCTTAATTGTATTTTTTGTGTGTTGACAACGGCGGGATTTGCTGAAATTACTCTATGATTAAAAGTTGATTAAAACGCACTTTATTTTCCACTTGTACTTTGCTGGAACAACACTCCTACAAAGTAAAGAGCTACCCACATAAGTGTGATGAATGTAAAAAATGTTAATTGTAGCGGCGAGTTTTTGATAATCGCCAACAAGCATTCAATTAGTTGAAAACTCCACATGAATTCATAAATTGTCAGTTATTACCAAAGAAGTACATTTTAAACTGTAGCTTTCTGAAGTTGTCGTCTTTCAACTTTAAAGGTATACTACGCAGCAGCGTTGTTGCTAGTTGGAAGCGTTCCAAACATAAGAATGAATGAATGAATGACTTTTATTATTGTGTCATGCATACTTTTGTATGCCCAGCCCACATGGGCTTACAAGACACCACCAAATCAGATCCAGAACACAACTGAATCAGCACAACAACAACGCATCAAAAATTAATTAAACAAATGTATCTGTCTTCTTTTCCAATCTTGAGAAATAAAGTTAGCAGTTTTAAACACATTGAAATTAAACAACCACTCCAGCTTCTGTTCATCAGAGCACCAAAATATTTCAGGGTTTTGTCCATAGATTTCATAAAATAACACCTCTCTCAAATCATCAAACTTTGTGCAGTATAAAAGGAAATGAGACTCACTCTCTACTTCATCTAACTCACACATTTCACATATTCTATTCTCCTCTGGAACATTTTTAAATCGACCAACCTCAATGGCCAGAGGAAGAATACCAGATCTCAACTGTGCAACTAAAGATCTTTGACTTCTCTGTAAAGGTGATGTAACATATAATTCAGGTCCAAAGTTAGATTTAATCTGCATATATGTCCTTAGTTTGGGTTTTAATAGGACATTTTCAAACCATTTCTCTTCAAATTTCAATAGAAGCTTATTTCTAATTAAATTAACATTACAGCACAAGTTATTCCTGTAAATATACACCATATCCACCTCCTCGAAAATAGAGTGAATTTCTTTTGACCAAGGGGAATTATGTAATTTACTCCATTTAAATACTTTTTTATTTATTCTATCCTCAGCCATTTTGATTAGTCGATTCCACAGTCGAATCATTTCACATTTTCGTTGAACACATCCTGGAATCCAACCCATATCGCCTTCTATTGCAGGAATTGGTGCAAATTTATGGACACCCAAAAAATATCTTATAGCTCTATTCTGTATAGTGTCTATAACTTTGGACTCTTTAAATCCTCACACTCCTGCAGCATAATTCAATATGGGAGAGACACATGCATTGTACAGTTGAGTATATGTAAAGTAACCCATATCATTACAAACTTTCATTTTATTAATAACTGATCCCAAAGCTCTCCCAGCAGAATCAGCAAGGCACCCAGAACCAGTTTCAAACATCATAAATTCATCCAGAAAGAAACCTAAATATTTATATGAGCTAACATATTCCAAGAGAACTGAGTCAAAGTAGAATTGTTGTTTACTTCTTTCCATGCCTTTATTTCTAAAATGCATTATCTGTGTTTTGCTCTGATTTATCACCAATCTCCATTTATGACACCAGGAACTAACCAAATGTAGCATATTTTGTAAATCAGATACGGATTCTGCCAGTAAAATTCTGCGTATAATAAAATACCTAAGTAAGTGTCATCCAAACATACACCCATATTATTTTTCTTAATCTGTAAAGCTAAATCATTCACGAACAATGCAAAAAGTGTTGGAGAAAGAATATCACCTTGCTTCACGCCAAAAGGAGTTTCAAACCAATCAGTATACATATCATTGATGTCAACACAGGCAACTGGGCTAGAATACAAACTCTGAATAGCCTTGGAAAATCTACCATCCACCCCTGCGTCCATCAGTTTAAAGGCGAGTAGATCTCTATTAATCCAATCGAAGGCCTTTTGGAAATCAATAAAACATGAAAAAGTGGGTTTACCTGTGGCGATTCTAGCTCTAATAATAGTTGACACTGAGTGAATATGGTCAACACAGGCACGATACTTTCTAAACCCATTCTGTTCATCAACAAGACACTGTTTCATTTTCAAATATTGAGTAAGCCTATAATTCAGTATATTAGAGTATACCTTATAAACTGTACTTAAGAGACTGATGCCGCTGTAATTAAGAGGTATTCTGGGATCATTCTTTACTGACTTTAGGATAGGACGTTGTCATGGCGACAACACACATTGGTGTGTGGAGTACGGTTTTGAATCATTGAGCTCAGAATTGTGGAAGTTTTGGTCTAGTTGTCTCTAAATGGACCATAATTAATGAAATGAGCATCATGCTAGAGAGAGAGAGAGGCGGTAGAGCGAGCTCCAGTGTGAATGGAAGAGCATCATTAATGAGAACAAAGCAGCCAATCAGGACGATAAAGCATTATTTGGTGAATGTTTCACAGCGGGTACATTGTAAAGCTCAAATAAACACCTCCGCTAAACCATTGACGAGGCTCGCCTCACAGAGGGGTGACACAGGGAGAATACGCTGGCTGCTCATTGGCTGGTTTCACCCCACATGGGGTCCAGATGCTCTTGGTTGAGTCCCAAACACAGCAAAATGTGAAGAAATGTGAAAATACAGGCAGAGTGTTAAATAACAAGTCACCTTTCCCAAACCAAGCTTCCTGCATCACCTGTCACTCAATGAGTTGGCCACGCCCCCCCAAAGCTAGATAGGTTGGCCTTTCACCCATGTGACTTCCTTGTCTCCATACCGAGCAAGAACAAAGGAAGCACACGGATGTGAGTTATTGGACCTTTTTCTTTGAATAACGAGCGCGTACGACTCTTGGAAGTAGCTGATCTTTAATTGTTTATTTCATTCAATGGATTCCTGAGTTACTGTGTAGAGATAAATGTGCACTCCACATCAGATGTTCATAAACGGTGCTGTGTTTTCCAGAGGGTCCTCTCTGTAGATACAGATACCACCTTCTAGTAATGATTGATCAGTCTGTACATTGTGTTTAGAGGTAATTGTTGGATCTTTATCTCTGTCTTGATAGTATTTAGTGTGTTTTCAGGTCACAAACATTAAGTTGAACTGTTTTCCAACCTTACAAGCCTACAAAGTCACTCGGTGGAGACTCTCCATCACTGGGCGGATACCTGTAGGCCATATCTATATTTATGACCCGCAACCAGACACCATTTGAGGCCCAGAACTCTGACTACATGTTATACGAAGCTCAAAAGAGTCGGAGTCTCTAGTCTGTCAGCTCGATCCATGAAGAAAATCACTGAGCTGGAAAATACATCTTCTAATATACATATATATAGAGCACGGCTGAATAGAGACGCCATGTCATAGCATATGTGTGTGTTATTAGCGTGACTGCATGAGTCAAGAAGTCGCCGCGTCGATGCTGCAGGTCAGCTCGGAGAAGTTTGGACGCATATCTCATTCTGACCCACAACATCTCGCGTTTAACGAATACCGGACCGAACCGTGGGGTCGATTAAGCCGTTTGGACGGACAGCGTGACGACGGATGTCAGCTGTCATGAGAGTGTCCACCTACGTGCACCTCTCAGCATCGAGGGTTGGGCATAGCGGGAGCTTATTCAACAATGACAGGCTGCGTCGGACGTCTGAAATGAATGAAAACGCTCCCATTTGCAAAAGAAACACTACGATGATGTCAGTTAGAGTACGAGGTGAGATTCAGCTGCCAGCCGAGGACAAAAGGTCTCCTCTTAATATGTTTTATGCAATCCGACATCCTTTCCGTGGAGGCATCTGAGTGGCAGCACATTATCAAAATGGTTTTCTTGAGCAATAAAGAAAATGCTCTTCTGATACTTTGTCAAGGTTACAGAATAATGGCTTTTGTTCGCCAAGCGTTAACGTTGGCTCAACGCCTCCCCGCCGCTGTCAATTAAGCAATCATTGTTCCGTTAGCCGGACCGGTAAAGAGGCGGTAGAATAAGCGCGTCACTTTCCTCGTTTGCCTTCCTCTCGGAACGACTGTGGTATTGTTGAATTGTAAATGAAATTCACTGTGTATTTTTTTTCCAGCTTTCCTGTTTCTCCTCTGCCTGTCTGCTCTCCCGTTTGATCCAGATGACTTAAATTAAAGCAATTATAGACTGAATTTCAAACTAGCTGAGAAATCAAACACGAGCAAAAAGCAACCTTGGCACAAGTCAGTGAACTGAAGAAACGGTGTTAATTAAAGATACTGAAGATCTGGACACTTCTAACAATCTGATTAGAAAAACTGTCTCCGTGAAATTTTTTCACTGAAACTCTGCTGCCACAAAAGTGCTCGTTTTGTGAGCGGCGTTCCCCAGGGGTCATCTGTCGGCCCCTGGCTCTTTTGTTAGCGGTGCACCTACATCCTCTTAGTCCCAAAGACAATGCACAGATATGTCTTCATCCAAAATCTGCTGACTAATCTGCAGACTATCGCAGCGTCTCTAGTCAAGTATGGGATATAAAGCCATGTTTCACGGCAGTCCCTCCAGCAAATGTAGTTTGGTGTGGGACAAATTGGGGGGGTGATGATTAAATATTAGCAATATTTGCAAGCAAATGTACTTTGTTTGTTTCCATTTCCGTCAACAGGGGACTACGTGGTGATGAGCGTGTACTTTGACCTCAGCAGAAGGATGGGCTACTTCACCATCCAGACCTACATCCCCTGCATCCTGACCGTGGTCCTCTCCTGGGTCTCCTTCTGGATCAAGAGCGACGCCACGCCCGCGAGGACGGCCTTAGGTACTCAAACCCCCTTTTGTTGGACTACATTTTCTGTTCCACCCTCCCAAATGATCAGATCACTTCTTTGTGGCGCGTGGGAGGGAAAAATGTCCATTCATCCATTAGCTCTAATGGAAGCGATGGAACTACTTTCTCCAGATAACATAAATTCCATCGGAGCCGTAGCCGAGTCCAATGTGGGGCAAAGGAATCGGAAGTCGGGATTGAAAGCTTTTTTGATAATTCTATTTCAATCTGAGATTTAGACAGCTTGATAGCAAAAGCAATAATCTCTCTTTTTGATTGGTAACTTCAATATTATAAAAGAGCCTTTGTGGCAGTCATTATTACCGGGGAAAGCAATCACATTACCGGGACACTCGCACCATCACTCGACAGCGTTGTGGAGCGAGAGGGCAAATCAGGTGAAAAAACTCTTCTGTGTGTGTCTGTTAGACATGTATTCTCACCTGAATATGCATGTGTCATCTTTTGTTGCGAAGTGTTTTTGTTTTCTTTCTTTGCATGCCAGTTGTGTGTTTTCTCCCCCGCATGCCCGTCATCAGCTCATTCGCTTTCCTGTGGATGAGGACGTGTCGACGGTTAAGGTGGAATTCAAGGTAAGAGTCTGCCGAGGTCATCATTATATAGTGTAGCGCGTGAATATGTCCTCGTAGGGAATTAAAATATTGCCTTAGGCAGCGTATTCATAATTTGAACTTTATTTTACATTTAGTTGACATTGCAAAATTCAAACTAAAAAAAAAGACCAAACTGATGAATCTAAATCGCAGATAATTCTGCTGAAAATGTGCTGAAATGCAAATTTTCTTTTGGAAATTGTTGAATGATTTCAGGAGCGTCAACAAGTGAAGAGAAACCTTTATTGATCCCCAGCATGGAAATATCATCGTTTGAGCAACACAAGTACAGCAATATGGAACATAAGAGTAACATTATAGTGTAATGTGATTAATGAAAGTAATAATGTACAACAGTATGATATTTAATAGAATACCAAATCCAATACATTGTAGTAATATTGAGGATAATGTAAGAGATATTGTTTAATATAGAACTAAATAACATACCCTGGATGATTAAATGACAATTTGACCTGATAATCACACTAGATGTAAATAACTGCAACAGTACTTTCTCTAAGTTTTATGGCAATTCATCCAATCCTATACCTGGATCCATGGTGCTGGTCTTGCCAGAAGTTGATTGATGTCCAGATGTCCAGAATCGTCATTGGAGTCGAAATTGGAACAACTTGATTCTGCAAACTGACCAGTGCCTTGCTTTCTGGCTCTTTGGTAATTGTTACGGCCTAAGAGCCATCAGTGGTTGTGTGTGTGTGTGTGGTGTGTGTGGGTGCGGCTGCTCTCCTCTCTGTGCTCCTGTGTCCTCCAGGTACTACCCTCCCCCGCCGGAGCAGGTGTGCATGGCTGTCTCCAGTTGTTAATCAGGGGAATGATTTAAGCTGGGGCCAGAGCTGTGGCTGGAGCCTGTGGGTCGTCCATGCTGCATGTGTGTTTGGAGAGCGGGAGCAGACTGAACCTTCCAGTGTTTTTGGTTGCTAGTGGAAGCTTACTTGTGTGGTGCCACCGGCTTCCCTGTTCTTTTAAAGGGAAGCTTGTTTTCTGTTTGTGTTTTCACTTTGCGTGCTCAAAGCGTGAGTCAGTGTGTTTTCTCGGCAACATAATAAAGCCCTAAACTGATTTGGGAGTCAAGTTTCCTTTTTGTAATGTGTTACTCCCCACAGCCCCTAGACCTGCCAGGGGACGTAACAGTAATACTTGTTGAAAATGGTTGGACTGTAACTTATTAACTCACTTGAGCGAAGAACTCAGGGGGCCTTTTTTTGCCGTTAATGAAAGGCCATCAGAATAAAAGTTTCACTCAGCTTCCTTTTCCCGTTGGGTCGATGAAAGTTGACATTGTGACGGTCGAGCATCAAGTCAGTGCGAAGAGAAAGACGACAACTCACTGCGTCTGCAGATATGTCCTTAAATACCACAGCTGATGAATGAGATGGGACTTTTTTTATCCGGCAAGCGTCTCATGACGTGTAGAAGATAGCTTTGTGTCGTTTTTTCTCCTTAATAATTTGCCCAGGAAGCATCGGATAAATGAAGTCATTGCATGACAGCGGAAGCTGTTAACAGCCTGGCACCGCGGCTGTTATTTATCACGTCTGCTCACAACCTGTCTGTGCCTCTCCACGTCCCCGTCAACCTGTCTGTCTGCCTGGCTGAAACCTCAGTCGAGGCTTACGGGTCGCGGGTGGCGGTGAGATACATGACCAAAGGCAGCCAAAGGCTTGTGATCTCAAACAACAGGTAGCAAGCTGTCCCGGGCCCGATAAACATCCACATTCAGCTCGACAACCGAAAGCAATTTAGCCTTTCTTCTCCGGCCCCGGGTTTCAGCTCGGCCCGAGACCCGATCCCAAAGGCGAGAGGGAAGAAAGGAGGGGAACAATAGGAGAGCGTGAATGGAGGCATGTAGCGGCAGGGGGAAATGTCAGAGAGGGGCAGTGGAATGGGTGGAATAGTGGAGAAGTCCAAGATTAAGGAAGGTAATGGTACTGCCCCCCCACCTACCACCACTCACTCAAGGCAGTGTGGCGTGACAAGCCGATAACACGTTCCAGGTGGTATTTCCAAAGAGCCGTCGCTCAGCCGCCACTCCTTCGGCGGCAAGACGTGAGGATATCAGCGAGGGGGAAGTAAAAGAACGCCAGTTGATTCGACCCCCCCGATATCTGTAGCTGAGATGGATCTGGACAGAGAGGGTGATTTAGAATCGGCTACATGCCGTTGCATTGTGGGTGCAGGCGATAAGAAGAGTTGTGCTGTGGTCGATTTCATTGTCTTTGTGTCGTTATTTCTGACAATAATGTAAAAGGCATTGGGGAATGTGATTGTATTTGTGTTGTTATCTTGAGTGGCTGTTATTCAGTGTTTTTGACACTTCAACTGTTGTAAAGGACAGATCGGTAGCCTGTTAACTTACTATTAATGCTTCTCAATGATCGGTCCCCGGCTAGCAGCGCATACTGGCAACAAAAGAAGCTTCTTTCTCACGATATGTGCGCGGAGGGGGGGGGACCTTTAACAACACACGGTTTCCCCGCGGGAGCCGTCATTCAGGCGAACGCCTGTCAACGGCGATTCGTCAGCCCGGGTGGAGGAGCTGACAGGGTTCCTCACGGGAACTCGATCAAGGAGGCAGAGAGTTAAAGATAGCGGTAGTACGGAGACATCAGTGTCTTAAAGCGCCACGAAGAGATGCAGAATCTAAACGGGACGCTCCCTTCTCCACAAAGACGAACTCGCCGCAAGATCGTGTATTCTAGGGTCGAGATACTACTTCCCCAAAAATAATTTGTGCAAATAAGTCACACTTTTACTCTTAACTTTTACTTAAAATGTTTTTATTGCCTAATTCCAACTTCATGTTAGTCTGCTTTATCAGAACATATAAATTCACTGCGGTTTGGTGCCACCGCAATGGTTAATCCTTCTTCTTGGCACTCCAAGCAATTATTTCTGATCCAAACAGTAGCTACACCCGGTGGTTCAACGTAATGTTGTGGTGCAAACCCAAAATAATAATAATAATAATACATTTTATTACTTGGTGCGTTTCAGGAAACTCAAGTACACCTTTAATCAAACGCAAATACAAGCAACACACCAAGTTTAACAGAAGTACAAATTAAATCAAGTAGAAAGTAAAATGAAGTTTCAAACATTCAAGTCAGTAAAATGTGGATATGGTTGGTCTGAACTGTCGCTTAAAGAACAACAGCCAGTTGCTAGGCATCACGTAGCAACAATCACCCCAGACTGAATTAACGTACAGGAAGACGTGTGGCCTGGATTGGAAATAACAGCCTAAACAGCAAAGTCAACAAAAAACCAAGGAAAAAGAGCTGTGGTGTCGATGCACTCGCTGTTTGCTTGGAATGAGTCTGAATACAGCACAGTAGAGTCACATTCGGGGTACAAGCAGCACAGAGATTTTCATTCACCTAGTCGGTTAAATCTAACGAGCGGGCGAAAAAGAGAGTCTAGACGAGCACAGGGCCAGAGGAGATGGCTGGAAATAGATAGGAGCAACTCGTCTCCATGGGAACCACAGCTGAAAACAGTGGCACACTGGCAGGAAAGACACGCGGGAGACGAGGACGAAAGAGACAGCGAGAGGAGAGGGACAGAGGGGAGAAGGAGGAAAGGACGACGGGGAAAGACGGCGAGCTCACGGCAGATATCGACGCCCCCGGCGGGCGTTAACGTCACCGGGTCCATCTCTCTTTGAGCCAATCGATTTCAGTTCAGCAAGCGTACACAACAGTCTTCTTCAAGACTCGACGGGGAGCGATCTCTCCGACGACCACACAAAAGCGGCCTCCAATTAGAAGAGGCGTTTCGCAGCGCGGCGGGCACGTATCGACGCGAAGCTCACCCGTGCTTTCCCTTCCCAGGTATCACGACGGTGCTGACCATGACCACCCTGAGCACGGTGGCCAGGAACTCGCTGCCCCGAGTGTCCTACGTGACGGCCATGGACCTGTTTGTCACCGTCTGCTTCCTGTTTGTGTTTGCCGCCATGATCGAGTACGCCATGCTGAACTACTGCTCCTCCAGTATACGCAGACCTCCCGCCAAGACGCAGAGAATGGTAAGTGGAGGTGAACGTATGACGAATCGGACTGTATTTGCCTTTTCCCGTAGACCCCGCTATGGTCGCTTGTATCGGCCAAAGACTCCAACGTCCACAGAAGGATCAAAACGAGGCCATCCAAATGAAATGGCAACAGACTGAAATAATGTTGTTTGTTTCCAGAAAATCCAACGAACCAATAATTGACTCAATATAATTGACATTCTATGTAATTTCGAAGTCATTCAGCCCTACCACAAAGACTTCCCGTCTGGGTGTCTGGCTCCAATGCGAGAACAGCTATTAATCACGTTCTCGTTGAAAGGACAGTAGGTTGGCGGGAGTCACCCTCGCCTTCGGGACCCCCTGGCACTCGCGGGATCGTTACCAGTCTCTGCGATGTTGGTTTCGGGTCAAAGAAAATGCTGGAAAAGCTCTAAAAGCCTACGAATGGTCAACTATCGTGCCTTAGGTGTCATTGTATCAGCGTTTGGAAACTGTGGGGGGGGTCTATTTCTTTGCATTTTTTAGAGTAAAGAAAAATGGCAAGAACTGCTACTATGGAATCACAATCGTTGTAGAATTACAATCTAAGTGGAAACCATTTCTTTACCACAGCTACAGTCAGATGGAGTCGCCCCTGCCGCTGTCGTTCCCCCTCCCTCTGCATTTTTTCCACCCAGAGTTCTGCCGGGTCTGTCTCGGGGGAAGCCTCGTGTTTCCCTCGTCACCAGCTCTCTCCCACTCCTCCTTTAAGAGCGGAGGAGAGGGCTGGAGAAATGTTTGAAGTCAGGTCGTCCCTCACGATTTCCTAAACATCAGGGGCGAAGTTTCTCAGGAGGTATTCAGTCTAAAAACGGCGACCGACTCTAAAAAGGAAAGAATTAAGGACTAATCATTGCGCTCCAATAAGTATGCGTCAGGACTTTGTGTCTTTGATTCCATTTGGCACACAATCGCAGAAAAGAATAGACTCGAAGTGGCACATTTTTTTCAAATGCAGCTTCAGAACGCAACACGGCGAGAAAGCCGCTCCGCCACACGGACGACCTCATTTCCATGAACTTGTCTTGTCGTTGGCATTGTTTTGGCAGCGTTTACACCAAACGTGAAGCAAATCCTGGCAGCCGTACGACTCCCACAGTATGCAACGTCGTCGCAATAAACGTATAAAAAGGATGCCGAAGTGACGACGTAACGAAGACAAGTTTATAAAAAGTCCAAAGTCACGGTCTGTTAGGTGTATCGGCACGACGACAAGCAAACATCTTTATAAACGCTTGCTGTGTAGATGGAGTTTGGATCCATCCAAGCTACACTACGGTAAGCTAGGCTACGCTAACACTGTGGCCGCTCCATCAAAGGTCATCTCGACATAAATGCGGTGTCGAGGTTTGGTACGGTACGGTAAGTAGCCTGTGGTTCTTTCTCCCAGCGTAACTGTCTCCTTATCGCCCCCTACAGGCTTACTCGTCGTTCAACGTGGGCCGCGCCCCTCGGTCCGCGACACCCTCGGGCAACGCCCTGTTCTGGCAGGACTACGACGACAACTGCCTGTACGAGTGCCTGGACGGGAAAGACTGCAAGAGCTTCTTCTGCTGCTACGAGGAGTGCAAAGAGGGCGGCTGGAGGAGAGGACGCATCCACGTCAACATCCGAGAGCTGGACGCCTACTCGCGGGTGTTCTTCCCCACCTCCTTCTTGCTCTTCAACATCGTCTACTGGGTCAGCTACCTCTACCTCTAGTCTGCGATCCACGGGCCCGGCTCAGACAGTCCCCCAAGCCCCACTTTGCACCGCGGCTCACGATTTCAAGTCCAAACCGAGCGGAGGAAACGACGTGGCTGAGCTCCGCGAACGGCAACGGCGCCACAGCGTAACGGCACCCAAAGGAGAAGGAAACGCTAAGGCGGTAGAACGCCAAGCCGCCGCCCTCGACCAGAACGGCAAAGGTCCCGTTTACGACTCTCTGAAACCAAAGGACACACGGACTCGACTCCAGAGAGGGAAGGGGTCGCGTTGCCGAATCTCGGCCATCGAGACGGCGAAGCACCCACAGTGCCTTCTTTAGAAAGGGCGCGGCACCGAGAGACACACTTCCCGCCGTTATCCGTACGACGTCATCCGCCACGCAGCCGCACGCCAGGCAGTGTGTTGTTTTGACGAAGCAAACGCCGTAGAGCATAGGTTTTAGTCGTACCCTCGAATTAGTTGTCCATTAAAACAGATGCAGCCTTTTCTTACAGTTGTCGTTCTTTTAACGAGGTGATTTTTTTCACAGCGAGTCGACTCGCTCACCCGTCAGCTGCGGATTGTCGACTACGAGTAGACGTCAGATTTTGGCGATATAGAAATAAATGGTGGGATACATAGTTAGAGACGTAACAATCACACGCCGAATGCGAATATCATCCACGTCACGGTCCAAAAATGGCCTCAATGACCTTTTTTTCTCACCGCAGCCGGGAGCTCAAGGAGCCCCTTCTCGCGGCAGTCCACGGGTCGTCGACGTCCTCTGTCATTCTTTGAGGCGCGCGGACGGCCAAACAACAGAGGCGTCGACGGCACCGGCGGCATCTGAAACGTTGGACTTGTGTTTACTGTTCTATGGTGTATTTTGCAGTCGTTTGGCTTTGTAGAACAATCGACCCCCTTCTCCTCCCCGAACGTGCACACACACACACACACACACACACTTTCCCCCCAGTATTTCTATGTTCAGAGAAAAGCTTTTACGTAAGATGTATCTGATTAATGTTTCTATTTTCATAAAGTTATATCGGGAACGTAAGGTAGGCCAGTAGCGAGGCCGGGGTCAATATGGTTCCAGGTCAGTCAGTGGAAGCAGCGGTTTACATGTAGGGGTCGCACATATTCACGAGACCTCTGCACGCGTTGGCGGCCCGTCCCGAAGTCGGTTTGGATCCGAGCGGCCTCGAGCAATGGCGGAGAAACAGCGGAGGGGCCGTTAGCCTCGCTCTGCTGAAACAATGCGTTAGGTCACGCAGCGCAACGTCGTGTTTTGGGGACGTACCGAACGTCTAGGAAGCGAACGGTGCTCGGCCACCGCAGTCAACTCTCCTCATCTCTGATATTTCTACTGCACTTTATAAGTGTCTTTGTCCGTTGAGATACTTCAATAAAACAAAATCACTATTTTCTACGCGTTAATGCGTTTGGGCCGACCACAGACCCGCATTTCTAAAAGCAGAGTGCGACAAACCTCTTCCGGAGACCTCGTCACCCCAATCAGAGCGTCTCCGATAAGCGGCGCGCCGGCCCCGAGGCGTCGCCATGTGGCTTTTTCCTCCCGATTTACCCCGAGAACAAATGTTGTTTTGATTAGACAGTGAGTTCTTTGGACGAGCACTATCTGTGGAGATATTTTCTGAAAACAGGCTGTAAAGTGAGAAGAGGTATCTTTTTAGTAGCGCGTGGTACATTGCTTATATTAATAAAGAACGTTTTGGTCAAGTGCTGTTGTGAAGTGTTTTTCCTGCAGGAATGTAATTCTTCGAGGACACGACTATTATTCCCTCATGCCCCCCCCCCCTGTCTGTGTGTTTGTACTATTTTGCAGGGAAAAAAGAGTGTTGGGGAAATGGCCACTTAACTTTCCAAGATGACTGATCTGTACAACGAGTTATGATACATTTCCTGTATTCACTTGTAGGAATGTAATCAAATAAGGATTTGGAACGTGCCACTTCCATGGGGAACCCGGCGTCTGTACCTTGAGTTTGCGCTCCAACTTTTCACTTTCAAAGCGCCGACACCTTTGGTCGAGGCCTGGATCGGCTGGACCGCAGCCATCTTGTTGAATCATAACGCAACCTTAAAAGCTATTAGGTTCCCAAAGCTAGAAAGAAATGGAAAAACACCCCAATTTGCTTTAAGAAACGGATTAAAAATCAGCCGAGGCAACAAATAACCTGCGTTTCGAGTCCAATGAAAGGGTTTAAAGTGCACGTGTCACAGACCTTGAAGAAACAGCACACAGGTAATGTGAGGCAAAGTAGAAAATGTAGCTCTTTTAGAACTTCTATCGACTCTGTGAGGTTTTAATTAGCATTTGAAATGAGAAACTGAAAAAAACAAAGACAATGTTGCGGCAGCTGCTACCTTCCAGAGTTTTCTCTCCGGATCGGGGAGAGGACGAGGACAGACAGTGGCATGCGAGGAGGAGGAAGCCAGACAGCGAGAGGAGAAGGACCACAAACGTACGGAAAGGTACGGAGGTGTCATTTTGTTTGTGATTGAATTCCCTGGAAAAGAAATCCAAATATGATGCACGATTATAAATGACGTAGGGGTCTGTCCAAAGTGTAGCAGCTCATCGTGAAGGTGCAGAGGAGGCTCGGCTGGAGAACGAGAAGAAGAAGTCAACGTACCAGCTGACGGAAAGGCAGAGACAGACGACGAGAGGGAATAACGGAGGGCCGCAGGAGGGAAAGGTTGAAGACGGAGGCGAGAACGTGTTCCAAGGGCCCACTGGGGATGTAGTCACGAGAGATCAAGGGGGTTAGGCGAGGGTGGAGTCAAGGGGACAGTGGCGGCAAGCATTTGTAGGGGTTTCTGGGTGGCTGCTGGTGCGGGAGAAGGCATGGTGAACGGTACGAATTTGTGATCAGAAAGGTGGAAGAGGCCCGGACAGTGTTTGAGCACCGGTAGGTCGCTGGGGCGGAGGGGGTCGAGGACGCGTCCTTTATCACGGGTGGGGAAGGTGACGTGTTGGGGGAGTGTCCAGGAAAGTGGTGAACTGAGATGAGAACCTGCAGGTGGGGAATGAATGTGGATATTAAAGTGCAGCAGACGTGGGGAGAGGGATGAGGCCAGTGAAGTCAGAGAGGAAAGGAGGGCTTCGGTGTAGGTGGCCGGTGGACGAGGGTAAATGTGGAGGAGAGGGCTTTGAAGGTGAGGTATTGGAAGGGCGATATCGAAGGTAGGGGGGAGGTCTGCGCTGTGGAAGAATAGGTTCAATCTGATACAAAGCTGCGTGAAATTGTGTGTGTGTGTGTATATGATTAGGGCAAACATTGAGGGGCATGGGGTTGTAAGGATGTTTTCCAAAAGGTGGGTGTGCACCCAAAGGAAATCAAGAGCAGCATATTTTTAAACAAATGGCTAATATGTCACGAATTCTGGCAGGGTTCGTTAACTTTTGAGCACAACTGTAAATTGGAATGAACAATAGCAGTAAGGCAATTGCACCCTATGTAACTTGTGACATGTATGTATGTATGTATGTGTGTGTGTGTGTGTGTGTGTGTGTGTCTACAGCAGCCTGAGACTCTTTGCTGTCATGGCGGAGCAATATTTTGGAGCCTGGACTCTGACTGGCAGTGAGACGTTGGATGAGTACATGAAGGTAATGGGTGTGAGCTTTGCAACATGGCCAAAGCCAATCCGAATATCAGCATGGACAATGCTGGCCTCATTTCAAAGAAGTGGGAAACCACATTCCAGAGTGAAGAATTGGACTGCAGATGGCTGAAACACCAAGGCCATCATGACTTGGATGTATGTATGTCTGTATGTATGTATGTATGTGTGTGTGTGTGTGTGTGTGTGTGTGTGTGTGTGTGTGTGTGTGTGTGTAATATGTGTCTGTCTATCTTTGTGTGTCTAAATATGTCTAAATGTATGTAATATGTGTGTGTACATGCATGTTGAATGTAAAGTATTGTTATCAATAGGATTATTATGAATGTAATGAATAAAAACTGCACTGGGAAAGGAAAGGAGAACCTTGACTCGGTGGCAATAGAAAGGGATTTATACTGAAATGTCAATAATGAATAACTGTAATATGAGTCCAAACAGTGGAAGGGATGGTGAAGTCTTTGTAGAGTGTTTATGTCATCACTTGTATTCAACATGAATAAACACAGCAGGATGCGGCAAAGGGGTTTATTGACAAGAAACATAGACGGTGTAGAAATGGTGGCTGCTCCAACAGCTATCTAGTGTGGCTCATATCTGTATGTATATGTATGGAGACATATAGAGAAATAGCATTACATATGTGTGTGTGGATATGCATGTGTGTATGACGCAATTGTTTAAGAACATGGGGATAAAGTCAATCAACAGCTTGAGTGTGAAAAATGTGGTCAAATGTGTTTCTAATGTACTGTTGTAGTGCACTCACTCACTCACTCACTTCACTCACTCACTCACTTCACTCAATCAACCAATCACTCACACATGGCAGCCAATCATGTCGTGGAGTCGCCCAGGTGTCCTCTATTGAGGTAGCCACGCCCACCTCGCAAGGTCCTCTAATAGAGTATTTAAGCTGCAGTCTCTGGTTCAGTGAGTCACCAGGTTCTCCGGACCTGGTCTGGTCCCGACCCCGTGTTAGGGTCCTGCTGCCTCGGATTGCCCCGCGCCACCTGCTCACAGTAAGTTTGTGGCTCCCCGCTGTAGTGTTTACTGTGGCTCGTAGCAGTTAGCCCGACATTAGCAACAGCGAGCTAGGTCGCTGCCGGAAAGTACGGCAGTGTCGCGGCACCTGTCGTGGAGACGTGTAGTGTATTAGCATGTATTGAATAGTATTTGAAGTTGGTATGTATGAAAGAGTGAGGTAAAGGATGGCGACAGATGACGTGACCCACTAACGAAAGTGTATTTGTTTGTTTTCCTCAGAAATGGGATGTCCGCGTCTGTGACGACATTCCCGCGCCGAAGTAGCGGAACCGTATGCTGCGTTTGAGTGTCGTAGGAAATCGGAAACTTCGAGGCAGAGAAAGAAGAAGATGGAACTTCCAGGGGGAAGAAAACGCAAACTAAAAACGGACGGACGGACGCCTTCAGCGTGGCGCATTTGAAGGCATCACGCAGAGTCTGTTGGGCGAGGGAGACCTTGAATAGTGTCCATGTTTGGAGGAGAAATGTTGCAGTTCCTCCAGACTTCACGTGTGCAAGATCGTGATGGAGGCTGGTGGATTTCTATCTTGTCCACCTTGATGCTCCTTCAGAGAGAGGAGTCCCTCATCACGATGAGAGATAAGTCGTCCACTTCCTGTGGATTCCAAACATGCTGCAGTCTCTCCATGTCCTCAGTTCCATGTAATAAACTCCATTCTGATCCACTGACGCTGCATTAGATTCATGCTCCATTGGTTCCGGTTGAAAAGCATACCTGTTGCGGTAGCCCTTTTGTGTTGAACAGTGACTCCTCCAAAACCAGAATCCTGCATGCCCCTCCCTCCGTCACCTCACCTCCTCACATGTCCCTCCCTCACCCCCTCCCCTCTGGTTGACTGGAGGTTGTCATCTGTTCTCTACATGAAGGCTATCCTGGGTGTGTGATTTGACTTGTCCAGTGTGGTGTGATGAAGGTGCAGATTGTGACTGGATGTAAGAATGTAGTGAGTTGCATGGAAACGAGTACACGGAAAGGTTCATATTGGCAAGATTCTTCCAAGAGTTTGAATTGTAAACTAATGTCCGACTTGCGTTTCTGTTTTGAATTCCCAGATGTTAATGACCAGAGGTGGAGGAGGCTGAAGCAAGTCATCAGTCTGAGGTAAAAAGGGAAGGATGGGAAGGTTGGAAAATGTAAATAATTAGTAGTTGTACTGACTTTTTTTATGTCCTCGTGTCACTCAGCCGTCTGGAGGATTCCATGGAGCCGACCCACATCTATGACAGGGAAGTTGCATCCTTATTGGTATCCAATGAAACCGTAAACCAGAAACCCTCTCCTGCATGCTGACCTCCACCCCTCACCTCACTCCCTCACCTCTGTCCCTCACCTACCCCCTCTGGTTTACTAAATGTAAAGGTATGTGGTTGAACTATTCCAATGCTGCGGTACTGAAACGGTGCCTTTTGATTGCAGCGAGAGACGGTCCAGCCCAGCTGTGTCGGAGGCCAGAGAGGAGCGACCCCGAGACACGAAGTAGGTTTGATACCTGCAAGATGCTTCCAAGAGAGTGAGATCTGAACTCACGTCCAATTTGTGCTTATTTGAATTCCCAGATGTGAGACTCCGGGACGTCAGGAGGCTGTTGGATGTGTACCCGGAGCAAAGAGAAAGATAAGTCCTCCAAATTGTTTTCAATGTGCTGCAGTCTGTCCATGTTGTCAGTTCCATGTACTAAACTTAATTTGTGTCAATTCCCAGACGTGACGCTGCTGAGGTCCAGGAGGCTGTTGGATCTCTACCAGGAGCAATGAGAAAGATAAGTTGGTGTTGAAATGTGTCGCAGTCTTTGCATGTGGTCGGTTCCATGTAATAAACTCCATTCTGATCCAACGCAACTGTGTTTGATTCATGCTCCATTGGTTCCGGTTGAAAAGCACACCTGTTGCGGTAGCCCTTTGTGTTGAACAGTGACTCCTCCTAAACCAGAATCCCTCCCCCATCCTGCATGCTCCCTCCCTCACTGCACCTCCTCACATGTCCGTCCCTCACCCCCCTCCCCTCTGGTTGACTGGAGGTTGTCATGTTCTGTACATGAAGGCTATCCTGGGTGTGTGCTTTGACCGGTCCAGTGTGGTGCGATGAAGGTGCAGATTGCGATTGGATGTAAGAATGTAGTGACTCGCATGGAAACGAGTACATGGAAAGCTTCATATTTGCTAGATTCTTCCAAGAGATGGAATTGTAAACTAATGTCCAACTTGTGTTTGTTTGCATTTGCAGGTGTGAAGCTGCGCAATGAGGCAGTCGGATGTGTGGCTGGATCAATGAGAAAGATAAGTCCTCCAATTCCTGTGGATTAGATGTGCAGCAGTCTGTCCATGTCCTCAGTTCCATGTAATAAACTCCATTCTGAACCAACGCAACTGTGTTTGATTCATGCTCCGTTGGTTCCGGTTGAAAAGCATACCTGTTGTGGTAGTCCTTTGTGTTGGAACAGTGACTCCTCCTAAAACCAGAATCCCTCCCCCTTGACCCTCTCCTGCATGCTCACCCCCCCTCCCTCACCTCCTCACATGTCCCTCCCTCACCCCCTCCCCCCTGGTTGACTGGAGGTTTTAATCTGTTCTCGACATGAAGGCTATCCTGGGTGTGTGCTTTGACCGGTCCAGTGTAGTGTGATGAAGGTGCAGACTTTGTTTGGATGTAAGAATGTAGTGAGTTGCATGGAAAGGAGTCTATGGGAGGATTCATATCTGTAAGATGATTCCAAGGGAGTGGAATGTCAACTAATGCACCACCTGTGTTTTTTGTTGTGTTGAACTTCCCAGATGAGAGCGGCCTGAGTGTGTGGGATGGATTCTCTTCCTGAAGCATGATGTTCTCCAGAGAGAGAGATAAGTCCTCCAATAATATAATTGTGCATGTATGTTCCTCCCTCCTTCCCTCCCTCATCTGCATGTTCACCCCTCTCCCCACCCTCACCCCTCCCCTCTGGTTTACTGGAGGTGGCCACCTGGTGACCAAACATGAAGCCATGTGTTTAACTATGTAACTGCTCCAGTGCAGTGTTTCTAAAATGTACCTTTTTTTTTTTTTATTATTTTTATTTGATTGCAGTGGATTCGATGGAAACGGCAGCCACAGTGACGGGCTGCTCCCTCAAAGTCATCAAGTAAGTAGAACATGTGCAAGATGATTCCAAGGGTAGTGAACTGTGAACTCATGCACAACCTGTGTTTCCAATTCCCAGATGAGCAACTGCAGAGGTCCAGGAGGCTGGTGGATCTGGAGTCTCTCTTCCTGATGAGAGATAAGTCCTCCAATAACTGGATTAGATGTGCTGCAGTCTCTCCATGTCCTTGGTTCCATGTAATAAACTCCATTGTGATCCACTGAAGCTGCATTTGATTTGTGCTCCATTGGTTCTGGTTGAAAAGCATACCTGTTGTGGTAGTCCTTTGTGTTGAACAGTGACTCCTCCTAAACCAGATCCTCCCTCCCTCCCTCACTTCACCTCCTCACATCTCCCTCCCTCCCTCACCCCCTCCCCTCTGGTTGAGTGGAGGCGGTCATCTGTTCAGTCAACACGAAGGCTATTGTGGGTGTGTGCTTTGACGGGTCCAGTGTAGTGTGCAGACTTTGTGTGGATCTAAGAATGTAGTGACTTACATGGAATGGAGTCTATGGAAAGGCTAATATTAGCAACGTGATTGGAAGGTGTTGAATTGTCAACTAATGCACAATTGTGTGTTTAATTCCCAGATGAGAAAGACCTGATGCTGTTGGATGGATCTCCTAACTGAAGCAACATGGTCTCCAGAGAGAAAGATAAGTCCTCCCATGATGCAGTTGTACTTACCTGCATTGTCACCTGGTCCTCTGGTTTACTGGAGGCTAGTGCAAGATGATTCCGAGTGAGTGAAATGTGAACTAATGCACAACTTGTGTTTGGTTTTAATCCCAGGTGTGAAAACGTGATGCTGTCGGATGGATTCTGTAACCGAAGACTTGTTCTCCCGAGAGAAAGATAAGTCCTCCACGTCCTGTCGATCAGATGTGCTGCAGTCTGTCCATGTCCTCGGTTCCATGTAATAAACTTCATTCTGATCCACTGAAGCATTTGAGTTGTACTATATTGGTTCCGGTTGAAAACACTATCCCTGTTGCGGTAGCCCTTTGTGTTGAACAGTGACTCCTCCAAAACCAGAATCCCTACTCCCTCTCCCATCCTGCATGCTCACCCCCTCCCTCACCTCACCTCCTCACATGTCCCTCCCTCACCCCCTCCCCTCTGGTTGACTGGAGGTTGTCATCTGTTCACTAAACATGAAGGCTATCCTGGGTGTGTGCTTTGACCGGTCCAGTGTAGTGTGATGAGAGTGCAGATTGCGATTGGATGTAGTGAATTGCATGGAACAGAGTTTATGGACAGGCTCATATTTGCAAGGTGATTTGAAGGGAGTGAACAGTAAACTAACGCACACCTTTTGTTTTTGTGTCTTCACAGATGAGAAGCAGTTGGGGGTTTGGGAGGCTGGTGATGTTTGTAAATGTCTTGACTGTGAAGAGTCATGGGTGTTGTAGCCCTGCTCAATGTGTAAAGTGTCAATAAAGCTGAATCGACTTGAATCTTGTGCCCTCTGACTTTTATTGACTGTTGTTTGATCAGGCCAGAGTTACTAATGGGCCTGGTTAGAACAGGTGGTTACTATGTCTGTCTGTGTCGACCTTTGACTTTTAGTGACGTCAGACTGGTTGGACTTGGTCGACTAGGTAGATGTAGAGGTTAAAATCCTTGCCTTGTGACATTTGGACTTTGACTCCAGGTGAGGTTGAGTTTGACTTGTTAGGACTTTAGATGTGGACTTTGCACTTTGACTCAGGCTTTGGTGGATTTGGAGTTTGGAGTTTGAGTTACTTTGACTTGCACAGTTTGACTTTGTTTGACTTGTGACATGTTGTCTTTTGTGACTAGCCTAGCAGTTTGGACTTTGTGGACATTTTCAACTTAGATGTTGGGCTTTAGTGACTTTGGACTGTGTTGAGGTTGGAGGGTTTTGGACAGAGTTGTTTGGATGTCGACGTTGTGGTGTTTGACTTTGAGTGTCGACTTTTAGACTTTGAAAGGTGCGGACTTGGAGTTTGGACTTTGATGTTTGGACTTGGCCTTGTATTTGGGTGACTTTGACAGGTGTGGATGCAGACTGATGTGACTTTACCGTTTTGGACTTTGACATTGATTTTGGAGACTTTGATGTGACTGACTCTGACTTTTGACTATTTAGGACTTGAGACTTGATTGAGTTAGACTTTGTGGATGTTGATGTTTATGTCGTTAAGTTGGACCCGTTGGACTTATAGATTGACTTAGATTGTTTGGACTGTGACTTTGTTGGACTTTTGACTTCTGCGACGGTGACTTGAGTGTGGGTTTTGGACGGTGAGCGATTGAGACTTTGACTAGTTTGACTTTAGTTGAGATTCCGACTTGAGTTTGACTTTCTTTTGAGTTGTTGTGATGTGGACTTTAGTTTGACTTTGACTTTAGGACTGACTTGTTTAGTTGGACTTTGACTGGAGTTTAGAGTTTGACTTTATTTAGACCGGGACTTTAGTTTGATTTTAGTGCAACTTTGACTGTATTTGAGACTTTCTGACTTTAGTTTGATATTGACTTTATTTGATTGTGTTTGACCTGACTTTTGCTCTCTGACTGTCTTTGACTTTGGTTTAGCTTTGGCTTAATTGGACGTCGACTTTAGTTGGACTTTAACGTAAAACTAAAGTCGACGTCCAATTAAGCCAAAGCTAAACCAAAGTCAAAGACAGTCAGAGAGCAAAAGTCAGGTCAAACCACAAATAAAGTCAATATCAAACTAAAGTCAGAAAGTCTCAAATACAGTCAAAGTTCCACTAAAATCAAACTAAATAAAGTCCTATTCTGACTTGAGTTCGACGATTTGACTTGGGATTTTGATTTGAAACTGCAACACAGTCAAAGTCCAAAGTTAAAGTCCAAGAAAGTTGAAATTATTTGATGTGTTTGACAGTTTTGACTTGGACTTTGGCACCTTGAGATTTGGACATGGATTTGTTTTCCCCACTGCCTTTTTGTTTCCACCTTGCCCAGCAAAAGCAAGGTGGAAACAAAAAGGCAAAGAAATCCATGTCCAAATCTCAAGGTGCAAAGGTCCATCGTGTGGTTGTTTTGCCTGCGATTGCTGTGTTGGTGAATAAAGTGATATTGAAACCTGAACCTGTGCTTCCCTCGTTTTCTTGTGTGGCTGTGCTGAACACTTAGGGGGTAGTTGACCTCATTCTCCTCCTCCTCCTCCCCGCCCCCTATATATATATATATATATATATATATATATATATATATGTGTTTTGGGCCCCCCTAGCACTACACAAACAACAAAGGCACCATTTGGGCATCTGGGGGGAGAAACAACATGACTTGCACCAACAATGACACAATTGGGGACTTCAATTAGAGATGTCAATGCAGATTCACCTTAAAGTACACCAGCATTTTCATTATATTTCATCCCATTCTTGCCAGTCCCAACATTCGTCATTTCATTGGACAGCATCCACAACAGCTCACTTGACCAAGTCCACGTGTTTGAGGATGACACTTGGCTGTGTCGGCGTGCTTCATCCTCGGAACATTTTATTTTGTTGTTTGCGCATGTCATCCAAAATAAACCTCTTGCCCTTTGGACAAAACACCACCATCAAACACTCTGCATTCCCATCACAAGCTTTTATTGCAGTTTCTGTCATACGCTCTTTTCCCACACGGCTCCTCCGGCTCCTCCGGCTCCTCCGGCTCCTCCGGCTCCTCCGGCTCCTCCGGCTCCTCCGGCTCCTCCGGCTCCTCCGGCTCCTCCGGCTCCTCCGGCTCCTCCGGCTCCTCCGGCTCCTCCGGCTCCTCCGGCTCCTCCGGCTCCTCCGGCTCCTCCGGCTCCTCCGGCTCCTCCGGCTCCTCCGGCTCCTCCGGCTCCTCCGGCTCCTCCGGCTCACAAATCCCAACACGGAAGACTAACGTTTGTCCAATGTCAGCCTAGTGTCTCTCACCCCTGGACTTGCCACTCCACTCTGGACCTGCAATCTGGACTCTGGCCTCCGACACTGTGCTTTGGAACAACAGATGAAACACCCATGCAGTCACAACTCCAAACAAAGGCAACCAAAACATTCATTTACTCAACATTGCTCTTTCTTGCTTCTAAATCCAGTTTGCCCTACGTCCTCCACACAATTCGACACTTTGACTGCACCCGTTTCCCATCCCTGGCTAATTCCACTCCCAAATTCACACCCATTCACTGAAACCCTAACATTTCTACTGTGCTCATCCAGTGCTATTTCCACATCCTACATCGACAAACACCTCAACATTGTTCATGAACAAACAACACTCACTCTGCAGATTCTCACCAATCCACACGTGCTCCAGTCTCCGTCACCTGCTGTGGATGCGTTCCATTCCTATGACAACACGTACAACAACAACAATCACAATGTACAGCTTTCATCTCCTATTTGGATTTCCAGATCCTGACCGTTTCCTATTTTTCTAAACTATTCCCATTTCCTTCCTTCCATCAAAAGTGCCAACGTTGCCCCGACTACAAACACTTTGCATACAAGCCCTATTTTCACCCACCTCACAAATCCGTCACCACTCCGTTCACACCTGTCGCTCATGTTGCCGTCTGGGAGATGGAGCCACTCCACCGCCGGACACGGCTGCTCCCTCCTGGTGGAGACGTCGCCCCCTCCTGTTCCATCCTTGTACTTCGCTCCTCCCGAGTCTCACTTCAAGTGCTCGTGCCGGTTCCGTCCATCTTTCCTTGGGCCTGTTCAAACAATGTCCCCGTCAACAAATATTCCAACAAAAGCCTTCCACCTCAACACAAAACTACACGCTACCAAAGTACAACCTTACTTTACAGACTTTCAAGGTCCTCATTTATTCTACAAAAGAACTTCACACTTGAATGCTAATCTAATGGCCACCAGCAGCGTCTTCCGCCGTCTCGACGCAGCAATGGATCAGTCCAAGTATTTCACCAATGGGGGAGGCTTCTCCTGCATCCGGCCTGGGGAGCTCCTGCCTGAAAAATAGGAAAGTTAATGTGGACCTCGTCTAACACTTTGATCGCAACCAAATTCATCAGACATCAGGATGAACACGCATCCCCAAACTCTGACGCCGCTCGACCAAACGTCCAAATGCAGCAAGCTAACCTTCCACATCGCTACCATCAAACAAACACCGGCCAATGTTTTACCTGGATTCCATACTACACATCGTTGACTTCCCTTTCCACCAGCAGCCACTCACAGGATTTACTCCCACCATGCACCCCTACCACAAAACCAGCATATCAAACAATGCTACCAAACAAAACTGTTCATCTTACCGCTCAAACATTTCAACCGCACGGAGCCCGAGTCGAGGCAGCGCGCACACCTGCTGCCAATCCACCCCTTTTACCCCCTCTCTTCCGATTGGCCGGGAGCTTCCGCGTGGTCCTAACGCCCACCTCGACACACAAAACACTACATTAAGCTCTACGTCACGCCATTACCAACACGATACAAACAAGTTCAGACACTCAAGCTCGTCCTCAAACAAACACAGTTGCTCGGGAGATGCTAAAGGGCTAATGCTAACATGACTATGAAACGCTGCCAACACTAAAACTTCATCTTACCGCTCAAACATTTCACCCACATGTAGCCACAGTCTAGCCGCTGCGCACACCTGCTGCCTGGTTCACAGCTTGTCTGCTCATCGGGAGCTTCCACATGGTCCTAGCGCCCCCCCCTTTGCAACAGCGCCTGAAAACAAACATCTCGGTCAATATCACCTCACATTACCAACGACATGAAAGCAAACACATGAATCTGTTTAACATACACATTAGTCAAAGCATCTCACCTTTGGAGTCTTCTCATCTCGTGCTGTTGGGGACCGAAACAAAGACAAAACTCTTTGCTAACGTCCAATACCTCAACCTGCAGCTCAACCAAAGGCAACTGCGACACAAGTGGACTCCAGATATACTGCCGCGCTGCCCTGATGGCTTAATTGGCTGCCAGGTGTGCACAATCACTTGTCTCCGCCTCTTTTCTACAACCTCACCAACTGGGAGAAAACAACACGTCCTCATCGAGCCAATCACCGCACAACTGTTACAACTACATTTCCACAAAGTCAGAGATGTACACTCCAAACACACTCACACAAAAGATGCATGCTAAACAATGTCATACAACGCCATTGCTTTCTCCATGTTGATTCACAGCTTGTGCAGAGCAGGTCTGCAACTGCTGCTTCAGGCTTTGTTCTGTCAATTTAGAACTAGCCTGCAAGTTGAATGGAGTCTGGATACGTTGTCATAACACTGGAACATTACTGAACTATCTCACACATGTACACCGTTCATCGCATGCTACTTCCACTCACGTAGCGCGTTCAGGAAGTAGCCTACAAGAAGTGCAATGCATTTTGGGTGACGTATTTCTTTTCAGACAGGAACTCTTTTGCAATGCAAATCCCAGTAATGACCTTTGTGTAAATGCCAATAATGCACATTAAATGCATTGACATCAAATTCTCTTGTAAACAAACATTTGTTGTATTTCAAAACTAATCAATATTCTTATTTCTATATTTCAAATATCTCAAAACATGCTAATGTCAAATATTACATTCAAAGTTACAACAGGCTTCAAGTAACTGGCTATGCTACATTAACACATTCTTTTAGCAGACCATGCACATGTTCATTTGAATGCATATTTCTTTCATCCATTAACATCATTGCTCACCTCACGTGACACTGTTTACACCGATGAAGCGACGCCTCCCAGATCCAAGCAAGCAGAGCTCAGCTCCACAAAGTAACACCTCCAAACCGCTGAGGATGTAAACGGCTCCAACGCTCACCTCTGGCTCTCACAATCTCTGAAACACTTCTGAACCTCACACACATTCCTCCTACTCACAGTCCTCCTCCATTCTCCCTTCAGAGAAGTCTTTATTCAGTCCTGGATCGTCCACAGACAGCTTCGACGTGAGGGATGCAACCTTTCCGCTTCACGTGGCGTCACAGATGATGGCCCTTCATAACAGACGTGGTGCTCGTGCCCCCGCCTCACCCCGAGGACCGACAGCGACTCTATGGAAAGCAAGGCAGACTTTACAACAGGTGTTCAACCACAGATTAACACGTTGACAAGTCTTTGCTTCATGTTTTCACATACTACATATTCCTTCCTAACTGTAGTAGACAAAAACATGGTGTATTTCACCAAAAAGCAAGCAAACACACAACATTCCTGTGCCTCTCCCACTCCAGTACTAAACCATTTGCACACCCAGGTGCATGCTGGTCCCTTACCGACAGCCTACCTATATATTTTCTGATGCCCCCCCCCCCCCAACATGCCCACATGAAACAAAACACAAATAGTAAACAAGAAACGCCTACAATACACAAATAAGAAAATACAATACTAATAGAAATCCAATCATAATCAAATCGGAGACATTGCTTCAGATTTCTCTCCACTACCTACTCATTAAACACAATACTAAACTAAACAGCACTAAATACCAACAATCAATCAATAGCTCCAACACTACAACACAACACTTCATCATTTTGAGAAATACACTTGGTTTACTCACCCTCCGTGCCACCGCGTTGCCTCCTACTTGACCTGTTTGACATCAAATGACACCCGTTTCATTGTGCAATGCAACCACAATTACTGACCGATGACACTGACCCACAAGGGTCCACGTGGACCACGGCAGCCTAAAGTGCCATGTTTTTTCTTTTCTCAGACTATTGCCCCCCCCCCTCTCCCACCTCGGTTTTCTTTGCCACATATTCACCTTGACATACAGGCGGATGCAATAACACTTGTTTTCCTAATGTCGGCCAACTACGTAAGGATCTCTAATGTCACGCATGGACATGTAGCACTGACACAAAAGTTGCTGGGTTCTCTTGGGACACCACATGTTTGCCATTGCTATGACAACAAGTCAACACTACTGCTCACATCTTAGCCCCACTACCAAAATCGCCCATACTATGACAATGTATATAACGCTGCAAATTCACTACTTCAGAAGATCACACATTTGCGTGATACACTCACTCGTTCCAGGGTCATTTGGCCATTGTTGGTTTTCTCCCTACAGTGGGCCACAACCATCTTTTATTCAATGTTCTCATGTTGACAAATTAAGCTTTTCCTTATGAACAGAATGACTTACACCCGTCGTCGGCCTCCACCCACCTCCCGACAATGACGCGGCAAACATCCAGCCGCCGATCCTTCCCCCGATTCATTGACCTACTTCCGAGCCAGCGACGTCAACAGACTGCTAGCGACGGCGACGCACAAACAAGGAGTCAAAGTGTGTCTGTGTCTGTGTGAAATCTACCAAGTGTGAGCTCCGCAAAAACTGCCATTCCTGTTGACAACAATCAACCTACATTCATCCCAAAAAGGCCACGACTGTCTTTGATGCTCTGCATCTTTTGTCTTTTTCATCTGTCAGTACAAGTAGACTCAACTCTATTTTGTTTACCGACAACGGAGAGCACGAGCGTTTACAGGAGGAACCCTGCAGCTCGGATACAGAGCGCTTCGTTGCCGGTGTAACCGCCGACGTGTTCCTCAGAGCTGATCGCGTTCCCCAATAGATTACAGATTGTCACGACTATTTTGTGTGTTCAAACACCTCCTGATGGAATATCTGCTTGGTGAAAGGGAGAGCAACTCTTCCTTCTTTTGGGCTTCAATCAAACAACTTCATCTACATCTTGCAGTTAATAGTCCCATACAAACATGCAAGAACTAGTCAAAGACAAGACAGGAACGCACACAAAGGATGGAAACGCAACACAGTCAAAGGTTTACACAACTGGACTTCTTTCTACAACCGCTATCGTGACAATCGCTATTTCCTACCCTGCAAGTGTCTTCAGGGTAACTGCGTGGATGTTTTACAGTCAAACCACACCATGCAATTCTAAAACAGCACATTAGTCGCAGCCTTTGCCTTAAATATATACAATGCACTCCGACCTCTGACTTCCACCTCCACTGTTTGGTCTGCTGCTACTTTTCCCCCACTTTGACAAGGGCAGACAAAGCCATAAAAGTCTTTGTTGTTGATGTGCGACATCTACTTTTACAATCTCAACCTTTTCTGGGACGTTACTGAATTTGGAGCCGTGCCATCGTCGCTTGTCGTGCACAAAAGAAAGAGGGACTTTTCTGTCTTTTACCATAATAACAATCATTCTCATAAGGAAATAACACAAATTGGAATCTGACAGCGACGTGGTGACAAATCTCCCTTGGAATTCCTAACGAGGTGATGCCATGCTTAACCGTCTGCTTGTACCTTCCCTAAAGTAACGGAGAGAATACTAACTAGACATTTTGGGACTTTGCCATACGTCTCGTTTCCATTACCGTAAATCCCCCACATCGCTTCCCAGATCCACATCGTTTCTGATCAAAAGGAAGTGCGTATCAACTGCTTTGTCGCGAGGACCACATTGTTACGGTCGTGCAACGCATTCGCCTGCAATAACTGCTCGGCAGGATTCCCACTGCAGGAGAACAAAACCTGACACAGAATGTGTGATCTGTATTGTGGACCGGTAATATCCCGCTTCTAATCAACTCTTATTGTGTTTTTAGACACCCTTAGCCATTAGCTCACTAGGGACCTTTCACATTTTGCTATATGCGTTACAGTGACTCACTCGAGTATTCACACCACATACTTCCACCTTTTGTCACATTACAACCACAAATGTTCTTTGATTTCCACTTCACTATTATGCACCGCTTTCTGTTGCTCTCTCACATAACATCCCATTTTAAGAGCTTGACATTTGTGGTTGCAACGTGACACAATGTCAAACTGTTCAAGGGGTATGAATACCCAGGACACTCATAGTCTAGCATAGCATAAACACTTTCACACATCCTCACTAAATGCATACCACTTTCAAAACATCTTTCACTTCCTAAATAAATCACTCAATCGCAAATGAGGAAAGACGTCTGCTCTTCCACATCCTTCTCGATATCGCTGCTGCAACAAATTCAAACTTGTTTGCTGCATGAATGCTTGTCGCTGTTGTGTCTGCCAGCGTTAATGGACACTTCGCGGCAATTCCGATACTCTACGAGGCATTGACGTTTGTCAAATAGCTTTTCAGAAATTAATTTCGCTCTTTTCAAACACTTGAAGCGCTACGCTGCCGAGTAGGGTTCAAACGTGTCAGGCGACGGGACTGCCTTCAGTTATTAAACCGAGTACCCGGCCAACTTATTGACAATCGTCCACGCTGCCTGGTGCTCCAACAAAACGCAACAATCACCGCCTGAAGGCTGCGGGCATAATTGCCACTTCACAGACTATCGAGCGCTTCGTAGAGGGTCGACGCGAGAGTCAAAGTGGAAGACGAGGCTGTTAACCTCCAGCTGCAGGTCCCGGACGAGGATTGCGGGATCAAACCGCACGTGTGAATAAAGCCGTCTGATATTCAGAAGAGCTTCCAAAAGGAAAACAAATCGTGTGCAGCACACATCTCAAACGCATCTGAGGGCTTTCATTAAGGCTAACTCCAGGGAAATCTGTTTGTTGGCTCGACTAGACGTTGAAATGATGCCAACGCAGCGGAAGACAGAGAGAGACTCAGCTTTCATATCACAATGTCCCCCCCACTGCATTAAAGGCTCCCCAAATCACTATCTGGTGGCATCGCATTGCTGGCCCCATTTAGATATTTGTTCCAGTCCACTCCATCGACACCAACAGCAAGTTGAGCGGGAACTTGTTGGATAATAACACGTTAAACGTTAAGCTATTCCCTTCACGAAGCTACAATTAACAACACGCAAACAATCTTTCTCTTCTAGCAGCTGCTAACTTCCAGAGTTTCCACCAGCACCCACATTCTCCCCCCTTTTCACTGCATATCAAGATGCTTTGGATATTTTCTGCACGCGTTACTTCATCTTGCCTGAAAAAGGTTTGGATTTGACTGAATTCTAATGCAGGAAAATGCTCCATTTCACACACAGACGGGTACGGCACCAGATCTACAATCAGCTAACCAGGAATTTGGGACTCAAACATGGAGAGATGCATCACAAAACTACTTACTGTTGTTCAAATATTCACTGAAAGAATTCTGCACAAATACATGGACATTACATTGGCAAGAAGTGGAAGTGACCCGGCCTATCGTCGACACACGGATGACCTCGTTCCACGCCTTCCACTAAAGCCATATATATACAGTATATAAGACGTGTGGAGGGTGCCATCGTGTGAAGAGGAGACCCTTTAGACACACAAGCTTGTTTAGACGCTGGAGTGAGTTGCTGTTCGCTTGCTCCAGTCAAATCAAATATTCACGCTTCGTCCCTGCCAGCTCCAGACACTCCGGATGGAATGTTCCTGAATGCGCGCGCTCTCTCTCCACGCCGCTGTCAAACATACACCCTTTGCCTCTGTGCTCGGTGTGCTACGCGCACTCTTTTTAAGAGGCAGAGACCCCATTGAGAGTATTTAGAACCCAATCAGACGGGTATTCAGCCTTTTCTTCCTCTCCCTCCACTGTTTCTGCCCTTGCTCCCGTACCGACGGCGCTAAATCCACACATCCAGCCCCAGCCTGTCCTGTGTGTGGGAGCAGGTGGCAGTCCTCTAAAGAAAATCCAATCCAAAGACGTTTTTGCCCAAACCAAAATTGAACTTCTCATTTGGTTACCTACAAACACGTGAAAGAACGCACAAGAAAAGGCTATTTGCACACACACACGTACACACGTGCCTTCCTGCACCTCTTTCAGCCAAGAATCACACAGTTGTCGACTCGAGATCGGCACCTCCAGATGGCAGACTTTGAAAAGGGGGGGGGTTGTTAGTTGCATGTCATTTCCAAGTGAGCTACGCTGCCTTGTTGCTATTTATTTAGTCACGTCGAGCTGAGTGGAGTTTGTGTGTCTGATCGGCGCGGTTGGAATCAGATCTTTGGTGAAGCCTCGCCAGAAATCACAAGTCGTGTCCCTGAGCTGCTGGTTGGTGCTTATGTGTTCGGGATAATTGGCTGGTGACGCTGCCGTGTCTCGCTTTCTGTCATCTATAGAAGTGGGAGGATGTATGCCAGGGATGTGTGAAAAGACACCCGAGTGCTTCTGGAAATAGTACCACTACCGCACTACTACAGCAAAAACCCATCGCGACCACTTCTGATCAGCAGGTGCTGGTCACGTGTGCAACAAACATCTGCTATTCAGCCGCGATGCACGTGTTCTGCGTCCCCGCTCAACCTTTTTGTAGCAGGTGGAAAGAAAAGAGGGAAGGGAGCTCGGTGGCCTTTTCCAGCTTCCAGATTGACCGCCGTCGTCACTGGCTGCTAATGGCCCCGTCGTTACGTGTAAATAATTACAGGGATGTGGAGACGGCGTGTTCTTTCATAAAGGAGGCGTTTTTCAGAGTTGAGGGCCCAAAAGATGGCGTCTCGCTCCTGAGGTACAGAGCTACCCCTTCTATTTTATGACAACAGAATCCAGTGTTGTAGACACACCTCATCAACACCCCGCTATTTCCTCTTTGTCAGGCGACATCAATCGAGCGCTTTTGTTCCGTTCCCGGCCACGCCGCACATCAATCAACCGCTGATTTGGGAGTTTGGCATAATGCGGATGGCCCCTGCGGCGACGACGCGGGACGTGGAAACCCTGTTGTCGTCTGCCGACGAACACGGAGTTAAGAGGACCATTTCTCTTGCGTTTCCAACGGCACGGAACAAAATTCGCCTTTCAAGTTTCACTAAGTCCCTTAAGCGACCTCATAAACTTCCACACAATCAGACTTCACCCGGTGGAGTCGCCCCCTGTTGGCCAGTCCAGAGAAAAGGCACCCTACGCAATGTAAAGCCCATTCAAGAGCGATCCTCTTCTGCGGTGTCGCCAGGACTCCTACTGTGAGGTCGCCTCCTGACCTTTGCCAAACAAACAACATGCTCCCTTGTTTCCACCTGAATCCATAATTCATATCATCTGCTGTCTGCCTGGTTGGACTCTGAATACTGTTACAGTACGTGGACTCGTCTGGGGGACTTTGTAATGTCAGGTTTTGGGGGTCTGACAGATTTCATAATTACATTTCCCAACAGAGGACGTCCAATGACATTCACATCCTTTCAATAATGAATATGACAGGATAACGGACGGCCTGGTGACACAGGTGAACATGTGTTTTTACTTTGAACACATCTTGGTTGATCCGCTCATCTTTGACAAACAATTGCACACGGAGCGACCGCTGGAGATGTTTTATCCATTCTTTACAACAATAACAATTACAACGTGAACAAATGCTGCTTCTATCTGACATATTTACAAGATAAATGGCAATTCTTTCTAATTTCTAATGCCCTTTTTGTTGTTAACAACCATCTCAAGGTGGAGGTGAAAGAGTTAATCCGATGAAAGCCGCACTATTACACCCCGTTATTGAATCGTATGGTTGCCACGATGCAGTTTGGATCTATTCATCTCCAGCGGAGCCCGTCCTCGTTGCCTTGTCAACCACCGCTCTAAAACGGGCCAGTAGTAGCCTCCAGCTTACAGAAGCAGCCTTGTGCCTGGAAGGGCCCAGAAAATAGAGAATGGAAGATGAAGGAGAAGCATTCTTCTGTCCTTCGGCAAAGAAACGCCCGCAACAAAGCAATCGAGCTGCTCGACAACAAACTGTGGCCAGTGTTTCGCTGTCTTCCACCCGGCTTTAAAGTGGGACTGCTCGGGACCAAACACGAGATTCAAACTCATAATAGTGAGTGCGTTTTAGGAATTACAAAAATGAGAAACAATAATGTGGATATCTTCCCTTATTAATAGATAGATAGCTAGATAGCTACATAGATATATATATAGACACACACACACACGCTATTTCAATATTTCTTATTATTTTAAGCCCTAAGTTCAACTATTTCATCATTCACCATGGTATTTCATTTTCTCTCTGCTGGCCAACATTCTTTACTAATTCATGTTATCTATCGCCGCATACACTGCCCGTTATATCTGCCATATGCTAATACCGGGTGATGTAATGAGGCTCGACCTCCAACAAACAGCTCGATGGATTCCATTCTACACAACAAGGATGGATAGGAATGTTAACATTCAGTTTACATTCAGGAAAATGATCATAAAAAAAACATTCTGCCCTTTTTCTTCTTTTGTGTCAAGGAATCATTTCACATTTTGGGAGAAACCAATTTGCTTCCGTTCACTTATTGAATCTTTGTTTAAACAACACAATAAACAAGATTACGTGTTATTTAGTCATATTTAGGTATGATATGTGGCTCCCTGCAGGCCTGTGGTGTGAAATGAGTTGTTTCAAATATCACGAGGTCACCATGTCTTCATAAAGAAATGCATTCATTTCGCATGAAACCCCGTTTTGACAGGCAGCCCGATGACTAAGCTATTATTTACCCTCTGTTTGTTTCTAATCAATACATCCTTCAGCTACAAACCTCCGAATGAGAGATTCCTGCCCTTGAAAATCAAACTCCAAAAACATTATTACACTCATTTTCCCCTTGATTGACAGAAACAGCATGATGTGTCAGTCCATAATTACTTAGAGTACAGACTCATTTGCCCACAAATCATGTGGGTCTTTATGGAGAACTGGAGGATTCCTAACTGATCGTTACGTCCACGGTGATTGTCAGATTCAGTTTGGGCTTGAATAGCAAAGATCAAACATATCCTGCTGTGAGACAAATGACTGGCAGATGACACAATGGAGACAGAGAGATAGACAGACAGACAGAGAGAGAGAGTGGGGAATTGAGAAGGGGTAAACAGGAGGGATCGAGACGAGAGGAGGAATCCAAAATAGAGCAGCAGGGAGTAGCGAGGTTGATGGCAGCGAGAGGAGTCTTAGTGGGAGATAAGGGACAGAGATGGGGGGGCAAAGAGTGATAAGGCCTGCCAGTACACAGGGGCAGCCTGCTGATGTGGATTGCTTGGGGAACATGTCCAAACACAGCAACTCCCCCTGCTTGTGGGAATTATTTCACCCCAAAAAACACAATGGCCAACAGATTCCACAGCAAACAACTAACGCCTTTTCAGAGCCACACGATACCAGACGATATAATAATGTTATTCCCTGTCAGCTGCTTTATCAAACACGCAGACACATTATATCCACATTACCTACAGCCTCCAGAAGGTTTCTGGCACAGGTTTCACCACGCTCCTTGGGAATTTGGACGTGAATACGCCTCCAGTGAAAAGACCACCTGTCTTCAGTGTTTCCAGTCCACAGTGATCAAAATGGGTCGCTTCTTAAACAGGGCCAATAACAATGTGAAGCACAGCCTATAGTGGCTTGTATAAAAGGACTCCCCTGTTGAAGATCTCTGCTGTAGACCACCATCCAAGGATGGGTTGAGTAACCGCTATAATGACAACAAATCAAGAAAATCACCTAATGGGGGTGAAAGTGAGTCATGCTTCACACAGGAAGTTGTCACCAAACAGCCTACAAAAGTACAAAATAAAACCACATCAAACTGGTCCTACAACACTCACATGTACCTTATTCCCAGCAAGCTACTGGGACTCAAACCACACTACAAAAACACACATACCAGACATCTACTCTACTTTGCTTCCCCTCCTTGACGTGGCAGAAACCCCCACAAAGACCATCACAAAAGGCCTAGTAAATACAACAATTAGGAGGCACATTTAAACCTAATCATATGGGACAAACAGTGGTTGGCTCCTCTAAAAGTCCTTGCTTGTTACAGGTCAGTGGAATCTATACAAAAAGTCATTATTATTGGGTTAAAGGACAAAAGAACCTTGTTTCAAGCAATTACAATCCCTCAAAACCATGGAGAATCGATCAAAACAAATGCTTTTAATTATTCATTTGAATACTACTTCATTGTGGTACATTTTAATGGTTAACATCGTGTTTTTAGACATATATTTCAAAAGGAACGTACCAAATCGAGCAAACAAAGGGTGATCTCAGCTGCGCTCACTCGCAGGTGAATCGGCGCTAATTGAAAGGCCCAGGTGAGTTTTCCACCCCCTTTTATGGACTCTGGCCCTCTGGCTGGGTCCTAGTGCTCGACCCCGTATACCTCACTTCCACGTATAGACATAAACATCCCCCAAATTTGCCTATTGGTGAACATAAATGAATTTCATGCTTGGCTGAGGTGGAAGAGTTAGCGGTAAAGTTCCAGGAACAACAATAGGGAATAAATAACCGCAGAGGGCCGGATGGCTCCGAAGGTAAAGAGGTGCTTTCCCTCTAGATGTTTTATAATTGCTTTTTAAATTCTATTTCACTCATTGCCTGCGGGACGACGAGGTGGACCGTTGCTGTGTCTGGAGCTGAGCCTTTCTACTGTTTCCTGGTGAAAGGCTGATTGATCGACTGCTAACCAGCAACCAGCTCTATGGTTCTTTTCTTAAAATCAGATATTATGCGCAACATAAAGGATCTGGTTTTGGAGGATCCTGTTCAAAAGCCTTTATCTTTGGTTTTTGAGCAACCTGAATGTGCCATTTAGGAGAAATTACTCTTTGTTAGGAGCCAGTTCATAGAGGACAGAGTTAAGAGGAGCGTTTATCATGCAGAGGTGCAATCAGGGTGAGCTGGTAAGTGGCACTGATACACAAAAAGAGCATAATTACAGGGAAAGACTCTTTTTATTATTATTATTATTATTCTTTGCAAGTGTTGCTGACATGAAAAAGAATTGGCCGGACAGCTTCTGTCGTGGAGACTCCATGGAAACCACCACTTCTTGTGGCTGTGCAGCTCACTGCAGTGCATTCTGGTCAATTGAAGCTGACAGCAGAGAGATAGGCACTTGTGAGGACTGACAGGCAAAGCTGACAGTTTCACTGCGGGTGTTTTTAGCTGTGGGAATCACCTGGACCCCGAGGAGAACAAGGCCATACAACAACGGCCAATAGTTTGGACTAAATTAATTTAACACAATATTTCTCCACAAATGTAAAGGGATGTTTAAGTGCCACGTTTAACGCATAATTATCAACATTTTAGCATGATTCGCAACTGTGTTGATGATATTGATACTGATTATGATACTGTTTGAGGTTACATTTTTCACGTCTCGTCATAATTACAGTAAATGTTGATGCGGCACACTGATTGAAGAACATTTAAAACATCACTTAATATCAAAAACTCAGCCTTTTCAACATTGCGGTTGCTTTATTTCATTCATTTCTTACCGCCATCATGTGGAACTAGTCCCAATAATGCAAACTAAGGGTCCAAGTTGGTGACATATGTGCAACACTTGGATCCTACCAATCATAATAATAACCAGCCTCATCTTTCCACCTCTAGGGTCCAAAGTTTCCTGCACTTCCTCTGGGTTATTTCTCAGAAAGCTCCATTCACGGCCACAGAAGACACAGCAAGCACAAATCAACTGTGCCACACTTGTTTTTCTTCTTATATCTACAAAAATGGATACTGGAGTGCAATCCGAATGCCAAGAAGTAAACTTCACCAGCAGATGGATGTACGTTTGCCAAGTCCAAGGCTGGCATCTGCTACTGAGCATGTTTTTTTCCCATTTGCAAGGAAAAACACGGGAGATTTCTACATTCTCAGTCACCTCCAGACTTAACTTGCTTTCACAACTATCAGATACATGTTTGGTTCTGTTTTTCTGCACGTATTCCTCCCTGTTTGTTTTGACTGTCTTCTCCCTGGTAGGCACGTTTTATTCAATCGTGCATGAGAACTGAAACACAACTAATATTCTGGGGAGCAGAATGATGCCCCGGCAGCAGCAGCAGCAGCAGCAGCAGCAGCAGCAGCACAAATACAAAAAAGTAGGGCTTGTATGTCTAAATTTAGAGCTGGGTTTCTGTAGGAGGAATCCCCGCTTTTTTTTTTTTAAGGGTGGAATTACAAGAGTGGGGAACTGCGTTTTGTTGCTCCCTAATGTAAACTGCTTTAAATAAATCATGTCCCCTCTGAAAGGCTCGCCTCTACCACCCAAGCTCCAACTGGACAGAAAGGACTCTCTTATCCTCTCTGTACCCACATCAAATCATCATTGCTGTTAAATGCCAAACCGTTAACCCTCCCCTTGCTTTTCCCTGTCCTCTTATTGCCATCTCTGCTGCGTGAAAAATCCTCCAGGGTATCTTTCTATCGAGCACCAGCAAACAAGCTGCACAAAACATCACAGATAAAGCAAATTGGGGAGTCTACTGAAGTCACAGGCAACTATAGGATATTATATAAGAATAGTCGAGGCCAAAGAGGACAGTTTTCGTGTTCCTCTTCAAACTTCCGTACCCGACACTTAAGTGTACTGTTAAAGGATGATGCGGCGCGGGAAACCACAGAACACTGGTGTGAATCTGCTGAGGCTGCAAGAATGGAGAACCGGGGGAACGTAAAAGGAATTCTTGCTTTCTCTTTGGCAACAACAACGATACCACTCTGAGCTAATGAGTTCACTCACTTGGTTGTTTACAGTATAAATAGTTCATTCCAAAGAGCAAACTTCATTACGATACATGCACTCCGACAAAAACATCTGTCAACTTCTTTGCTAAACTTCTACTGCAAAAACAAACTAAACGAGTTTAGAGAGACAGGCGGGGGGAGCACATACGTGCACATATACGTGCTTGTAATTTGGGATTTTAATGGCATAGTGACATTTCTGAACATAATTATTGGGAACCTGGAGGGGTGAGCGAGGGGAGGAGAGCAGGTGTTAATTGCTCATTTTTTTCAGCCACAGTGTGTGTTTTTTTTTGCGACGCCTTCCTCGAGTGCGACGTGCCTTAATTGCTCGCTCGTATTGGCAGGAGGCAAACATCGCATATCAAAATGTCATTTGGAAACCTTTGGAATGCGCTGCGATGACTGGGTGCGCTCCATGTTTCTGTCACACGCTGCTTTGGTGCTTGGGGAAAAGCAAATGCCAATTATTCGAGTTTCCGGTGCTTTGCCGAAGCTTGTTTTGGTATTTTTGCAGGACGGCCCTGGAATATTACAACAAGGACGCCTCTCCACTCTGAGGTCTGAAAACATGTGCTCATCCGTTTCGAGGGAAAAACATACTTGAGACGGACGTCGTTGTACACGATGACCTTCTTTTTGCTCGGTTTTGTTCTACACCGAGCAATCCGGCTCTCAAGGGTGCTTAAAGCTGCACAATGCTCACCAGCTGAGAGCTAACTATGTCTGTGTGTTTGCTGGGCAGGTAGTATACAGTGAATTTATCAGACCATTATCCAAAACAACAAGGTTGCAGGCTGAAAAACCAAAATAAGGAGCTGAAAAACACTAAATACTGGGGGAACTGCACCATTGAGGGCCTTTTTGTCCCTTCTGGTACAGAAAACAATATTGACCAACAGATGTCTGCACCCAGGCCTCTAAAGCATTAAGAAGGTGTTAAAAAGTCTGGCCGTCGCCCAGAATCCTCCATATAAGTGATTCGTTTTGCACTTGCGACACTGAAGGAAATTCACAGCGACTGACGCCACCAAATACAAGTCAACAGACAAAGGACGATCCGTATATTAACTTGAAATATACCAAATATGTGCACAACGTGTTTCTGCAGCACTCCCCGTCTCTGCTGTGGAGTCGTGCCCACGGGCTGAAACTGCTGAGTAAATAACTAAATAAAAGAGACTGTGGAGCTGCTGCTGCTGATGTGCTTACCCACTTTATGCCGGGATTGCATCATGGAAAACATCAGCTGTTGCATTTCGTTCGCCCACCAGATCCCACTAGCTGCCACGAGCTGCTGATCTGTAGCCAGCCGGCGAGACTTAGAAGTCAGATTGCACTCATCGCTCATCCAAAGGCGGCGCTACAACTCCTTCTTTGCCCTGAAAGCATCGCGAGTGGCAACGTGGAGATGAGCGGATGTGGAGGGGAAAAGACGGAAACGTACCGGGTTACGGGTTTAAATGGACATGCAGCTGTTAGATGAATAACCCCTCTTCGTGCTATCGCATGTATATTTAGATATTATAAGGATTAAGGCGAGCTGTCAAGTCCACTTGAAGATAATTGCTGAACGCGCCAAACAATAATGAGTGATTCAACGTACAAGGCGGGAAACAGCGGGCGACTGGATGTGTTCTGCCTGGAACATCGACGTGGAAATAAATACAATGTTCACAGGGAAGACAACACCGTCCCGCACCCTCCTGCCCGAACACAACCGACATGTTGGGGGTGTCGTCGCAAATAGCACGAGGCCTGCCGGCCGCCAGAGGACCGGAGAGTGGGATGCGGTTTCTCAGCTCGTTACGGAGCAACGGTCTGCCTTATTGGTGTCAGCAAGCAACACCTGGGAGAGCTCGCACCTCACACAGCACCCTCCCCGTGAAGTGAGCAGAGCATGTATTTTTAAAGCTCACAATCGTCACATTTCAGTCTTCACACGCCAGTGTGTCTCTTGACCGCGGTTGTTGAGGGTGACTCGCTCGATTGAGGGGGTATTTGTTGCTGAGCAAAGTTTCTTTCTGGGTTCTGATTGCAAAGTCGTGAGGAAAGTCAAACTCAAATGAGGAAACACACCTTCAGGGTTTCTCGCTACAACTAATTAGAGCTAATAGCAGAAAAAGCTTAGTTGCTAGTAGTAACAAACTCTCAAGGGAGAATAATCAACCCAATTCCGCAATAGACCCTTTGCTAAGTCCCGCCCCTCAAACGCCCACTGGCCAATCGTCCAATGTCCGCCAACTACGCCGCTCCTCTGAAACAAACTACATGGTGAAAGGCTCATCTGAACGTTGCACAGTCAAAAGCCCTGATGAACACAATTACTATATTTAAAAGTTACATTTCACATAAAACACTCGTCCGTTCTCTCGCAGATCACGATCATGAGCTGCACATATGATCGAGGATATTCTAAGCATGCGACAAATCGGGGGATCACAATGAAAGCATTGTTATCCGCATGGTAACCAGACCTCGACAACGGGGGAATCACAGCTGTTGATGTGCAGAGAAACGGCGTCGCATGACTCATCAAAACAGCTGGTGGTGCCACATTTACCCAGCAGATCTGCTGGTGTGTTGTGTGGCATAAGTGGGCAACATCACCCCAGCTAGAGCCTGCAGACGGAGAGGATGGCTGTAAAGAGAGTTGCCAGGACGATAGTCACGCCACACAGGGCTTATTTATGCCGAGCTGGCATCGTTGCCACAGCTGCTTGTTGACAGAAATCGACTACTGTTGCTGTAAACGACACATAACGTATTCATGTCTGCAAATTTGTTGCCGACGATGCGGCAATAACGGCTCGGGAGTCTATCTCGTCACATAGAAATTGGGAAACGCAAATGATGGACGAGCATCATAAACCATATTCAGCCAGGAGCTTACAGACAAACGCTAAATTCAAAGGGTGTTTCCACACTTTTAAGTGAGTGGCTTCATCATTCACTATTTTTGTTGACTTGACTTTTAAACCACACAATTGTGATTCTGGCGAGGAATGATCCCGACCACAGTAGGCCTGCTCATAACAACATAAATATAATCAAGTGGCAGCCCTGTGCTCTCCCTGTCGCTTCATAAACAGTCAAACCAAGCTACTGTTGAAGAAAAAAACTCTTGTTGACACACACACAATAAGTGTGAGAAAATCAGCGGGGTCTCTAAGGTGCAAGACAATTTGCAGCGCTCTCACCAGCGCCGGCACGCTAATAAACATGTCCTTTCCAGCTCCTATTTAGCCGCGTTGCAGTGATAACTCAATGAGCAAAGCAGGCCAGCGTGTCCTGGATCAGTCTGTGGACTCCACCTACAAAGGGAAGGTGCACAGGGCAAGTATCCCAACGGACTCCACCCCAGTCCACATGGCTGCGGCTGCTCCCTCGTATGAATAAGACCCCGGGACCTCAGACCCCAAAGTGCGGATCCACGTCTCATTCGGCCGACAAAGCGCTCGAGTGCACATCTGTGATCGCAGTTGGCTGAAGCCACAAGGACAGTGTCATCAGCGTTGGTGCACCGTTACACCCAGTGGTGTGGTGGAGGGTATACGCAGGTATACGGGGTATACCCACCTCTTTTTCTGGCAGTTTGCAGTATACCCGCCTATCAGCCAGAAAGCCATTGGACTATATAGGAGAGTAAACACACTTCCTCCTCTGTAACCTCCCATCTACCTAGCAGTACACCCACCTCATCGGCTACCACTACACCACTGGTTACACCCTTTGACAAGACAACACATGGGAGCGTTTCTCAATTGTTCCACAAATAACGATCAAATCATGAATACAGCTTCCAAGGAATCTCCACCTCTAATAAAAGACAAAGAAATAAAGGAGTAATGGAACCCTTACTGCATACACCATGACTCTGAAGCACAGATGCTACGATATAGGATGGGGTTATTAGGTGGGAGGCACCACGTGTGTGTGTGTGTGTGTGTGGTGTGTGTGAGAGAGAGAGAGAGAGAGAGAGAGAGAGGGTAGGGAAATCAATATTTCATCTCATCAGGTGTTTATATCTGAGGCGCCAGGCTGTGGATATCACTGATGGATGGTTAGGAATGGGGTTGGAGAATGCACATTACACTAACAGGTCATGGTTTCAGACATGCACACACACACACACACACACACACACACACACACACATGCAGACAGAGGTAGGAAGAGACAGAGAGACAGACCAGGACTAACATAAACACAACCATAAATCCTCCTCTTCTTGTGAGGACATTTGGTCCTCATAAAGACAGAGCCACTACAACACACACACACACACACACACACACATGCATACTGTAATAGCAATCCCCAGTCTTTTCTGTCTCTCCCAAACAGCTGTGCCGCTCATCCCTCGTGAGTGTACGTGCACATGTGTGATCACAGAGGGATTCGACAGCAGCGCCGCTGACAGTAATGATAGCCGACGGATTATTACTGGCCGCGAGCGCTCGTGGACACGTATACGGGCTGAAGCGACCCGCCGCGTGCACTTACGTCCCAGATATGGCCATTTTCCTCGGACTATCCTGGGGGAGGCTAAATTCATTTCCAGCGATGCGGTGGCAGATTTGCCAATATTTGGACGGTTAAATGCTTTTGAACGGTTCTTACAATAAAAACCCTGTGTGTGTGTAGGAGTCAGTGGAGCGAGGTGGGTGAATACAACGTTATAAAAAGTACACACTGTACAGTTGTATTGAAGAGTGTATGGTGGGTTCTCATGTGTCAAATCTATCTTAGTTCGGCATTAGAGCATGCTAACGTAAGCTAATTAGCACTCAAAACAAAGAGCAGATCACAAACCAAACTACTGGAAGGAAAAGTCAGGGTACCGTCAAAGTGATTACAATCCATCCTCTGGGGACCACGAATCAAATTGCACAGCAAACAAATCTTGAGTCTTTCACTCGCAACCACAACGGGGAACCTCTCAGAGACACAGGAAGGAAAGTCACTAAAAGTAAACTACAGAACATTTACAGTAGGCTGCAGCTTAGCAAACAGACCATTAGCTAAGCTTTCTGCCCGTGCTATGGAAGCCAGTAGGTCAGCCTGCACTGAAAGCCTGTTGAATACACTTCCATCCAACCAGCAAATCTCTATAAGCTGTCAGGAAATAGACCGTGCCGTTTGGGACCTGAGGGTTGGAAAAGTGGGCTGGTGACAGGACAATTGCTGAAGCCCTGGAGTGGCAGGGAGAATATATAATCACACTCTCTGCAGTCTCAGAAACTATGCTTGACGTGTCTTTGAACGCGGCAAAACGCAGACCGAGCTGTCGAAGAACAGCAGGTACGAGGAGACGGCGATGGCGTAGGAGCACTTTGCAGACGTTACAACGCTTTGAATAATAAAAGCAACACAGATGCAGAAACCTTTCTAGAACAAGTTGAAAAGAAGTTGCCAAAAATGGGCCCCGACAAAAAATCTGCTTTACATTGTATAGGCAAGTGGTTGGTAATGGTTCCACTGTGACAACCTCGCCCTGGAGGCTGCTGCAAGTGCTTGTTAGCAAGGACGTGTTAATGAGGGTTAAATAAGAGTCGAGGATGACGATGTCGCCTTTCCGTCCTCTCCCGTCTCGTGGCATCCAAGTGTTCGGGGGAAGTAAAGAAGCCGGCGGTTTACAGAGAATCCCTATGGCGCGTTAACATCGCAAATTAAACGGTAAGCGCGTTAAGAAGCCTGAACGCAACATCCGCTTGCGCCGATACTGTATCTGATAGTGGCAAAGCCTTTCGTAGAAACCAGAGTCATAATCTGTATCAGAGATTAAAACTGTGCTATGGGCCTTAATCCTTCCCCCGAGCGCATACACACACTGATGAAGCCCGGCAGCAGAAATCCCACTTAGGCGGCTCGAAAGCACGCTTTAATTGAAAGCGTTCCAGCATATTTAAAAAGGTGGCTGTCGCGCTGTGGTCTCCGCACGCTGCCGTGCGTGCAGCGCCAATGCATGGGGGATCAGGGCGAGACTCCTGAGAAACAACAGCTAGCGCCGGAGCGGTATCGAGTACGTGACATGCATGCTGGGTCGTGCGCCGCTCTCTTTCATTTCACTGCTCGAGCTGCAGCGCGATTGACACATTTCACACGTGGTGTCTTTTTTTGGACCTTCCCCTGACCTCTCCCTCTCGCCAGAGGTCACCCCTGGTATCACTAAGTGCGCGATCGAGTTCGCCGTCGTCACCTGACTCCGCAGATTAGACGACGGCGAGATTGAGTGCCGGGGTCAAATCGAGTTTTGAGCCGGATGGCGTTCGCCCCTAGGCCACGGAGACAGAGTGAGCAACACCCGCTGTATCTTTAAATAAATCAGGCGAGCGCTCCGAGCAGAGTGGGATTTCATACGCGGCGGCTCGGGGAACGGAACAGAAATACAACCTGGGCGTCAAACGTGCAAACGTGGGTGTGTCGTATTACATCGGATGCCAATTAGCAGCAACAGGGTGTGACAAATATAATTGCCTCAGATTTCACACTTACATAAGCAGGCACTGGGCTCTTTTTTTTAAATGATCACACTGGTGTTCTCAAACAATTCTCATGCAAATCTCGTCACCTTCCATATTATTACATTTGTGCTCTACTTATTGCGGGACAGTTTTATTGATTCCTCTTCTTACTTTTAGTTTAATAATTCAGTATTATGTGGCAGAACGGTGATTTTAGCGGATGCTGGACAGAGTTGTGACGGCGTGGCTCGGCACAGGAGAGGGCAAGGCGTAATTTAAATGAAAGCAGTGCCGACCCGAGAGTCTGTCGATATGTTAGGATGATAATGCACAGGAATAATTGCCTGTCGTGATGAAATCAGGCGAGGGACCGTCAGGCCCAGGCCTATCTGATGGACCGCCTGTCCCACCGTCGCACGGAAAAACCTCAGGGGCATGGAGTCTTAACCAAACGCTTTGGCCGGTTTTGAAATCTCAGTAAAGTACACGCAATATCTGGAGTCCATAAGTGTTCAGAGACATCATGTAGTTAGTTCAGCTTCCTTTTTTATCTGTTATTATAAATCTGATACACTCTTGAGACTATTTGGCAGCTCGACACCAGCGGGACACAAACAGTCGTACTGCTGCAAAAGTGAGCAGCTCCTCTACGTTGGCCGAGCCAAAAGGAGGGCCGCGAACGCACCCGAGTGCATTCGTTTTAGATTACGGTTAAACAAGCCCCTAGCCTTATTTGGTGCTTTCAATTTAGATTTCCTGCAAAAATGAAATAGTGGCGTGTTTACTGAAGCGGCAGGGGAACGCAGTCGGACAGCACGGCACTGCTGGGATGTTAAAACGTTCAAATTAAGCCTCCGTTTCTCACCATACAGAAGACTCTCCTCTGGAAGCACAGTGTGCTCAAACTTCTTTGATTTTTGGGCAAACAGACGCCTGAACAATTACACAGAAGGGAGTTATCAACAATTTGTGCCTTAATTAGCTCAGATTTGTGGCCCCTTTTGGATAGCTGGAACAATGTGCTGCTCAAAAATGTTGCTTTAGTTTACTTACATGGATAAATAATGCCCGGTGCGTATCAGGATCCATAAATCTGACATAGAAACAGACAAAATAGTCATTTTAGAAGCAGGGCCACAACCTAAATATGCCTGCAAAAGTGTTCATTTTTCCACATAATTGTCAGGTTCAGTGACTGCAACGACGATCATCGCTGCCGGGGATGTGACCTTGTGCAATCCTAATGACGATCAGTAGATCAGATGGCGCATTAAATTCATTTTGGGGAGTCTATCTGTCTGTTTTACACCGTTTGGCGGAATAGATTCGCATTATTACACATTAACAGGGCTACGGTGAAGTGTGTGATTTTCATTCATAATAGTATTGTGCAAGCATAAGAACTTTTCACTACATGATTGGAGGACAATTTCAAATCGTCTCTTCAAGCCTGACGAGAGAAAGGTCATGTCAAGGCCACCACCCTGATATTATCTATTAGAGTGATTTAATAGCACGCTTCACATTACGTGTCATAACTCTTAAAGTCCCCTTAGTTACAGTTGCTAGGTCGGACTGCTGGACAAAAAGGGACACAGAGACATCGGTTCCCGCAGTGTGTATTAGTTTCTTTGGGTTCGTCAAGTAAAATACTTAGTTAAGGCGAGGAAAAGAAGAATTTGCGACGTTCCCTGCCTGGTTAAGAAAGTCACCGACTCGGCAACGTGCAAACCTTTTGCACGACTCAAAGCAAGTAATGCAGGCAAAATGCTACACCAGCATCTTTCTTGTGCTAATCAGGTCTCCCTTGAAAGCAAGGCCTATCTTAAAGGAACTAACCTGCATACAGAGAAACTGAATCTGAATGCAGAAGAATTTTCTTTCTTTTTGTAGTACTACAAAGTGGGAATACTGCTACAACGGGCTTCGCTCAGTAATTGGAAGGATGGCTGTGAAGCTCACGTCGCCGTGTTTGCGCTGTGGTTACGCAGCTAATTAGTGGGAAACAAGCAGCTAGTAACCACCCTTCTAATTGTTGTGTGTCTTAACACACAAAGCAAAACAAAAAAAACACACAGCTTCTCTTCCAGCGCTCATGCATCGGTAACTGTTGTCGAAGGCAGCGCGGGCCTTTAGGCTCTCCGCTGGAGCGATCTAAGTCTTTAAGTGTTGGTGACTCTCTCGGGGATCGTCGTGAACATGTGTGACTGTTCCGAGGCGTATGGCGGAGCGGTGTGTGGACTCCGCTCCGGGAACTAAGGGGTTGGCTTTAATTGAAACAACGCCACCGACATTAATACCACTTTCTAATTATCTTACACTATAATGGCTCTGAAAGGAGTGCTTTCACAACAAAAGCGCTATTTCTTTCTCCTGTCCTTTAGGCCTTTTTGAAAGGATTAACGCCGCCAGTGGGCCCAGATTTGTGCTCAGAATTGCAGGATCACGTCTTTCTAATGACCATAATTAAAAAAAGGGCTATCAAGGATCACAGAAACATGACAATGATGCTGTGCCATCAGAGACAACTATAATTAACGGCAAAGAACTCACTCTTAAAGTATTATTAGTGTGGACATTTCCCGGGGAGTCTCCGCCTCCCTTCTTCCGAGAAAATTCAAACTTCTTAATGTTCAGCTCATTTGTATGCAGACTGTAGAAACTTTCCCTTCATCTAACATGTCAACTACTTCACAACCAGCCACGCAACCACAGGCTACAAGCAGGAGGCTACCTCCGGTTCTACCGGTTCGTGTATATGTCTCGGGCTTTTATTGTGAAAGGTAAGAACCTAAAGAGCGGTATATGACAGCTCAATCACACTGCTCACCTGTGTGACAGGTACATATATGTTAAGAACCCCGCCATATCGCAAGAGTACTGGCGTGTATGATGTGAGGGGAACGGGAGATCCTTTAATAAGGCGGCGACAACGACTGCACATGCCCGCCAGCAGCAGTGATTTGGGTCTTGACCCCGACGAGCTCTACCTCAAATTGAAAATACGTTCACAGAAAAACAGCTAAAAATAGCTGCCGTCTCCTCCGCTGTGGAAATGTTTAACAGAGATGCACAACTAAGATCGAGTAATCCGGATGGCTTAATGAACAATATCTTATCTGGGACTCAGAGGACCAGAAGAGTGAAGGTCTCCATATATTTTAGGCATGCTCACTCACCAAGGCCAGAAAAAGGGATTTTATTTGCCCCCCATCAAAAACAAACATTTGTTTTGCCGTCCACAGAAACGTCAGAGGGATTTATGTGCTCCCTGCTTTGTGTCGACGGCCTATTTAATGCTACAGTGAACTCGCAACCCCAAAAGAAAGCAGTGCTCTTAACATAGCCGGAGTCAGATTGGTGGATTTCCTCTTTGGAAATGCAAAAATAGTCCTGCATCTACTTCTGCTAGTGTGTACTGTGCTGATTACAATAGCAAATCAACATGTATGTTATTATCTGAGACAAAAGCAGAGAGTTCAAGGACGATTTCGCTATTAGGATGATATGAAAACATGTCAGGATAATTGCCAAACACATCATCAAGATATGCTTAAAACACTTAAAATGGCACATTAACAGACTGGAATCACTTTATATTTTGTTAAGAAACGTCACAGATGAAATATTTTTTGGGGGCAAACAATCTGAAATAAGACAATCGTAAATCATTCAAATTCAAAACTTTTCCACAATAAAGACAGGCAAACAAAACCTTGTACTTCAGAGTACCCAGATTTAGCCTCTTTTCTCAGAATTCAATATACCGCCATTGTGACTGCCTGCTTGCTTGTTGTTTAAGTGATCTCCACCTTAAGCCCCAAGAAACACCCAGCGGTAATCTCTGTGATCAGAGTTTCTGCTTCTTGAGAAGTAAATCTGGTGCAGGTTTGAAAGACACCCCGTTAAAAGAAGGCAAACTCATACAGGTGGGAGTGATTCGATTGAGCGGACGCCTGCGGGTCATCGTTCAGCCCCCCTCTGGCTCCCCTCTGTCCGGCGCTACTTCCGTTACGCTGATCGGGCCCAAGTTTAAACCAATCTTTCCCAGAAAGTGAATTAAAGACACCTATTGCATCACCTCTCTGCTTCTCGGACTTTTTAATGGCAAGGGGAAAGATTTCCTCAGTTAGAGATTTGGGTTGTTAATGTACTACTTGTGGAGAGGAAAGATTTATGAATCATCCTTTGTAACTACAGTATTTAAACATGCCCATGCCATTTCCTATTCCAACGACTTAATTGCAGCTTTTTTCTTTTTCTTTTTTTTTTACATATTTGACTTTTGAAGCTAACTGATAGCGTCACAAGCGCAACCACAGTGACTCAATACATTCATTTTGCATCGCTGCAGGCTATGTCGAGAGAAGAACACGGGCAGAGACAACAAATTGAAGCAAATGCGTCAGCGATGAAGGTGAATACGTGTAATTGTAATGTGGAAAACATGTTTTTTAAGTAGGCCTATGAGGCACATGGACGTTTATTTCTTAAGAAAGATATTTTATATGAAAGGGGGAGTCGTCATTCACGTATTACCTTCAACTAAAGTGGAAAAGAAGGAAAAAGCTTTTAGCAGTACAATGATAAGTGGGGGAGTGACAAAGGAATGTGGCCTTGGTTCCTTCACGACCCCGTAGCCCGACATTCACAGAACACACGCTCCCGCCTCAAATATCATCACGCGCTTCCTCTCAAATCTCCCATTTTGATCAGAACGCAGGTGGTTGCTAGGCGACGGGATCCCAAACAGGGGTCTAGGCTGTTTCCTCCCCTCCATTGGGATTAAACGTAGCATTTAATTTTGTGGGATTACAACAACCAAGACGCGCGTTTGTTTAAATTAAATATACATCGAGCCTGGAAGACTCCTTCCGATTATATGAGAAGAAATCCGCTGGAGGCTTTGGAAACTTTGGTACAAGCAGTGGTTCTGCATGACCAATGATTCACCTGTAAATGCACAGAGAGGGCAGCTCGCGTTGTTCTTCCTCCCACTTAAATGCACCCAATTTTGACAGAAGCAGAGGCTTCATTTAGACGGGCCTTTCAGTGATTACGCCTTGCCGGGTGTTCAGGGCAGCTTGCCACTGCCACAGCCATTACGCCTCTCTAGCATCAAGGACAGGAAGCAGAGCAGACTCCATGTTTGCATGAGCCTCGGCTGAAGTTCAGAAAGACATCAGGACTGTTATTCAGAGTTGTTCATGCTCGGTAACCAGCTGACAAGGCTTTAAGGCAACAGTGTCTAGACGGGTTCAATGTTATTTGTCGGAAAATTTGCTGTATTCTTTTGAAAAGTTTCACGAGGTTGTGCTTTTTATTCAAGGCTCAATAAATGAGGCATTGAAGCGGTTCAAAGCTGTGCTCAAAGCCATTCCAAACACTGACGAGGCCGAAGAGCAATTTCTTTTTTTTTTTTTGGAACAATTCAATTAGATTCTGTAATTCTGTAGATTCTTTTAACCAAAATTCAATATCCATGAAATAAACATTAATTATTGGTGAAGCCAAAGCGATTTATTCTATTGATTTATTTTAGCAAATCGATAGAACTGACAATCGATTCATCGCAGATTCTATCACACAAACGACCTCTTGTCTATCTTCCGTCCTGTTTGTTGACAATGTTTTCTAGATTTTCCAGAAAACGGGGTGAGCAATAAATATTCAAAACTTATTTTTCAGGGTAGGGTACCAGTTGATGCTGCCTGCTGGGTGAATTCATTCTACAACCCGACTAATAGGCTGTACTGTACATCCTCATTCTGTGTCTCCCCATACACATCAAAGACACACACACACACACTCCTGTTACTATTATTACACTGTATTACTTATTCAATGCATACACCCTTCCTGTGGCTTTAATTAAATATGGAGCTATAGAGTCCCATAAATTGGATTCCAGGTTGAGACCTGGGAGAATAAAACAAAATATATGACATCGGCGTTAAGAATCCAATTCATTCATCACTAGTTTGTTTGTTTAAGCTCCGTCCTTTACTGTCACACCACTGTGTTCTGATAGTGAAGCTTTTTGGCTACAGGCTTTAGTATGTGTGTGTGTGGGTCCAACCCCATGTCTCCAAAATCTGACCTTTTTATATTAAACAGTGTCTGTAGGAGGGAGTTCATATAAGCAATGTCATTTCACACTCTTTTTCTACAGCACACACACACACACACACACACACACACACACACACACACACACACACACACACACACACACACACACACACACACACACACACACGCTGTAAAAACCAGAGTCAGAGCTCCCTCTAGGGGTGACAGCAGACACATACTATATACAGTAGATTCATGGTTTCAAACAAATGTTATACATAACACCCTCGGTTGGTTAGAAACCAGCAGAAATTAGAATACAGGTGCTCCTTTTTGTTTTTTAACCTCGTTTAACATTTCAAATGATGAACATCTCACCACAAATCCAGTCCAGACTCATCACGACGTTTGGATCACATTTAATTGTCGCCAAAGAACCAGAATCCTGACAGTACAGTTAAAACAGGGGTTACAGATTACAACATATACATGCAGAATTAACACGTTTACGTGAGTGTGATGTAGCTTAGTATATACTGTCGCTGTGCTTATATCTGGATCCGTGTGGGTGGAGGGATAACAAAAGCACAGGAGGAGAGCTTGCTGGTAATTTGGAGGTGGTGGGAGGGAGACGTCTACGTGGGCGAGAAAGTAACCGGGTTTCATTCTGCAGAAGTGGCAGGGCAAACAATGTGGTCTTGGAAAGGTGAGTACTTGGAGTACTGTGTGTGTGTGTGTCTCTGCAGGTGTCTATGCACAGTCCTCTCCCGGTGATTTTCTGCCGGAGAGTTGTTTCAGCCTGGACGTCACTCGTTTCCCCATCTGGTTGCGCTCAGACCTGTAGGTCGCCTCCATCTCAAGCTCCCTCTGGTGCCTGTGACAGAACCATTAGGCGTTACAGATGGAACAACGGAGGAATTAGAACCCTTCAAAAAAAGACCAGACTGGTAAACAAGAGTGTGATTCAGCGGTCACCATAAAGGCAGCAAAACCATGATCCATTTAAGCTCTAAGAACCAGTATTGTTCACGATGGTTCATAATAGACTCAAATGAAAGAAATCTTATTTTTAGTTTCTAATTAGCACACTCCTGTATTCACAAAATACTTGAAAATATTGCAAAATGTCCCTCTAAAGAGCTGAAATACTAATTTAATACATTTGGAACATGTAAGTCCTATACGTTATTAAAAGGTTTATTACATATTAGACCCATTTTCTTCAATGACAGTCAGGAAGGGAGAAATATTACAAGAATTTACTCTCCAGACTCGGATCATATCCTACATTCACAAGAAACAAATACATCATGTGAGATTAAACTGGTCTCCAGAAACAATGCGTACACGTTCATTAACATCTTTCTTGACCATTAATCTTATTTATTGCATAGGACTCGTTTCCGCCATGTAACTAAGCAACCGTTGAGCTCTAAAACCAAATAGCACCTCTACTTGACTGTGCATGTGTGAGTAATCGGAGTGAGTAACACGTGAATGCCAGTAGACTCACCTGACTGTTGTTCCTATGGTGAGGTTGCTATTGGAGACGAGGGCTTCTGCAGACAAGAACACCGCTCTGATCATCTCCGGCGTTAGTTGGACTCTCGAGTCTCCACGCCTGAACACGGACAAACACAATGTGAGCATCGATCTCAGCAGAGAAAAGCTTCTAAACGTGAGAGGAGATGTTGAATGTGCTTACGTCTGGTCCGGTCCTGGTGCCGGGTCGTCGGGAGGGCCGGTGAGAGGAGGAGGGCCCGCGAGTGGAAGTATGTCAGCGCTGTAGTCGACGGACCTACAGGGGACACACACACTGCGTTTTCCCCTGAAGAGCCAGACCACACGGGGGACGAATCGAGATGATGGTCAGATATCTCGCTCCGTCCCGCCTCGATGAAAGGGACTGCCGAGGGTCGTTTGAAAATCGCAGTTTGAACAGGGATGATAAAAGATCCCCAGAGTGATCGCTGATACAACTCATGGGCAAGAAACGGGAACATTGGAGCGCAGTTTGGGTATACAGAGTCATTTTGAGACATTATTCAAAGTCAGGATCACCTTTCCTCCTGTATTTTCGGTACCATTTGAAGACAAACTATATCAATCCGCCGGTCATGGATTCCTTCATCCTACATACCGATATAGTCTCTACTCGCTGCATTTTAGCTCCGTTTTGGGTCTCCACCACCTCCTAAAGCTGCACATTCAGCTGATTACTCTCCACACAGTCCTCGGATGCATTCTAAATATAGCCGATGCTATAAAAGAGTGGTGTGCTGCAACCAATGATTTAATACTAAATGACAAAATTACCATTTTAATTAACCTCCTGCATAATGGCTTGCAGTCGGATCCGGAGAGTTCCTATTTTAAAAGGGGTGTCTCAACACAATCCTTCACACGTACTGCAGAAGCAAAACACATGCATCTCTTGCTGTCGAGCAGCTGTCAACTCCACTCTTATCTTCCATTACTGCCACCTGACATAAATCCTATTGTTTGTGTCTGCAAGATAACCGGAGAGACTGCGAGTGCAACCGCCGAGGCAGAGATGGAAAAATTAATAACGACGAGGAGGAGAGCTGGGAGAAAACGACAAAAGAGGAATATATCCACAGTTATCCTGCAGATCAGTGCTGACAGGCATGAAGAAAAGATGCTTTGCCTTGGCAGGCGTCTGATTATGTAACGTGGAGAAGGTGAGGAGAAACGGGAAGTAGACGGTAAGGTGAGGAGACAAGGCTGTAACCGAGTCGTCGGACTCCAGCCCACGCGTTCCCCAGTAAATCATGTGAGCGGTGTTTGCCCAAATCACTTGGGCGTCTCGTCAAATGAGGATTTGAAATTGTTTCAGATCTCACAGGATAACACTGTTTCAGTCGCTCGGCAACTAGGGCGTCTCTATTACATGAGCCGTACATGAGATTCGTTTCCTGAAAAGGGTCGGAGCGGTTGGCGTACCTGAGTGGGATTCCTTGTGACAGGGTTCACGGAGAAGCACGCGGTGCAACCACATGGGACAGCCCCGCGCTGTGTTCACCAATACGCTACATCAAAATATCATCATTTATTCACTGTCCATTTAGGCTGGAGACTGAATAAATCATTCTTTCGCAGTGCGAGTGAAGACTGGGCTCTTAGATTCTGCACAGGCGGAAAGGATTCCACTCGAGGTAACAGTGCTACAAGCAAGATGGACCAAATGGTAGATTTGATACCAGACGGGGGTTTGAATTCATATTTACCTGAGAAATAAGTCAAGAAAGTGAAACTAAGGCAGTAATAACAAAAACCCCTTTCAGCCAAAAAAGAAAAACAAAAGAAACGATTGTACTGATTGCTGAGACGGTTATTAATGGAAACATAGTTATTTCTAAGTTAAAATCACCATTCAGACGCCATCAACAAAGAGCAGCCGGACCAAAACCATCAACCCTCATTCGTAATATCGGCAGAAGGGTTATTGCTCTGCCCCGATACAGAAAAACTCCAAATCCAAAATTTTAACTACTCCGAGCTTTACATGCTCTTAACTTAATGTAATACCGCTCTTGAAGAAGTGATGTGAGCTCGAGTCTTAGAAACTTTCAACATGTAAAGGATCTCAGTACGTCTACAGCGTTAGATCAAGAGGTCACTCACTGGCTACTGGGTGTTATTGGGGGAAAAGAGACTTCATACTGTATAAAAAATGTGGACAATGTTCAAAGCTGGAGCAGCTTCAATGAATAAGTTTGAATTCTTCCACAGTCGGGACAGATGTGGACAGTGGAAGGGAGCAGCCACTCGCTTCTAGCTGCTGTCAGTATGAAGACGCCCTAACACGACGTAGAGACTGGTACAACTTGACATGGTACGTGCCAATAAAGTTTGGTTCTGACCTACCTGTGCAGGGCGCAGTCACCGGCGAGGGCAGGTTGGTTAGACAGACACTTGGACGCGATGGAATCGAAATCCTTCCATGTCATGATCCCGGTGATCACTTCCTGTTGTTGTACAAAAAAAGCCATCGTCACAATCAGATCTAAAACAAGAGCAACGCTGCAAAACATAGTTTAGCTCTCAGAAAAAAAAAATAATCATCTTCAATCTGAACTGTCCTTTTAACTTCCCACTGAAAGGACTTCACACTTCAAAAACAGTCTGTTTTAAAAGTAACAGCCTTCAGCCCAGCAGTAAAATGCCTCAATGTATATCCCCAAAATGATCAAAGTGATACTGTACGTGCTTCAAGTCTCCTGAAGACACTCATAAAGTAGAAAAAGTCTGTGAAGAGGAATTACCTCGCGGTCCAGAGACTTCTGAGTGTGTGGGGTTTGGGTCCGTCCGCCACATGTCTTGCCCTCGGGGGTTGGATACCTGCATGGAGAAACTTTCTTTCGAGTGTCTGGTCAAGAAACAATCTCTATCTTTCCATTCTCAAATGTCTTAAAGCATAGTCACACACCTGGGCAGAGGGCAGAGGTGGAACTCCAGGTCACTCTCCAGGTATTTGGGGGTGGGTTTGTAGGCCTGTAGGCCTGGAGCTGGGTCCTAACATGCATGACAAACAACACCAACTTACACACAACAATACGTACTGAAACACTTTATTTCTGATGAACGGCAGCCTTACAAAGATTCTGAGTGGATTTGCTGGAAGAGGTCTGAGCAGAGCTTCAGGGGGGCTGAAAGAGAAAGCCTCCGCATCCTCCTTCTTCCTTCTCATGCTGCCCTTCCTCCCGTGCTTTGAGCGCCGCTGCAGTGGAAGGTTGCACTCCGACCTCATTGGGCACCAGCTTTAAGAGTGGCAACGCAGTGAGAGAGACATTTAATAAAAGGTTGGTATTATTTGTGAAATCTACATGTTTTTGTGCTGCATGGATACCGGAGCACCAATGCGAAGTGGTCTGGCCAAAGTCGTGGGTGTGTAGGAGGTTAATGCATCCCAGGCTGATACAGGCTTGTATGGCTGGAGTGACACCTGGAGTGACAAAACCAACAAGGAATATTGTTAGAGACTACCACTGAGGAACCCCTTCTTTCAAGTTACGATGCGAAAATACTCGTACGTGTAATTTATTCCATAAAAAAAACTGTAGATTATATTGTGAAAAATGATTTAGTATTTGGTAGTGGTGATCAGGACTGAATAATATATAATTTGATAATTTTTTTTTATGTTTTGCTACTGAAGCTACTTTAAAGTGCTTTAGGTAGTGGTTCCCATATCAGGAGTCTGTAATAAGTACAATATTTCTTAAGGTGGCATGAAATAGAGTGCAGCAGAATTGCACCTCATTTCAGCGCTTGAGTAAATGTACTTGAGTCGCTTCCAGCTGCTGCTGATTTATTAGTGTGCTGTCCAACTGACCAGGTGCAGCAGTAAACACCTACCCGAAGCTTAAAGAAAGGAATGCGCGTCGTCACAGTCACGTCGACGGGATCCACAGGCAGCGCCGCCGCCAAATTACCGCCAGCCTGCAAATATCATCACGGAGACAAACGGCGTTATTTGTTCAAGTGAACGCAGACCTTTTCTCCGCGGGGCGTCAGGAAAATGAGAGATTTAATCAAAGTGTGGGCTGCCGAGCGTCCTCTTTGATTCCACAGCGACATCAAAGACATCTTTCAGGGGAAATCATGAATGGAAATTGTTTCATGAGCAGGACGATTGCCTGCACTCACTTTTCATATGTCAGGGCCCATTGAGGTAGTTAGGACTTCATTGTAATAGGCTTCAACAAGACAAACACATTTGCAAAGAAGTGGCGCAGCTATTTTGTCGATAGGCTGCTGATGACAAGTATATTTCACACTAACAACTTGGAATCTCCACATTTTTCTACAGTTGGACTCACAAGTGGGTCGTCGGGACGGAAACCGGGGAAAGAAAGTGGAAAGACGGCTTCTGGCGAGATCTTCGGCTCACAGGTCGTCTTTTCCACTGAAAAAAAGCATTTTTTTTTTTTAAATCTACAGGTTATTGGTGAGGGTCAGAGAGAAATGTTGCAGTATTCAAAGTATGACCCATAAATAGCTCCATCCCTGTAGCACGTATGCATGCAAGGAGCTCATCATTACCGAGGGGATTTTAATTGCACCTCGAGCCATTAATTCAATTAAGCATGCTTTGGTGACATGGCATAATGAGATTACTTCTGAATGAGGAGATTAGAGGATAATCAAAACCTTTCTTTGCCACGGGCGAGTTCCTCAAACCGCTCGGCACTTTCTTCAAACAGGTCAGTCTCCAGTTCACGCGGCATCGCATCACGATCTGGGAGGGAGGGAACAGAACTGTTTTACCAGACTTCCTGCTCGTTCACCTCTTTGGGGTCTAAAGCTAATCCACTACCCAGCATACACCTGGCTAATGTCTGCTCACAGGCAAATAACTTCACCATTAATAACATGAAATAAAAAATGATGAAGCATGCTCCTCCTGTGGCTTTATTCCTCTGCAGGAAAGAACCATACATGTATCACATGGCTCAACTATAGGGACAGGGGTGTGTGATGCATCGGTGCATGCATTTGCACATCAGTGCCTTGGATGTGTTTACCTTGCGTGCTGCCTGCTGGAACCGTCTGAGGGCTCTTTGTCTCAACTCCCACTGCAGGCTGGAGGAGAACTGAAAGGACGGGGCTCCCTTTGGGGCCTGGAAGAGTTAAAAACACATTTATTGATGACTTCTAGAGGCTTATTTGGCCTCTGATTTGGCAAGTACAATTGTGTTATGACTTGGTGGAGACGTATTACACCAAATACTGGACATTGGTAGTACTTTAGTTGAGGTCGATTAGTTTCAGATCGTGATGTGGAGAGATATTTACGGAAGGATTGGTTTAGTACCCCACACACAGGGGGGGAATATACCTGTAATAATCCTTACCTGTCCTGCTTCACACAGCACCCGTCTGGAGGAAAGTTGAGGCTGTCCGGCAGCAAAGTCTTCCTCTTGCCACACACCTCCCCTTTTGACCTACAACAAAATCAATTCACATGATAGGAAATGGCAAGGAGTCTGCTAAAAAGTGCTGCAGTGTAAAGGGAGACTGGTGTGTGGCTGCTCTTTCTCTTATTGCTAATACTATGTCCTCTATAGTAAGGATGCTTTGAAATCCTTTGGCTGAAGCGGCAACAGTCTCTCTGTCACAAGAAGAAATAAGCTTGATGGGGCACGTCGTAATTCTGCCAAACAGCAGCAACCATGACAACTAATCCTGTGGAGCATGGTCTCCTTTGTTTATAGGAATCAAGGAATCACTAAATCATTGGACAATGACAAGACTAATGTCACTTTCCCACTTCTTGTCAACGAAACTATATCACAACAAACATGGGGCCGTAAACATTGCCTGAGAATCTTCCTGTTTTAATCAATTTATTCTTTTGTTTTATCAAACCAATCCAATGACAGCTGTCTGGGTATATTCGGCCATCATTTTAATAGTGCCAATTAGCCAAAATGTAACCAAACACAGGCAAACAAATAGGGCTCAGGTTATAGGGACAGGCGGTGTGTGAATACCATGTATTCATGTTGTGCAATCTCGCTCTCCTCTGCTATCTGCCTCCTGGTGTGCTCCGACATGGCCTCCTTGCCAAGATGAACTTTCCTGATTGAAATATACATTTATTAATTATTTGTGACGATAAAAGCGAGCTCTCTTGTGAAAACATATTAGAACTATTCTACATCCAAAACAAGAAGCGTTGTAATAATTTGAAGAATGTCAAAACAAAACCAAAAAAACATTACATCCACCGATTATATTTAGCTTGACATAAATGTGATGCATTTAAAATGTTATTGGTATTACAGCTCAACCTACCAGCTCAGCTGATTGGCCTGCTCCTCCACGTTTTGTTGAACCTTTTTAAGGAACAGGGCCTCCTTCATCTGCCTGGTTTGCAGACCGACTGTGCTTCCACAGGAGATGGCTGAAATTAAATGTGCATGATTGAAAAGATACCGTGCAAAAGCAGAATATAACGGGACACGGACACGACATTGATTCATTAGATACGTCAACCGTGTGCAGAGGTGAAATCCCGAGAAACACGACAACAACTCAAAGGGAGACATCTACCTTCCCTCAGGTATTTGGAGCTCAGTTTATCAGCGTCGCTGATCAGCATCTTTGCCACCCCTGCAGGGGTGCAGGCGTCTGGTGGAGGCTTCGGGCCGGGCTCCACGCTCGCCTTATCGCTCAACGTCTAGGACGGGGAACGAATTAACAGCAAGGGATGAAGGACATCGAAAGTCATATAACTGCCAAATGCTGGTAAAAATTAATGGATTAAGGAGCTGATATCAGAGATTAAGGTAGTACATTTCATTGGAAAAACAGAGGAAGACATTTTATTGTTTTACTGTCAAGGTACTACGAAGTACCGCTACTAAAAACAAAGGGAAATGTGGAACCAAAACTACAAAGGTTCCGAGTTGAATCGTTTTTTTTAGATCAGGGGAATAAAAAAGGTGCACGCAAGCAAAAAAAAACAGTTAAAAGAATATTTTTTTTCTCCTCCTTATCTAAAATTAAGTAAAAAATGAATGGAGATAAAAGAATAAGCACATCATTATTTCTCTTGTAGGAGAAAGAGTGCCTCCTTTAACTATTGTAAGCATGAGAATTAATTCATTAACCTCTTAATCCCCATTACATCACAGTAAAAAAGAAGACATGACTGAAACACATACTACCTTTGATTTGTCGCCATCCCTGGCTGACCTGGACTTGGTTTTACTTCGAGGCGGGACTTGGGTTGCAGGTGACGCCCCTTTGTTTCCTGCAGGTGCTGCGTCTCTATAATGACATCAGGTCAAAAGTATTGTGTTTATTTTAGGATTGTTATGAGATTAATAGAAAATGCTACATCACTCATCGTGTTTATTTTAAGTGAAGCCTTGATCTAAATCAGAAATGTCAGACAGGGGACACTAAAGCAACAAGCAAGTATCAGGCGTTGATTCTCACTGGAAAAACATTGGCTCCAGCGTATATTTCTTAAGGTTTCAATAGCACATATCTCATTTTTTATTTAGTTCCACTGCAGGGAACCACAAACAGAGGGAGAATGTTTTATAATATGCTAAACATCCATCGGAAGGCATATCCATCTTGATATCGCAGCACCAGCCAGCAAGCCATTTTCATGAATTATTAACTTCCGTCCGAGATAACACCAAGACGGTGGATGGAGCTGCTGCTGTGTGATGGATGGCACCATCTTTCTCGTGGGAACAGAGTGAAACATTAGGTTTCACACAGGCTGGGGAAAAAATAAAATAAACAAATGGGAACTGCTAATCGGCACACGAGCCCATTTTCTGGTTGAATCCAGTCGGGTGCACGCTTTAACCCCAAAATGGACCAGCTAGTTTGCTAATTAGTTTGCACATACAACCGAGATCTGTTATCATTAATGGACAGAGAGCAGCGAAGGTTATTTTATGCCATCATTAAGACTTTTCATTTCTAACTGAAGCACCATGGGGAAGAACTAAGTCCAACCTGATTTAGTTTCACACTGCAATATGGGCCGTCAAGTAACGAAGCAGCGTGGAGGATTTAATGGCATCTAGCGGTGAGACTGCAAAGCGCGTGAATCGCCCTCGTCACACCCCTCCCTTTCCAAACGTGTCAGATAATCTACAGTGGCAATGAGAAACGTGAAAGGTCCGTTTGAGGCTGTTGACATTAAAGGAGACCTAAATCGTAATATTTTTTAAGTTGTCGCACCGTCAGAAATAAACAACAGATAGCCGCTCTCATTACCTGAGGGCGAGGTGAGGGGCGGAGCTCCCGGTGATGGTGCAGAGGTAAGGTTTGGTGTTGAACTGCGAGATGATGAGCTGGATGGTGACCTGACAAGTCTCATAGTGGAAAGGGCGAAAGGTCACGATGATCCTCTCTTCGCCATTGGCCGGTATCACACCTGGAAGAGAAACCGACGACAGGGATGAACGTATGTGGGTTTCTTCTGCGAGCAAACGATTGTCCGTTCTACTTTAAGAACAAATGCTTCAATTCGGTAAAGAATCCAACACAATGCAAACAAGACACAAAATCCACTGTAGAAATCATGTGCGCTTCAATGAAAACGGCAGGTTGCTGTTAAACGAACTTATTGCACTTGCACATACCGGTAAGGGGGTGGATGGAGAAGGCCTCGTGGGGCTGAACAACATACACCTGGAACTCAAAGTCAATGGGGCAGCTGCATCTCAGAGGAATAGCATGACAAACACTACAGACAGGTGGAAAGAAAAAGGAGATGATGATCCGGCACCGACGGGGGGAATGGAAGCATGCTTGGTTGTGTTGAAGAATGCAAAGAGACAGACAAGCCCTCGGGCAGATGGGAGGTCAAAAAAACAACCCGTTGAGGATCCAAACACACATACTGGATGACAGGGTGACACACACACACCTTTGTCCAAGTGGTACGGCTGAGAGGTCCACACGGGGAGGGATGCGCAGGCTGTCGATGACGGGGTAAGCGTGAACTGGAATTAACAGGTTCTCCTCCCCCTGAGTGAGAGTGTAGGTGGGTTGGTTGAACAAGACGGAGAGAGAAGACGACAGATGAGAGATCTCAAAGGAAACACGGGCTCGCATCATCAAAAGAAATAAGTGAAGAGCAGTTTCTCGTGGCTTCGGCACCCACAGTGGATCCTGACCTTGCAGTGAACCCGAATGCAGTCGTAGAAGTAACGCCACTCGTCGGGACGGAGCCTGACCTTCAGAGCGTAGGCGAGGCCCGGGATGAGTCGATACTTGGAAGGAAAGCAGATGGAACGGGCTTTAATCACTAGAAACGACACTGATTGCACTAATGGACAAGTGGAGCTACGATGTTACAGGGAGGTCAGTTAGTTGTAATGGATCAAAAAAAAGTCAACATACCTTTTTGGTATAGGTTGTTTGGAAGTACTTGGTTTGGGTGGGGAGGATATGAATATTCATGACTTCAGATGAGATGTTGATTAGTTTCTGAGAGAGAGGAAGAGGAGAAAAACAGATTTCCCATCTCATTTAAGTGCACTCGAGAAAATGTCATACTCTTGGTGTTTACATCCAGTCTACAGTGCTTCATCAAGCATATGTGGGTTTGAATCAGCACTGATTCAGTTCAATCTAATTCTGCCTCGATGGAAATCAGATGAATTTATGATGGGATAGGATTTCTACAGTTTAATTCTTTACTAGGATGTATTAACCTTTCTCACCAAACATTGACAGTAAAAGACACACCTTTGCTACCACAACACCCAAACAGACAGCTTGACATCAAAACAACCTATGCACTCATATTATTTTCTTACAAAATATCAAAAGGATGTTGAAAATGTTTCCTCACCAGGATCTTTACGTAATCCTTCCCCAGCTCAAACCCACTGAAGTGAAGCTCTGGGGGCTCTGCTTGGATCACGCGGTTGCTTTTTAGCTTTCCGTAGATTTCTATGAGAGGAAAAACAAGTGTATAGCATATATATGTAAAGACAAAATGTAAGACTTGGCATCACTGCAGTATGAAAACAGTGTTAATGCATCCTATCAGAAGGCATGGCGAGTATGTACTTGATTCCAGTGGATTTGGAGCGCTGGCTCTGCTCCTGCTCTCCACCAGCTGCTTCAGAGGCAGAGGGGTCCCACTCCTGAGGGGTATCTGCGGGGCAGAGGAGGCCACCTCCATCCTGGCAAAAAGGTCAGCACTGGCTCCTCATGAGAGACATGACAGAAGGCTGGAGGACAGACAAGGAGATGGGTGTTTGTTGGAAAATATGTTGGCAAACTTAGGAATTTGTAGTCTGAATACAAGAGCCAACACAATACAATATGTGAATTCAACAGTATATACATATATACTATTTTATATACCTGCGTATGAGGCTGCATTATTAAAAATCAATGTGGAAAAGTGAATGGGGTCTGTATACTATCTGAAGGCACTATGTGATGCCTTTTTATTAAAATAAAACGTAATGTAATATGTATGTAGTGTTTCATGTGAGCTGAATTCAGTCATCAAAACAGACGAGATATAGAAACACCATTTTAATATAATACTGACAGTTAGCTATAGTTATTTCACGTTAGCAAACCAAAGTGCTACCTTAGCCACGAGGCTAACAACAGCAAACTCGTGGCTAACAACAGCAAACGCGTTAGCTTAATTTAACTTGCGTCAACGTTATGCTAGCCTTCACTTAAACCTACAGTTCGCAGTTTTATCAGCTTCTCGTGAAAAGAGCTTCTTAACGACGGAACTTAACAACTTACTGTCGCTTTGGACGATGAGTTGTATCTTGTTGTTGAGCTAAAACAGCCATTTTCCGTTTAGGTTCATTAGTGGAACGATACACACCTGCTGAGGGGAAGCACCCAACTCTCAACTCAGTGGTTGCCATGGTAGCGCTCTGAATGGGGCGGCGCCAACCGCTCGGGATGGTCCTCTGACACAAGAGGGTCCGACGCATGCGCGGTAGCTCATGAAGCAAAAGTATGGAACCACAGCAGCTGAGTGCTTCGGACGTCATTGGCAATCAGCAGACGGAGGGTTCGAGCCCCGTCAGGGCTGAGTGATATTTTAACATTTGAAATTAGACCACATTTGACATGTAGCCTATTGAACACTCACTACTCAACATCTTCTAAGCTATGGGCTATTTAGACTTGTTTTAGGCTTCAGACTTTGTTTGATTCATAGCACATTTCAGGTCAAGTATGGAGCTATAGCATACTACAATCATATGCGCCAAATATGAAACATTGTCTTCAACATGATGAAAACCATCTAAATGGGTGTTTTCCACTGAAAACAAACATTTTAAATTAATAGAAGTTGTGTATCAAGCAGTTTCCCCCCCACAGACATTTAATGCGGGGTTTTAGTGACATCTAGTGGACACATTTTGCAATGCACCCTTCAATCCAAAACTCTTATTGGCAGAATACTAGAATACAATTATTATATTATTATTCCGATTTGTACAGATATAACACATAAAATGTTCTAATGAATACATATTCTACAAAATAAAGAACTAACATATTATTATTAACACACTGCAATGGTTAATTATTAGGCAGGAAGCCGAGTTTTTTTCATAAAGAGTCTCCCTCTCAGGGTCTCTATCCAAACATTCGGCCATAAAATATCAGTGTACATAGAACAGGCTGCAGCATGATCGATTGAGTGTACTTCATTAGGAATGAGCAGCCTCTACATAGTCACAATGTAGGTGACTGCCACCCAGTGTCCAAACGAATGAATTACATCCTAACAAGCAAACCAAGGGAGAAATATCTCAACAGTGACTCAGATAAGACTTTTTTTTCTTAGTGAACATCTATTTTAGTGAAAACAAACAAATAAGGTCGTCATAAATTACTTACTTTACTTGACATAGATAATTATTATTTTTTAATAATTATTATTTTTAGTGGAATTGCACACAGGATTACAAGAACACACACACACAGCATTTTTCATTCATTTTCTTTTTTTTATTATTAATTGTACTCCAGTAGCATTGACACTACATACAGTGCAATTTTGGACACGCCTTCTCATCACATGTTTTTTAGTGTTTTTTTTTTTTTTATTTTCTACAATACTGCAGTACATAATAAAGATAAACAAATCAGAATGTTTTAGATTTTAGATTCTAGGAAATAAGCCAGCTTTGGACTTGGAATTTCTTGACTACTTAATGCATTTGAGACCATCGGTTGTGTTGTGCAGAGGTAGGTTTGGTACACAGTTATTTACAGTGAATTTCAAAGTAAATTAAGACATAAAAGGTCAGCCATTCAGGGAACATTTCAAGATCTTTGAGTGTATCTCTCATCCAAGAGTTAAAGAATAACAAACCGGAACAAACCGGAAATGAACAGCAACTCAGATTAGAGCCCAAAAATGCTTCACAGAGTTCAAGTAGTAGACATGTGTCGACAGCAACGGTTCAGAGGAGACTGAGAATCAGGCCTTCGGGGATGAATTGCTGCAAAGAAGCCACGACTGAGGTAGAACAAGAAGAGACTTGCTTGGGCCAAGAAACACAAGGGCTCTACGCCATATAGATGAAGATGGCTTTTTAATCCTATTTTGACAATATTATGTGAATTTGTCTAACTTATTTTGTGTACAGTCAATATTCTTCAGTGTGTCTACTTTTGGGAATTTCATTTGGTCTTACACTCAGAAATCTGATCATCGCTTGTCTTCATTTTAATGAATGTATGTTAAAATGATTTGACTGTTTTTGAGACCAGAACTCTTTTCACCTCGCCTTTCTGGCCGACTCCAGCAGGGCCGCTGCCTCGGCCTGGCCCGTCTGCTGCACCATCTTGTACAGAACGCCCTCTTTGTTTTGCAGCAGGGTGAAGGGACGGTCTAATTCCTGGATGGTACCGTTGTCCAGAACCTTGAATCAAGATGAAGACAACCACAATTCATTCATTGGCAAATCTGCCTCTTCACGCAGCCATCCTCCTCTACATGTGCATGTTTTTTACTTTGCATTTAATGGGTTAAGTGCATTATCCTTGCTGGCCATAAGGGGGCAGCAACGCTTCTCACATTACCTGTTTAATTTGACTCTAAATGGACCATAATGTACTAAATGAACATCATGCTGGATTGAAGAAGACTTGAAACTGGCGATTGAGACCATAAACTCATGTTTACAATGTTTACTGAGATAATAAAACGTCATTGTCAACCCCTGGTGGCCAGCAGAGAGAATGCATGTTTAAAGAACATGGTTTAAACCCCCTTGCTCTTTAAAAAGTCCTCCTTTCTAGAGTCTATGAAGAAGAGGACTCACCAGTATCTTGTCGCTGTCTATGATGGTGTTGAGACGATGAGCGATAGTGAGCACGGTGCATTCTCTGAACTTGTCCCGGATGGTTTTCTGGATCAGTCCATCCGTCCTGCAGACACACGGTAACGAAAAAACAAAAAATCATCTGATAGCAACAAATAGGAGAACTGCGTTTCCAGAAGTCTTCAAGCTTGGATGCTTTGTGCACTCGTACCTGGGGTCCACGTTGGCCGTGGCCTCGTCGATGACCAGGATGCGGTTCTTCCTCAGGATGGCCCTGGCCAGACACACCAGCTGTCTCTGGCCCACGCTGAAGTTGGAGCCCGACTCGGCCAGAACCGTCTCCAGCTTCCCCGGCAGCTCCTCCACCACGGACTTCAGCTGCACCTGCAGGGGAATGCAGAGTCAGCGCTCTCCACGACGACGGCTAGAAACTCAACTCTCCGAGTCCGCCCGTTGGATACCGACCTCCTCCAGAGCCGTCCACAGGTCCTCGTCCGTTTGCTGGTTGAAAGGGTCCAAGTTCTTCCTCATGGAGCCTGTGAACAGCACCGGGTCCTGGGGGACAGGGCGGGGGGGTTGAACCACATGGAATGAGGGTCTCTAACTACATGTTAGTGGCATACAAACACAAGGCCAGCTGATCTTCACCTGAGGGATGATGGACATCTTCTGGCGCAGGTCGTGGAGGCCGATCTCGGAGGTCAAAACGCCATCGATGTAGATCTTCCCCTGAGGCTCCGCCAGGCGGAACAGAGCCGAGACCAGAGAGCTCTTCCCGGCACCCGTTCGACCCACGATTCCCACCTGACGGGAAACGCTACGGGTGACCATCGTTCGTTGTGCACGTTGGGAAAAAAAAAAGCAGAGCGCACGGGGACGTCTCACCTTCTCGCTGGGCTGGACGGTGGCGCTGATGTCTTTGAGGACCGCCGGGCCGTCGCTGCTGTAGGAGAAGTCGACGCGGTCGAACGTCACCAGGCCTTTGTCGGGCCAATCGGGGGAGGGCGATTCGGGGTTTCCCAGGGTGCTTCACTCTCCAGTTCAGTGTACTCCACCACTCTCTCCACCGACGTCATCTGAAGAGACAAGAGGTTCTTTCTAATGAGCAGAAGGTCCTCGTTAAAGACTGAACCTGAACTCAGCAGTTCTTACCATGTTCTCCACTTCGGCACTTTGCCTCACCGTCCACTGGAAGTTTCCCACCAGGGTCACAGCGTAGGTCAGCACCAGGCCCACCTCCCCAGCCTTGAGCCCTAATCATCACAGACAGGGACGTTCAGAACAGTTGGGATTCGTAAAGCTCTGTTGCAACGATGGGGGTCGCCTCACCGTCTCGGAGTAGGATGCAGCCAAACGCGGTGGCGGCGATGAAGACGGAGCAAATGCTGTCAAGATGGAGGGCAAACCAGCGGGAGGTCATCAGGAACAAAAACCACGCCTCTGACACCAGAAAGAGAGAGATTTCCTTTCTTAATGGCATTCCAACGATTAAAAAGAAAAGCTTGGGAATACGTTTGGAGATGAAGGTAAACCTGAGTGCAGGTCCTGATGCGCGTCGAAGGCTTTCGTTAGCCTCTCCTCCGCTCCGAGGGCTCGGATGGTCCCCAGGCCCTGAAGAGACGAGGACAGGTGGGAGAAGACGGGACTCCGAGCTGCAGGACGGACGACAAAGAGAGGCGTCTGGATTTTTACTGTCAAAACATCTCATCAACCTGCCGGAGGAATCCACGAACGCACTTGTGGATTCGAGGCGCTTGACGTCACGCGACGTCCGGAGATAGAAACGCCTCAAGTACCAGAAGACCAACAGCAGAGGGATGACGGGGATGAGGATGAGAGGGATGACGGAGGCTGCCACGGCAACCACGCCCACGTTCTGTAAGGATAACTGAAAAATAACACGTAGTGAGGACGAGTTTATGGAGAGAATTGCAAAAAGGTGATCTCACCTGATAGAAGTCCACAAAGGTGATGGGCAACATGGAGTCCATCTGGCCGATGTCTTTGGAAAACCGGTTCAGAATTCTTCCTGCAAAACGGGAAATGTAAAAAAAACAGGACCTCTTTCTTCGCACGTCAATCCCGAGCAGGACTCACCGATGGGGTTGACGTCAAAGAAGCGGACCGGCGTGCGGAGGACGGCGCTGAACATGGCGTCGTGCAGAGCCTGAGTGGATCTCACCAACCCGCGAAAGATCACCAAACTCCTGGCGTAGCCGGAAACCACCGCAGCCGCCGTCAAACCTGCAAACAAAGCTTTTACTACACAGAGCACGCTCCGTTATTTAGGGTGGAATCGAACGTTTACCTGAATAAATGCCGAGGTAAAACGTCAAATTCTCCTCTGGAGTAGCATTGATGCCCGTTTTAACGCTGGCAGCAGCCGCTGTGCTGTTAAACTCCTCTCTTGCCCTGTGGGATGAAAAGAGAAACACATCAGGCCAGGCAGAAGAGTAAAGATGACTCAGCAAAAAAAATGACAAACACTGACCAGTATACCAGCCACCAGTCCTGCAGGATGTACGCCACCTGTGAGTGGAAACAATGAGTGAAATAAATACACTTTTAGGTTTTTAAACTGATTATATAAGTCCTCCAGGAGCTCACCTCGGCTGTCACGCTGAGCACCAGTATGACCAGTAAGACCAGCGGGTTGCAGCCTGAGGTGAAGTACTTGAGATAAATGTGGCCGCCGACGTTTCCTTCAGCTCGAGTCTCCTCCGCCATCGTACGAACCGTTTCCACCTGCGAAACAAGCAATGACTGATCCATCTTCATCGATCTCAAAAGTCTCTTTCCACTCTTTTTTTTTTAAATGTAGCTACCGGGAGCTGGTGGACCTCGTCGCTCTCCGGCGGCAGCAGGAGGCTGCTGTGGGAGCCGTGTGAGTGATCGGCCCTCCGTCTGAGCGTCAGCGGCGCGTCTGGGTCAGCTGACCGACACCGGCGCTCCTCGCTGCTCCTCTGCAGGGACTCCATGTCGAGGCTGGAGGTCAGCAGCTCGTCGTAGGAACCCTGGGCCATGATGTGACCCTGGAAGACACACAAAAAAACCCCATCACACGACCGGTAAAACAGGGGATGCCGCCACACACCGAGGAGGACACCGACCTCCTTGAGGACCACGATCTGGTCGGCCTCCTTCAGGTACTGCAGCTGATGCGTGACCAGGATTCGAGACTTGTTCTTCAGCAGGCCACAGATACACCTGAGGTAAAGCATGTTAATGTATAACCATCCAGACATCCTATTTCCCCTGTTAAAGGTGTTTTTTATAGTATGTGTTCCAGCACTCACTGTTCAAAGAGGTGCTTCCCGACCTCGGCATCCACGGCACTCAGCGGGTCGTCCAGGAGGTAGACGTCTGCATCCTGATACACAGCCCTGACAACACACAAACCCATGTTAGTGGAGTGGATGCAACCCAACGTGTTGCCCCCCGTCCTCCCACCTCGCCAGGTTGACGCGAGCCTTCTGCCCGCCACTCAGCGTGGCCCCTCGGTCCCCGATCGGGGTCAGGTCTCCGTCCGGGAGCAGCTCCAAGTCCTGCACATGGAGATGCATTCTGGGTAGTGAAGATGTGGCTTTTTGACGTCGAAAAATATGAGGAATAAGACTGAAAAATATGTATCTCTGGTGGTCCACCAGAGGGCGACCTTCCATTAGATCTCACCCTCTTTAGAGCGCAGGCTCTCAGGACTCTGTCGTACTTCTGGGGGTCCAGCTCCCTCCCAAACAGGACGTTACTGCGGACCGTTCCGGGGAACACCCAGGGCTGCTGGGCGGCGTAGCTCAGCCGACCTCCGACCTTCAGCATTCCAGTGTCGCGCGGCAGCTCTCCCAGGATGGCGCTCAGCAGAGACGACTGGTGGGGAAAGTGGATTCCACGGAGTTAGCGAGGTGGATAATGTGGTTTCTGTGTCGGCCCTCAGACTGTACAAAAGCAGGGCGAAGGCCATCAGAAGTGAGGCGCTAAACAAGTGTAACGACCTTTCCGGCTCCCACTGGGCCGATCACAGTCAGAAGGTGGCCGGACTTCACCGTGATGGAGATGTTCTGCAGCGAGGGAGCGTCTGAACTCTGACAGGAGAGAGAAAAACACCCAACTTTCTGTCTGGAATATGTATAACACATGTCATATACAGTGTTTAAGGCTGGAAGATTCACCTTCTCCCAGTAGCAGGTCAGCTTCTCCATCTCAAGCGAGTTTTCATCCTTTTCATCCAAAAGCCGTCGACAGTCTTTTTTCTCAATCTCCTCCAGCAAGAGAAATTCCTGGAGGTGAGGGGGACACGCCTTTACAGAGAGTGACAGGTTTATGTACATTTTTATATCCGGGAGCAGAAGCACATTTCACCACGAGATGTACTGGTTTAGCAGGTAGAGCTTCAGCACCATTTACTATAGTTACAGTCTGCTTTTATAATAATATGCTGTAATCCATAACAGCAAACCAAATGACCTCAATCCTGCGGATGCTGACCAACGTCTCCGACAGCTTCTCGACGGCCAGCGGGAAGAAGAGGGCGACGGTGAGCTTGATGGTCCCGTAGAGGGAAACGGTGACGAACACGCTGCTGGCCGAGACGCGGTTCCCCAGCAGGACGTAGGCCGTGAAGGTGACGAAGACGATGATCTTGCTGCTGGCGAAGAAGGACGCCATGTTGAGTCCGCGCAGGTAGGAGCTCCTCAGTATCTGACCGATTTCTTTCCTGGGAATAGAAGAGGAGACTGAATCTCCACTGGGAAACAGATGTAGGCTAACTGTTGTGTCATCTGTTCCTGCTGAGTGTGACTGTGAAGGAAGGGTTGTTGTTTTTGGCACGGAGGCTTCATGTAGACCTGCAGCTGCAGCCTTGAAAAACCTCCCGAGAGTTCAGTCCGGCTATTTCTGGAATTCATGATTTGGCGCAAAGTTCTTCACAAATTATCCATTGACTCCCAGCAAAAGTTATTGATTTATTGATGCCGTTCATCCATTTAATCCCACTGAGAGCATTTAAGTTCACTCTTTAAGTTAACGTCTAAATGTGACTTCAGAAGTGTTTCCATCGGTCATTTATTACACGACACCAACCTCCTGGACCTCCAGCACTGACTGGAAAAGGTCAGTGAGGTCAGTGTGTAAGGAATGTAGAACAACTCGTCATTCTCACCTTCTGACTTCAGTCACCAGAGCCGAGAAGGGCTTCTCCCAGGCGTACATCTTGATGATCCTGATGCCCGACACCACTTCGTTCATGATGCGGATCCGGTTGTCGGTCAGGACCGACGTTTTGCTCCTGCAGGGAAAAAACATCAGGGATCAAAAAAATAAAAAAAACTGACCTGGACATGTTTCTCCTTCTCCCGTTATCTTGTTCCCCACCTGAAGATGCCGAAGAGCTTTCCAAACCAGGTCTGCACGGGCATCATGAGGGCAACGACCGCCACGCCCGCCAGACACGAGGGTCCGATCTCGGCCCAGAGGAGACCCACCACCACCACCCCTTGAAGAGGGCCCAACCACAGGTAGTGCAGGTTGAGTGTGATCTAGGGACGGGAGCATACAGGAGGTTATCACCATTAAAAACACATTTTTATTTCCCTGCAGGAGAAGACTCACCTCATCGAAGCGATTGACGTCGTTTGAAAGCAGGTTGACTATTTGCCCGGTGGTCGTTCGCCCCATGGAGTCCCTGCTGAGGCGGAGAGCCTGGCGGGAGACATGTCACCTGGTTAGTACGAGCGAGCGCGACCCACGGCGTGTGTTTCTGAGCCCGCGGGATGCTCGCTGACCTTCCTGTAGATCATGTGACACATGGCCACTCTGATCTTCATGCCTGTCCGTTGGACGCGGTAGTAGTAGAGGTGTTGGAGGACGGTCAGGCCGAAGGTGGAGAGGGACATGGCGGCGGCGTAACAGTAAACCGTGGAAAGGCTGCTCTGGTCCTCCGGGTCGTAATTCTCAAAGTAGAGGATGACTTTGCCAAGAAGAAGAGGCTGGAGAACTTTGATCGCCTCCTTTGTGACGAAGAGGGGAGAAACTTCATTACAAACACTGTGATTTGATCCAAAACTAAAGGTTGGATATGTGGCAACGTACCAGTGAGAATAATAACAACCCGGGCACGGCGAAGGACTTCCCATAGCAGCCGACGAGAACCCTCCGGAGTTTGGGCTTCCAGAGTTCTTTAGCAGCCTTTCTGACTTCACGCTGCCAAAACCTGCAGCAAAGAAAACGCAGCATTCATTTGTTTGGTGCAAACAGATTTGAATAATATTCCATGTCACAATTATCCTGCAAAAAGAGGTGGGAAAACACTATAATAATCTTTATTTTGTTTTATTTAATTATTTATTGAACATGTAAAAAAAATAAATAATACAAATTAAGTTAAAAAACACTTTTCTGGTCCTACCCCCTCTTATTTTTTATAATTATTTATAGTTATTAATCATAAACAGATGATAGTGAGGTGGACAAAATGTTGCAAAGTTGCTCATGCCCATGAAACGTTAAACATTAAAGTACTGCTACACCAACACAGTACATTTTAACTGATTAACATGTACCTTATTATACATGATGTACTAATCAAGGAAATTACAGTGACTTCTCAGAATTCAAGGTGCATTCTTCCAAAACATCTCCAGGCCTTGAATACTTCATTCCCAAATGTCATGACTTGTCTGTGTGTTGTATATAAAGACTTTTGGCAGCGATCCAGTAATGAGGTACCTGTGTAGTTCCTCCCCCAGTACTTCAGACTGGTCCTCCGGGAGAACGCTGTACATGTCGCTCTCCTCCAGCCTCCGTTTGTGGCCGAGCTGCAGCAACGGCATCACCCAGCTGAAACACAGCCAGGGTGGAGATGAACCAAAAACACCTGGATTTTAACATTAAGTTTGCTTTTTTTCTTAATGCAACGCACGGCCACTAGAGGCGCTCACACCACTGGTGTTTGTGTACTTGCAAACTGCTCGTGCATAGGCAAGAAATATGAACTCAATGCACGTTTTCATCCATATTTGTTGTATGTTTAGAGAATTTTAGGAAATGTGCTTTGCTGTGCATTGTCACAGCCTTATTTTATCTAATAATCTTAAATAAAATCTTTGGCAAATCTGTGTTTTAGGCATTATTTAATCCAAACAATAAAAAAAAATACGACTGGCTAAATTGCAAACTTATTTATGAAGATGGTTTCGCAACAATAAATAACACATTTTGCTGTTGCATCAATAAATATAACTTAAAGTACATATATTGCTTTGAATATGAAACGAGTGTAGTTCAAAGACAGGAACATATGGTAGGATTAACTTTATATTAAACTTACTCACCACACAAAGACCCGGGAGAGGAAGCTGGCAGAGGCCAGCGGGGTATTTGCCACCCTTTCTTTACGGATATCCATGATTACTAGGAAGTCTCTTCCACCAACACCAACCTTATGAAAGCTGTTTGCGTTTCCAGTCGCTCGAGGCAAGAGAGCTACGTCATCACGTCACCGTATACGCATGAGTTTACTTCAAGCCTAACAACAATGGCGCCTTAATATAGTTAGTTCGGCTCGCTTTCTAACGGACCACCGGTGTTAAACCCACGTAAACGACAACAGAAGACCGACTCGGATGCGTTTGCACACGTGCCGCGGTAGAATGCGGATTTACGAGCGGTGCCTGAAGGCAGCACGTGCGGAACGCGTTCAGGTGGGACGCGCGGAGAGTTTTGTTCCGCAGTACTTACTGTACACTCATGTTAACACATGGGAATATTAAACCACAGTTTATGTGTCATAAAGGCTGCTTCACCAAATGAGTCTCTATGAAATCATGATAAAGATGCGTTTAAAGTCCCCGGGAAACGGAAATGTATGCGCGGCGTTAAGTTATACGGTGTTTATATTAAGTCCGACGCATGTGATTGGTCCTCTAAACGTTGGGCGGGCTGAGCTGGATAGCAAGAGATCATTGGTTGCTACTGGTTTACATGAGCATAATATATACGTCGTTTTACAGGAAGAAAGACTGAACTTTTGAGACAAAAAGTGGAGATTGGAGATCAAATTGATTCATACATATTGTTGGAATATGATCTAAACGGGTTAAAGAAGACATTGAAAATGACTGAATGCTGTATTATTATGTCTGTTAGGATTAGAGATAAATGTCGCAATGTGTACTTTTTATTCAGGGTGCGTTTGCTGTTCCCCAAGACCACCACTAGAGGGCGGTGGGAGCCCAGTTATACTGTATAATGCTCTGATGGAGAGGATGATCAGGCAGCTGCAAGTGAAGCTCAAATAGAAAACATGTTTAAATATTAATATATTTGTCACACTGTTTGGATAAAAGAGTAGCTGCCTGTTTAAGTATGTTTAAGTATTAATCTACGCTGCAATTCAATAAACAATAAAAGGGAAAAGAGCACTTTTCATATGAGGCAACGCCACATTACAGATACAAAGAATGCTAAGACAAAAAAAATCTCAGAGTCCTAACTGCAAGACTTGGAGCCGGATATCTCCACTGACCGAGTTGTGCTCTGGAGTGCGAGGCTCCCTCCGTCCGTCTACTGCTGCATCCTGGGGCCCCAGCTGTTGCCGTGGCGCATCTTGTTTACACCAGGGGCCAAGGCTGCGTTTGACCTAGTTGCTGAAAAAAAAAAAAAAAAAAGCCCAAGAGGCAAAGTGGAGAGCAGACGACGACACGTAACAGACTTGGGGAGAAGAAAGGAGCGGTTCGGCCACAGACGTGACATTTTGTGTATCAATATAGGAGACGTGTGTTTCTTCCAGATAAGGATGTTTTATTAGGTTGAGTGATAAAACTTCTGTTGCTGTGAATGTGTTCTTCTCGACTGTTGAGAAAGAGAGCATGTCACGACACACACACAAGTACATCTATACTTATGAGGACCCTCGTTGGCATAATGCGCCCTTAGAACCAGCACTTTAAAACTCTTAACCTTCAGTCCTTTAATGTCCTCGTTTTACCAAAGTGTCCTCCCAATGTTCGAACGTTGGTCCTCACAAACATAGACAAACACAACCGTGTCTTTTAGCAGCTTCCAGTCAGTGAGACGGTGTGTGGAGTCCCATTTATCCTCCCAGTTGTGTGAAGTCCCACCTTCATAATCCAACAGAGAGAGGGCGGCGAGGCAGCGGCTGTCATTGGCTGCCTGCGTCCTGAGTCCCGCCCTCGTTCTGCGGTAAACTGAGTAGCTCCCGGATCCTCTGCATGTCCTCGTTTGTCTCCTCGGCCTGAACGCTGACGTCCAGGTCTCCGATCAGCTCGTCCGTCAGGTTCAGACGGGCCGACCTTGAGTGTTGGGCAACATCAGGGTTACGACACAAACTTGTTTTGGTTTTTTTTAAATATCCCACGAAAGCATAAATATCATATCTCACCATTCTGTGAGGCGGAGCTCATAAAGCTCCCGGCGCTCCCTCCTCCTCCTCTCTCTGGCCGTTTCTCCTGAGACCGACTGCATGCTGACGATCAAAGCCCCGGTGGGAATCCTGTGCAGAAGTCATGGAAATGATCAGATTAGTTTAATTGCATCAGAACACAATGAATATCACAAGATGCAGCTCCATTAATTGCTAAGTTATCTATATACTAAATTCGTCTTATAAAACCCTGGCCTCCGGCTCCACCCCTTCCTTCCCATCACACCTCTGCCCGGGCATGAGCCTGATTCTGGGGTGAGATCTGGAGCGTGATGTGCTTTCCGATTAACTGCCTGCTTTCATTTCCCCCTCCTCTCCGCCGCCGCGACTGCACCTGGCACAGCCGGGGCCGAGGCTGTTTGCACACATCAAATGCTCCAGGTGGCTGGTCACTCAGGCAGACAGCGAGAGGAGGAAGAGGAGGAGGAGGAGGAGGGGGATGATGGGGGCATGGAAGCCAAGAGGAGAGCGGACTAAAGCGGAGCCAACATGGAGCCGACGAGCGCAGAGACAATCCAAACCAGCCCTTCCAGTCTGTTACACCGTCCAACACCTCGCACTTCATCTCCATTACACAACCGCATTCAAATCTGCTCGTGGCGCCGCGCAGTCAGCCGAGTGGCCAGTGGGACGAGGGGGGGAGGGGGGGGGGAGGGAGGTCCAGATCAGACCGTGGTAGATGGCGATGAGAGGCTGGAATAACAGACATGGTATAAATGGAGAGGGGCAGCTGCTGCCTTGGCCTGCCTCCTTGCTCTTGTACCCAAAACATGGCCCTCTGCAGCGCACATGAGTCCCTCTGGCACCGAGAGTTGGAGGTGGGGGGGTGGGGGGGGGGGTTCAGCTGGGCGACAGAGGGTTGCTGGGAGGGGCACAGCTGGCTGCCAGAGAGCTCACCGCTCTCAAGCACATGGGCATGAACGTGGGCACGGGCAGATGATGAAAACCCTCGGCAACTTTGAATGACTGGCTGCTCGTGGAAGCCGAACCTTACCCAAGCACTGCTCCGATGATCGATCCCGCCACCAGGCCGCCCAGACCCAGGTTCAGTCTGAAAAGGCCTCCAGTCACAGCTGGGAGACGAGAAAAGACTCATTATTGGGATCGAGTTGCTGCCGGAGATCACATTCATCCCAAAACATCTTAGTGAAAAGCAACCTGGACGGCCTCGCGCGTCCTGCTGACGCTGGTTTAGTGTACAGAGTGATCGATGATCGGGCTCCGCCCCCCATCAAAAGAGGTCATATCTCAGCTGATGTCGGTGACTGAGTTCTCTGTTAGAGCAATAAACTTTCGGAGCTCCGGGGCAAAGTTCAAAGTTCAAAGATTTTCAAATTCTCGATGAAAGCGAAGCCAGTTAATATCAAGCAGACTGAGGACACGTCTGAGGACACGTCTGAACAGAGATTACATTCTATCACGGTGCCGGCCGATTCTACCGTCCACTATCACTAACAGTGCATTTTAATGCTGTATTATCAACCAATCACACCTCTTTAAACGAGTCATGTGTCATATCCAGCAGCTTGAGAAGCTTCCAAAATCAGAGGATTCTGTTTTCTACACAATATAAATCACATTTCCTGGAATTCCTTGTTTTATTAATTATTTTATGGGCAGTGAGACGACAGGGGATTCGATTGGAGTCGTAGGAGGCGATGGCCCTCGGCCACAGGTGAACCGAGGTCGACGCCCCGGCAGACTGTCCTTGCAACGCATGAAATTTTTGCTCAAGATAAATATTTGAGGGATCAACTGGTCTGTGTGTGCTCTGGGGGAGTGAACAGGGTTGAGGTTAGGATAGAGTCGAGTCTGAACCCTATGGTTCATGAAAAATCTGGTACGACTGTAATTAATCCTCTGGTGGACAAAACCTGGTTCACGTTTACATCATCGGACAGGAATGAGTTCATTCCCAGGGCTGACCGGCAGAGAAATCTATGAGTATGTAAACCCGATCGATCCCAGAGATTGTGAAGTCCTGGATGAATAAAAAGGTTTTAAAAAAAGCGTGACTCACCTCCAGCTGCAGCATAATGGCTGAGGGTGTACTTGTCTCGGTACACAGACAGCCCTGTGCTGACGGTGCTGAGGAGGGAACACAGACAGCTGAGCAAAACATTTAAGGTATTGAATATAATCAAATTAATACATAATCTAATGAAGTACCAGGACAGAGACTCCCAGATCTCTGTCCTTTTAGGCTGAAAACAGCTGCCAATGCATTATTTTATTATACCGTTAGATTAGATTTTTTCATTTTGGTGTCTAAAGTGTGTCTTTGCTCCCGTGTGACTCCTGCCTGTTTGTCCAGGGGAGAGGGGGCGTGTCCTGCCTCCTACTAACCATGGAGAATCACCTCACCTCAATCAACCCCAAAATAGCAGAATCTCGTGAAGTTAAATACAATGTGTTCACGTTCAACTGGATTAATTCATTAGTCTGGGCTTCGTTTACTTACTTGAATAAGGTGACAAACGCAGCCACTCGCCAGCTCCATCTCCATCCATATCGGACAAAACCCCGGATCGCTGCATTGTGGGCCGAGCGCTGAATCAGACAGACAATCAGAAGGTTGCTGCTGTGTCATCCGAGTTTAATATTATTTATTAAAATGTTCCCAGGAGTGCAGTCATTCAACAAAAGGTTTAAAGTCACACGCACATCCCTATATAGGCCACTTCCTGCCACTTACCACCGCGTCCACTCGGCTGGTGTAGATTTCCGCCTGGCTGAGTTGGATGTAGCGCTGCCTGGCGTGGCGAGCTGCTGGCAGGCCTCCGTAGAACAAGCCCGCTACCGCGGCGACCACGCCGCTCTTTATCACGTTGGTCAGCTCCTCTGGGTGCCGCTGTGTCGCACTGCAGGGAGACAAAACCAACTCAGTGCCGAGTATTCCTCATCTTTTGACTATTACTCTTTGGGCTGTTGGGTTACGAGCACACAAGACAGAGGGGCGAAGAAGCTTGGACATTGAGAGAGAATAGAAAGAGGGAGGAGAAACAGAAATACCAACTCTGTGTCAAAGAGGTCCTTGATACGATCCCATCCTGAATCGGGGAACTCTGGCTTGCCTATGTTGCGTGGCATGGTGCTGGGAGAGGGGATGGGTGCAGGACTGGTGGTGGTGGAGGAGGAGGGCATCTGTGCAGCAGCCACATCAGCTGCGTGGACCCTGGGGAGCAGGAAGCAGAAGGATGGAGGCCTGGCGCTCTGGATGAGGCCCCGCAGTAGGCCGGTGCACAGCGCGCCCCGAGGGAGCGAATCTGGCCCCGGTCTCTGAGGGGCGACGCCCGTTCTGTCCCGTGGATGCATCTCGCTTCGGCAGGCTGGAGAGGCAGAAACACATGGCGATGGGTCGGGATGCTACACACTCTCCATCCTCAAAATGAACAGCTTTAAGGCAAATGCAATGCTGGCAGGCTGTCTAACGTGGCAGCTGTTAAATGGCGTGGCCCTATCAAAACACACTGGGCACACAAGCAGACTTTCAGGGGAATGTTGCTTTATTGCCTTCAGAATGAGGCATTGATGTTTAATGCAGTGCTGGGACCCTCGGGTCCTCTGAGTGTGCTGGCTTATTCAGGGTCAAAGATCAACACAGAGAACAGCTGATCTTCACAAAGTTATCTGTAAGAATGCGGAAAAGCCACCCAATCATAATATGACTGAAAGTCTGCCATTTGTTCCTTATCATGTACTTTTGTTTAAGTATATCCTTTATATCTTAAATTGTGTCATGTGAATTTAATGTAAACAAATGTCCATTCAGGGTTTAATCCCTGCTGCTAGCTGGTTTGGGCTGTGTTAACTTGAAATGGGCATTTGTTAATACCAGTGCGCTCTTATAAAACACATTTCTGACTACATGTCTGTAACATAGACAGTTACGTCACCTGTAGCCATGCTTATGTCTTGAAAGTCAGCTCAAATCAAACCTCACGTCAGACTGACTTCCAATGCTGTTAGCTAATTAAGCTAACAGCGTTTACACTATGACGGACACGCCCATTTTTGTTTGGTTAAAACTACATTTCAGTGGTCTGCGTACGTTCATTGGTGGTTGAAAAACTACAGTATAGACAGAGTACATCCTTTAGTGTAAACTTAAATACAGTCTGTCCGATAATGGGAGCCTTAGCGTTGACACTTAGCATGCTATTAGCTTCTGTCGTATGAGGGATTTAAACAGCTTACCAGCATGCAGCGCGGTAATTCTCATGTATTAACGATGTGTTTTGTGGTTCACCGTATTTTACTACGCGTCTACATTTCTATTCTTCATAGTTGTCCTTGTGCAGTCCTGTTTCTCATCAGTGACGTTCCAACAGCCGGTGTTGTGAACTTCGACCCCCCGCTAGACGCTAAGCGGATGTGAGAACAGCGCCGCCAGTGGTCGGAGGACAGAACGACTACGCTGCACCACTTTACACATTCAGAGCCGAATCTCTTACAAACCAAACTGTTTATTGGCATAAAAACAAGAATGTCACACAAACCACACAACCAACATACTAATAGACCATCCTTTGTAAAAAAAAAACAAAAAAAACAAAATCTGCTTGTTCACAGTTCAATGAGAATACTACAACATATTCAACATGATGCTGTCAACTCTACATCATCTGTCTAACACCAAGACACGTTATTTTCAAAAGGTAAAAACACAACTACGTACTTGTCATTATTGCATAAAGTTGGCACTTAGTGTGGAATGAAACGTGAGATGATTTTGTGCTACACGGATTTTGCAGTAATGAAAGGGCTGCTGCAGTTTCCTCAGTTGGCCAGCAGAGGGGAGTGCCGCCCCACCAACAACAGATCACATTAAATCTTTTTGCCCATTACTTCAAAAACAGGGTTCCTGCACGTTTCCAATTTTTTTTTAAACATATACAAAAAGGCCAGATCGTGAAACCGCAGGTATGCCTTCCATGTGGTGCATATTTAATATTCAGGAATTCCTTCCAATACAATGAACTGCATTAAATATGTAACAGCATGGTCACTAGTATTATTATCGGTAAATCCTTCGTGGACATTTGAGCAACAGTCAACGTTACACTTCAAGTATCTAAAGGGTTTAAGGTTATCCACAACTGGATATGAAATATCAATATGTTCCATATTAAATCCTTGTTTATGTTTCCCTGGTAACCACATGTTTCGCGCTACAATCGCTTATTGGACCAGAAAGTGATCAATGACTCAGCATTGGCGTTCACAGCTCCTAGTGACACTTAAAGGCAGAGTCAATGCATTAAACTACACCGATGACTGTTTAACAGTGAGCTGTTGCTTGTGAGGCGATTACATTTATTATCAAGTATCTCCCTCCACTACAGCTGCCCGTGTTCTGCAGAGTCTCACTCTCACAGCTCCGTCCTGCTGGGTCTGTGGACGATCTGGTTGTAGTTGGCCTTCCTTGTGGGTTTGTAGGTGAGAAGATGGCTAAACTCAGTGAGGAGCCTCTCCCAGTAGCAGGAAACGTCTTGCATCCGCAGGTGGTCGAGGATGAACTCCTTCCCCCTGTGGGGAGAGTCAGGCACAAAGTCAGGCACATTTGTTACAGTTCATTTCCAATCAAACTCCATCATAATGTATGGCCCGTTACCTTGAGGCAATCTCCTGTGCAATGGCATCGTTCTCTTTGACAAACTGTAGTAGTTCCCTGAGGAGACAGATCGTCGTTTAGCACACCTCATCAGGTTTTTAAGAGTATAACGCCATCACGTGTATTTCTTTGAAGCAGACAAACATTCATAAGACTATAAAAGTATGGACATGAAAGTCAACTTCACAAGTAAAGACAATAAAACCAGAAACCGGAAACCGAGGTACCTGACGTCAGAGAGGTCCTGCTTGACGGGGATGTAGTGGACCCAGGGCTGGAGCTGAGGGTAGAAGAACTCCAGCCACTCGTCCCCCACATGAAAGACCAGGGAGCCGCAGAGGAAGAGATGTTTCAAGCGGAAGCTGGCTGCCACGCCTCGGAAGTTAAATAAATATCTGCAAAGATCAGAACGAGGGGAGGACGTGATGCGACGGCACAGATAAATATGATGTTGATTTGAATAGGGATGCTTGTTCTATTCCTTCTACCTTACTTGTATTTGCAGTGATCGACAAGTGGGATCTCTTCAGCCGGGGGTCTCCCTAGTGTGTCCTAACACAGACAGAAAAACACGGGTTGCTATAGTTAACGCAGAGGCAGACTTCAGAATTGTTATATATGGATAGTAGTTTCAGTGTGGACTGACCCTCTCAGACTTCCAGGCCTGGTTTTTCGTGTACTCTGCATCCACCAGCTGTGGAGCTTCTCTGGACAGAAGAATCAGAGGGTCGCGCTCCGGACTGGTTCTGTCAAAAAGACAGAGAAGAGAATGACAGCCACTTTATTATACGTCTGAACTTTGCAGCCAACTGTGGTAAAGAAGACAGCTGAGTAGAAAACATGATGAAAACATGTGTAAGATGCCATGAAATTACTGACCTGGAGCCTCTGAAGAACCCTTTGGACTCTTTCTTCTTCCACGGCGACTGTGCCGCAGACCTACCACAACACATCACATGGATGAGGCACACTCAAATGACACACTTCATCGGCTACGGCTAAATCCATCCATCTAAACCCTACTTTTTAAGGTCGTCCCTCATCAGATCCCATCTTCCCAGTCCAGTGGGGTAAATGGGCCACACAGCGGGCCCTCCTTCCCAAAAAGTCCACGCGGGGTACATGATATCCTGGTAGTCTGCCGTCTATACTCAAATCAAACAAACACGTCTCAAAACCAATGCATTTAATAAACATCTGTTTGTGTTTTTCTGTGTGCCTCGAGTCTGACCTTACTGAAAGAGAACACAGGCAGGGTTGGCTGCACCCAGTTGGGGACTTGAGGGTAATCCCTGACGTTTACCACCATCTCAAGGTCGGGTAGCCTGTCTATCACCTCCAGGATGAAATGCTCCACCCCGCTGCACCTGGAAACAAGATATATATGTTGCATACATCAAGAGTATGTGAGGAACAACGTGCTGAATCGGCAGACTCTTACCTGGCAGGAAACATGCAGTTGTGTTCCCTGTACAGCTTGTGCCCAATGATCTGGTAGTGGGTGCCCACCCCTCTTTGAACAGTCGCAGCCATGACGTCCGCAGAGATCCCCTCTTTAAAGGGCAGCAGGTCATCTTGGAGGACACTGACAATAAACCGGTAGTGGCAGAGGATCAAGTTCACATAAAAGGAAGCACTAAAAAAAGGAAGTTGATCATGGAAACTGAGTTACATAGAGGAAAAGCAGAGACCCACCTTAGATGGCAGCTACAGTTGACGGGGTTGCACGGAGTGTACACTTTAACAGCATCAGAAATCTTGTCTCTGATCTTCTTCCACGGTTGTCCTACAAATAAATGGTACATGGTGTCAGAATAGTATTGTGAAAGAGCTACGGGTCTAGTGAGTCAGCTTAACTGTCCTGAAAGGAGCTCAAACGTGCTGCATTTATTTTATTCAGTTTCCCAAATCATGACTCTGCAGAATAAAATATACTGGTCCGTTTATCTGCCTGAATAATAATAATAATACTGTCAGGGAAGCAGCCGAACACTCGTGCTAATGTTAGCCTACCTGTTGCCAAACCACGCCCAGCCTCATTTAATATCCTCAATAATACACAAGTTATTTTATGTTATTGTGAGCGACACTTCTCACCACAATTCATTAAGTTAGCACAGTTAGCTTCGCGGAGTTAGCTCGGAGGCTAGTCAGCTAGCTCGTGAAGTGATGAATGACTCCCAACGTGAAAAGTTACCTCAAGTGGGTGCGGCGAAACTAAACGCGGCAAAGTCACACAAACACCTTTAAATGTGGTTCAAGAGTCGCGTTTGTTTAAATGTGTTTTACCTGACACGGGAACAAAACAAAGAACACAAACTTGCAACGGTATTAAAAACCTCCACAGCCAGAAGCGCTCCATGTTTCTCTCTTTCCTCTAGCTCCGTCTGTCTGAGGAGGAGAAACAAAGCGGCGCTCTGGGATCTGTTACTTCGGGCTGAACGCGGTCATTACGGTAATGCGCACAACGAAATTAATTCACGTTACCGTAACATTTTAAAAGATGCTCCCCACAAAATCTGGTTTAACATTCACATTGTGTCTGTCAAAATAAATTAATCAATTCTTCATTAATTTCATACTCATGAAATTGTTGGAGTCCTGACAGTTCCTTTGTTCTTATTTCTGAGTTTATGCCAAGGACATGGATGATTGCTTGTTTCACAGTCAAGGAGGGGAAAGTAAAGGAGCAACAGAAAGAGAGACCCTCCTGGGAGTTTTGCGTCAGTAATCCGAAGTGACGAGAGAGGAGGAGACAGGAGACAGGCAGAGAGGGAGAGATATAGAGAGGAAATAAGGATACTTGTGAGAATTTCATATTTGCTCGAGACGTAATAGAGATCAAATCTAGATGAGTTTTAGAAAATCTCCTTTGTGTGGTGTATTTCGTACTCTTCAACTTGGGCCTTGAGAGGTTCTTTGATTTCCCTGCAAACCTTATCCTGGCCAGCAAACTCCTCCACAAGCAATGCAGCAACTCTGGCTCTCTCTTCTGTCTGGCCTTTGCCTCCGCCTGGTTTTCCTCTGCAGTGCCGAGGAGGGTCTCGAGTTCCCCAACTTCGACGGGAAGGACAGGGTGCTGGACATCAACGAGCGCAACTTCAAGAAGGCTCTGAAGAGATACGACATGCTGTGCCTGTTCTACCATGAACCACTGCCGGCCAACAAGGGCCTGCAGAAGCGGTTCCAGATGACAGAGTTGGTGCTGGAGGTGAGGGATCAGGTCTAGACCGGTAGACAGCTATTTAAAAAAAATACAATTATATCACTTGAATGACTTGATCATTTAATGCAATGATTGTAAATGTTTTGTGATATTTTGTGATCTATTACATTTTCTTTCACGCGATTCGTAAAAGCCTTGGGTATCAATGAAATATTGCCACTTAAAATATATATGCTGTTCTAATTTTTCCTTCACCCGAATGAATGAAATATTACTTTGACTTATGAAATACCTGCAAAAACTGATTTTAGTGCTTATTAGCCAATGTAAGCATGCCACACATCAGCATTGTGTCGTCTCATAAATGGCCCAAACAACCAGCCAGATGTTAAAACTGTTGGCAGTAAAGTGGAGAAGGATTCCCAGCCGTCACACGTTTTTACCTGCACACTCCAAACTGGCAAGCCATGACTTTAATCCCATTATATGCCCTCCTCTGGGGGCCACATGTATCCAGGGATTTTTCTAGGTCACCCTGTTAATTATAGCTCGCTCCCAAAACTCTTTACTATCTGGCCGTGAACTAGAAAGGAGTAGCTCTTGCATCCATCTCCTCCTTATAAAACAGTATGGGTAACGGGGAGCTATGCTGGAAACGCATTCAGCTAAACGGAAGCTGTATTTCTACATCTGACTTCCTTCGCCAAGCTGAAAGGGAAGCTCTGACTCTCAGCACAACAATGTGTTGACGATGGCAGCTCAAATACACGGAGCAGAAGGTGCCGAGCTGAATGCAGAGTAGAAGGAGTCTCTCTATAATCCTGAAGGTGACTTCAAGTTGGAGTTTTAAAACACGGAATATAATTGCAATGTTAACTCTGGGCTCCTCGTCTCTGCTGTGAATGAGACACCAATCAGAAGGTGTGTTCACACCAAACATGAGGTGAAAATTTGCACACACACCTTAAGAGCACACAGCAGTGAGGCGATGTGAGGGGAAGATGCAAGTTGCTTGTTACCCTCTTCATCCCCTGGTAGGAGTGCAGGGCCAGAGAGGTGTTGGTCTAGTCTGCCTGACCCATTGATCCTGACTGAGGCTTCTATTAGTTAGAATCTATACCTATAAGCGATCAGAGGCTCTCCTGTCTGTGTTGATAAGCCCATGACGCTGTCCATGGTGCTGAATCTGTAATAGGCCTTTTCCCCGTCATCCATAACTGTACTTATGGTTCCGTTCTATTTAGTGTTAAGTCATGTCCATGTTTCTGTGTGATCACCCAGCTCACAGCTCAGGTCCTGGAGAACAAAGACATCGGCTTCGGGATGGTGGACTCCCAGAAGGACGCCAAAGTCGCCAAAAAACTGGGTAGGACTCATGGACAAATGTTTTTTTTTGACTTCACATTCCCCAAACAGGAATAGACTTTACCTATTATGGCAATGGTTGCTACTTCTCTCTGAAGCCCTGAAAGTCATAAAGCTGCTGTCTCTTCAGGTCTGGAGGAGGTGGGCAGCTTGTATGTCTTCAAGGACGACCGTGTCATTGAGTTTGACGGGGAGCTCTCGGCCGACACGCTGGTGGAGTTTCTGCTGGACGTGAGTGAAAAACTGCTATTTAAAATAAATAAATATTATTTGAATGCAGTCGTCAATCTTCGATACTGATTAATTAACCGCGAGTGTCATGACGAGGATATATATATATATATATATATATATATATATATTATTTTTTAAACTTTATTTTATTAGTGGCTTGTTTTAATGTTTTTTTTTATGTTTTATGTAAAGCACTTTGAATTGCTCTGTTGTTGAAAGGTACTATTCAAATAAAATTGCCTTGCCTAGTCAGCTAGCTAGCTAGCTTAGCACAGCAGGGAGAACAACTAGCCTGGCTCTGCCTGAAGGTTAAAACAAATAAAATATTTTATTTATTTACATTATATACCTTTTTAGAGATTATTCAACGCAAACTAAAACAGCACTCAGACTACACACAACTCAAGGAGGCAGGCTAGTTATTCCCCCCTACGCTACGCCATGCTAACAGGCTGCTAGCTGTTCCAGTGAGAATGACTTACCTGAACCATACCGCCCCCTAGGTGTTGGAGGACCCAGTGGAAATGCTCAACAGCGCCATGGAGCTGCGAGCCTTCGAGAGAATGGAGGAAGACATCCGCCTCATCGGCTACTTCAAGGGAGAAGATTCCTGTTAGTTTACGACTAGCGTTAGCATTAGCACACGTGATGAGTGTGTCAGGGTATAAAAAACAAACATCCACTCACATTTCTCCCCTTAAGTTGCCTCACCGCATCCCCCTGATGCTAATGAGGAACCTGATTCCAGACTGGCACTCTCACCCGGTCCCACGGGAGCCTTTAAATAGCTTCTCTCTAATAGGTCAAACTGCAATTATAGTTCCTCTCACAGAAAAAGTGAAGAAGTGAGACGGGGGAAGATGCTATCTGGTGGGATATTACGCTGGCATGGGGTTTTATTATGGAGCCTATTTCTGCCCAGTGATTGGTTGGTCCTCAGCTGTGACCTTGTTGGTCGCAGAGCCAGGAGCGTTACAAGCCTATAAAACTGTACCGAGGGAGACTTTGTTACTTGAGCTGGGTGATGATGGGGAATTGAATGAAGCGAGTCTGATCACATATTGTAGGTGATGAAGTTCGGTTGCTCTAATTCTCTCTCCCCGTCTCCCTTTTTTACCTCAGACTACAGAGCTTTTCAGGAGGCCTCGGAGCGTTTCCAACCTTGCATCAAGTTCTTTGCCACGTTTGAGAAATCTGTAAGTGCTGCTTGTGTTCATCAGATCCACCCGTCGCTCCTCCACAGTCCAAATATGGTCACTTCATTCACTGGTTGTAAAAATCCCAAGATGACGACATCCAAATGACTTTAGATGCTAAATATGAAGCTACAGAAAGCTACAGAAGTTTGTTAGCGTAGCTTAGCATAAAGCCTTGAAACATGGGGAAATTATTATATCCTCCACCCGCCTGTTTTATGTTCCAGGTCGCCAAACATCTCTCACTCAAGATGAACGAGGTGAACTTCTACGAGCCGTTCATGGAGGAGCCGGCCATCCTGCCGGGCAGACCGCTGTCGGAGATGGACATCGTGGACTTCGTCAACCAGCACAGGAGGTGGATTAGACCTGTTTCCAGGGTTGTTTCCACGCTGCTGAAGCCTGGTTAAATGTGATGTAAATGTGCTCTCTGCAGGGCCACTTTGAGGAAACTCCGGGCGGAGAACATGTTTGAAACATGGGTGAGTAGATGTTCTTATCTTAGGCTGATTTGAGGCACATTCGTACTGAACGTCTTCCATTTCCTAGGAGGACGACATGGATGGAATCCATATCGTTGCGTTTGCCGAGGAGGAAGATCCAGGTCTGAGCATTTTTTTCCTGTCGCAGTCGTCGTCCCCATTCCATTTCTCTTCCGCACCCGAAGGTGAGCTTTTCTCTCGTCCCCAGACGGCTACGAGTTCCTGGAGATCCTGAAAGACGTGGCGAGAGACAACACCAACAACCCGGAGCTCAGCATCGTGTGGATCGACCCCGATGACTTCCCTCTGGTTCTGCCAAACAAGATCATTAAAGAAAAGAAAATCCTCTCAGGTCTCCATTGTCTCAGCTCACATGGTTTGTCTCGCCCTTCCAGCTGACCACGTACTGGGAGACGACCTTCAAGCTGGACCTGTTTCGACCTCAGATAGGCGTCGTCAACGTCACAGACGTAAGTGTCAGATCTTCAGCGTGCGTCGGAGTGACTTCCGACCTCACCTCTTTGCTCTCGCGGTTGCAGGCGGACAGCGTGTGGCTGGACATGTCCAACGACGAGGACCTGCCCACCCCCGAGGAGCTGGAGGACTGGATCGAGGACGTCCTGTCGGGGAGGGTGAACACGGAGGACGACGACGAGTCCGCCGACGACCAGGAGAGCCCCGACGGCTACGTCACGGAGGACAGTCACGAAGGTCGCGACCCCGACGAGGAAGATGACGGCGACGACTGAGCTGAATGTCAAGTGCCTGAAGCAGTGAGGATCGGGGAAGTAAAGCTTCTGTGTCGCATGAACACGTAACGCAACAATTAAAAAAGCTGCTTAGTCGCACTTCTGTTTATTTGTGTTTAAATCTGTCAGCCATGTGGCAAACATCATGCTAACCGCTAACGTAAGTGCCAATAATCAGGACCCTCTCTGGAGCAAACCCGATACGTTTACTAACCGATGCTACGCCGATGAGAGCCTGTAGAGTCAATCGAAAAAATTACCCTGAAAGACGCCAGAACGCCATTCTTTGTGATTCCTCACTCCATGATTGAAAATAAATGAAAATAAACGCCGAATGTTCTTGTAGCGCATTGATTTCTTGCGATTAATTCAGTGCAAAATAAAAGTATGCAAAGATTTCCCTCATTAGGACGCTCCAGACCGATCTCGAGACAGCAGATTGGCACATATTTCTCCGTTTACACCTTGAATTATTCAAACGTCGGTGAATAATTCAGCATCATTACGCCTCGTAATGGGAGTGGGGACGTGGGCAGCGAGGCCAGGGGAGTCGGGGGGGTGAGACGAGCTAAAAGGCCCAACAAACTGCATCAGGAGCCGACACAGGGGGCTGCAGGACATGAATTAATAATACGGGGGGCAAGGAAGAGTCGTTTTCCCCCTGGAGGTGGATGTGATGCAGCGTGTCAACAGGATGTTTGGATCACAGTGTGGGATTTACTCGTATATCTGAGAGGTTATCACAACACACAAGAGTGCGTTTAAAGGCGACCCGAGGCAAGACGACGCCGGGGCGCTGTCTCCTGAGGACAAGGGAGCAGACATGGTGCAAGCACCTCCTCGCTCCCGCCAGAGGAGGGAGGACAGCACAGAACAAAAGACGGGAGATGGAGATTTCTGGTCAGAACCACACGACTGAGTCATTACGCAAGGACCGAAGGAAGGTAAAACATTCCATTTAGATGCAAATGCTCATTTCCCGCCTCCGTCTCCGGCCTGCTCGTCCCGACGAGCACCGGAGGGGGATTAAGCCGGGGACAGATGAGTTCCGACAGGCGGCCTCGCCGAGGTATGAGGTTGTTTGTTTTCAGCGCCGGACACAGACATTCATTTACCCACAAGGCCCGGCTGCGCCACCCTGACAGGCTGACGGCAAGCCAATTACCGGCGAGGTTTGTGGCAAAAAAAAGCCACCGAATCAAGGGAGGGAAAGCTGGATTTTGGCTCCGGCGTGTCACAGAGCGGGGACAGACTTAATGGGCAGAGGGAGAGTGTTAGCATGGCTGTAGCCGGGGAGGAAGTCTGGAAGGATGGGAGAGGGTTAGTGAAACACACTGTACATAACAGAATTGGACAAATCTAAAGAGCTGCATCTTTTACATGAAAAAATATAATGGAAAATATCTAAATTATCATTTTACAGGTATAAAAATACACACAGACGCGTCAAACTGCTAACAGATCCCCAGCTAATAGATGCTACACACTGGATTTTAATTTTCACGTCCCCCCTTTAACTGCCCGATCCAATCCCATACAGCACTTTTACAAATGTCCATAAAAATGTTTATTTTTTTTCCTTTTACAAACACTGTGAAACTGAACCATGTGACGTCATCATCGTGGAGCTGTCCAATAAAATAAAAAATAAACGCGCCAGAGGAGTTACCTGGCAACAGCGCAACAGATGGCGGTGGAGTGGAGGAGAAGGTGGGGGGGAGGGGGAGGGGGGGTAGGCTGGTCGTGTGATCTGGAATGGCATACACACATACACACACATACATACACACATGCTGGTTTACATAAATAGTTACAGTGTAAAAACAGGAGGCACAGTCACATTGGGATCATACAAAGCTCATCCGTCGGTACAAAACGTGACCAAAACAAACAAAAAATAAGCTGTTTGCAGGAAACAGTGTGTTTTTTTTTTCAGTTACAAGTGTACAGTGAAAGAATAAGAAAACATGTTGCTTCCATGTTAAGTTCAGCCACCAGGGGGCAGCAGGGGACAACGCTGCTCTGAGCAACAGAAGACAGTTCCCAGGATGACTTGTTCTTTTACTACTTTTGGTGAATCTAGATCCGTTTGGACGGGGACGTGATGACCTAAAGGTGTGCTTTTAGCTTCATTTAACTGGATTCTTCTGGCGTCAAAGTGATTCATCAAGAAATCATTCCAAACAGACGCCGACCTCGAGGGGTTTACACGTGAGTCAGACAACAGAGGTGAGACGACGAAGGGAAACCAGACGGTCCAGTCGGGAGGGAGGTTCCACCCAGTTGTTGTTGGTTCTTTAACATCTGTTGCGTATTCTAAGAGATACCAGCAAAAACCCTGTGAGACCTGAAATGTGTAGTTCTATGATAAATACTGTAAATTCTCAGGCATTTGTGTTGTAAACGCTCCACTTTCCTCCTCGAGGATGTTCAAAACTGCCATGAACGAAGCTCAACACTTCCTCCAGGATTTTCACAGTAAAAGTCTTGCAGCCTGCAGCGTGTGAAAAAAAAAAAAAAAAAAATCTAAATCTGGCTTAAAAACATAAGGAGAAAAAAAACCAAGGAAGCGTTGAGCTTTGTTGATGGTGGCTGAACATCGATCGAGTGTGAAAACAATATTTCTGTTGTTTATTACATGAGAATTTACGGTATTTCCATTCCCACATTTGGAGTAATCAGTAGTACTTTATATTTGGGACATCCGTCTCTCCTCCTCGGGCATCAGATCCCTCAGACATGAACGCCCTGAGAAGGTCACTGAACCGACGAGGCAGGGTTAATGTTGTTGGGCATTACGTCCTGCGTCTCTTATGATCCGGATCATTGTGAGTTCACCCCGGAGTGGAAATAGTTTGGATTTTGAGAAGCCTCGTGCAGCCAAGCGTCTGAAAGCGTCCCGCTTTGGCTGCTGGAATCCGCAGTCCAGGGTCAGAGGTCGGAGTTTGACATCTCCACCGTCAACAAAAGGATTTGTCCGGAGCTCCGCTGATGTAGAAGTCGTGACGAGGACGTGGATCGTCTTGTGATCACGTGTTCCATCCTTTTCATTTAGGAACGTACGTAGATGTGCATTTATTGCAAAGTCTGATTGAAGTGTTGAAGTCACACCGTCGCAGCCCTTAGTGGTTTGGTCTGTTTGGATGTCAGAAGTGTCTCCGTTTGGCTCCAGCATCTCAAACGGGAAAAAAAAGAGTAGACACAAAAAGACCCGCTGCTTTCTTCTCATTCCATCCAGACGTTACAAAAAAAGACCAATATATTCAAACATGATTGTATGACACAGATTCATATATAATATAAAAGTACAAATAAAAACTGCAAACGCAAAACATTTGAGAGCGACGGGACGGGGACGCCGCGGCGCTACACGGAGGTTTCCGACTGTAGCCGCAGGACGAACTTGTGCGACTTGGGGTCGATGTATTCCTCCGCCATCTGGATGTAGGGGATCCTCTTGGTCGTCGCCACCAGGCTGAAGTCCGCGCACTTGAGCACGAAGACGGAGCCGTCCTTCAGGCCGCTGGTGACCGACGCCTCGCTGACCAGCGTCCACTGGCGGGCCAGCCAGTGGTCCCGGCTGTAGCGCAGGGTGGGACCCGGGGCCAGGTAGCTCTCCAGGAACGCCTGGGGACACAAACACACATCTTAGAACGACGAACACACAATCGTTAAATGCGCATGTGGCGGTCAGAGGAGGCACCTTGGGCGTCATGTTGTTGGTGATGCAGAAGGCCAGGTGCTGCTGGATGCTCTCCATGCTGTGGCAGTGCTGCTGCTTGGTGGTCCTCAGATACTTCTGCAGGGCCCGGGCCATGGACGGGAAGATGGCCTGCGCCGCCTCTCGGGGGTCCATCACGTCGCTCGGCGCCTTCTTCTGCTCCTCCTCCTGCATGCGCTTGATGTGCGTGAACGCCTCCTCTACCGCCACCACCAGTCTGGGAGGAAAAGAGCAAAAAGTGTCACTCGGAGCGTTTGAGTGTGATTCATGGAAACGTTGGCCCCCCGTTGAGGTGGATTACCGTGCTTTGCGCTTGCGAACGCGCCTCTCGTGCTCCGCCTCCTCGTAGTACAGCTCGTTGTGGCTGGTGTCGCGGCGGCGGGCGGCGGCTGCGATCATGGCTCGGGACTGGGAGTGGGCCAGTCCTGCTGCGGCGTTGTTCCCCGGACCTGTCAGCGCAAAGACACAAGAGGAGGAGCTGTTACTCAAAGGTAAATCCATGGCGGCGAGAGTCAAGAACAAAGAAACCCTCGGTGATGACATAAAGTGCAACGTGCTTTTAGAGTGGAGGGGTAGATTATCGACGCACATAAAACCGCCGCCCATTTCCTTTTATCACCGGCAATTTTAAAACCCCAGGAGCCGACATGAGCAGCCGCGTGCAGTCGTCATTTTTAATTGGTCCGAGCCCGGTGATCATCGGAAGATCTTAAAAAACTCACCGCTCGCCCACAAATTGCCGTCGATATTCAAGCTTTTTCTGCCTTCAGGAGTCCAATTAAATAAAGTGACTCGGGCAACTTCAAGAGTTTACATTGTGGGATTTAGGAGAGGAGGCTGCTGATGTTAATGCAGGTTAAAAGAAGGCAGAGCTGGTGAATTATTAATGCGGGGCATGAAGAGAATAATTCATGGAGGGAGAGGGGGGGAGTCTTCAGCACGACCTGGGTTTTACTGCACTTACATGGGATTTATGGGGGACAGATGAGAGCCATGTGTTGCCATGAAGTAAACAGAGAATTCATTGTATGTACAGCTCTGAATTTTTTCAGAAACCTTCCATATTGTAGGATTTATTTGGAAAAAAGAAAGAAAAAAACCTTATATCTTCTGGGATTCGTTTTCACTCAAACATCTCGAGGGGAGCAAACAACGTGGAGAACAAACCGCTAGTCAGGCGTCATGAAATCACCCGTTCGGAGCGAGTGTAATTGAGTGTTACGGCCGCTTTGTGCTCGGGGCTTCACCACTCTTTAATCAAGGGAAGATTATTGTCTGACCCCCGAGTTCCACTTATTTATTACGGCTGCAGAACGACAGCGAGCTCCCCGAGCGGCCGCTGTGGGATGAAAATCAAGGAGGATGAGACCTGAGAGAGAAACGACAAGACCGGCGGCGTAACAGCTATTGATTTATCAGCAATCTCCGCTGCCGCCGCCGCCGCCCACTAACATTTAAGAGGAGGCGGAAGGAAGAAGGAGACGGATGGCAGAAGAAGAAAAGGGGAAAACGAAGAGGGAGTCAAGTTAGTGCACTTAAGGGATCTTGAGTACACTTAGGGGGGAGCAGTAATTTAAAATAGAGGGTTTGTGTTACATTCTCCCGGCTGGCGTCAGAACTTTTTCATCAACCTGTGGCATGCAAAGAGTGAAGAGGAGGGTGTGTGAAGAGGAGGGTGTGACTGTGGGATGAGAGGCTTGGCTTCGAGGATGGAGGTTTCACCACCAGCAGTCCGTGAGGGTGCTTGTGTCGGGAGCAGCGCTGTTGTTTACTTACTGTCCAATAGGTAGGCTTTCAGTTTAGCTCTTAAGGCGTCTTAAAGGGCCGGCACGGAGACACACAAGGAGAGGAGAGAGCACTGAGGCGGATCTCAAAATGCATTTCTGCATGTCGAAGCCCACGGACTACAAATCACCTCTGATTTATGACATCCCCGCTGACTATTTCCCAGTTATCATAAAGCTCGCGGATCTATTTCCTCCCTTCCGGGCAGCCGTTCCAGCAATGTATGGAAAATCAACTTGCAGAGACATGGAACTAAACTTGCTTGAGGTGACGATCCGTCACTCGTCAATAAATAAACTATCGCTGCAGAAAAATATGCAAAAAGGTTGGAGCAATCTTGCATAAACAAGCAGTATGAATATGACGATACAATAACCTCAAAGAAGTAACGCCACACATTATTTACTACTTTTCTGATGGATAAATAACTGATAGTATAACCCCAGCATATATGTTAGTACAGACACAACATGGACTTGAAAGACTATCCCACTCACCCTCAGCTGGGGCTGCTGGGAACTCACCATCCACGTTGTAGACCTTGAGGCCGGCCAGGTGCTTGGCGGCGCGGGATTTAGAGGCGGAGAGCAGCGCCGGGTTATGGACCGGGAAGTCGCAGTAGTAGTGCTCCAAGATGGCCAGGGCCGCCCGCTGAATGCTGCGGACGAGGAGAGATAAAAAGGAGCGTTAGTCTCTTGGTGAAATCCAGGTGGCACCGTGCCAGTGCGAGGAGGATTAGCCACGGGACGTTTTTCCACAAAGAGCGATGCTACAACCCTGCATGCTGGACTCAGAGGAGAAGGAAGCCGGAAGCTGAAACACATGGATCATCTGCTGAGAAACACTGATTTCAGAATTAACAGGACTTTTATGAGACACACCATCACCAAACGATCAAAGATGAAACAGCAGAAGGAGAGGAGGATGCTGAAGGAGGATGAGAGGGAGGCGGGAAACTGCAAACTCAAAGATCTAATGGTATTTCTGAAATTAAAGCCTTTCGTGGGAAATTCCCGCCGCCGGATATAATGTCTGATAAATAGAGAAAATAACCGACCATCACAGGGAACAGGAAGGGAAGAAGATGAACTAGAAAAGACATATAATTAATAATAATAAGTAGAAATAGTTGAAAAAGTGGGAATTTTATGAGATGTGGAATATTTTTAAGGGTTTTTTACACTAAGAAAGTGAGGTTGTAGAAATATTTGTTATTTATGAAAGAGCAGCCACTTCCTTCCATTTTGGCCTGATATTACGTTTGAAGTACACTTTTGAACATCCAGTCCAACACACCGATGTCAAAAAAAGTGAGAAAGGCTTCAAGGGAAGTTGAAGTGGGGGTTTTAAATGTTGAATAAGAGCCTGGTTGTGTGAAATATTAAAAGCCAGAATGGAGTTTCTACATCCCCGTCAGATTGACTTGTTAAAAAACGCATGAATTCTTGAATCCTGCTATTAAAGCCATCTCACCTCGCCTCTTCCTGTTGCATTTCTAGCACGTGTGAAAGGCAGGTTTTAGGAGCAGGAGCCCACATCCTGATCCTCTATGTGGATCAGACGGCGTGCCGGGTCTTGTCCTTCATAACAGCACGATTAAAGCAGGGTGTTCTCACACGTTCCAAGGCATAAATCAGCCTCCGTTGCTGCTGCTGAAACGCCTGTGACCTGCGTTTGGCCGACAGCTGTTAACCACAACGCCGCGCGTCTGCTTAACATTGGACCCTTTTCATTTGGATTGCGTGTGGCTGGACTCGACCCTGTGTCATTCTTTAAGCCACGTGAGGCGCTAACTCAATGTACATGAACAACGGCACATGCGCTTCCCATTAGTCCGGCCGGAGGATGGCATTATGGCGCCGGTGGAATCACGTCCGTATACTTTCTGACCTTTTGGGACTTCAGATTCCTCGGAAGAAACGTTCATTCTGACTGCCTAACCATCTGGGGAGGCTCGACTAAAAATACACCACTTGTGAAAAGAGGATAGGATCTATAGGATTTCACTGCATCAGGAGTGAAATGAAAAACTGAAATGGTGCCCAGGCATCTAAAGTACATATTATACTTCTTTAAAGAATGCAAGACAGCTAAATCTTTGCAAATTGACTTTTTTTATGATTTATTTTACATTATAAACACGTTGATGAAGCATTTCCATAGTTTAATGTATTAAAGTGAAATCCTCCGTCTGATAGCGACTCTGGTTAACTCTCATGCGTTCAGCGTTGGAACAGACAGCACCATTGTTCCCTGACCACTTGTGTAAGTGCTGCGTCAGAGTTCCTGCCACTTCCCAACTTCCATCAATGATTAAGCCGAGCAAAACGCCACTAAAACCACACAAAGCCAGCAGCATCTTAACACGCAAACAGCGAATGGCCTTCTCTGACGCTGCTGCTCGGGACTGACCAGTCAGGGAATGCAAACTGGGAAGTCCCCAGCAGTGAATGTGTTTAACCCCCACCCTCTGGCTGGAAGGAATGCGTTCATATTCAACTCGTCTGGTCTGACAAGGGGACAGGAAAAAAAAGAGGGCTTCCTCCAGCCTTCAGATTGGCATCAAAGGCCAGGGAGACAGAGACGGCCTTCAGGCCCCATTATGATAACGCAAAAACATGGACGCCAGCAAGACGGGGATGAAAGCAGCCGCCGCCTGTTAGTGGAGGACGCACATGAGAGTCTGGCTCAGGAGAATGTCTGACGTTCCCCGCATGATGTTTGTGTTGCTCCGTGTCCATTGTGTGTGTGTGTGTGTGTGTGTGTGTGTGTGTGTGTGACCAGATGTTGCGCTGCAGTCTGCAGGGAGGACTAATTAGCCGTGTGTTTACAGTCACAGACGGACAACAGAGCGAGGCCGGGCCTGCTGCCGGCCAAGCGCCATGAATGACACCGCTTACAGAAGGACAACACCCCCAAGGAAGCCAGCGAACACACACACACACACACACACACACACACTGACCTGTTTCTACCAATGCTAAATCAATATGGATATTAATACACTTTTCAGCCGGTTCAGCTTCACACTTCCCATCCACCCTGTCCTTAAAGAAGCCCATCTATAAATCCATGGTGTTTTATGAGTTGCCTGTATGTGAGACTGGGGGGGATCTTCCTGTTTTTCCTCTGAGACAGTAAGGTCATAAAAACCTGGTTGATCTAGTCTGAGCTGTTCTTTCTGACACACACACACACACACACACACACACACTTCCTTTCTTTCCTTCCCACATAAATTTGAGGCTTCTTCAACACTACCCTCCCATTAACTATTAATCCCTCCTCCTCTATTCTGCCTCGTCTCCTGGGTCTCCCCTCTGTTCTCCACCCTCAGCTCCTTTCTGAGGAGTTTCCTCTCTGAAGTCTTCCCCACCCTCTCACTTTTTTTTTTCTTCCCGCTCCCGGCACAATTTCCCCTCCTTATCAGCCACTTTGTCTGCCCGTCTCCTTGTCTCTGCATTTTCTTCCATCTCTGGCTTTCCTCTCCCGTCCTACTTGATCACCACTCTTGTCCCTCAGTTTCTTGGAGGAATCCTGTAGGAACATGTAGCCCTCCTCCTTCCCCGTCGATCTCACTTGAGGTGTCCCAGTTTCCAGATCTCTCTCTCTATCTCTGCTGCCTTCATCTCGCCCACACGGTCTCTTTTCCCTCGCTCTCATCAGCCCTCTATACCTTCCGTCTTCCTCTCCTCTGCATGCGCAGAGGTGTTCTGGGTAATGAAGTGGAGCGTTATGTATTCCCCGCCTCAGACTAGACATGTATTTGGGCAGCGTGCCATCAGACACAGTTGGCAGGAAAGCCAGAACTAGAAAGCGGCTACAGCGGATGAGTGGAAAAAAAATTACTTTCTCTCCGAGGAAAAGACGGGGAAGGTGAACTATGTATCATTCGTTTCAGGTGAATCACCTGAATAGATATGGTGTCTGCTGTGGTGCGTCTCACCTGAGCTGCCCCAGGTTGTAGTGCCTCATCTCGCCATCGGTGGAGCGCGTGACGCACACGGAGAAGCACGGCTGGAGCTGCCGGAGCTCCAGCAGGACGATGGCCAGGTAGTGGATGAAGAGCAGGGCGTCCACCAGCGACACGGCGTACTGCACGATGCCCTGGTAGTTCTCGTCCTGCCGACAATCGGGTTCAACGGGTCATTTCTACCATCGTATACGCGCGGCATACACCAAATACGTGTAAACACAACAAAACACTCCTGCAGGGGTTTTAAAAAAGCGGATCGTATTCATGTAAGACAAGATGTAGAGCATATGAATATTTAGATGCATTTCAAAGGCTTTTAAGTGTTTTCCTACATGCATTCTGAATGAGAGACCATCAGGGATTTTAGATTACGACAACACGCAGCACTGGGAAACCCAATATCTGTTTGGGTTGTTTGTGATTTTGCTCCTAAAAGGCATTAAAAATTAATGTCTGCAACATATGAGCCCCTATAGGAAATATGTGTTGTTGACTTGAATTTCCATGTACATTTTTAGCTCCTGTGCACTTACAGGCAATGCTCATCCCCTTCTCTTAACTCACCTGCGAGTCCAGTATCCTGACTCCGTAGAACAGCCAATAGGAAACGACGAAGAGCAGCACCAGCACCGCGAGCAGCGTCCGGAACACGAAGACCCGCGGGAGGCCCGCCCGCGGCGGCCTGAAGAAGAGCGCCCAGACGGCCAGCAGCAGGATGAGCAGCTTGAATGCCACGGAGATGAAGAGGCCCTCGCAGGCCGTGCCGCAGCTCTGCAGCTTCTCCGGCCACAGGAGGTGGGGGAGCACCAGGAAGGCCAGCGGCGTCAGGAACACCAGCAGGCCCAGGATCACGGCCAGGGTCAGGGCGAAGTAGCGGCGGCAGTCCAGCCCCACGCTGTCCTCCAGGTCCTTGGTGATGCGGACGATGTCCTCCTGGGAGAGGCTGTGCTCCGATGTGCCCGTGATGGCGGTGGTGGTCTCGCCCCAGTTGTCATCCTGGAAATATGATACAAACTGGCTCAAGTGATTTGTGGACAGTTTACAGGGCAAAATATGACAAGAGATAGCTTTTATCTGAACTGTGCTCTGGAATACTGCCCTGCTTTAGACAGGCTAACATTTTCCTACAGCTCACATTATTATTTCTTTCACTTTTTGACGTCAGCTCGACCAAAAGGTCACGGGAGGTTATTTCCAGACACGTGAGGAAAAGAAAAGAATCGGAGATAGGAAGTGGGAAATGTAAACAGAGCCGACCGCCAACTGGGTCCGACTGCATCCGCAGATAATGAAGGTCAGCGGCGTCGGAGGCGCTACGACAAGAAGGATAAGAACTCTTTACACAGCGGTCATAAAAGGCTGCCGAACGCGGCTCTGAGGACTGATAATGAGCCGCGAGAACATCCACCAACCGAAGGCGCCGTTACCGTTGGAGACGGATCCTATTTTAAGGATCGTATCAGCGAGCAGAGAGGAGATGCACTGTGATCACTTTAGACGGAGGGGGGTGGAGCGGGCCTCGGGAGGGAAAACAGCCAGAGAACGAGCTGAAGCGAGAACAACGGGAGGCAGAATGCTCAGGTTGTCTTGGGAGCTGGAAAGGGCCAAACACATTCACTGGCAGACTAATAATAGGCCGCTCGCTGCATCACGAGCGACCCATCCCATGAGCTGTAAACCAGACGGTGGAATGCAACGGCTTGGGTTCAAAAGGTCAAAGGGTGAAGATGTCTATATGTCTCAGGCGGGGACACGAGCTGGTTTGCACATGCGAGGGAAGTCAAATTCGTTCTAAAATCTGTGTATAATTCCTTTAAGTTTGATTTGAGAATAACATTCTCGGCACACACATTCATAGGTAGTACTGGTCTATCTTCAGGCGGCATCGAACCACCACAGAAGGCCGAGAACGTAATGCGACGCACACACAAACAAGCATGAATAATGCACATCTCCGTCCAGTCAATTGGAGTGGGGATTGCTTTTGAGAAAAAACAGTGAAAGCCACTTCATGAATAATGAGCGAGGCGGACTGAGGAGGCCCTCGGCCTCTCCGCGGAGACTTAGGAAACGGGCCGTCCACTCACACGCAGCCATTATCCCCCCGCAGACGACAAAAAAGTCAGCCAAACCTCAGCGTTTTCTCCTTGTGTTGGAGATGATTGCTCCACAAAAGGCGAGCCACAAGCCACAAATCACGAGGCATGACAGCGGCAGCTTAATGGCTCCAGATTCAACTGAAATCTACAAAAAAATCGGACTGAATATGGAAATGTGGCACAGCTGCTCCACGTGGTTTTGACGCCGGAGCATCTCGACTGTTGACAGATCCCGTCTGACTCCCGTCTAGCGGGTGGAAACAACATGCTCACTGTGTGTGTGTGTGTGTGTGTGAGAAAGGAGATCAATAGGCATTAGTTGTAAGAAAGAGTGTCTCTCTGACCACGGTGCACCCCGAGGAGCACCCGGGGGAGACGTGAGTCACGGCTCCCCGCGCCTCCGCTCATCAACACTCATCACTCACAGTTTCATACCTCTGAATCACACGCCGCTCGAGGTCGACCACCGTTTCAACAACACATCGAGGTGAAAGTCGGCGGCGACTCGTCATTTTTATGAGCATGAATGGATATACACTGGTTCCAGCTCCTCAAATATGAACATTCACTACTTTTCTTAGACTTTTATGATGGTGAACTGAATATGTTTGGGTTATGGACTCTTGATCAGCCAAAACAACACATTTTAAGATGCCATAAAGGGCTCAGGCCACTTGTATTTGACATTTGGGACATCCTCACTACTCTACCTGGGTTTTCCCTCAGCCGACACGGTTAAAAATAGACACTAGTGACCCACATTTCCTCCCGGGATTAACCAACCACCTCGGGCTGATCTGGTTCACGACCAGCAGCCTCGCAGGAAGGACCGGTCCCATTCATCACATGAAAGAGGGTGAAACGCAGCAGCGGGACCAAAGAGGGAAAAGGGCAAGAGCGTGACAGATATGTTCGATAACAAGGCGGCCAATTAAAGGCGAGGGTTTGATCCAGGAGGGAGGGGGAAGTAAGGGCCGGAGAGGATTACCTCGCACACAAACCGACCGTGTGAAATCCTCCGCTCTCCACTGCATATGCGTCATGAATACACGCACCTCGGCTAAACACCTGTCAGGTCTACTCTCGTCCCACGTCTGCAGTGATTTATTCAACCCAGACGCGCTTTTACAAGCTACTCCACGGCTCTGGGAGGAGCTGAGGCGTTCCTGGCGACTAAACAGCTGAATAATGGGAACATCCGATGTGACGCGTTGTCACATCCCGCTCATGAAGAGAAGAAAGGCAAGTAAAAACGAATATATATATGTATACAGAATACATGGGAGATGTAGGACGACCCAACTCTAGCACTTCTCTGTTGCTTGTTGTTGTGCCTTCATTCTTCTATGGCAAAAACATGGCACTTGAAGTGCATCTTCTCCCCAAAATACCAGCATTGCCTCGAATGCTCTGTTGGGGAAATAACATCTCATTTTTGCAGTTCAAATCAGAGAAACCAGCATATTTTTTTCCACACACCGACTTGAAGAAATCCTTTAAAACGGCAAGGACTATAATTAAGGCGCGTTTCTCACGACAAACCACTGCAGCAGGTATATATAGCACTGGCTTGGTACAGTCAACCAGCGTGCATTTACAAAGCTTTCAGCCGAGTGCATATAAGAGCTATTGTCTCTCACGGTAAATCAAATATCCACTAAAAGCCTGTTTGTTCTGTTGTTGGGCGATAAGTGGCCTGCAAACAAAGCCCCCCTCGCTCAGTGCAGTGCACTCTACTCACTCCTGGGAGGCAAGGTGTGTGCGTGTTTGCCTAAAAACGCAGCAACACGCATTCCCGGAGAGCCTCTTCACAGGCCATTTTAAACCAGCCGCTGTTCAAAAAAAAAAAAAAAAAAAAAAACGTGGGCAGTGTGCGAGGCTGCCAAGAACGAGTCGGGACAAAGGAGGGAAGCACTTCAAAAAGTTTCCTCGGTTAATTCGCGGGATGGAGGAGTGACGGGGAGACAATGGGAGGCTGACAGCTGAGCAGCACTTAATACAGACGTGTGATTGGAAGTGGTTATTCAGTGATTATCAGGTCACCATCGGGGGAATAGAGAACCTCTAATTTAGCAAAACCCAGTGGAGAATAAGCTGATGCAGAAGAGGATTAAGATGGCACTTTTAGAATTTAAAATGAGTGTAATATGTTAAAAATTGGGATTACATAATAGTATATTAGCTGAAATGAAAAAGAAAAACAAACAAGGAGGAAAGCTATTGTGCTGCAGGTCCATCGGGTAAAAATTACAGAATATCCTGAGTTGCTGCTACATATATGACACATCATAAACACACACACACACACACACACATGAGCAGGCCTGCATTTTAAAAACGTTCTACCTGGCTTGATTTAGTCCCTGGTCCCGAGCTGGCCACTGGAGGTGGGTTACTTATACAGCCTTCTTCTTTGGTGGTGACAATCACTTCCTTTATCTCCTCTATCGTCTCGCACACCTCAAGCACCTGCAGCACCTCCTCTCCCGCCTCCACCTCCGTCACCGTCGGCGACTCCATCCTCAAATCCTCACTAAACTTCCCTCCTCCGTTCTCAGCCACCGCTGTGCTTCCCACGAAACATCCCAGAGAGCGACTCTGCTGCCCGGCCCCCGCCGTGTCCGTCTTTATATAGAAATCTCTCCCATCATGCCTCGGGAGGTATTGTATGGGACTGTGCGCTCGCTCGCCGTATAACGTCCTGGGCTTTATGGAGAAAGGCAGGGAGCGAGGAGAGGGAGAGGGCTTGATGTGATGATCACATGGGATGTCCTGACAGCAGGAGATGGAGATGGAGAGGAGGGGATGGTAAAAGGATGGATGGGCAGGAGGAGTACAGTAGATAAACATCTGAGTACAGAGAGGGGAGTAAACAACACCAATTAGGTGCCATTGCTGTACTCTAAAAGATGCCTTTCTCCCATCCTCCTCCCCTCCCTCTCTCTCTTTCCTCCCTCCCTTTTATCCGTCTTCCCCTCAAGGCATCCTCTCTCATTCTCCCCACTCATTCTCTGCTCGCCTCAGCGCCACTCTCCGTGCATTCCTTCTGACCCAGTGAGCACTGTGGTGTCGCCGAGCTGCCGCTGACAAGGCTGCGTGTGTGTTAATATGTGTGTGTGCGTGTACGAAACATGCTCAACCTGATCAACAACATGAAAGTGTCTTTAATCCAAGTCAAAATATTGTTTTCTATTGTCACGAGAACTGATACTTTAAAATTCTGAAAATGTGAGGCTACTGTGAGTTGAAATGGGCAGAGGAGAGCTAGTAGCGTTAGCAGCCGGTAAGCAGTAAACAAAGTTCCTGTCTGAGTGCAATTACACTTCTCCAATGAGTGGCCTCAAGGTGAGGAACACTTCCTGTAGGTCATCTCTCAACTGTCGACTCACTAACGAAGGCGGGAAAAATGCCAAAAATCACCCAAAAACATCTTCACCAAATCCACCCTGGAAAAGATGGTGCCCACCCACAGGGCTCGCCGCCTGGCCGTGGCAGCCAGCCAGAAAGCACTCACGGCCTGCCAGGAAACGCCGCGACTGGTGCCGCTGAAACCAGAAAGCCAGCAGCTGAGCGTGAGGTGAAAACGGGGAGGTGTGAGTCGAGGGAGGACGGCGAAGAAAAGACAAAAAGGTGCCACTTCCAAGAACTGACAGGCATTTTGATAGCAAACAATGCAGCCCGAAGCACCACGGGAGTTCTGTTTGTTTGGTATGTTGTCTGTGGCGAACACAGCGAGAGGAACGATGACGGCTTTGGATCCAAGAAGGTGTGAAGATATTATAATTTGAGAGTAAGCGACGAGGGTTGTGCAATCGCATGCCAGCAGTGTAAAGTGCATTTTGAGCCAAATTCTTGTTCTTTTTTTCCTGCCAGAACAACTGGCGACGGCGGGGAAACTCGTAAAAAAGTCTTGAAATAACCCCAGCTCCACTTTCTCTCCCCCACTTGTTGGGATAGGAAGGCGCTAATTCTCAAAGAATGCTTTATGGTTTAAACGTATCACATTTCTGCTGTTTGACACCTCGCACAATGCCTCCCTCCACACCACACTCAAAGCCGCAAAGCCGCCGTGCTGCGTCGACCTGAGCCGCTCCAATCCGCCGCTCGCTATCTACTCCGATATCAAGGTCGCTACGACAACAATTCACCCGTTGACTCACATCATCCAGCTTCAGTTCACTTATAGATGTTGAGGTTAGCTTCATAACTCAAGGTCAACCTTACAGCTGAGTGTAAAAGTCATCCGCGTAGCTAATTGCATCAGTGGAGACCTGTCAATCATGAGTTGGCCCCGCCCCTACGGCATTTCTGGTCTGTTGGACTCTAAATGGACCATAATGTACTAAATGAACATCATGCTGGGTTGAAGAAGACTTAAAACTAGAGATTGAGACCATAAACTCATGTTTACGATGTTTACCGAGTTAAAAATCGCCCCCTGATGGCCAGCAGAGAGAATGCAAGTCGAAGGCACTTCACTTCTCAGAACTGGAGGTCGCCCCCTGTTCCCACCTCAAGACTTCACAGCTCAACGAGCACTTGAAGTGTATAATTCACATTCCACATTAGCATACACCCTGGAGCTTTGACCCCAGCTCCTTCTGCTCCTGCTGGAGGTTTTTAAGAACAATAAAAATCTTTTTTTTTTTACGTTTGTTCTGTGCGCTCGCATCACGTCATGCGCCTGCTTTTTAAGGACAATCTTGACCTTTAATTTTCATACAATCCCATATCTGTCATTTTTAGTAATTAGTATCCTGACTGATCGACTTATTGTGATTTTTTTCTGCGATTCGTGATAAATTCCCATCTCCTCCCGTCCCTAGCGAGCCGCGAGAAACTTTCATCCCGGATTGTGAGGACATCCTCGCCGGGGGCGATGTGCCGCTCCGTCAGCCATGACTCTGATTAAGTCGGCAGCGGAGTAATGAGCGTCAGCGCTGCACAGCGAGACTCCGAGGCGAGTCTGACGCACACAGACACAAAATATTCACATTCTGGAGCATATGGGAGACCACAGTGCACAAGCACACGCAGGGATTTGTGTTGAGCCGCTCTCTTTCAGTAGAATTGGTGGCTCTGATTACTCAAACTAAAGCCAAACACTGTCAGCAGCACCACTGCAGGCCACGGCATGAATAAGACATGAAGAGCAAAATACTAAGCATGGCTGTGCTCTGTGGCAAATCCTGTCATGTGTTAAAATTAGACACCCACGAAAAAAAAAAAAAAAAACACAGTCGCACACACACTGCCACCGCTAACGAGTCCCGCCACAAGGGGAAGCGAGCGCCAAGTAGGTCAGTAAACGGTGGGGAACGTCGGAGCGTCTAGGTGTTTGTCGTCTTTTCCCTTACGGCGGGTTAAGTCCAACACGTGATCGGACCGACGGTTGTTTGGCTAAAAAAGCGGGTCAGACTTCATCTGTGTGCGACGAAATCTCTCCTTTTATGTGTTTGAATCTTGGCAGCAGCAAGTGTTGGAATTCTGGCTGCTTTATATCCAAATAAAAAAAAGGCTGGTAATATATATTGTTGAGACTCGTGTAAACTGTGTTAACCCACGGGAAATACCCCAAAACTACATTCACCACCTGCAGCATCAAAACCATCCCCTAAGTGCATACACCAGCAATTAGACCCAGCCCCGGCAACGAGCAGGGGAGGCGCTCAGAGAGCGGAGCCTGCAGCTACAACGCAACATCGCTCCCGATCGACCCGCCTTTTATTTATTCAGCCTTTTATCCGACTCCAGGAAACATAACCACACAGCTGTCTGCGATATGAAAATGAGTCATGTTTCAACCAACACATCCTGACGGTACATTGTTATTTCACTTACGCCAAAAGGAAAGGGATCATTTGATAAACAATGTCCTACCTTGTATTACTCCGTTATCAAATAGGCCATCACATTCTCAGCTTGCGGTCGCTGACATCACAGTCTCAGAGAATTTTGACTGACAGCTTGGTCTCTACCATTTCGCCAAGGGCTACCAAATAAATCCCCTCACCTTGGACTGCACCATCGTGGATTGGCCCATTGACTGCAGTGAGAAAGTGCTTGCTTCTAACAAAAACCCTACAAAAACAAAGTTGTGCTGACCAGAGAAGCATCCATATCCTGCTGCAGATATTTATCTGTGATAGCTTTCCTGCAAGCAGCACAGACCTCGCCAAAAGTGGACCGTTCCTTCTGGCTTTTGCCCTCGAACAGCAGATGGTCCGTCCCAGCCCAGGCTGATAAACACAATTATCATTCCAACTCATTTTGACGAGTGACTGATAAATCTCCTGGACTCCAAATCCCTTATAAACCGGACTAGCGGAGATATCCTATCAACGTGCTTAATGTGACCGTCTAGAGTGGTATGGGTGCAGGATTGGGGTGCTGTGTTGGGTCCTACCTGGACCTGCTCGCCCCGGACAGCCGAGTCGCCCAGCAACGGCTCGGCGGGCGGCGTGGTAATCGTCACGGACTTCTCGGAGCGGCTGTCTTTACTGCGGGACTTGTGGCGATCCCTGCTTCGCTCACTGCAAACAAAAGGGAAAACATAAGTAAATTATGGTCAGAAACACCCAAATCCCTCCACACATCAAGACCTTGAGGGACACACATACATACAGTATATGAGCATCCTGTACAAAGACAGCAGGGACAATGTAAAGGCAGCCGGCTGCTGTTGGAGTCAGATAAGCAGCTTGCTGTGTGAAGGTGGACATATTAAACCGCGCTTGGTCTCCATCTAATTTCCCATGCCTGAAGCCCATGTGAACTTTACCCCATATAGAGCCCTCCCTCTACATCCATCCTCCCCGCCGCCAATCACCGCATCACTCTCACCACAAGGCCCTCTGTCTCGAGCATATGAGCTCCATTAGCCAGACTGACCCCCTGCACTTCCAGCCCTAATCCTGCACGGAGAGCGACCGGCGGCTCTCCACATCCTCGGCCCAGCATCACCATCGCCACATGGCACGGCGCCCGCACTGCAGCTCCATTACCGCAGAAAAGCTCAACAGTCCCAGCTAATCCCTCGTCTGTTTCCCTCCCCCTCCAGCTGCTGACATCGTGGACGTACAGTATTTTAAAGCACGCTTACACAACAAAAAAAAAACAAAAAAAAAAAAGAGATGCTGCACTACCAAACGCTGCAAAATGCTAATTAACCTGGATGAGAGCAGTTTACCCAGGTGTTGTGTTTGAGGATGCATAGACAGACACCAGAGACATGCTGAAGATGCTGTGAGGAGGAAGATGTGGCGCAACAATAGCCTGATTCTGGACTATAAGTGTCTCAAAATGCCAGGTGACCCTTGAGGGCCACTTTCTCACACAATAACAATTCAGAACCGTAAAGCACAGGATATCCTGCCTGCAGGGGCAGCGGAGGAATCGGCACAATCGACAGTGAAAGTGGTTCATTGGATGGATGGTTGGTGTTTTCATTAAAAGGGTGTTAACCAGTCGGCTTTCCGCCTCTATTCTTGGACTTCCCCTTCGAATGTGGACACGATTTCCTACTGAAAAATCACAACAGCGGCTAATGTTTCAAAATCCGCGCACAGCAAGGGAACGCTCGTTCCCAACGGCCTGCAGCAACCTCTCTCGCTGACATCGTTAGCGAATCAATCCGGGAGAGCCTTTAAAATATATTACAGTAATCATTATTACTTTAAATCTTATTACGGCTATCATCATCACTGCAGAAATGGTTAGTCCAGCGGGAGTGCTCATCTGTCAAAAGGCTGAGCCTGATTGCGGTTATTAATTGGGGAGGAGAGGAGACGGGGGAGGAGCAGCCGGGCTCGGGAAAGCAGTGATGCTCCTTCAAAGTCATCAAGAATTAAAAGCAGCTCTGGGAGGAAAGGAAAGGTAATGAGTGCTGCATTAAGTAAAGAGCAGCGTGCACCACTGTAGATAACGGAAAGGTCATAGTTCAGATAGAAACAACTGAGTCCTATAATGTGTTTTCACACCAAAGAGAAAGCGCTTGTTTTCTGAATGGAGTCTGGTTGATGGGTGCTAGGCTACGCTAACATTGTAGCTGCTCCATCAGCACTCCAAATAAGGGCATCGAGCCTGGTTCTTCCACATAGTCTGGTCTGGTCTCTGGACTAGTATGAGTTACTATCGTAGACCAGATGCAGATGACTGTAATCCTGCTACTGATCCCTTCGTCTTGAGAGCAAAGCAATCTGGGAAATGCAGGAAACAGTAACTGAACAAGACACCAAGGAACAAACTCCAATCTTAATAAGGCCGGGTTTATAATTGGACGTGGAAGCAAAAGCTCCAAATTTTAAGGTTAAGAACAGAAAGCAACATGTACATTTGTGTCACATGACTCATAAAGGTTCTCAGCGTGCTGGCGAGACAGCAAACGTGACAAGAAAAAGGTGTAAAGACGATGCCAGGTCGACATAAAAACCTGCCAACAGGGGCGTTTTTGAAATGTGCCGTTGAAGATGCACACAGACGGGAAACACAGGGGCAGGCAGACCTGTGGGCAGCCAGGGAGGGGTTGAAACAGATCGGCCTCTGTCTACCAGCTCCTCCCCTCCCCCCCCCCGGCCCGTGTTCTCATTCCCCCTTCAGCACGCTTCTGGGGGTGATCGCACCGTGTGTGGAAACCTCCCTCGCCCTCCCTTCCCACATCCTCTTCCTGCCTCATTAGCATGCGGCCCGGCTCGTTGCTATTCCGACAGCGTGCCGCGCTGCGATTTGATTAATGGAATTTGAAGCTTTGGCTCCTTGGAACGGGTCCGTTTTTTTTTTGGGAAACGGCAAAGATGGGAGGAGTCCTGTGAGGGCGCGCTGGTGCAGAGTCCTGCCAATTAGGCCCTGGAAGCCCCGTTTCTCCAGAACACCTGAGGATGAGTCGCACAGACACACAGTTTTCTGTCTATGCAAGTGGACTCAGCTGGGTCTCCTCAAACCTGTGAACACGTTGTCCAACAAGCAATCAAGAGATTAGGTGCTCGGTGTGCCATGAAAGATTTCTCCGGCTTTGATTTTCTATTTGAATGGATATAAAAACTTCTCGCCGTAACTTTGAAGTGACTGATAAGCTCCGGTAAATATAATCACCGCTGGAGCGCGTGGAGCCTGGTGTTGACCCAGGTGGAGTCGGAGGGGGCCCTGGGTGTGATAAGCAGTCATGTGACTTGGCTGCTCCTCAGGATTAGCCTCCCACAGATAAGGCTACAGTAAGGTGACACATTCCAGTGACGTATAGCAGGTTGTGCTCCAAGAGAAGGGTTGATACCATTCTTCCCATTTTAATTTAACGGTATTCAAAGAATAAAACAATTTTACGGATCTATATAAAACATATATAAAACGTCTGCTTCAAGAGCCTCCGAATGGAAGCATAACTGTGTGTGAATTTGTTTAAATGAGTCGCTCGGCCCCATGCGAACGCTACGTGCCGCCCCGTAATTGGAGTTGGACGAATCAAAAGAACCAATTTTCCACATGAGCAGTCGCTAATGTGAGATTTGCTCGTTTCAAAAATCATTTAAATAGTCAAAATTGAGTATTTAAATTGAGTGACGGAGCCATGCTTTGGGGGGACTTTTGAGAGAAGAAACTGAAGTAACTCAAGACAAAACCACCGTGATAAAAGTAAAGCCTTGCAGGAGTACACAATTATGCATAGGTACAAATATTTTTTCATTCATAAAGTCATTTTTTTTAAACCAAATCTCCAGATTTACCCATTAACAAGCTTTTAGGGACGGCCCCATGCTACTTCCCAGAGGTCAAGGGATTATGGAATATTACAACCGAGGATCAACGTCCTTCCCTCACAGTTAATTGTGCAGCTCTGGTTTCTGGCTGATACAAAGTGCACGGCCATCACTGTAACACCCGTAATTACTGAACAGGCTGCCCTCCTGTGTGTTAGCGTTTTGCTCTGAGGATGGTCAGAAGGGAATAAAAAGACTTCCTCCATGCAAATCTGTGCCATCAAAGTGTGTTGTCTCGGCTTATGGCAGGAAGTTAGACCATTTAAAGACGTGCTACTGGGCCATTATGGCGGATTGTTTTCTAAGAAGTGGACGTAGTCATGGAGACGTCACCTATTGGTTTGTGGATTTGGTTTTGAAGCCTCGAGTTTGGGTTTTTGGTTGTTGGGTTTTTGGCCTTAATACAACCAAAGAAGCCAATCCCATTCCATTCTGACAAATGATGTTAAAGATTGACTCGCATAGACAGGATCACACCTCCACAATAATGTGACTGTGTGACCTATCTCGTGGCACCCCATGGCGTGACACCATTACCTTCAGACGGCGATGGCGAGGGGTTTCAAAGGCAACAATATGTTGTTTTTTTAATCTAATTAGAGGCCATCCGGTGGCTTTGGCGCTTGGCGGGGATGCCCATATGTTTCGTTCCAATTTGTCATTCATTTGAAGTAGCGGGGGACAGGAGCTCCCACCACAACCCCTCCTCACCAAGCGAGACCACTTTGCTCCGCGGAACTTTGAGCTAGGAGGGCACATTCCTGCCCCGGGGAATGTGAGCGAGCTGGGGAGGAGGGGGGGGACGAGTGACACGCCTGCAACTACCCATCCTCAGAGGGTAGCTAGGAATCCATTAAAGATGGGGGAGGTGGAGGGGGGAGATGGCGATACAGAGGGGAGGTCAAGAGAGAGAAAGGGGGCAGCTGCTGCAGTCGTATCGCGATGGGAGCTGGGGGGGATGAGCGTGGGTAAGATGAGGGAACGAGAAAGTGGCCCACGACGTTCCCTTCACGGCAACAGGTGGCGGCGAGAGTGGAGGAGTGGCGAGCTGAGGGAGATATATGGCGGAAAAAGGCAAGAGGGGGGGAGTCGGTGACAAGGAGGGGCTGTTGTGGAACAGGGGCCTCCTCTCATCTCCTCTCAGGCTCTCAGCGTGTCCACAGGGCCATCAGTCAGTCGGGCCTCTTTGGCACCTGTCTGCTGCTGCCTTCCTGAGGCCTGTCAGCCGCTGCCATTTCACTGCTGACAGGCTAATGCGCCTACACAAGCTGTGGGCTCCACCGGAGAGGCAGATAGAGACACATGAGAGGCGGGGTCAGAGGGTGGACATGTGTAAGGGGGGGCGTAGAAGTCCAGGGGTAAGAACAGGAGTCTACAAATAAGAGGTTATGTATGGAAATACTGAACACCCTTTGAGAATTAAACAAGATCAAGACCACTCTGGGCTCGGCTGGAGGTGACTTCAGTGATTAATCCATTAGCAAAGTTTGTGTTCAGCCTGGTAGGGATTGATAAACGACGCTTTGGCAGGAGAGCAGCGATAGGAAAACAGGATTGTAGAGAAAGCAGGATTTAGTCTTACCCATGCCTGTGGGATCCCCGGGAGCGTCCGGAGTAGTAGGAATAGCCCGAGTAGGTGGACTCCGTGTCCATGGTGATGCAGTCCCGCCCAGGCAGCTGGGCTCGGGGCGACGCAGACGCTGCTCAGCTGGACCGCTGGCAGTCGCAAGCGGAACCGTGTGCGGCGGTGTTGTCGAGCTAAAGGCGATCGGCTGGCTCGCTGTCGAGGCTGACAGAGGTGGCGAGCTGTCGGCAGTCAGGCTTGAAAAGCGACCCTGGGGGCGCCCAGCGAGGAAACATCAACCTGGAGGGGGGGGGAGACGGACAGGAAATTCAAAATGTATGTCTGGGAAAGCTGCACACATTTGACTGTTATGGGATAAAGAACATTACACAAGCATTCATCCAAGTCGCCTTTTCAGCGCACATCTTTTTGACTTTGTTAGCACCCCTCATGCATAAATCCTCAGAGTGTTTATATCTGCAGCTGGCAACAAACCTGCAGTGACAACACGATGTTAGAGGCAGCTCTCAGGAGGTTACAGATAAAAGAAACACGACTGGAGCGACGCAGCCGACAAGTCTCTGACAGACACACAGCGAACTATTACAGTCTGCCACCGACGAGCCTTGAGACGACGACGGTGACTGTGGCGGAGATAAAAGCACCTTTTCCCCAGGTGTAGTTCAATAAGACGGAGGCGTTGCCAGTTTGGGGAGCGAGTCAGGGAGTTGGCAAAGTCAAATAAGGAGGAAAAAAACACCAACCCCTTTAAAACTCAAAGTCAGCCATCAATCTGTTCACATCTCTTAGGATACAAATACATTTTTAAATAATACAATTAACAAGGAACTTTTAATATGCACTCTGTCCGCTTTAAATCAAAGTTAACAGATGGGCTGTCATTGCAATAATAATTATTTATTCCACGCGGTGCAGCATTCCTATCTGGTGACATCATGACGACACTGGAACATAAACACCACCCTTCAAAACACAATGAACACAACAAGGGAGACCTTATGATTCATGATCCACATTGATACTGACACCAGTATGTTTTGGTGCCATTTTAAGAGTTTTAAGCATATTTTGATTTTGATCGGAATAATCGCAATTACTTTTAATTCATTTTTTCGTTGTGATGTTATTGGTAGAAATTGGTTGGTACTAGCTGATGTAAGCACACGTCACGGAACGGGGGATGTGATCTAAAAGGGTTCAGTTCAACGTTAAGGGAGGTAGCGAATGATCAGAGGGCGTTTGTTGAGTGCACTTGATTCGGTACAGTCAGTGATGGATTATATAACGGCCTGTTTGAGTTAAATGTGGCTCAAAATAGTCCGATTAAAGTTGAGCTGAAATGAAAAACTCTTTAAAGATCACACCCCCGTTTCTTATGGTTCACTTATTTAACAATACATGCAGAAATGTCTTTGTATTTCTATATCAATCTATGTCATCTTATCCTGGAACACAAAATATGACTTGTACTTCAATCAGCTAACTAATTTCATATCATGACATCCATCATTTCATCAGCACCTACGACACAGCACAGAGCTAATCTCTTCAAAAATCAAATCTAATTCCTCCCGACGTTATGTCCCGCCTTCATATCCTGTTTCCCTCAGAAATACGCCGGCGTACGGGAAGACAGATCCTCTGGAAATGATGCTTGAGCTCGATATTTGATTAACTGCGCCAAAAAAAGGGGGAGAGGGGGGGAAGAAAAGTGCGTCATGAGTAGCTTGAGGCTCGCTGCAAACACTCATACCTGCATGACACACTCACTGCTTCCCAGACGGCTCTGGGTGAGATGAAAATGTCAAGTGTGGAGTGTAGTTAAAGCCTAACTCAAAAAGACCTAAATCACATTTCTGCACTTCCTTGTACATGTGCACTTTGAGCCAGCCGGCATAGACGTTGGTACCTCAACATCCATTAACTCTATAAGGGAGAAATGGCGGATGTTGAACAGTGACACCATGTTTGCTTTAAAGTTATCCATCTACAGTATTTTAATGAACACAGATCTATTTTCTAATACCGGCATCAATCACCCAGAGTGTTTCATACTTTCTTATCACCTCTCTCATTCCATCACTTTGTCCTGACATGGTCGAAAACTGCAGAACGCCTCCAGATCAAAACCGGAGCTTAAACTCTCAGTCCAGCGCAACAGATTTATGGCTGATTTATGACTCCAGAACAGTGTGTAGCATTTAGGGGGGGATCTATTGGCACAATATAAGATGTATGTAAGAAGTCATATCCATCTTTTTGTGGACTACGATTTTAAAGCGTCGAGTTAAGCATTTCGGCTGTGGCCATCTTGGATTTTTTGCAACCAGTCTTCACTGGTGACCATATTTGGACTGCGGAGGAGCGACGGGTGGATCTGGAGAGCAACCTTACTGGATTCTGGTGTGAATCTGTTAACAAACTTCATAATTCAAGCATCCCCTGCTTTCTGGTCTGTTTGACTTGAAACTAGACATTGAGACCATAAATTCAAACGGAGTCTCCTTCGTGAGACATCCCTGCTTTTCTGCATTCACAACTCCAGGAAAAAGAAAAACGTAGTCAGATTTAGAGCACAATCCTTATCTGCCTCTTGGAGGAAAACACACTTCACTCGCTCCCAAAATACACACGGCACAAAACATCTAGTATGACCCACTTCTGTGGTGTCGGCACATCTGGGAGTGACTGTTGTGTGAACGCGTGCTTGCGTGACTGTCACAAACGACCGAAAAATGCTTTGAAGGTTGCGCAACTGCATATTTGGATTTGCCCGTGTGCAAATCATTTTTTAAATGCTTGAATCCGCCTCGCAAGGTGACAAATCCTCCCTCGACTGCTTCTCTGCCGTCTCACCATCAACCAGCTGCTGCTGATCCTACTGAATACTTTGAAAAGCCTTTGGGTCACGTTTTAATCCTCTGGTGTAAAAAAAAAAAAACAATCTTTTTATTTCACTCATTTTGATGGTTCGGATACGGAGCGGCGGTCTCAAACTCAAATTACAAGGATGCTGGTTCCCTTTGGACACAGTCAGCTGTTCACACATTTTAAGTCTTTATGCTAAGCTAAGTTAGCTGGCTGCTAGTGATAGATTCGTATATAGCATACAACCGTACTTTTAACCGAAGATTTTTTCCAATCACAACATATATTGCAGAAAGAAATATCGCATTGTCAGTGTTGTTCCGATATCCTGCAGCCCTAGTGGGGTTTTATAAAATGTAGCTGTGACCTGTGGCCGCGGCACTGCTAAAGGACTTCACCCATCGAATAAATACTGCTCAGCAAGCTGGACACAATCACAGAGGCATTTCCATCACCTGTTTTAATCCTCTTAAAAAGGAAGTGCACGCGGCTGAATGAGGGATTAATAGGGTTAAATGAGTGCGTGGTCCAGGTTCAGTCAGAGTGCAACCACGAGGAAAGGGAGCCGCTCGGCGAAAAAGCTGATCGATCATTTCCTGCGTCCCAGCCGGCAGGTCCACGAGGCCCGGCTCTGAGGTCTATATCGAAGTGAAACGGGATCTGCGGGTGTTCACACATGTGGTTCCTGTCTTTGCCGTGCCAGAGAAAATTGGTAAGCGGAACCACTCGGAGTCCCGGGTTGAAATCGGAATCCCCCCGCGCTACGGAAGGGAGGGAGGCGGGGAACCATGGCGGGTTCTTCACAGTAATCCAAGACCCCTGCTGAGCCGCCGGCTTGTCTGTTTGTCCTGGCAAACACTGGCAACAAGGAGCGGGAGAGGAGGAAGGGCAACATTATCACAGCAATCATGAAGCATGGAGGGTTTAGGCTCCCACGTGAAAACATGAACTACTGTTACTTGTGCCAAACGTATCCAAAATGTAGCACCAAGCGTAAAACAAAAAGAACTACAAGATCAAAATGACCCAGTGTCACACGTGCTAACAGGTGGAACAACCTGAGCGTACACTCGAGGAGGAACAACAGGATAAACATAACACAGAGACACTTGGCGAGTCACTGAAGCAGCGAAGAGCCGCCCTGCAACCTGACCTCTGAAGACACACTGTAGGAGTACGAGTCAAGAGTTCTCCCGGTTTCTCTGAAGCAGCAAATTAAGCATCTGATGAAGCAGATAAGAGACGATTTGAAACCTCCTTTCAGGCGAGCCACTCATCCACTCATCCCTCCTAGATTTGTGCCAGAAGCGGGCGTCTGGACTTCAAGGTGTTACACCAATTACGATTATCAAAAAGTAAAGGCGGTATGAATCCTGCATGCGACTGTGTGGGCAGTGAGCGGCCTTGGAGGCAGATTAAAAGCATATTGGCTATCGGACATCATGTCGAGTCAAAGGAGCTTGTGCAACAACCTTCAGATGTCAAATAATAGCATTAATAACCCTTCTAGCATGCAGACTGGACTTATGAGAGATACATACACACCCGATAATTGACAAAATATGCTTAAAACTTAAAATTGCACTTTGATCATATGCTTTAATTCTATTTTGTTTACGATAGAGTCACATATACACATTAATAAACACCTAAATGATCACAGAGAGTGATCCCCCAGCCCTACTTCAAGAACAGCACTAATCCTTCACACAAACTAACCCGGATTAACGTGATTAACAAAAGCACCGCTGATTTATTCAACGTTCACTGACATTTTCTCCAACTTTTTTCCCTCCACTCCATTATTAACAACTTTCCATAATTAAAGAATTCCAAACTAAATGATTGATGTATGAAAAAACAATGTTAAACATTGATTTGTTTTTTGTCTGACCGACGTTTAATGGCACATCTTTGATTTCTGCATTCCAATACTACTTTATACACCGATCTGCTGTGGAAACAACAGTTTTGCTTCATTACAATAATAATAATCCAACCGAGCCATAGCTGCAAACAGACAAATGTTCAGGAATGAGGACTGGAATCGTCAGTAGACAACATGTGGTATTGGAGGACTGCCAGTTTGAGCAAAGATGCTATTAAAAGCTCCCATGTATTTAGAGCTAATGGTGTGTATGACCTATGTTTACCCAACACCAGATGATGGTTTTGCATGCAAAATTGGGGATTAACACGTTATTACCAAATGATTTATCCTGGATGACTAGACTGTGAGACCGCCCTGCTTTTGACATAATCAGTGAAACACATCTGCTTTTCTCATTCACAGAAATGAAGACTGCTCTTTTGCATCAGGACATCAGCATGCAGCTCATCATCTCATCCCTCCCTCCGTAACCATGACGCCCCGCTCTGCCTCTATTATACCCATGATAACACATCTCCTCACACCACAATAAGGGGGGCAACAAGCTAATGCACGGGAATGACTTCACTCCAGCCGGAGAGGAGGAAACTCCTCATGGCGCGAGGCACAGCGGGACACGAGGGAACATTAAAGCAAGTCACTGTGGCCCGCCGTCACATGCTCCCTGTCCATGACTGAGCAAATCAGAGTCATTAAATCTGTGGAATTCAATCAGCATTCCCGAGTGTCATCGAGTTAACCAGTCAGATATCCTGTGAGATATGAATGAATGAGGCAGAGCTGAGTTGGAGGAACAGCAGAGTCTCTCCGACATGGAAAGACATGAAGAATCACCTGTGCTGTATGGATTACAGATATTTGTTTAGATCTAATAATCGCTAGGTCTGACTCAAACCCCTTGTGCTCGATTCACATTTGTCCCCTACCTGTTGCATATTGGTGCTGGTGTTACTAAGCAACGACAATGAGCCGATCCAAAGCGGTCAGCGGAAAAAACAGCATTGATGATTGCATTAGCTGGAGAAAGGTGATCTAGTTTTTAATACAGATACAGGTCAAATCAAGACAGTGGAAAGTCACCACAAAATACTTATTGTGAGTGTTTTTTTTATCTAGCTCCGCCATCCCTACACCGAACATGAATAACTATGTCCAAAGAAAATCTTCCCCATGTATTGACCTGATGCTGCGAGCTCTATAAGCATGCAACGCACCCGTGCTCACACGCACCTCACATCTAGCTCTTGGCAGATGTCATCGCCGCTATCGATATTCTGCAGCTGTCACGCAAAAACCACCGCCGAAGAGGAATCCATGCACAACCCTCAAATCTTAATCATCCAGACATAAGGCTTCATGACAATGAGGGATAAAAGTCGATCGGCAGATTTTGCTCAGACTGCGACATAGATTTGGGATACAGTGTGCAATTAACAGTGATTACATTAAATTATTCTTTTCATTCTTCTCGCAGTCTATTTGTGATATTTCAGCACTTGTTAATAACTTTGTCAGCAGTTTAAAATGTGCAAAAAATATTAGAAGCATTGATTGAATAACTATAGTTGACAAACTGACTATTTTGACAGTTGATTAATAGTTTTAAGTAATTTCTGAAGCAAAAATGGCAAACGTTTGCTTCTCAAATGAGGATTTGCTTCTTTTCTCTGTTTCGGATCACTGAAAATACATCATATGCATGTTAGGATAATCTTTACATTATCGACTTATGATATGAAATATGGACTTAACTTAAAAATTGAGTAACTTGCTAGTTGGAATGGTATACTTGCTCTAAAAACAATAATAAAATGTATTGCAATTATTTCTGGGACAATATATTGTCTGAGAAAAGTTGTCATGGTGACAGGAGCAACTTTTGCCCAATTAACCCAATATTAAACAACACAATAAAATCACACAGTGCTGATTGAATTAAGTAGAAATAATTTAAACAAGGTTTCTATTGATTAAAATCACAAGTGCATCAAAAAACAGCAGACGTCCACGAAGGCTCCAGCAGCTATAACAGAACCCAGTGACAGTCATTAATTTGACGTCACCAGACTCAGCACGTGCAAAGGGGGCACTTGCTTAGCATTTTTTGACCAATTTGACAAAGTGCTAATAAGCTTATTATATATGTTAATAAACATTAAATATTGGTCATAAATTAACGAACCAAAAAGGAAGAGTTATATTACGCTTATAGGAATTTGAGAATATAGTCCCACTGTACAAGTAGTCACTTCTCTGCCTGGCGGAGCTCCAGAGCAGGTTTACCCGCCCAGCCCCTACCTGTGACCCGCAGGCAGCCGGACCTACAGGCAGGAAAGTCCCTGGTTTCACCGTGGCCTCGCGAAGCGCCCCCACCTCCCTGGCTCTCCCTCACCTCAGTCACCTATTTGTGCGACCACTTGAGGACCGTGCCACGGTGGTTTAAACGACTGTTCGCTATGTGTTTTTGGCTAACTGACTGTTTTGCTGCGATGTATCCGTCCGCGTCAACTCTGCCCGCCGCAGGTTACAGTTTACGGCTGAGCTGCGGTGCACCAGCCGGATCCAGTCAACCGAACGAAACACAGTTGACTTTTTACTGTCTCGCTGTGGCTCTGAGTTTTCTGTTTGAGAGAGGCACTATAGAAAAAAAAACTAAAAGAAAACGTCTGTTTGACCAAACCGACCACGTAACAAAAGTGGCGAAAATTATATACAGCTAACTTCCCGGTGAGGGGTCGTGCGTCGGTCTGACCGCAGTTTGAGGGATTCAAATGAAGTTGAAAGCATTCCCTTTCACACAGGTAGGCAGACAGCAAGGGCGTGTTCCCAAGTCTCTCTTTAGAAACACGCATTCAGCCCAACACTGAACAACAGCCTTTATTCTGCGTGTATTCGTAAAAAACAAACAGGTAGACGCGGTGAGCTCTATTTTTCTACGCTTTACGAATCAAGACGGGACGTTAAAACACGTAAGACAGCGCTTCACACACTACTGAGCCCGCACACACTAACATCTGCAGAATATGACCGACTGTCTCCGGCGAAACGTCACTCACCCTTTACCGGCGGAGATATCATTCCCGTAGTTGATAATTCATCCAGGGGTTATAAAATAGTTTGCCCCGGAGCACACGGGAGGCTACAGTAGGAAGCAGTGACCGGAGGAATCACCCTGGCAGCCAGGAATTTCACAGGGGGGCAGTGCTTCTCAGCAGAAGGGAGTGTAGTACGGAAGTATGGCGATAGGGGGCGTGTCTTCAAAATGTGAAGTGCCAATATTACGGTACATTACGGTAATAACTACAGTAGACGTGAACCTGCTGCTTATAGAGGTGGTTAATTACAGTAATGTGTTGTATAGAAGCGCGGTAGTAATTAACAAAGTGTGCACCAGGAGGAAATATAGCATACTTAGATATAAACCCCACCTGACATGTTTTAAGAAATATCTAAATATTTAACTTTAAATCATAATTAATCTTGTGGGGGGTTTTTTCCACACAAAAAAATATTTGTCAGCTTCATATTGGACTATGGCTAGTTTCCATGTTGAATCATCTCATACTCACACATAATATAAATATAATAATGAACTGTATTTATATAGCACCTTTCATAACATAAAATGTAGCTCAAAGCACGTTGCAAAAAAAAAAACATTCTGCACAGTGAAGGTCAAACATCCAAGCAAAACACACTTTTGAGTGGACAGGGGCTTTAACAAAATCAAAGTGCGTAAGAGCAGAACTGAGCATGGCGTCTCCACGTTGAGAAGACCAATCACAACACAGTGGGCCAGCTGATCAATCAGAGCAGACTGGACTTTTTGGGAGGGAGGGGCAGGAGGTCAGACAGAGTGTTTCAGGGAGAGGCTGATGGGATAAATAGAGCGTTTGTAGTGCATGAAAGCGTGTAAACATGGTGTAGTATACACCAGAAAAGGAGTGGAATAGGTCCTCTTTAATCATCTCTACTTGTGTGTATAATAAGAGTCCCCCACATGTGACTCATATTTTGAACATTTATTCCAAATGCACTGTCATTGGAAGCCATTTGTCAGTGATGTCACCCTGAACAAGCAGCATGGAGGAGGATGTCACACGGCTACAAGACTTAGATTTGCATTGCATGAACGTGGCAGATGAAAATTGACAGCGATCAATAAACCTGATGCCATGGAAACAAGCCGTTCCGTCTCCAGAGCACCACAGTCAGTTCGGAAGCACACACACTTTCTGTAAAAGCAGTTTAAATTCTATTATTGTTCATGTTTATTCTCTGGTTCACCCACGCCGAAGGGAAGTGTTTGTGTCACAGCTCACGAAGCTCAACGAGGCACACGGTTCGCCAAACAAACACTCGCTGGCTCAAAGCAACAATACAAAACAGAGGAGTGATAACAATCTGGCCCGGACACAGTCGGTGAAAGAGACACAATGGAGTCAACGAGGCCTCGAACGTAAACAAATAACTTCTCATCCTCTAATAAAGGAGAATGTGGACATCTTTCATATCCAACACCGAGCCTCCCTTTTTGACACTCACACAGCCTGAGAGGTCTCTGATTGGCTGACCGCCATGAATTAAGAATGACATAAGCGTGGCTGTAAACCTGACATTCTTTGACTCTAATCCCAGAAGCCACATTTTGTCATCCCTCACACACACAAGTCCAATTTCCTGCAATTTAGGTCACCTTTGACCTCACTGGGGATCTGATTCAACAGAGGTTCCACAAAATCAATCAATATCGCCGCCGATTGATTTCACATTACTCAGCTGCCGTTCGTCCGCTGTTGTGCGACAACACAAAAGGGGATCTCAGGCCAGTTCATTCAGACGCCACCGACGCACGGGGAAGTTCAAACAGCAAGGCAACAGATGCCTCCAGCAATTACACGGCTGGATATGAGTCAATAGTTTGTCTTCCTGCGAGGTGCATCTGCACCCACACACACACACACACACACACACACGCCCTTAGATATATGTCATCCCCTCCAGAACACAATGGAGGTCATGACTGGGACACGACCCCTTTCCCTCCCCATGGAGGGCCAAATAAACACCAATGCTGTGTCAAGAAAAGGGGGATGTGTGTTAAACCACTATCAATATAGGAAATAATCTAATCCGACACAAGACATGGCTTATGCTCATATGAACATAAATATATTATTATTATGACATTATTGTCATCGTTACTATTGTTTTTTATATATCCTAATATGATCACTATTACTAGTACAATTATTGTTATAATATATGTTATATATATTAAAAAATCTCTTTTTGTTTGTATGTCTTGACATCATATTGTCCTTCGTCTTTATGTAATGTTATTTTGCACCAATAAAAGGGATAAAATAGTAAGACTTTAGAATTCAGCATTCTGTAATATTTTGTATTTTATGTTTATGCAATTTTTTATGAGGTTGAGTAGTGTTTTATCTCCATTCCCTGCAGATAAACATCTTTTTTTATGCTGATTCTCTCTCAGGGTTGTCAGCAGCTGTCAAGCATCGGAGTTTGGGATTAGTGCGACACCGTGTGGCACTTCGCCGCTATTACACGAGCTGGAAGCTTGAAAAGGAGCATCAAAACACCGGATAAATAGTCTCTGTGTAGCCTATTTACTCCGCGAATGTTTTCAAATTCAAGTTTTATTTATTCAGAAAATAACTTTGCAATTAGCTTCGTTAAAAGTAAATAAAAAGTTACTTTAAAGACGTGATTAATGAAAGCTATTTTTGAAAATATCAATATAGCGTGTAAAAGTTAACTAAAGAGCCCGACGTACCCGGATGTGTGAATCAATCAGCTGCAGTGAAAGCGGTGATTACACGGCGCGAGGTACCCGAGGCACGCGCGTCGTGTGACGGCGAGCAACAAACAGCGGTAGCAGCACGTGCTGTCACCCCCCCTCCACACACACACACACACACACACACACACACACACACGTTTATTTAAAGTGGGAAGCGCGCGCAGATGGCCCCTATTGAAAAGAGCGAGGTGGGGGCCCCCGAGATCAATTCAATTTGGTGTCCGGAAGATGGATGTATTCCTCCCCAAAGACACGGAGTTTATGAGTTTAGAGAGGTTTTTTGGTAAATAGGGGAGAAAAATGAAGGCACGTAAAAATGAAGACGAAGTGGGAAGAGATGCAGTTTATGAGACCACACACACACACACACACACACACACACACACACAGAAAGATATTCAGTCTAGGAGGGTGAACGGGAGATTTTTCAGACCACTTTACAGTCAGCCAGATGAGATCCCTCCGTTCAGGGGCCAATTACATTCAGTGTATGACAAATATGGTTTAAAGGCCCGAGCGGGTAGCTGTAGAAGTGTACACTGTTCGGTTGTGGTTAATGGTGGGATGGGAGATGGAGTGATTTTAAATAAATAATATAAAGTACGAGGTTTCCTCCAAAAAACACACACATGCAATTAAACCAAAGCAGTAGAAGTACTCCGACGTGAAGAATACTAGAAGCATGATCTAAAATAGATATAAATACACCAATACAAATATCACAAAGTACCAAGGCTACAGGAAATTCATCAGGGGCCCTCTGGAAAGAGGATTTTTAAAAAAAATATTGCTTGACGCTGAAGGTAAAGCATATTTTGAGTACTTTTTCAAGCAAAAAAATAGCTTATAAATGTGAATATTTTGTGTTTTGATGGTGAACTGATTATCTCTGGTGTTTTTTTTCACTGTCTGGCAACCAAAACAAGCCGTCGCCGACGTGCATTCTTCAGATAATCACCAAAGGAATAATGCTTTAATGGTAAAATGAGGACTGAGGGACAAGAAAGTTCAAGACGGGGCAAATCATTCAGTTTTAAGTCCTAATAACGGAGGATTAAAGTTGAGATAATGTCTTAATGATTGTGTAATTATAACTGTGTGTGTCCTCTGAGGCTCAAAAAGAGAAAAAAAAGGGGTGGGGGACAGCAGGATGTTGAATAAACTCCTCTCTCTCTCAGTGACTCACAAGCAATGAGGCGTCCACAACAAAAGGCCCAACAATTGGATTTCAAAGATCTTAACCAAATTGAAACCCAATGAATATCGCCGCTTTAACTCGCCAGATTGGGCCGTGTGCCGGCGCCTAATGCATGCACACACACCTTCTGACAGGCCGGGCGGTACAGATGGTCCGAGCGTGAGTCTGAATGAGAGGGGGACCATCCGCGGCTGCTGACGCATTGTGGGGGGAACGTCGTCTTCAATGCAGCACTTAATGAGAACAGACTGACTCTTTCTCCCTCCCCTCCCCTTCTCGTTCCTCCGTCCATTCTCTCCCCTCCCCGCCCCTCCCCTCTCTGATTCTCCACTTCTCCTCTGCCCATTTCCATCTGTTTGGAGACAAAGGGCCACGAGCCAGCTCGAGCCCCGGGACCCTGCTGGTGAAGTAGGCAGGGATAATACGGTCCATCCCGGGGGCTGCATTTCAACACATGGACCAGGCTTTGTACTTCTGCTGCATGAGCACCCTTCATAACACACACATATACAGGGGGAAACGCACACACACCTCTACGAGGGAGGGAGGGAGGTAGGGAGGGGGGGGGTTCTCGCCTTCAACACTTCCGTGGTGCGCACCGGCGTGCGGAATAAAGGAGCGAGGCGGCCCTCCCAATGTTGTTCCTCGCACCGTGAACATATGGCGGTTTGTTGTCAAAACCTTCCTTCCCCGTCCAATTTGCGGCGCCCCCCCCCCTGAATGAAACGTGCGCGTCTACCTGAATGATGATGAGGTAAAAGGATGATAATGGTCCGCTGTATAATCCCCCTGCTGTCTGCACACACCTCCTGACATATGGTCAGTCGCCGGCCTCCATTACATAAGCCCACGGTGCAAAGTGGGGGCGTTGTGGGGGGGGAGGAAACGTGCTACTTTCTCACGCACACACACAAACACAAGCGTGCACCGGCCGCACTGTCAGCCCCGGCTGTTCACTGCCCTCAGCAGTTTGGGGGGCTCCTGTCACTCCTCGCTCCCCTTGCCCCTTCTGGGGGCTCCGCTGAAAAGAATAAATTGAAGAGGAGCGATGCTACGGAAGCTTTCGGGGATGAGGAGCACAAATGGCGTTTGTAGTGCTCGGCGGCGAACGTACAGATGGACTCCTCCATTCAATAAGCTGGAGCAGAAGTCTATCTCCTCGCCATGCCAGAATCCCAGAGCTTGTTTTGTGTTTCTGAAGAGGACAATCTGTTGATGCAACATATTGGGGTTCTTTTCTTCCCCCCATCTCTCCTCTCTAGATCGCTCTGTTTTTAATTTAAAAGTGCTGTCAGGCCGGGCTGGGATGTTGGACCAGTCGAGGTTTGAATAGGTTACAACTAACGATCTAATGGAAATCAACATGGAAGTATTGTTATGTGCCAGATATCAGGACTCACGATGGTCTTCTGTTATAATGACATATGTTTATGAGTTGAAACACAAATCGGAGCGAGAGTTGCTAGCGATGCAGGGACATAAATAACGGACAGTTATAAACCAGTAGATTTCTGCCGTGAGACTGAGGTTACACTTAAGGGATTGCCTCCACATGGCTCTCAACATGGCGACCGACCGAGCCGAACTAAAAATGTCATGTGGCTATTATCCCTGCTAAAATAATTGCGATATTATACTAATAATCATCAAAATATGCTTCAACTTCTTGTTAAGAACAAATATTTATATTTAAATGACAGAAAATACATATTTTTTTGGTGAAAAACTACTTAATAAAGGATACATAAGTTTTCAAGATGTATTTTTTCACTCAGGGTATTTTCCACTTCTCCACAGCTTTTTCAAGTCACTCGTGATGATATTCATGATTATTTGTATAATGAAAATTCACAGACTGACCATGGGTTTTTAATCGTGATAAAATGAGCAACACGTGTTGGTATTGAAATAAGCGAGAGAGGGGAGACAACGTGTCGCTCCTGCTTTCATAAAAAAGTTACGCAGTCTCGCTTCAAGTTCATCTCCAAACGCGTCGACCCGGCGAGTAACAGGCGCCCATTCAAACTTTCTCGGCCCGCGTGGGCCGCAGCTGAAGGTGAAGCGGGAAAGTGGCGCGGCAGGCAGATGACTGACAAACTGACAGATGCCAAATAGAAAAGCGAGACACAGGAGGCCCTTGAGCTGAAAGGGAAAGAACATTTCATGCAACCTTGAGCCTCTACGGATACAAAGATTTGAAACGACAAACATGGCTTCGCTGAACCTCCGTGCAGCTGCTGCCACCTGAGAGAGAGACAGACAGACAGACAGACAGAGGGATGGGCAGAGAGAGAGAGAGAGAGAGACAGATGTTTAAATAGAGGGACGGACAGAGAGAGACAGACAGATGGATAAAAAGATAGATGAGGGATGGACAGAGAGACAGACGGATAGATAGAGGGATGGACAGATAGAGAGAGACAGACGGATAGATAGACAGACAGACGGATAGGAAGGTAGGTAGAGAGACAGAGAGACAGATGTTTAAATAGAGGGACGGACAGAGAGAGACAGACAGATGGATAAAAAGATAGATGAGGGATGGACAGAGAGACAGACAGATAGATAGAGGGATGGATGGATAGAGAGAGACAGACGGATAGATAGACAGACAGACGGATAGGAAGGTAGGTAGGTAGGTAGGTAGAGAGACAGACAGACAGATGTTTAAATAGAGGGACAGACAGAGAGACAGACAGATGGATAAAAAAGATAGATGAGGGATGGACAGAGAGACAGACAGATAGAGGGATGGACGGATAGAGAGAGACAGGTGGATAGAGATCTATAGACAGACAAACAGGTAGCGATAGACAGACAGACAGATAGAAAGATAGACAGACAGATAGAGGGATGGACGGATAGAGAGAGACAGGTGGACAGAGATCTGTAGACAAACAGACAAACAGGTAGCGATAGACAGACAGATAGAGGGATGGACAGATAGAGAGAGACAGATGGACAGACAGACAGATATAGAGGTAGACAGACTTATACATAAACAGATAGGTAGGTCGGTAGAGACAGACAGACAGACAGACAGAAAAATAGACAGACAGACTGATAGATAGATTCCATTCATGTATATTTGACACACGGCATGCTGTTGCTCAACTGGAACTGCTTACACGTGGCATTTCCTGGGTGAAGGGTTCGATTCCCACCGGGGCACCCATGCTTGTGCAGAGAAAAAAAACTGCTTCCCTCATGATAATCTAATGTGGCTTCTATAAAAGCGTTCCACATCTCCTGTTCAACTACGAGCTTATGTATGGTACACTCGATATATATATAGATATATAGATATAGAAACATCACAAATGAATATCAATATTTGGATCTTTTTGTTCGTACCGTTTGGCAATATCACATCTCGGCGCTCGCTCATAAATTTCCATCTCTCCCATCCCTCCTCTCTCTCCCGGGTTTCCCACGGGAGGTGCCAGACGGCCAGTAATTTGGTTGTCTTGGCTCGTCTGGAGTAACACCTGCCCCCTCTCTGGGGAGGGAGACAGCCTTTCAGCCAGGGGCACACATGGAGGCTACCACTGCCTTTAGCTGCTGACCAGTGTGTGTGTGTGTGTGTGTGTGTGTGTGTGTACAGTAGTGCGAGTTTTCATCTGTATGCTAAACGCTGTTTGCACTTATTTCACCTTGCGCGTGCACGGACAGTATCTGCGCGCTGATTCACTCCCAGCACGTGCGCGCGCATCCACGTGACGTCACGCTGCGCCGTAAACAAGCGTCTGTCGGGGTGTTTTTTTTTTTTTTTTCGTTCTCATCAAACAATTTTTTTTTTCAACATTTTTTAAAGATTTCAAAACAAGAAAGGGATTTTTTTTTCAAGTATTTCCGTTTTAATCAAAAATAAAACCGGAAAATATGAAAAGTTTGTCCATTAGAAACCAGCTGTCACACGACACCTCTACTACAAAAGATCTGCATAAAGCAACAAGTAGCCTACACAACCCTGAAGAGACAAAAAATCTTTGGATAGAGGATATGTTTGCTTTTTCTTCACTATAAAATTACTTATTGGATTTCGTAATACAAAGCAGACACAAATAAATAAACCAAAAATAACATCAAACCATTGAAGAGAATAAATTCGGACTCGAAATTATTATTATTATTATTATTTTTGGTAACAGCAAAAAAAAAGAGGTTTGCTTCTGATAACCTCTTAGTGGTAGAAACTTGATTTTCCACGTGATTATTCTGTCATTTTCAAATGTAATGTTTTCTTTTTTTTTTAAGCAGCCCGATTCCTATTCTTCTGGGAACCCCTGAACACAACAATTTAGGGAAATAAACATTTATGGGGCCGTTGAACCCCATCTTGAAGTGCTTGTCGTTGCTATTGATAGGCAATAGACGTGACATTAATAACCGAACAAAAAAAAAATAATATGACATACATCGAACATACATCAAACGAATAAGTTATGCTATGGATCAACAGAAAGTGCCTTTTTTTTTCTTAAGAGTAGAACACCATCAAGTTCAATTTCACAGCCTAAAATATAGAAGCAACAAACGATATACATTTATACAAAAAGACGCCAGCCTATACCAACATAAATTAAAAAATAGCCTCGAATATCAACACAATTCAATAAATAATTCCATACACTTTTAAAAAGAAATGATTAAGGTCACAATTTTATATGTCATAAGTGGCACTTACGCAATTTTTTTTTTCTTCCTTTACGGAAAACATCATCTAAGCTAGACCTAAAGCAGCTATGTCTCGTTTACATCCTTTCGTTTCCGGGTTTAGCAGACCTTCAATTAGTACAGTAAATGCATGGGTTAGGGTTAAACCACGAGCGTTAATTAGGAGGGGGGATTAAAGTTTATGCGATAGCCAAATTGTTTAATTCGTCTCCACGACATCACCTCCGGGAGGGAGGCGTGAAAGCCTGTGGGGGCTCTTCCAGCACACCCCCTCCCCTCCCACTGTATGCCGGGTAGTAATCAATATTCTCATTATTGCATCTAATAGGCGCTTGTTGCTGCCCGGTGGACGGAGAAGTCGAGGCTTCCACTCGGAGCTCTTTCCCCGCAACTTCGCGTCGCTGCTGGGGGGGGAACGCAGCCAACTGGCGGGTATGGCAAAGTCCCAGCATCCGGGACGACGCGCGCTCTGATTGGCTGCAGAATTATTAATTATTAATCTATTTATTCTACCCAGACGTTAATTGTATTTTTAATCGAACCCGGAAATTGACCATTTTTTAGAGGCAACGCCTGCAGGGAAGATCCGCTATGAAAGGCTACAAAAATACTGGGCGTCTGCTTTACAAGCTCCCCGCCAGTCGACCCCCGCTGCCGGCCTTGCCATACCCCCACTGAAGCCCCCGGAAGTCCAAACCCCTACCCCCAAAAAAGCGCGTCTGTGTCACTTTTTAAACATCCAACACGTGGTTGAGATAGGAGATGTAGCATATCGCCAGTCTGAGGATCTCGATCTTGGAGAGTTTTTTGTCCGGGGGCAAGGTGGGGAGTAATTTCCTCAGCTCCGCGAAGGCCACGTTGAACGCCTCCACGCGGATCCGCTCTCTGGTGGCGTGGGCCGAGCGGTACTTTGCCGTGGCCCGCCGCCGCCTCCTCTTCTCCTCCCGGCTCAGGGGCTGGTCGGATTTGCATTTGGCTCGCTCCTCGCCCTCCCCCGGCTCGTCCGAGGTGCAGCCGGCGGACTGGAGGCCGCTGAGCATCGTCTCCGGGTCGGACTGGGTCCAGGAGAGGTCCGCCTCCGCCTGGTCCGGGCTGAGCATCATTTTTATTCTCCGGCGTTGGCAGATCGCTCCTCCTGAAGAAACTATGGACAAAAGCGACTATTAAAACCAGGTGAACTCCACCTGAATGTATAGTATATTAGAATATAACATCATGAGTCTGGTGTTGATCGAAACTGACAAGAACAGGGGAAAAAATTATGAATAACATGTGAATTATTTTCGTGATGGGTCACCCCGAGGCCCCAGCCGAGAGATGCCACAGCGGGTGCTTGTCTGGGTGCCAACCCCCTTCCTAATAAATCCAAATGCAGGCTCCGTTCGTTGCATAATAACATTAAACTCCATAAATAATGAATGCCTCGGGAAAGAAAAGAAAAAATCGTGTAATTTATTAAAGCCCAAGGCCTTAAAAAGAGCAGAGCAATTAGGAAAAACGACATTTTTTTTTTTTTTTAAACGTGGCATTTTTGTTTGGAATTTTTAATTTTCGAAACATGCTAAAATAATGAAAGTGGTGATGATTTAAGAAGGAGAAAGTCCCTTTCTTTGTGAATTAACATAATCAGAATTGGCCATCTGTCACAGTGTGATGAACACATCTGCTCGGCTGAGGCCACGGTGACTTGACAGCACGGAGGCAGAAAATAATGTTGACATCTGCTGGACAGGAAATTATTGGAGCTATTGTGTTCGATTTTTAGAAGACGATGGGAGTAAAAAGGAAAAAGAGGAACATATTTAAAAAACAAACTTTTTTTTTTTTTAAGTGTGTGTAGATTTTTTTTCCTCACCTTGACAAAGATCTTGGAGGCAAAAATCTTCTGGAAACGAACTTCTCAGCTCCGATTTAAGTCATATTCCTCCGCAGCAACCATCAGATGTTCAAGAGATGCGGCTGTAGTCTCGCGGGAAATGACACCAAAAACAAATAAAACAAAACAGAAACTACTTTTTTTGTTGTTTTTTTGTTTTTTTTCTGTCGCGAACTCTCAACGTGAGAACCGCGCGGAGGGGTCAAGACGTCAAGGCGGGGAAATGTTTCCGCGCGTGAAAACAGTCCCGAAGTGTTCCAGGTGATCAGTCCATTCAGCGGAGGTGGATAAATACAAGATGATAATAATGATGATGAGGATGTGGATCGGTCGGCTCCCCTCGCGTGATCCCAGCGACGGGGAGACAATAGAAGAGATGGGCAGATAGCGGAGAAAGTGCAGCCAGGGGGGCGGGGGGGAGACTGGTCCGTCCGCCGGTGGAAGATGAGGATGAGCGGGGGAGATGAGCGAGGCTCTCCCGTGTGAGGCGAGCGCGGATCGGAGGGCAGCGCACAGATAATCCCCGTCTTTCTTCCGCCGAGTGTCACACGCGAGATAAGATCCAAACGATCCCGACTAATAAAGGCTCACTTCAGGGAGGGAATATATTTGAGGAATGGTATTGTCTAACACCGCCCCCCTCTCTGCCTCCCTCCCTCTCGCTCTCCCCTCACAAACACACCCCCCTCCCTCTCTCTTCACGCCCCTCGGCCCTCGAGCGCTTTGCCTCCCGCGGGACCACAGTGGGCAAAGGGAAGCCAGAGATGTGTGCATGATAAAAGATGGGGAGAGAGAGAGAGATAAATAAATACCGTGCTGTGAGTTGGTGCACGTGCGCAGTTTTTGATTAAAAAAAAATTAACTCTTTTTTTTTTTTTTTAAGTGCAGATGGAATGATGGAGGGGGATTTTCAAATTAAAACCCATTTGATGGGTCAGACTGTTAAAATGTCTTTAGGTGTCGACATTTAAGATAAGGGAAGCTGAGATCAGATAAGGGGGAATTGTTCCCGAGGGAATGACGTGACAAAATGGACAACAGATCAGTGAGGGAGATGGACAAATCAGACTTCTGTCATTTTGGCCTTTGGAAAAAATGTTTTTTTTAATGATTTATGTTATTGTGTGCAGTCTAAGATTCAAATCCAACTTTTTCCATATTTATTTCCTCGATTCTGTAAGAATTTACTATGATCTTGATTTGTCACTACATTTTTATTAAGACCCATTTTTTTATCAGATAAGATAAAGTAAAACAGCAGTTCAAGTACAGAAGGTAAAATAAACCAGCTCCTCTCTAAACCATTCTGTTCTAAACAATCTAAATGATCTCTTGACTTTTCACCAATGTCACACTGCAAAAGCACAGCGAGGAACAGAGAAAAGATCCTTGAACAGTTACAATGTGAGTCATAAATATGGAAATGCCCAGAGAAACGTAGTGGAGTACGGAGCATAAAAGGGAATTACACAAATGAAGTACAATACAAATTGTACTTAAGTACAGCACTTGAGTAAATATACTACATTCAGAAAACCATGCATTTTCTGGAAGCTTACAACGTAACAAGTGCAAATAACACAACATATCCAGTGTAAATAAATGACATCGCATTATGTAACAAAATGAATAGCAGAGCCAGAGTGACGCTTTCTGCAAAGGAAACTTTTCCCTCCCTCCACTCCCGCTGCCCTCCTCCCATCATGCACCCCTGTGCCCGGTGGCACGACCAGCATCGGGGTCAGAGGGCGTTGTTCCAGAGGAGGGACAGTGGCCAGGAAGTGTGGGGACTAGCTGCGCCTAACGAGGTGATTAAAACGATAAGGGGAAGCACGGATGACTTGCCGTGGCCCGCAGCCACCGCCATGCTTCTTGCCGCCACACACACACACACACACACACACACACTGAGTGGGAGAAAAGTATGGCCACAGTGCCAGGAGGATCATATCAGCGTGTGTGTGTGTGTGTGTGTGTGAGATGACGGACGGCTCGCCGTGGGCTCCGGCCGGGTCTGTGGAGTGTGTGTGTGTGTGTGTGTGTGTGTGTGTGACACAGAGAGACTCACAGCGGGGCATATCGGAGACACGTCAGGACCAGGAGACAGAGGCCTCCTGACAGCTGGAGCCCACGGACACACACACACACACACACACACTAATTGCTCCACGGACACAGAAGTGGAGGCGGTCTACGGTGGTGGTCTGCCTCACCCGGGCCCCTCCTCGGTCCGTAAAGGCCACCGGCCAAAGACACGCAGGACCCCTCTCGGGCTGTTTTGTTTGTGCCTGCTGCAATCACGTCCCACAGCTGATGTTCAGACCGTGGCGACGGGGAGGCGGACTGCAGGGAGGCGGAGCCACCGGAGGATGGTCATTTCTGCCGGGGAGCGTGACGCCCGGCTTAGTCACGACGTTGCCGGTAAGAGTTTTGGTGAATCTCACATGAGATCACACTTCTGTGTCGGGAAATGTGTGTTTATGTAAAGAAAATGACTGAATGCTATTTGGGCTGAACTGAGAATCACAAATACATATAAAAAAAACCCTTCTATTGACATTTGCTCCCGTTTCACACAACTTAAAACATCTCTGTTACATTAAAGGAATATTTCAACCCCCTGAGGTTGTTTGAAAAGGCAGCGGTTTCATTTCAGTTCATTGAAATGAGCAGATCCAACTTTTTTTTTACACCTCTAAAAGCGTGATCAAAAGGGTTCATTCATTCTTTTTAGGGTGAAATATTCCTTTTGAAAAGACCACCTCAGGAACCGGAGTTTAGAGCGGGTTGAAATGCCCGCTCGCTGCCGTTTCCCCATAATCACTCAGAAGTGGCAGACGCACAGGAAGCAGTACACTGATTTATGGTTATGATTATTCTTCGCAGGGCTTATATCACCGATCCAGCTGAGGCCTGATACCGCAGAGTTTCGGAGGAAATAATATGCAAATTCAGACCTCAATTTCTGGGAGAGGATCACATTGTATTCCCCCAAAAAATAAATTGTAAAAGGCTTCAAAGGCCGGGAAACGTCGCTCCAAAGAAGCTGTCACCAGGAAGTTGCAAAGTGATGAGACGACGGTAATGGAGTTATTTTATCTAATCAGTCAGAGCTCAGTGGACCCCGCAGCTGTCTGTTACAACCCGAGAAACACCTTGAACTTGTGTGACACACTCCCACCTGTCACCTATCACACACACACACTTTGGAAGATTCGGGGAGCAGTGGGACGGAGCTGTGAAATGGGAAGGATTAGTCACTTTGTCAGGAGATGTATGAGGCTTCTCTCAGGTGGACGGCGAGCCACAGGGGGGCATCTGGCAGAGGGAGAGGGAAGAGAGGGAGGAAATAGTCGCCGGGAAGAGGAGACGGAGAGGAGCAGACGCGCTGGAGGAAAATGAGAGTGTGCCAGAAATGAAGACGGAGTGGGGAGACGACGCAGTTTGCGGGACGAGGCGAGGGAAAGCAGGGCGTTTTGCATCAGAAACTTTTAATTTGACGACGATGGACACACACTCGGCAATGTGCGGACGCCAACTTGTCCATGTGTTGTGTTCTGTCTTTTCTTCCAGGCTAGTGGAAATAGGCTGGACCCTGGCCTTGTGTGTGTGTGTGTATGGGGGGGGGGAGGGTTCAGGCCTGAACAGGAGGTGTGGGATCCAGAAAGCTGGGGGTCCCATGTGAGAATGTGGCCGTCGTCAGCGCTGCGGTGGCAGGCCTCGGCACCATCTGTGCTCCCAGCAGGGCGCCCGCAGCGCGTTCTCCGCCACCCAGACACATATGGACACACAAAGGTGCTCACTCTCTCTCATGGACACGCACACAACACACACACACACACACACACACCCATGGGAGTTAACAGTGGGAGAAAGGGGGAGGGTTGTGGATCGTGCGGTTACCGGGGATGACGGCGTCTCGTTACTGATGCTGACAAGTGCGATGACTTCAGAGAGCAGACCAACCACTCTCACATTACTGGGAAAACGTCCCATCAGAAATAAGAATTACACGTTGGAGGAAAGGAAGGCCAGCAGAACCAGAACCAAGACCGTTTTCTAAAGGGGGTCTGGTGCAGGGGCCGCTAAAACAAGCTTGAGCTCTCATGCAATGTGGTGTAAAAACCATTTCAGACCTTGTAGATAGTGTGGGAAATACACATCTGGTTCTAAATCCCGTCCTGGCTCCATCTTTTTCCGTCACAGTCCAACGTTTTCTCGCCTCCCGTACTTCCTCCTGCACACTGACCCTCCTGTCTCGGCCCACAACCCCCCTCTGAAGCTGCACCTGCCTCATTTACGATGTTGAGCCTCCACCTCCATCTTCCTGCTACCGAGCACCTCGACCGGCTGCCCCCCTCTCTCTCCGTCTCTCCCTCTGGCCCCGCAGCCTCCCCCGAGTGGCCCCTGTCCCTCCATCCAGGGCCTCCAGCTGGCTGATGAGTTCATTAGGCCCAGAGCTCTGCCAAGGAGCATGCCGTTGTTCGGGCCAAACCGGGAGGGCATCAGGGGGAGGGGCCCCTGGTAGTCATTGGGCACAGGCCGTGGTCATTGGAGGCGGGACAGAAATGTCCCAGAATGCCCCACATGTCGATATTCAGACTCCGTGTCCATTCTGGGAGCAGGAGACCGTTATGATGTACATTAGCAATCTGGTTCGGGGGCTTCTCCTCTGAAACTTCAGCGGGGAGAGTGCGCGGCGTTTGCGGTTTGAAGAGGTCCACATAAACAATGAGGCAAACAGATTTCTAATAATCCCCACAGGTCGCAGTGACATCTGGCCCCTCACTTGAGCGTTGGCTCAATTAATTCGGGAAAACACAAAACAAAAAGCGCCGAGGGCAAAGATCTGGGGGGACTTAACCGGCCGCTTCGTATGTGTGTGTGTGCGTATTGATTGTGGCATGTGATCAAGTCGACTGCGGTGCATGAGTGTGTGAATTTCCGTCAGATTAGTCCAGGTGTGCAGCTGCTTCACGGGAAGAGATAATCACGGCCCTCCTTTGAAGGCAGGAATCTTGTGAAATAACAATAAAAGATGCAAGTTAGCTCTCCATCTCTACCTGCATCGCTACATTCCCTCCACTCTGACCTTCTCCCTCCTCCGTACTCTGCCTCCTTCTTCCTGGCGGCGGGTCAGCTGGGGTCGGGGCCTCCGTGGCTGGGCTCAGGTGGAGCCTCAGCTGGGCAGGATGGACGGAGAGGAGGGGGGAGGAGACAACGAGGATTCTGTCCCACAGGCTACCCAAGAGGGAGTCCGTCAGATAAATAGGAAACAAACACGTGCGTCACGCAAGTAAAAAAAAAACACACACACACAAAAAAAAAACAACAGCTTTGTCCCTCACCCTTTCTACACCTCCCCCATCTTCTCTCTTCCCCTTTTCCTCTCGCACTCCTTCTCTCCTGGGAGAGGCCTGGCCGGGCTTGGCCTGAACGCCATCTGCTGCATAATGTAACGGGATGGAACTCCAAATCCTTCATTTCCACTCACTGCCTGTCATCTGTGTGTGTGTGTGTGTGTGTGTGTGTGTGTGTGTGTGTGTGTGTGTCCACTCCTACAGTTGCATATGGACTCGCGCGCCGAGAGGGCGTGAATGTTTGAGCGCGTGTGAGATCTCATTTTACGGATGTTGTGACATTAGCTCGTCCCGGCGATGATGTTGAGTGACGGGTTCGAGGTGACGTTAAAGGATTATTCCGCCGTTTTTCAATATTCGCAGATACATTTTCAAGAGTGTAAATTTAACCTTTGACCTCCTGGGGAATTTTAAGAATGGCGCCTCGCCAGCGACGTCACAAATGTGCCTTTTGTTTACAAGTTAACCAACAAAAGTGCACACACACAGAGTGGTGTTTAAGTGCCCCGCCCCTCTCTGCAGCGCTGGTAACCCGGAGGTGCAAAGAGGTGTCCCTCCGTGTCCCCGTGGGGGCCGCCGTGAATTGGGGGGCCATCTGTTTTCTGGTAATAAGCTTTCTCTTCATTCACCCTCCTCTACCTCACTTTCTTCTTCCCCCCCTCCGTGTTTTGATTCCGCGTGTTTTTGTTTTGGAGGGTTTTTTTTCCCCCCACAAAGACATAAAAAGACGCGGACGGACGGAGACGGCGTTGCTTCTGGATACGAGCGCTGCGAGTTCAGGGTGAACGGAGACATGGTGAAATATCACAGCGTGAACCCTGAACCCTGACCAGCTATCCATGGCTGTTGACATGAAGTAAACGTGACACATCCCTCCTCACATAAACCCATACACCCCCTCCAGCTGCTGGGCAGACGCGAAAGTCTGTACATTTTATTTTCTTTGTTTCCCTCCTGTTGTACGGCGTCTTTAGGAGCGTTTGAAATACACAAATGCAGCATTATTATCCAGTTTTTACTTTCTCGTTCTCAAATTGGCAACCCATTGACGTTTGCTTTTGTTCCGTCGCAATGTGTTGAGCTCTCAGGGCCACGGGAATCATTTTCTCTAAGAAATAAATAAAAAATCTATCAGGTTATTGCAATTATCAGTTGTTTTTTATTGACCTGAATTCACCGTCTTGCCACAGCCTACTATAAGATTGGCCAACCCGCATTCCCCATCATCCCCCTCTGCTGGAGTCGCCGCCTGGCCGGCGACTCACCGGATCGCCCCGCCTGATTGTTTAAGTTTTTTTTTTTTTTTTGGTTTGGAGAAACATTCGGAATAAGATGGCATTGGATCGATCAGAATAGTTGCCATGGCTACGGCGGGATGTGGTGGGGAGAGGCTGAAGGGGATGGGAGCAGACGAGGAGAGGAAAGTGGATTTAAGTTCACGCACACACACACACACACACACACACACACACACACAGTGGAGAGTGGCAATGGAGGGTGAACGGAGCGCCGTCCAAGGTCCGGCTTTAAACGTGGAACACATCCTTTGCTTTCATAACTTCCCCTGTGCGCTGTGTGGAAAAAAAAAAAAAAAAACACACAACCCAGCTGCGTTCCCGCTCCTGCACGGCCGCATCGATTCACACAACACACACATTTATGTTTCATTACGGGCCGTGCATGACAACATCGATAAGTCATCTGATATTGTTCATTATCCGCGGCTGCTGCATTATCCGATTTATGCCTTCCTATGGCAGGCTTCAATACAGCCGAGTGTTATATCATGATTATGAGCGGTCTGGGTGCCGGGATGCTGTCTGCATCTCATTGTGGCAGAATGAAATGGATCAATATACCGGAGGGGGGCTGAATCAGGGGGCTTGCATGTGTGAGTGTGTGTGTGTGTGTGTGTGTGTGTGTGCAGACAGGCAGCCTTGGGAGATCAGAGTGCATAACTGCTGGCGGCTTCAAACAGCGTCTCCCTTCCTAGCGCTCGCATCACACAGCTGTTTTTCCGCAGCAGTGGGCCGGTTTGATCGGGGGCCTGCGTTCTGGCGTGGAAACTAATATAATCACACAGTATATCAGCCTCTTTTCTCCCCCTTGTGTCGGTCGCAAACTTCACCAAGCCATATTTCTTCGGTGCCGCAGCGGGCAGCCGGGCAGACGGGGCTTCGCTTGCTCTCATTTAAGTGCAGATTTACAAGCTGTTTGTGACGGGAGCTTAGGTGCCTGTTCAGGATGCCTAGTTGGGAGGAAGCCGCCGCGCGAATAATACATCTGTCGTGTCATGGAAAGTGCAGCAAACAGGCTTTCCGTGGGATGAAAATGAAAAATATCGGAGCGCTGTAATAGCTCAGGTGCATTTGTTGGTTTGTTCTGAGAGATGGATTTCCTCTTGTTGGAGGGAGATTTTTTTATTACCTTTACGCACACACACGCACGCACGCACCGCTGTTGCCTCGCAATTACACTAATTTAATGCACCATTCCCCTCTATTAATCCCAAATTCTACCCACATTTGTATTCTTGCTTTAAATGAAGGGGCTGCCACATGCATCACTCCAAACAAAAGGGAGGTTAGATTTATTCTTCATTCGGGGCAGTGTGTGTGTGTGTGTGTGTGTGTGGAGGGGGGTCATGCATGGGCATAACCCGGCCCCTAAAGGAAGGCCCCCGCTGCCAGCTGCCAGCCATAATTAAGCAGCCCTGCCGTGTCTATCGCTGATTATGTTTGACCCGGCTAATAAGGCGAGTGTGTGCCACCTACGTGTGGCAGGAGAGCATCACAGCCCCTATTGTCCTCTTTTAGCCCCGGTTATTCGTTTTGATGCATCGCCGATGACAACATTGCGTGCAAAAACATCAGTTGTGTGCGTTAACTGATCGTAGGGGTTTGGGGTGCGGGATTAATCGCTACATAGTGATGTTTTGGGCGGGAATGTATCGATACCAGGCGGCAAACTCGGTTCTGAAAAGTGAAGCCAATGCTGAAGTGTCTTAAACTGTCATCCTCTCTGCTGGCCATCAGGGGGCGACTCTAATTCTTACTTGATTTATAATCTGAGTAAACAACAACAACAATCAGTAACAACAGGTTTCACCAAATCAACTTGGACTGAAATCTTAAAAGCAGCCTTAGTCAACATTATTGGAATAACAAAATCAAACGACCTTCAACACGATATTGTGAAAAGCAGCTGTTCTATTAAAAACCACAACGCGCTACCTGTTCAGCACCACAAGACAGGCGGACACAGTCAGCAGACAGCTGGTGAACATGGAGGACCACTTAGCAACGCTTTCCGACAAGTAAACCCAATCCACGATTAAAAAAATAATATTATATAATATAATATAAGACAAAAACACAATTTACAGCTTATAATAAGTAAATATAGCTTTGATTTCAGCTTAAATATCAGATGTTAGTTGGCAATAAATCGCTCATGCGGAAAAAACTTGACAACCTGCTTAAGATCAGAGCAAACATTAACACGCAGGAACGTTTATTCTCGTGAAACGATCACTGTCCTCCCAAATGGCAATCCTTTAGTAACTGCCCTCGCCTGCGTGTACGCCAGCGTTGCAGCAATCCGTATAAATTAATAATAAGTCAATCAAAGTGCTTAATTTAACAGGGGCTATGAAAGATTAATACCTGACATTATCCAAGCTGCCATGCTGTAAGGGGACCCACCCATGCCTGAGGTAAACCAATCACACTTCTATGAATATGACATTAGACACATTGATGTTAGGTGTTACATCAATGTCTGCTGGAGTCTTGAGTACAGCAAGTCTGGATGGAAAAGTCCACCGAGTGTGACTGGTCTATTTCCGTCTCCCCTCCCTCCCTCCCGCCCTCCCTCCTCGATGGCTTCTAGAGGCAAGAGATCAGTTCAGGGTGGAGGAGAACTGGTGTTTGGCCTGAGGGGCCCTTGGACACAGATTCTGTCATTGTCCACAGCTGCCACTCCGCCCCTCCCTCCCTCCCTCCCCCCCTCCGCTCTGTGGCCATCCTCACCTTAAGGGCATCCCCCTGCTACCCCGCCTCCCTAATGAAGAGTGACACGCGTCCGTAGGATCTGATCTAGTCTGAAACCGGGCCCATGCCTCCTCTTGTTGTGTCTCCTATTATTGACTGCTGCGGCTCACACTGAGTCGCGGCGATGAGGACGCCATATACCCAAGAGGCATCGCTCCCAAATCGGAGGGGGGAGCTCAAAGGGCAGATGCAATTGTATGGAATCATGAGGACCTAATTGTCTTTATTCATGAGCTGTGTGATTGATATTAGGGGAAAATGAGACACTCTAATTGTCCTCTTATATGAGTAATTTTGGACCGAATACTGTGTGGTGTGTGTGTGTGTGTGTGTGTGTGTGTGTGTGTGTGTGTGCGCGGGCTACTGGGTGAGATATCAAACTGACAACTCCTATAGGGCATCTATGCAGCGGTCTCTCCACATATCACTTGAAATAATTCATGTTGTCCTTTCTGACAGTTTCTCGCCTTTATTGCATCCAGAGGATCCGGACGCGACGTCACCGGGAAGAAACGGACGCACAAATAAAAGAATGATGGGGAACTAGAATGGCGATAGTTGTAATCAAATTCTACATGAATATTTGAATCGTTTGACAGTGCTCGAACACGGCGTCTGTCAGGTTGACAGACAAGTCAAGCAAATAGATAAAAGCCCACATAGACAATAAAAGCAAAGGGGTGATGCTACTGTGTCATACAACAGTGGTTAGAGTGGCGATATATTGTCAAGATGTTGTTGTCATAGAAACATTTTTAAAAAGCGCTGGGAGCAGGCTTCTTTTTTTTTTTTTTTATTTAACAGTGGAATCAAACGCTCCCTGGCGGCCTGTTGACACTTCCCTACCAGAAAAGGCGCCATATGGATACAGGCCCGAAGCCACGCTCTTCATTACCATGAACACTATTATAGTTATTTTGCCACAAACACTCACTCGAGCTAATGTCGATTCATCCACAGCGGAAACTACAGCCCGCGACAAAAGCAACAGATTCAGGGCTGACAGCCACTTCAGCCTCGGCTTCACTTTTCAGAACCGGAGGCCTGTCCCCAAGCTAACATGGAAGTAAACAGGTCCGGCGTGACTGCGCCTAACCGTCCAGCTACATAGCAACCTACCTAGCAACCTACGTGCTCCACTTGAGGAGCATCCCACTGAACCATAATTGGAATCCATGAGGGGAAACACCTTGACTGGCTCAGGTAAGCATGAACTACTGTCATGTGTGTGTATGTTTATGTGGGCCAATGAACACACATGCACTCACACATATGACGAGGACAGCAGGGTGTGTATGTTTATGCATGTGTGTGTGTGTGTGTGTGTGTGTGTGCACCCACCAGTGTAATGTGATAAGCTCCACCAAAGCACATACCTGATGCCATTAAATGCAATTTCCCCCGTGTGTCAGCTGAGCCATTTGTCAGCTGCTAACACTGCACGCTTTATTAAAAACCTCATCCGCTTCAATTAACTGCGCCCGCAAAGCAGTTTAACTCCACTCTAATCCTGTAAAGATGTTTAAACAGGCCTCGCGTACAGTAGGTACATCATTTCAAACCCCCTGTTTTTTTTTTTTTTTCATGATTTGCTTTAGCCCTCTGCAATCATCACTTAAAGTTGTGCTTCAGGGCTTTAGAGTGAGTGTGCAGCTGAGAAAGGTGCGTTCATACAAAGTCAATGCAGAGATAAGCAAATAAGCTTGAAAAATCCAGACTCCGTTCAGAAAACCAGCAGTTCAAAAGTTAACCTAACAAAGCATGACTTCAGTTTTTACTGATCACCATCATTAACGGAGTTATTTCAGCGTGTTCATCCATTTATTGCGATTAAATCATAGAAACTAACTAAAGCAAAAATGTGCTTCCCGTGTGAGCACAGCATTAGAAATAATAATAAGAAAAAGGCTGCTTCTGAAATTGTTTTTCAAGGGTTCTTTGCAATATTAAAGGCCCGCATGCATTGAAACCTCTGGCCCACACGTTTTGAAGCACCTATTGCAACAACAAAAAAATAAAATTAAGCGCCGACCTTCCATGTAGGCGCGTCAAAGGAAGATCCAGCAACCAAAGCTGCTTTTCTGTGGCTGCAGTATCTGTTTAATCAGAGCTAAAAGGAATAAAAAGCCATGAGTTTGCCCTCAGAGGAGGATATTTTATTATGAAATTAATTAATTCATGATAAAAATAATGCTTTCAGTGGCGGTGGGTCACATCATGGCCATTTGTGTGCTCTCTGCAGGGCGCCTCTGTCTGCACTCAGCCGAAGATTGTTTACTCGGCAAACTCGGGAACACCACTGTACAGCAGCGAGCGGGCCAAGGACCCACGCCGAGCCAACCGCCACACGAACGAGTCTTTTCCAGAGCGAACGGAGGAGAAGATGCAATCTGTCTGCTGGTTCAGCACCACGGACAGCGCCACGGACTTTCCAACACAGGCAGTTCAGCTGCTGCCATGATTCCAACTTTCACAAATCTCTGTCCGATAAAGGATCGATGAGTCAGGCGGACTGGACTGATACCTCTCTAAGCGAGGTTAACAAGGAGGATGTGTTTTATTCATCCGGGAGAAGGATGGTTTCCCTCAAACCGCCACGCGATTCACATTATGTGTATCAATTTGGCTGGACAGATTGCAAAACCCCTTGAGGCAAATTGAGATTTGGGATTTTGGGATATTGAAATAAAAATGGCTTGAAAACGAAACGTTTATTTGGAGCTTATTTGAAGAACTCTGTAAAGAGATGCAGCTACACTCCAAAAAAATTAAAGTAACGGTGTAAAGACTCAAACCCTTAAACTCTTACACACAAGAAGAAGAGAGGTCATTTTGTTCTCTCCCTTCAATATAATGTACTAAATCTGAAGGTCTGAAACCGCTTCATACAAGGATGCCACACATATTCTTCAGCTTTCTTCCACTCTCTCCTGCACACACCCTCTTTCTGTCTCACACACACACACACACACATGGTCATGCCAGTAGGGAGGTGGTGGTTAGCATGGTGCGGTCTTCAGGGGATCCAGGATGGGGTTTTGCAGGAAAGGGAGAGGTGTAAATTGGGTGAACGCTGGGTGCAATCCCTTATGAGTGAAGGTTCTTCCTCTTGCTTTGTCACTCACACCCAGAGACATACAGGTGGTGGGTAAGGTGAAGATGCTGATGCGGGGGGTTGCTTTAACCCCTGTTGCCTACTATCCTTGTTTTCGGGGGCGCTATAAAACATTCGGTGTAAAAGTCAGAGACAGATGGGACTTGGGGAAAATGACGGCGTTGACCACGAGTAAACAGGTTTACGCGATCGTTTCAGATCTATCAACTTGACGCTGATGAAATTTGAAACTGTAATCAGCGAAACGAAAGCTAAAAAGGCGAGCAGGTGTGACTTGCCTTTGATCATAACGGAGACCAATTGCAATTAGGCCCAAAATGGCTTGACGGAGGTATCAGGGGGCCGCTTGCACATTATGTATTTTTAATCAGAGTTGTTAGCATCTGTGATGGATGCCCGTTTTACTCACACCAGCCTCTGATGGCACACGTCATGTTTGCTCGCTGTGAATTACCTCGCCGTGTATGCTGTCCATTAACTGCATGAAGAGGCGCACATCCCCCCCATCATGCCGCCCGTATCTCAACTGGTGAGCTTCTGGGGAACGAGCGTCGGTGAGGCTGCTCAGCCTCCTACAGCCAGGTCAGATATTTGCATTCTCACATACAGTTCTAGGAGATACGCTATTATACTAAAAACAGCTGACTGCTAGGGCTGAAAGTGACGGTGATGAGAGCCGTGAGAGTGAAGCAAAACACCTTTTTGTGGACTACGGTTTTGAAGCCTTGGGATTTTTTGCAACCAGTGACTTCAGTGACCATATTTGGAGTGCGGAGGAGTGACGGGTGGATCTGACCTACACAAGCAGCAGAGCAGCACCCTTAATGGGTCTGGATCCATCTGGCTTCTGGTGTGAAGCCGTTAAAGGAACCTCAGAAGAAGCTAACTGCATTGGCAGCGTGGTAGCGACCTGTCAATCACACGGTAGACCCGCCCCTTAAAGCATCCCACGGACCATAATTTACTAAATGAACATCATGCTGGATTGAAGAAGAATTTAAACTACCAAGTGAAACCATAAATCAAGAGTCGCCCCCTAATGGCCGGTAGAGAGAACACAAGTTTAAGGCACTTCAGCTTCGGCTTCACTTTCCAGAACCGGGAGGTTGGTTATAATTCTCTATGGGTTTAAAACTACAAGTGACACCTTTCATACACACACAGTCATTCAGCCATTGCTCATACAAAGATATTGAATATGACCGTTTTTAACTGCATCCTAAAATCATAAAATCATCCAAAGAAAATATTCCCATTAAAGTGCAACTTCTCACAGTTTACGCAGCATAAATAGTCCATATTTACAAGGACTAGAGACTGTTTGTAAATGTGTGTGTGTGTGTTTTTGTGTGTGTGGCCCCTAACTCGACCATGTGCTAACCCCACACAGCTGCAGAGTCCCCTTGAGGGTTTGTCGCACAGGCAACAGAGGAAGGGCGGAGGAGGATGGGGGGGGGGGGGGGGGGATGGACTGAACACTCATTTCCATGCCGCACTGTTCTGGCAAAGACATTGTACACCGCTGTGGATGTGCGTCTCTTGTGCTATTGCTCAATCTTTTTAGGCCTGTCAGTTTGCGTTTTCATCAGACAATTCTCTGGGCGCAGGGGTTGGAAAGCTGACTTCCGTGTGGCAGATCTGTTGTGCGTGTGTGTGTGTGTTAATGCAGGAGAAACACACTTCGGAGGGGATTACAAAAAAAACACAAAATCATACGCCTCAGCTGGATGAATATGTTTATAGCTTCATAAAATGTGTGTTTCTGCCTACTTCCTCAGTCATATCGCAGCTCAGAGTCCAGCCTGAAAACAGTAATAGAGTAACCAAGGAGTCTCGGGCTCCTCAAATATCCCTGTCAATCAAACGCCGTTTCCTCTGAGTGCGTTTTCTATCTGTCAAGGGTCATAGAGAGTGAGGATGAGACCCATTCCCTCCCTCCCTTACCCCGCTCCTCCATCCCCATCCCTCCCTCCTCTCCCACTCCTTAGAGGTGTATCTCTACCTTGTGCATCACGTCTGGGCATGACCTGTTGCTAGGTAACCCTGGGTCACAGCTGCACACTATGGCAGACCCTTTTTTTTTATTTATCAGTGAGTTATGTGGGAGACGGGGGCTGTAATTTATTAGTTTGATATTGGGCAGGCAGCGCAAGTTTGGGATTGTAAAAAGAGGAGACGGCCTATAGCTCATCAAAATGCTCATTCTGATCCCCGGGCCTCGGTCCGCTGAAGAGATTCACAACAGACGGGGATCACAACATTAGAAATTCATCCGCTTTTTTGCTAAGAAAATGAAGCATCTCCAACAACAAAGCCAAATGGTAATGCACTTTCCATGCTGGTAATTGAGCAGATGTGGTCGGAGCTTAGAGGACCGAGAAAAAAAAGGAATTCATCTCAGTACAGTATTTGACTGATGAAGTGGGTGCAGACAAATAAGGTTGTCAAGCTTTATAGTTAGGACGGCGACATTAAAACCTTAAATTTACGCACAACTTGAATCTGCTTTAACACCTGAAATAAATCAAAATTAACCTAAAATATGACAAATGTGTGGTCATCAACAGGAATATAATTTACTTTAAATCTTTCATTTTTTTGAGTTGAATGAGGAGATGATACCAGTTTGCCAATTAAATGTGAAGCTACAGCCAGAAGGCCATTCGCTTAGCTTAGCATAAAACTGGAAACTAGCTAATATTGCATTTCCACTGCGTGATACGGCAAGGATCTAATGCATTCGACTGATTCCAAGCAAACTGAGCCTCGAAGGTGGAGTTTAAACCCTACAGACCCCTGATTGGTCAAACACATCCTGCACAAACCTGCCATTTTGAAATAGCCAAGCTGCTGTCAACAGGGTCCCCATGAAATTCACTCAACCAGGTTTTAAAAAAAAATGACAACCCGCCAAACTACACAGTACGTAGACTATCTTCTGTTTGGTGCTGATGAAAGGTGGGACGGTCCCAAATCAAAGACTCCTTCCAATGCAGCCCAGAAATACGGCCTTCTTTTTCCCCGATTCAAAAGGACCTGACTGATGGTTCCTTCATGGCCAAACGTATCCCATTCATTCATTTTGATTAGCTTTTAATCAATACTACAGTGCGACAGCCTGAAATACACCATGAAGCATCGTAATATGAAATAAAAACAATCAAATATCTCTGGCTCCATTTTAATAATATAACCCCTTACCTTTCCGATGCTCTTTCTTGTCAACTGGTTGCTAGGCGACGAGAGCGACAAAGAGGGGAAGCGGGAACAGCTGGTGGCGCAAACAGGAAATCCTCCGTGTCATTTCGGAAACCGCTCGGTTCGGCCTTCAAACGATGTCGTAGACCACTAGGGCTGCGTCCCTTTCGCACGGTGTTGCTATGGTGACCAGCCCAGAATCTGCAGGGGGGGGGAACAAAATAGAGAAAAAGGTACCAGAACCAAACGTGAGCTGAGTTGAGCCGAACCATGCAGCGCTAACGAGGCATAATTAACATGTTATGGTGACAACAAGACACCAGGAAGTCCTGGCTCCCAGCCAGGAAATAGTCAGGTGCTAAATCCCACTTTTTTATTCCACTTTTCGAACGGATTGATCAATTTGCGATCTTCACTGGTGTAGGATTTTACGACTTTTCGACTAGAGGGGGACAAAAATGTGTCCTGTGTGCAATTCTCACTCCTCAAGGGTTACATCATCGAAATGAAGAATTCCAATATGTTATTTCCACGACCTCGGAAAGGTCAATCAATAGGAGTGAGTCTCAAACTTGTACTAGTATAAAGCCTGGAGCTGATCCACATACAATGGACAGGAGACTGATTTTAACTGTTTTACACCCAAATGAGCTTCTTACTTTTGTTGTGAAAATGAAAATGTAGCTCTACAGGCCATAAATATAGACCATAACTTAGGGTCATTTTCTCATAGACTTCAATACAAATGGTCTTCAGCTGCATCCAGGAGACGCCCCCTGATGGTCAAAGGAAAGAATGCAAGTTTAAGGTACTTTAAGGCTCAAAGCACTGCTGTACCTAATAAAAAAAAGTGTAATATCCAGGATATCATTATTATATGTAATGTAATGTTATTTTCGCCTGGTAATTAATGTTCATATATATTTCTGTACATGCATGTTATTGTTGAATCTATAACTAATACAGAATGTTAAATGCAATATATTGAATTGTGGAAATTAAATGTTTGTTTACTAAATCCAATGGGTTATGCTAATCTGCATCATTATAGCAGTTTATTATTATTAGTTATTTAAAGAAGTGATGGCATTAATTGATGAAGGCAGTTAGTAATAATATGACTGTTTAATATTTGTTCTCTAAGAATGTCTGCAAATCTTTAAATGCATAATTATTTAAAACGATTGTTGACTGTAAAATAAGACATTTTATAAATACAACAAAAACTGTACTAATTATTATTTCTTGGAGGAATCTGTAGACACCAACCAGTTTATTACTTATATCAGTTCTTCCAAAAATATTATCACATCATCCAAAGTATCACTTTATCGCAAAGCCCTAAAATTAGGTTGGCAAACGTTGGGACGGACTGCTTCCGTCGGAAAGTTTTACAGTTTTTGCAACACTTCGGCGTGATATTCATTTGCGATGCATCTGCTGCTGCTCAGCCACAAATCCTCCTCCTTGCCCTGATGAAAGCTCACCATTGCATTCCAGGTCTCAACCACAACACTTTTGTTAGATTCCTCTCCCTAATGTGTGCGTGATGAATATTCCTCAGATCTTCCTTTAGGCCATATCTGATCAAAACAAATGCACCTGCACTTTCCCCCCCCCCCCTCCCTCCTCCTCCTTGCAACTGCAACTCCCCCAGGACGGGTAAAAATTGACTCCCTGGCTTCCTCCACCAGGCAATTACGTGCCATCTGTTCCCATCTTGGTTGTTCCAGCTCGTTTTGTTTCTGCGATTGTTCGTCTAATATCATAGGCCTGAAAGTGTTAGAGGACGGGGGAGGAGAGGAGGGGGGGAGGGGGGGGTGGCACGCAAAAATGAGGAGTGGCATGAAGAGGAATTAATCGAATCTAACAGCAGAACCAGATCTTCCCCTCTGAAAGGCGATAGTCCCACTAGAATGAGGACCATTACCATATTCATCACCTAATATTGCCTGCTGTATGCAAAGTGGGAGAGAAGAGTGCAATATGACTTTTTGACCGCCTTTGCGAGGTCCATCTGTGGACGCTTGCAGACTTCTTTTTTTAATTGTTTATCTGCAACAAGTCCACTTAGAACCTGCGATGCTGCCATTTGTTTGGGTGGTAATAATAACCCATTAACTTCCCTGTCATACTGATATGTGTATATATATATATATATATGTGTGTGTGGGGTTGTTATGCTGCCATGCTGAATCACATTATTGTTTTGTTACAGTAACTATTAGGACCATTACTCTCTGCCACAGACTGGAAGCCGCGTGGATTTAATTGCGGCGATGTTGCAGGCGCGGCGAGCAGCTGGATCGGAGAGTTTTAACAGTGGTATCAATAACGGAGCGCCACCTTAGGCCGATATAATGTTCCGTCTCTCCTGACAGAGCGGGAGATAGAAATAATCAGTCACAACACCAGCCAGGCAGCCTGTAGGACCTCGCGTGACATCCTGCAACAGTGATGGCTCAGGACCCATCTGTGTCCAGGGGGCAACGCTCGCTGTGTGTGTGTGTGTGTGTGAGGATAATTGGCGAGAAGATGTTGGATCCTATAAGGAGACAAAATCTGTCACCCGGCTTAAAGGCTTAATACAGTAGACACCCACTTGATCAGCGGCCTTTATGTGTGTTCATGTGAGTTACAAACAACAAGTTAACACCATCTAAGAAGTATGCTGGTTATGGAAAACTTTAACTCATCACTCTAAATCAACTCAGGCCGACTTGTAACCGCGTTTATAGAGTGTCTATCATCTGCATGGTGACGGACGTTTGAGGGAAACAGGATGTGCAGCCGGGACACGATGTTTAAAAGACAGAATACCCCCTCTATCTCTCAGAGTCATGGTTGCAGGTTGATTGATGGATAAATGGCATGATATGATTGGCTGAAATTGGTTGCTGATGCAAGCATGCGTCATAATTTGTTTTCCCAGAGAAAAGAAAAATCTAAATATGAAGAAATTGAGCATATAATGTAAAATAGGTGCACAGTATGACCGGGGATGTGTTTGAATTAAGGCTAGCCCTATAACAGAAGATAAATCACAGATTTTGAGTGGAATAAATAAATAGGATGGACTTCACTATGTGCCTGACCTCCATGACGGCCTACTTCATGGTTAATTAGTTACACAGATTGTTAACCAAGTAGACTGATCACTTATTTACTAAATTATATATTTGCTTATTTAAAGCACATTTCATTGGAGAGAACACAATGCATTAACTGGACCGGTCGCTCACTTTTTGAACCTTTGCACTTGCTGACATCTAGTGGTCAAATAGTGAAATGGCAATGTGATTCATTGGTTGAACCACAGGTGTAATCAATAAATGCAAGTTCATTCATTGTAAATTTGATGGTGTATAATTATGACACACATTTTCCATTAACAGGCAGCAATTTATGAGGTTAATTTGCAACTACAAATGTCCCTTTTAAAAATAATTATGAGTAGGTAATATATATCTATATGTCCAATATTTAAGTGGAGCTGAAATTAAAGATTTCAGATCACATCCTCGGTCATATTGTGCACCTTATTAGCAATATTTACCGTAATAATTACAAAGAAAATCGATTTCTTTGTATTTTAATATCAAAATAAAATTGTTTTCCCCTGGAAAATAGAATATGACGCATGCTGACATCAACTAGTACCAAGCAATTTCAACCATTCATGACATCGATCAATCTGAAACTTGACATGAGTTAATCTTTGCAACGATCAAATACGTCAACATACAGAAGATAGAAACTCTTGCAATGTCATTTCAGCTCAACTTTAAGGATAATGTCTGTATATTATAAAATATATTTATATATATATATATTAATATTTAAAATTAAACCCCCATTATACCCTTATGTAACCCTTCTCTCAAGTCAAAATGCCAAAATAGTAAAAGTGCAATCACTACCAAAACCCGTTTTTTAATCTTTGGACTACGATAACAAATCTGCAAGTTTGTTTAGGCAAAGGCTGAGCAAATTTATTTCTATTGCACATTTCATACCCAAAGGTAACCCTTCTGTGTTTTTATCAATTACACATGAAACATATGGTATGTTCAAATCCAAACAAAAGTCACGTGTATACCCAAAATGCCAAATGATCTTGTGCGGAATGCAATGAAAAGAAAGGGGGGAGGGAAAAAGGGTGAGATGTGGGAGTGACGGAGGTAGGTGGATAGAAGAACAACTGGAGGCTGGAAGACAAAGCAGAGACAGCCGTGGGAGGAAGACGCACACCTGGAGTTCAGGTAGCGATTTTTTCTTACTTTTGGCTTAAAATCAGAATAAAACATCACACGTTTGTGCTCAGAATGGAATTTGAAAATGAAAAACATTGCTGCTGTGTATAGATGTCTTTGTTTTAACGCACTAAAGTAGGTTTAATTTTAAATTTTAAGTTTTAGGCTCCACGACTCGGGGTGAATGGCTCCATTGTTTGATGCGCTGGAATGCTCCTGAACATCCCGCATAATCCTCTCAATTATGAATGGTATCATTTATTCTATAGTCGCCGCACCTTGCGGAAGGCTGTCCGGTAACTTAGCAACTAGTGCCTCTCATTCAACATTAAAGTGGGGTAACGTGAGAAGACCTGTTGGCCTCACTCCAGGAGAGTGACAGGGATTTGTTACCGACACTTCCCTACATTTTCCCTCATTCCAACAAACAGATTGATGCCTTTTTTATTTAACTTGTGCGCATTAAAGCTAGCTTTCAGAGTTTCTAAGTTCTTTTTTCAAATACAATTTCAACCATTCCGAGCAGCGTGCGACAAATGTGGCCAGCAGATAACATCTTAAACGTTGTTTCTAAAACATGGGAAACAGATTTTATCCATTGACACTGGGAGGTCACATGTTTCCAGGGGGACTTTATTGTGAACATGCAGAGGTAAATTGACACCTTGCCCCCTTTATCCTTGCAAAAGCCTTGCTGTTTTGCTCCAGGGGGTTGAAAGACTCTATAACTAGGTCTACGCTGTTCACACACATCCACATACACTGGTACCCACAACCGCCGACTCAGAATATGATCCTTTGTTGCGTGGTCATAAAGACAAAGTGAAAAAAAGAAAGGACTGACCCCTCTCCTGGCAGTGTCTCCACATACCTTGTGCTGTTGGTGAGAGACAAGAGTTCAATTTCAATGCCTTCAGCAGATAAGCACCGCTGTTTCCACCAAGTGACAATGGGGGTCTGTGCTGCATTCGGAAGCAACTATACCAGACTGTTGAGGTTTCATGATGACCGACATGACCAGAACATGACCATAACATGTCAGAAATAGCAATAAATACTGATTCAATTATCAAATTTAGGTGCCTCTATTAATCAAGGCAAGTGTTTGCTCAATAGAGCATCCAATTTAGGACATGTATTGTTGTCGTGCTGAGTGGCTGCCAACGGTGTTGAGATCTGAATACAACGCTGACCTCAGGTAAACAGGGCAGTGGTTACCCGAGAGCACTTCAGTGTCTCGTGAGAAACTGAATATCGTGAGGGATAGATACAGTTGCAACGAAAGGCAACCCGTGTCCCAGCTTTAAAAACAGCAACAAGTACACAAGTTCTCAAAGGGTTAACACGATACACCTGAGGCAGCAGGTAGATTTACAAAACATGTATATATTATTTCTTGTACAGGTTTTGCTAACATTTGTTGTGTGCATTTTCTTTTTGTCTCAACAGAAACTCGAAAGAGTTGTGAAAAGTCAATTTACCATCAACCATGCTGACGCGGTCTCATTCAGAAAGAAGAGCCCTACTTGGGTTCTCAGCCCTGCTGACACACAGCACTCCGAAACAGAGCAATGCAACCTCCCCACCTCCCCTATCCTTCACCCCACGGGAGTCCATCTTCACACCCATATGTCTTACTTCACCACCCCCCTGGGTGACTCAGGCCCTTTCCAACCTGGAGCAAGGGGAACGGGAACTGCAGAGCCTCAGGGAGCGACAGCAGGCCGAAGTGGAGGAAGTGAACCGCGAGTTGGACAACGCTGCGATTGAAGCTCAGAGAGAGGAGCGCCGCCTTCTGGAGAAAGTTGAGCAGGACCACAGAGAAGCCCAGCAGCACCTGAGTCAGGTGAAAAGAGAGAACGCTGCAGCGGTGCGAGTTGTGCAGTCACTTGTTGACCAGCAACTTCGGAAAATTGGACAACTGCAGGAGCAGATACAGAGATGGGGGAGTACCGCTGGTGGATCCAACAAAAACCAGCTCCAAAGAGGAGTGGCAGAGGTCACCCAACCTTGGGAGATCTCTCTTACAATGAAAAGGGTTACTTTCTTAACAAGCCCTGGGTCCAAGACCTTCAACCTAGGGGAAATTGATATCCGAGAGCAAAGTATGACGTACCCAATTGGTGTCTGTGGTGTCCAAGGTCAAAAGTGTGCCTTACACTCAGGGGATGCAGCATTTTCTAACATCACCCCTCTTGAAATTCGAAAGGATCCGCCACCAAACAGAGCTGGGCAAAGGTGCAGTCCAGAGCTAAGCAATAAGGCAAACAGTGGGAACATGCGAGTTGTCCGCAAACTACGACTGTCAAGCTCTACGGAGAATGACGATGATCTCAAATCACCCACCCTGAAGTCCCCCATACCAAGACATCGTGGTGTATCTGAGTCATCCCAAGACGAGGAAGTGGAGTCTGTGTGTTCAGACACACTGGGGCAAGACCTTTTCCTTGCTATCCCACCTGTCTCCAGTCAAGGAGAATCTGAAGGTGACGAATCTGATTGCAGGAAAAATGGTACAAAGAGGCGCTCCACACTGAGGGGTAAAAAGAAGCAAAAGGCGCTGCTCTTGGTGTCACATGAAGAACCATCTTGCCCTCCTGAAGAAACTGACGCAATAAGCAGTTATGTTGCAATATCTCAAAAGACTAAGCGCAAAGGTTCACTCTCCAGGCACAGTCTTGTAGATCTTTCAACGGGCCCTCATCCACTTTCTCAACACACCCGACCAAAGAAAATGACTTTAAATGAATATTCAATGGACAGTGGAAGCCCACCGTCACCAGTGGACAGTGAGGATTCCTGTTCCACCTATACTGTCAAATACTCCAGTCAATGGATCCCTCAAGCAAGAGCAACGCCGCTCAATGTCCACCACTGACCTCTCGGGTAAACATCGTCCTTTGATTAATGAGCGTAGAGGAATCAGGAAGGTTTGCAGAATGCGTCTAGCATCTGAACCTTCAACTCCTGAACAACGCCACGGTCATGGCACAGAATCGGACAAGAACACCATTAGCTCTGATGAACAGTCACAATCCCAGACTTGCGTTACACAGGGTTTCAGTTTAAACAGTGTGACCAGATCTATGTCCATGTCAGCCATTGAAGGAGACAAATTACACCAAGGCAAGGAATCACAGCAGTACGCCAAATACAAGAAAGAGAGGGTAGTGACGGCTTTGGGGGAACTGGAGGAAGAGGGCGGTTCAGCTGCATTTGACTCAGCTTATCTGGTCAAACAGCTTGGAAAACAAGGATCAGGTCGCTCTGATTTCAACCTACCAAGTGGAGTCCATGCCACTGTCAAAGGGCAACTATTTGTGGTGGATTGTGGGAATGCCCGCATTCAGGTGACTGATCTCCAGAAGAATGTTGTACAGCAGGTGTCTCCTTCTGGATCGGAAAGGTCCTCCCGCATCTGCAACTACTTTGACGTGGCGGTGAACTCAAAGGGCCTCATTGCCCTGACGTGTGCTGCTGAACGAGCCGTGTTGGTCTTCAGTCGTCATGGACGCCTCCTGCAAACGTTTGGAGGCACGTTGACTGGTTCCACCAACGAAGAGCTCGATGCTCCCAGAGGGGTGACTGTTACCCGTCAGGACGAGTTCTTGGTCGCTGATATCAAGCGTGGCACCCTAACGTCTCTCAAACTCGACCCTAAAACCGGGGCCAGATTGGAGCGCACGGTGGTGACCGGGTACCACAGACCCTACCTGGTGGCAGCCTGTCTCACTACTGGCCTCATGGCCGTATCTGAACGAGGAAACGAGACTGGACGTGTGCCGTGCATCCGGGTCCTGGAGCCTGGCTGGAACACTATCCGAATCCTGGGGGTGTGCTCTGGCTTGGGGCCTGTGCTGACCTGCCCTTGGGGTCTCTGTATTGACAATGAAGGGAATGTGCTGGTGGCAGACTGGGGCAAGCAGCACCACCGTGTTCTGCTGTACCCGTCCAAGGGTGTTGGCTGGCCTGTTGTGAACGACAGCCTGAGTAGCCCAAGGGGCCTGGCGCTGCTTCCCGATGGCCACATGGTCGTGTCAGACAGCATGAATCATTGCATCAAGATCTACTGCTACAAGTGAACCGCAGGAGTCAAGACTCATTGATGTGATAGGGTGAGAGGGTTTAAAGAGAGAGAGAGGTAGAGAGAGAGAGAGTGTAAAGTTACAGCGTGACTGTTGCAGTGTGTGTCCCACTTGTTTGTCTGTGAATAAATGCTTCTAGTCACAAGCTAATTTCCTGTGTTGATAATAAGTGAAGGGAGTTAGCCCTGAAGTTAGCAACAACTCTGGCTCAGCAGCATTTAAGGTGGACTGACCTTTAAGATGGTGCATAGAGAGAAAATGGGAATATTTTAGGGGGTATTTACAAACAGTAAATAATCCTGATTAATCTGCAGCTCTGCAGTTTGGCAGCCCTATTTTTGTACATACATAAATACGTAAGAAAATGTGAGTTTTTTGACTATAATTTACAGTTTCTACCTCCTAGTTGCTTTACTTTGACAAGACCGTGTTTGATGAGATTTCAATTGGTGATGGTAAGTGATGATTTCCCATCCTGATAATAAGTAGATATAAGGAAATTGCAGCAGATTAGTGGGTAAAAGTACTAATGCATGTTTTTAGAAATCAATCGTGTTTCTAAAAAAATAATCTCATTTTATTTATTTCCATGAAAGCAAGGTAGTCCAGAATGCTGTCTGCCTGAATGGTATTCAATGAAATGTTGTAATTTTTGCCCATATTGCAAAACATTTAATTAATCGGTAACCAAAAGAACTCTGTGTAATCTATGAGTGTATTAAGGGACTAAATGACTTTTGCTCTGTCAATTTCTCTGACTAAAAATAATTAAACCTTGATTGAAATACAATTTTGCATGATTCTGTCAATAATGGGGGCATAGCCCGACCCTGCCTAACCTCAAAGGCTTCTAGGTATTTCTCTGTTGACCGTGTTTGCCAGTCGTTTCTGTATTTTCTGCAAAGTCCATCACAAAAAAAAGTGTTTTTTTTTTCAAAGGGAACAAATGAACTCACCCATCCTGATTTGAACAACATGAATTCATCAAAGTAAGTTAGATGGTCAAATGTTAACCAAAGAGATCAATAATTTCATTTGAAATGCACGTGGAAGGCAAAAGGTATATATAAATATATATATACATATATGGAGAAAGAAAGCAAAGATCACAATGCTCAAAGTCTCATTTTGCAACAACTTAAATACACCCCCATATGCAAACACACACACACAGTTACCTAACTTGTCCACCCACACTCAGATATTAGTATAAAAGCACAGGTTCAACGCCTTCACAGTTACAGCTCTCTGATCCAGACTGAGACTCATCCGAGGACTTCATCGGGACACTTAGCATGGAGCTGCTCACAAAAACTCTCTTCTTGTGCTTGGCACTTGCCCTCACCAACGGTGACCCTGTGTGAGTATTAATGAACTCTTTCTATGTTGAAATAATATTAACGCTCAGTGCAGGCCGTTCAGGTCTGGATGTCCTAATTATGATCTCAAGGTTTTTCAAGCCTGTGTGCAGATATTTTATTCTCTTATTATTATACTCTTCACAAAAAATTCAAAATGTGTCTGCTTTGCACCCAGATAATATAATACAAACCGGTAGAATAAGCATGTAATGGTTCCTGCTTTTGAGGCTTTACGCTACTTTTGTTGCATTGGATCACATGAAAATATTCTGGCCATCCATCCTCTGTAACTGATTTGGGTAATTCCTACTTTTCTGCATCTTCTCTGGACAGTTCAACCAGTGCAGCCGCAACGTTCATTCAGTTTATATCTCTATTTGCTCGTTCACAAAGTTCACCACTTAGACAAATACAAGAGTGCAATGTCGCCACATTACCTTGATGGGGTCACCGATTGATCCCATGTCGTCCTGACTCAAGGATTTCGGGTGATGAAATGTAATCTGGTACTCTGCTGAACTGCAAAACACAAATAAGGATCTATTTTATCATCCACAGGCCCACAGAAGATCCCGTTAATCACGGTGAGTTTTTAATAAAGACATCAAATCATATTCCTTTTTTTTTTTTCTTTTTGTATTGGAATTATTTCAGTTACACTCACGTTTCTCATATTCTTTCCATGTTTAGATCTTGATTTCCCAGACCGGTGTGAAGGTGAAGGTACTGAGTTTGATGCCATCACTCCTGACGAGAAAGGAAACATTTTTTTCTTCAAAGGTGTGTATAAAATTTAAAAAAAAATAAGAAAGCTTGACTTTAATTTCACTTTGGGATTATTTTCCTAAACATTATCCTTTAGTACCAGGAGCTGTGTCGAATATTGTTTCCCGTCCACGCTAACCACCGAGGGGCGCCATCATTTAACATGGAAACAGACTTTGACATAACACCAGTACTGGGGAAAGTTGCTAACATCGCAGCTAAAAACAGATATGGACGTGTTAAACATCTAGCAACATATTCGTGCTGCACACCCACACAACGAGAAACAGCTCTGCTTAAAGCTCGCGATACACATGTTCACCCAAACGCCAAGCACGTAAATGAACACAGCGCGGTTGTGACTGACCGCGCAAACGATATGTCATGAAAGCTGCCGCAGATTCCAAGGGTCCAAGTCTTATCTCTCGACAAATACAGCTCACTGGACCGAGGAGGGGGAAAATAAACTTTACTTTTTACAACCATAACCAAAAAACATGTCTTACCTTTGCTCTTTTGTGAAGAAAAGTTGTGTTCGAGGTCATATCGACGCTGCTAACGCATAGCATGCTAACGGCTGGTCCTCATAGCATGCTAATGTCTAGTCTTCATAGCGTAACAGCTCTGCTAACGGCTGTCCCTCATATCATGCTAATGGCTAGTCCTCACAGCATGCTAACGGCTACTACTCATAGCATGCTAACGGCCACTCTTCATAGCATGCTAACGGCTACTACTCATAGCATGCTAACGGCTACTACTCATAGCATGCTAACGGCTACTCCTGATAGCACGCTAACGGCTAATCCAAAGTCTGAGTCGTTTCCAGCCACACGCCCTCATTTACACGACAGATAAGCAGGCCGTCTGCCTCCCTCCAGCATTAACACATAGATTGACATGTAATTTAAATAAATTTAGTTTTACAGGAACATTTCATATGGCACAGCTCAACCTGCCTCTACTAGAACCTCTCCATCTTTGCTTGCTTGATTAGCATCGTCTGTGCACAGGTGACATATACTGATGGGGTTCCAAACATACATATTTATTGCAGTTAGATTAATATCTTGTTTTCCCCTCCAGGGAGCTACTTGTGGACAGGATACGTTGGTCCAGCTCATCTCTCCAACGAGTCCTTCGCAGAGCTCGATGACATCCATCACATTGGCCATATTGATGCTGCCTTCCGCATGCACAATGAAGAGAACGTAGGCGACCATGATCACGATCACATCTACTTCTTCTTGGTACGGGCCCCACACACACACACACACACACACACACACACGTTCACCTGTGAAAAATAAGGCGATATCTGTACTGACACGCTTTCTGATGTCATCTCCAGGACGACCATGTGTTCAGCTTTTACAACCACACTCTGGAGGAGGGCTATCCTAAAAACATCAGTGAGGACTTCCCAGGGATCCCCGATCATCTGGATGCTGCTGTGGAGTGTCCCAAAGGAGAGTGCACTTCTGACTCGGCCCTGTTCTTCAAGGGTATGTGAAGAATACTCACTGACTATCATTAAGATGCCCCACAGTGTAGATAAGGTGTGACTCAGTCTCATACTTCCCCCCCACAGGACATGATGTGTATGTTTTCGACATTGCAACAAAGACGGTGAAGACCAAGACGTACCCCCACCTGCCCGTCTGCACCGCCGTCTTGCGCTGGATGGAGCACTACTACTGTTTCCATGGACACAACTTCACCAGGTTCCACCCGGTAACCGGTGAGGTCAGCGGTAACTACCCCAAGGACGCCCGCAACTACTTCATGAAGTGCCCCGGCCGCGGTGAGTCCTTCAGGCAGTTTGGTGCAAACGATTCGTTGTCCCACGGATCCATTTGGGGGGTAAACGTGTTGTCTTCTGGTTTTCCCACTGCAGGTCATGGAGCTGACCATGAATTCCAAAACTGCACTGATGTCAAGATCGATGCCATCACCACTGATGATGCCGGGAAGAGTTATTTGTTTGAAGGTAAAGTTAAAAAAAAAAAAAAAAAAGTCTTTAAAGGAACAGTTCAACATTTTGGGAAATGCGGTAGTTATTCGTTTCCTTGTTGCCCAGGCCCCATCTACATGCGTCTGGACACCCCTAAAGAGGGCCGTCACCCCTTCCCAATCACCAGGACGTGGCCGGAGCTGGACCACGGACTGGACGCCGCCTTTTCCTACAAAAACACGATCTACATGATTAAGGTAGACCTTCAAGTAACCGTTAGACATGAATTCAAAAAAGACTATCTGTTGATACTAAAATCCCTTTTTGTTCTGCCAAACACCTGCAGGACGAACAGGTTTACATCTACAAAGTAGGCGTTTACTACATCCTGATCGAGGGTTACCCCAAATCCCTGAAGGAGGAGCTCGGCATTACCGGACACGTGGACGCTGCTTTCGTCTGTCCCGACCACAACGACACAGTTCACCTCATCCAAGGTAAGATTACGACTTTTCAGGTGAATTCATTTTGAATATAAGAACACTTTTAAACTTATATTTCTTCCGACAGGAAATATGATGCGGGATGTCGACCTCAACGCCACACCCAGGGTGATGACCCGGGAGGTTCCCTTGCCCTTCTCCGACATCGACGCCGGTACATGCGACGATGAAGGACTCACCGTGTACAAGGGCTCCCACTTCTACCACTATGACAGCCCCATGGTCCTGGCTATGGGCAAAATAGCCCCCGTGCCTCAGGATGTTACCCACGACATGACAGGATGTCAGGAGTAGGAAGCAGGAACCCACTTATCACAGCAATGAAGCAAATCCCCTCCGCTCCTCCACATATTAAGTGATATCTATCTCCACGAGCAGACTGACCTCAAGATCACTCACTAAATAGAGAGGAAAGAACTACATGTGTGAGTTTTTGGGAAGCAATCTTCCTCCCATGCATCTTGGAGTTTGAATTGTTTGATGAATAAAATGTGGAAACCTGAAACTTATTCTTGAGTGGAAGTTATTCTGTCAATTTCAGCAATTATTGTCTCAACAATTTCTACATAAACATGCTAATTATCTGTTTAAAGCACTGTTAAAAAGCACATACTGCTTTAAGACAACCAGAACACATTATAAAGCATTTTATAATGACTTATAATGCACGTCATAATTGATGGTGACTCATTCTAATACCTATATTTTAATGATGCATCATTATCACTGTTAGTATATAATAATGCATTATAAAAGTGATTTATTTGGAATTTAATATCAAAAATCAAACTCGGCTCATAACCAAACAATTTCAACCAATCCATCCAATCAAAACAATTATGATGATACTTGACCTCATGAGTCATAATGATTTATACATGTCCAATGGTGTCCAATCAAAAGCAAGCGGAACAAAACTCCAAAAGGAGCCGTATTACGTAATGACAGCATCCGGCCACTAGAGGACCTGCTGCACAAATGAATGTGAAATAATGAGGGGGGGGGGGGGGATCAGATTCACCAGCAGCAGTGACAGAGGACATAGACATGCAGGAACACACATCTGTAGCATATCTGCCGCTTACCTCCTCCAGCAGGTAGAAGGTCGGCAGGCAGGTGTGGAGTTCCTCAGGGCTTAGAGAAATTGCTGCTGGGCAAAACTTGATTTCTTGCAAGAACATGGCTGGATCAGAACAACCGACCTGACAGAGAGACGCCTCCTTCAGACATCAAGGTCATCCTTGTGAGCAAGTAGCGCTGCGTAAAACACAAAAGGCTGAATAGTGGAGCACTTGTCCAGCTGAGTCACAACACCCAATAAAAGCAGGTTTCATGTGTTTTATTGTTTTCTGTAAACCACCCAGGCATTCAGGAATGGGACTGATATGTTATTCATAGGCTTTATAATTAGCTTTTAATGGCTACGTATATATTCTGTCATGAGGAATTTAAATTTAATTCAAATTTAAATGTTCATTAAAAGCTTTCCACACTCCAAAAGTCAAAACATTTTAAGGCAAAGATTGGTGATGACTTTATTCAGGTGACCCGGGCTTTGTCTTCATTACAATATATACAGTATTTTCACAAAACGGGCCGCGCTTATATTGGACCATATGGACACATACGCAGCAGGCTGCAGGAGTCCAGAGGTCGGGTCGGCATTAGCAGCCATTCAAGGCCTTTTCACTCCCTGGAGAGGTTTTTGTTCAGCTCAAATCCCTGGGACTTTCAGCGAGCATAAAGGAAGTGCTGGCCTCAGCACGGCTTAATGGGCGAGGCCGAGTGGACACACACACACACACACACACACACACACACACACACACACACACACATAGAAACACCACCGCACGTACACACATGCATAGTAGACAGACTGTTTTCATTGCACACACAGAGTTGGCAGCCATCAAGTAGTGCGGAAAATATTACGCATTATTTTATTCATTTGATTTAGTTTTACTGAAAAGGTTCATCCACTGGGGAGCATGAATCTGATCAAAATTCCAGTCCGTGTATTCAATTTTTATATTTGTGGACATAAGTGGAAAAGTTGGTACAGGAGAGGTCACAGGGTCCCCAAAAACATTCATCCCCTGGGGACCATGAATATCTACAGATTTTATTTAAGGTAGCACTAGAGTTGAATAAAGTGTTTACGCTCGATGTGCTTGTATTTTAACGTAAAAACAAAACAAAAAATCATTTGATTTCAGACAAAAGCAAAGAATGAAAACGCGAACCACGACAGGAAACGGGTATGGTACAAAAAGTTTATTCAGTAACAGTTCTGTAAACATCTGAGGTAAATGAACATTTACATCAACATGTTCTTTAACAAAAGGTTCAGACGCAAGGCACTTCTCTTCAAAGACAGTCGTTTGACAACGGGAGTACCAGCAGGGGTCGCTCTTCCTTTCTAACACGTGGGAGTCCCTGCGTGTAACGGCGCCGTGAAAATCCCATCACACAATCTCTGTTTTCCATCGCGGGATTTATTATTTTTTGGGAATTCGTGGCACATCCATGGTGTAAAAGCTGGAATAGCCAGAAGTCTCTCGATGGTCTCTAACTATCTAACTGTGCAAATCTTTATCTACATATCAAAGGTACTAAGAACAGCCTGCAACAACAAGGTTATGAAAAACATTTCAGCAATTGAAGTCGAATAAACCTTGTTTCGCTTTTAGAGACGACGCTCAACGTAATGTCTTTTTTTTTTATTTCTTTTATTTTCCCAGATTCATCGGCGGGTCGTTTGTTGCTTCGGCACGAATATCTTTGGTTTGTTAAATATCTTTGGTTGAATCCTTTTTCTAACAAAATAGATTATTTATTGGCACCTCGGTTTTGATCAGAGACATGTAAACATTGGACAGTCAGCAAAAACAACACAGATTCAGTCATCCCATCTTTAGAAAATTGGTAAAAATGTAAAAATTTAAGTGCCTTTTACTGCGTCTCGCGTCGCGGTTTGTCGCCTCGTGTGTGATTTCGTCTGTAGAAGTTAAATAGTTGCGTTCATGATCAGTTGGAAATCGTACATTTTTTTAAATTAGAAGAGTTCTTAATAAACACCACTGTGCAAAAACAAACCCTGTAAAGGAAGCCTTGATCACAAACTTTCTGTCCACACTCAAAGCGTTAGCGTAGCGACGTAGCACAACGGAGGGGGGAGACGCACTGGGATCGAATGTTTACCGACTTCTTTCGCAGGTGGAGCGAACGCCGTAAACGGTGGAGCGAACGCCGTAAACGAGCCGTGAGAATCCGTCGGATGGACATGTGAAAGGAATCGCTGGGAATTAGTTTTTTCGCTTTGTTGCCGAGAATAATCGGAAAATAAAACACTGGAAAACATCCACCAAAAATTTCCTTTAAAAAAAAAGATCATTAAAAACAGAGGGGATGCCAGTTTTGATAATGTGCAATAATTAAATGTGGGATAAACATACAATTTAGATGTTATTTCTGAGCTAATTTTTTCGGCCGTTATCCCAAAAATTCCCGATTGCGCGGTAAAACGCGTCCCAAGTTGCCGTGAATGCAGATGAGCAACATCCCCAGAGTGCCGATTCATTTCAGAGCATGGCGGCCGTCTTCCCAGGAGGATGAACCCAGGACTACCTTGATGGTGAAACGAGACTACAAAAAGACCGTGAGATGTGGTCGACAGCTTCGGAAAAAGCGAGCAAGTGGACCTTTAGTTAAGATTATTTGATCAAAAGTACAAAAAAACAATTTGGATTAAATTCGAAATGTGAACATATGGGATACAAATTTGCTTTCATTTGGTTATTTTGGGGTGTTTAAAGCTAATTCGGGCCCACGTGATAGAAACTAGCACTTTTCTAGTATTCTTATTCCGAACCCGACGATTTCAAGTATCAACTAATATTCTGCTCAGAGAGAAACACAGAGATATACAAACCCAAAACGCCGTTTACCCAAAACCACTCTCCTTTGTCGACTTGCTAGCAGGGTACGTTTTTATTCCTGAATGATAAATTAAAGCTGTTGGGAAGTGAATTCATATTCATATCAGCCGTGTTCTGTTTGTTCTTTTGGCAGGAATTCGTGAGAAGAACAGGAAAAATGAACATTCCTATGTGGGATGTCTGTTAAGAACTGACAGAGAAATAAAAGTTAGCACTTTTTTTTTTTTTTTTTTTTTAAAGATCACATTGCTTTGTTGTTGTTTTTCAAAAACAAAAAAAATCTAAAAGCTACTGTATAATCTACAGCTAGTCTAGAAAATTAACTTAGAGTCCTCCTACACAGAAGAGCTAGGAGGGACTCGACAGTCCTTTAACACACTGCAAACACAAGCATCAGAAAGAAGGTGTGATGATTTTTATGCTCCCTTCAAGGTGCAAAGCTTAAATATTGCTGTAAACGTAGTTTCAGCCCTCGGTCGTGTTTTCTTTATATTTTATAATTAAAGTCTCCCAACGATGGAGTTTTTGCATAATGTGAGAAAACGCTAAAGCACTTTTGGTTTGACCGGTAACTTTTAAAAAATGTCGGTGTAACATCCTGTGGTGCCTATCAGTACTATTAATCATTTTGTATTTACATATTTATATACTTTATATAGTTTACCCTGATGTAACTGCAGAGATGTCATTTTGTAAAACACTGGAACAAGATGAAACACACACAAACACACACACACACACACACACACACACACAGCCTGTGAAGCCTTAAGACTATGTCTCAGGGTGGGACTACTTTATCGCTCCGCCAGCGCATCCCTCTCGTCATCGAAACTACAGGCTGGGTGAGCGCCGCGCACGCGGACAGACGGACAGACCCCGACAACGACGCCACGGATTGTTCAGCTCCATCATCACGTCACGAGTAAAAATTGGAAATAAAAGAAACAAAAGTGCAAACCTCTCCTCCGATGTCTCCCAGCAAAGAAATGAAAAGATAGATGGAAATAAAAGAATACAGTATTGCTGCCTCTACGCTCCCAAACGTATTAGTTAGTCCAATCATCATCACCACCATCATCATCATCACTATAATCTTTCCTTATTTGTGTCTGTATGTGCTGTAGGTGTAAGTATGTGTCCGCTGTGCAACGTGGTACAGGAAGCGGCGGCCATGTTGGCTCTCGACGTCCCTCTTTGTGCCGAGCGGCTGATCGTTAAAAGAAAAACGCCCTCCGGCAGCCATGTTGGAGCCCCTTAAAGGAAATATCATCATTCACGATTAGATAAGATCGCCGACTGTGGAGCTGGAGTCACGAGTCGATTAGCTTAGCATAAAGGCTTTCTTTTTATCACTTTTTAGTTATTATCGCGCGTCGTTTTAAGGGGGTTGCTCCCGCCTTTTTTGGATTTTTTATTTCAATTCGTCATCGCTCTTCTGATCTCTGCAAAGCCCCGATGTCTTACAAACCTCCATCCCTACTTCTACTTCCTAAATGTGAGAGTAAAATAAGCGGCCGCCTCCAGCTGGATGTCGGTCGTGTTTTCCGTGCAGCATGTCTCTTGCTGGAGGGCGCGCTCGCGGTTTCGATGTGGAAAACTAATTGCTTGTGTGGGTTTTCTGTGTGTGCACAGCATGTATGCGTTTGGTGGTGTGGAGATGTGTGAGTGTGTGTGTTTAGCTACACTGCCAGGTCGTCGGGACGAGCTCTGACGCCGCCGCTCTTGCAGGCCCGACTCGGCTTCCGGATGTCTCTCGCCGCCGAGGCGGGAGGCTGATGCATCTCCGCCCTGGTAACCACGGTGAAGTCGTCGTGCGGGACCATATATGTGTTCTCCTCGTCCGCCGACGCCTCCTGCGGTGCGAGGGGGGAGAGAGGGGTGTGGCGAGGGAGTGTCGGGAACGTGGAGTGTTGCTCTCCTTGTGGAAGCGGCGGGGTGGGCTCCTCGTGGGGAGAGGAGGAATCGGAGGTGGGAGGGGAGGGGAGAGGAGGAGGGTAGGAGGAGGAGGAGGAGTTTTTTCCTTCCAGATTGTGGAGCTCCAGCGCCATGTTCCTCCAGTTCTGCTCCATCGCCATCAACTGCCCGTGGCTCCCGACACTCACTTTCTCGCCGTAGTAAGAAGCGGGCAGGGACTCCAACAGGTAGTCGTCTGGGTGGAGTCTGGGAGGCGCGGAGGCGCCGTTTAAGGACATGGCTCCTCCCTCTGCTGCCCGGCCGCCCGCCACGGTCACGCTGGCGTACGCCGGCAAGCAGTCGAGCGCCGACGGCGAGGTCTGCTCGGGGATGGTCTCCGCGTCGCCGGGCTCGTCGGCGTTCGGCAGCAGCGACTCGCTGTCGCGCACAAACTCGTTGGTGACCCCCTGCTTGACCTTCTTCCAGCCCAGGTGGTAGATCTCCAGCAGGTTGAGGACCAGAGAGACGCAGGCGACCACCAGCATGAAGATGATGAAGATGGTCTTTTCAGTGGGCCTGCGGAGAGAGAGAGAGGGAGTCATTACGCCACGATATCGTCACATAGCTCATTCTTGTTTGCTGAATTCTAAGTGGTACATCCGTGAAGCTTAAACGCATAGCAACCGTAGCTAAGGGGGTCAGGACTGAGCAAAAAAAAAAAGATGGTTTTACATTGCAAACGACCAAGCACACAAAGTTAAAATCCTACTGTCTAACCTGGAGATGAAGCAGTCCACAGTATTGGGGCAGGGCCAGCGGCCACATTTATAGAGCGGCCTCAGGTGGAAGCCATAGAGGAAGTACTGTCCCAGGATGAAGCCCACCTCAAACAGCGTCTTGAAGATGATGTTGAAGATGTAAGTCCTCAATAGCGCCCCGCGGATCCGGATCTTCCCGTGCTCGTCGCGAATCGGGGGCTTTTCCTTCTTCCCTCCTCCCCCGTCACCGACTCCGTTGTGATAGAGCGGGTCGTGGTCCTCCTGGTGCCGTCCGGCCTTCCGGAGCTCCTCCTCCCTCTCCCTCCGCTTCTCCTCCATGCGGACGATGTGCAGCACGTGGCCCAGGTAGATGAGGGTGGGCGTGGACACGAAGATGATCTGCAGCACCCAGAAGCGGATGTGCGAGATGGGGAAGGCCTCATCGTAGCAGACGTTCTCGCAACCGGGCTGCTGCGTGTTACAAGTAAAGTCAGACTGCTCGTCGCCCCAGACCTCTTCGGCTGCTGCACCCAGCACCAAGATGCGGAAGATGAAGAGGACCGTCAGCCAAACCTGGGGCGGGAGGGTTCAAAAAGATATGTGAGGCACTTGATGAGGCAATGATGGATCCTTCATGGTCAAACACATCCCAAGATATCATATCCTGCATCGTAATATAACAGAACGTGAGTCACCTTTCCAATCACAGTGGAGTGTTCCTGAGCATTCTCCAGCAGCCGCCCTAGAAAGCTCCAGTCACCCATGCTTCACTCGATTTTCTAGCCTGGAGGAGAAAACACGAGTGTGAGAAGGAGAAGTAGAGTCTGCAGAAAGAAACGCAGACCCTCCATATTTGTTCTTATGAAGACACCAATGGGTGAGTTTGCCCTTAACCACTTTTCAACTCCTCAGCCCCGAGCTCATTGGCTCCTACTGAAGATATAAAATGGGTCACGTAAATACCAGACGTATATAAGGAGGAGGACTATTTTATATGGCGGAATAATGCACATTTGGGCTGCTGGGACTAATTACGGCACCAGAAATAAACCAGAGTGCCTTGTCCCTGGTACAGAACAGACAAGGATCTGAATTAAAGTGTCATAAGTAGGGAAGGGAAGGCAGACTTACTAAAATATTGTTGTATCGTCAGTGATAAATCCATCGACCAGAGATCAGAAGAAAAACTATATCTGGAAAGAAGAGACAAAATCAACTTTAGACCTCAAAAGTTCAAAACACAGGGATTCAATCTCAACAGTTTATTTCTGTTGCCTGCATGCAGATGGTTTGAAAAAAGGTTATCTTTGCCCACTATAATTAAGCCTGCACTAAATATCTGCATGCATTCATGCAGCAGAAAATATAGGAAGAATAGAAAGAATTAAACGGCGTCCACTCTCTAGGAATGGGTTTGTATTCATGCACCAGAGGAAAAAGAGGCATGCCTTTCTTACTTTATCCACATTTACTTCATCCGTTTGCTTGCAGACGCGCGTGTATTTGTGTGCACTTGTGTGTGTGTTGCAGAGCCGGCTGGCTCGCTGGACAATGGCCGGCCATCTGTGGGAAGTGAATGAGCGGATAACAGGTTGTCCCGGGTTGAATGCTGGACTCATCACATCCCAGGAATGCTGAGGAGGGCAAATGTTTGCCTGGGATCGACTGATATGTACGCAAACACAGTTACAGTACCACACACACACACACACACACACACACACACACACACACACACACACACACACACACACACACACACACACTGCTCCACCAATGTGAGGCCACCGCCGACTTATTTTAACATGAAACGTAAATGCAAGGCTACTTATTTACCCTCACAAGGAGAAAAATCAGCCGCCCGAGGATGCACTGAAAGTCCTAAAATTAAATAGAATAGTCTTAATGATCAGAATATAATAATAAAAGTCACATCATGGCTAAACGGTCCACAAAGTTCAGTGACTTTTCCAAACTGTGCAGCTAATATTCTCAGTAAATACACGACCAATGACTGTAAGCGTCTACCGATCTAACAGTGGCATGTGTACATGTACATGATGTGTTGACGTGATGAAATACCATCTGTCAAGACAGACAATAGAGAAGCTGCCAGATGGACATTGTCCTGGCTGGCGTGTGCTTTTGATGGATCAGAGGTCTTTGTGCTAAAACAGCCCAAACGGTTAACTCTTGGCCTGCCGCTTGCACCCTGAAAACCTTTTTAAGATATGCAGACAGAGGCAACGTTCGCACAAAATACTTGTTCCGGGACGCCCGGTTCGTCGACTGCTGTTGGTTAGATGCACATTCAGAAACGTTATTATAGTCTAGGTTAACCTGAGTGACCTGGAGCAATAAGGAATAATGTTAAATACAACAGCTGAGTGCAAGAATACACTTAAAGTGCTTACATAAATTAAATTAGTTAAATAAATTGTGGAAAAGTGCAGAACGTGTTTGTTTTTGGTGCATTAAGTGTCACAAAGGTGACGTGAATGAGTGTAAACGAGCATTAAATGTGTGTAAAAGTTGCATCACGTGTGCAGTACCACATGTAGATAAAGATGATGAAGGCGTGGGATTAAAAAAGTTCGGGCTAAAAAGGTGTACAGATGGAAAGAGTCCACATTAAAACATTAAAATAAACATTTTACAGTGATCACCATTCATTTGCAACAAGAAACATTAGTCGCCCTCTAGGAATGCTGTTTAAAACACAGTATTAAATCAAAAATAATAATAAGATGACATGTTTTGTTCCATTATACACTCAGATTTAACACTTTACCAATTCTGCTTATTTGTATAAATGCAAAAATGACCCAAAATGTGCTCTTACTCTTCACGAGGATGGCTGGCAGTGGGAAGCTTTTGAAAGTTGTATAACACCTCCTAATTTACCGTCCAGGACTCAGTCTGATGTGTTCTTATGATAAATAGTAATCAAATCAAACTATAAACATCCATACTACATTAACATGAATGGTAAGAGGCTTCCTATTTCGGCCGTCTTTCCCGCAGGGAAGTGAACGCAGCATGAGAGGTGCTCCTAATCCAGCAGGTGGAAGGATGATAATCCCTCCTCCTCCCTCCCACTCCCACCAGACACCAGCTCCCCAGCATCCCTTCCTCCTGCTTACCGCTCTCCTCCGGTACACGGCTCCCTCCCGGCTTTCCTCTCGCGCTTCTTCCCGTCCTCTTCTTCCCTTTACTCCCACGGGTGGGCTCGAGGCGACCACGCGAGGAGTAGGTGAGATTAGTGGGAGGGAGAGAGACACACAGAGAGAATTACACAGAGAGAGAGGGAGTGAGTGAGTGAGAGAGTGAGAGAGAGAGAGTGAGTGGGAGGGGGGGTAAAAAAGACGCGAGGCCAGTCTAGTCTAAAAAAAAAAAAAAGGGCGCGTGTGAAACTGTCTCGCGAAGGCTGCGTCCCGCGTGGGCAAGGTCATCCGCCGCTATGTCCGCGTGCATGGGGCGCTCGAGGGGAGGGGACGGGTGTGTATGTTTAGGTCGGGGCGACACAGCAGCAACAAAACTATTATTACGACCAGTAGTACTACTACTAGGCTACTACTACTAGTACTTTACTACTACTATAAAACAAGGAACAAAGATTTGCCAAGAATCTGTTTTTATTTATTATTATTGCTGTAGTGGTAATGATATTAGTAGTTAATCTATATAGTTATTACAGTCATGAAGATATTACTTCATAATTAGCAGTGCCTAATATCTGAGTCAAGTTGAACCAGAAATATTCAATATGTCAACATGAAAAAAAGCAAAACAGACATTAAAAGAAAGGTCAAGCATAGCATTAAAGATGGTTTTACTATGACATAGCTATCAATATTTCTTGAAGACCACCACAATGTCACCAGTGGTTACTTGTTACAGCCTGACATCACGCCTTATAACTGTTTACTTTCTACTGACGAAGATTAACATCTTTTCAACATTTATTATGCAGTTTAAATGAGGTGTTTTAAATATGGTCTAAATCCGTGCCTAATAAATCTGGTCTATGTAAGAGCTTAAGCATTGAGTTGAGTCCCTCAGAAAAGGACTAAGGAGGACCCATCAAAGGTGGTGCAGTCACTGGTGGTCACCAGCAGAGGTCAACAGAGGTCAACACAGCTGTTGTACATGAGGGCACTACATTTCTTTCCTTCTGGTTTGTCAAAGATGTTAAATTTCTTGCATGTTTTCTGGATGTTTCTGACCTCATGAGTCTATTTTCTGTACGATGCTCCATCAGAGATGCGTCTAGATGTGACTAGATACAGGATTTTATGGCGGATCGCGATAAAACACTCACAATAATTTGATCGTGGTGGATTTCCATTATCAGCACAATCATAAATAGCATCGCGAATGACTTGAAAAAGTCGTCTCTGGCTCACTGTCATGATAAACAAGTGGAAAAATAAAGCATGATTTAAAAATTCCATTATTTACTTGTTCATCCACTAAAAACCATCTTCATGTGTCTAATCTGTGTCATTTAAAGAGCATATTTTGATAATTATTGGGTAATATCGTGATCTTTTTGGTCAGGACATTGTGACATGAAAATTTCATAGTCCCATATCTAACAGGCTATTGAGATTATAAGAACATTATTATTATTAATATCACATCCTAATTATCTCAAACTACTAGACTTATAAACAATAAAGATAAGAGTTTATTTGTAGTACATAAAGTAGGAAATGGTGAGTGCATTTAAGTATTGACAATTAAGTCTCAGACTGTATCCCGTACATCCTCTCCACCCCTTATGTTACATTTGAACACCTTGGGTTTCATAGTAAATGTTCACGTTATGAGTTGTATTTACATTATTTTGGGTCGTTAGCATGTGGCCCACTTGTCATTATTCAGCTTTAAAAGTCTTTTAAGTGTTTCTTCTGCATGCATCATCCACCTTGTTGCTGCTTCCTCAGGTTGAGACGAGTAATTTGTTGCTGGTCTTATTCGCCGTCCTCTCCCTGCTGGACCTTCTGCATGGTTTCCTCTCCTTCTGACTACAGAGACTTCTGAAAAACAAGTCATACATGGACTTCAGTACATTCTGCATTTTGATAACCCAGATGGATGACGGACTTCAGATGGGTAAACTTCAGATTCATTAATCACCTGACTGACTGATTAATACCTCTACCTAGTGACAGCCTTGGCAACCAGATATGCAAGCTCGGCCATGTTCAGGACCATGCAGATAGAGGAGGCCGTGGCCATGAAAACGGTGAAGATGGTTTTCTCGGTGGGCCGTGAGATGAAGCAGTCTACCAGGTTAGGACACGGCCACTGGTCACACTGCACCAGCCGTGGCATCTGGAAACCATCGTACACCACGTACAGGGCGTACCTGGAGAGACAAAGACATGCTGTGTGCAGACGGGCAACATGGTACGACTTGACCAAACCAGCAATGTGGCAGACTTGAGAGTATACATGAAGCCTCCTTCAAACAGCAGCCTGAACAACAAGCTGCAGGCGTACGTCCACCAGAGGGCGCCGGCGATTGGGAGCCTCCGTCTCTTCAGAGTCTCCAAATCCTCCTCCTGGCCTTTGTTACTGAGGAAACCAGCTCTACCAGTACCCTGTCACACAACAAACAACATGGCAAAATAAGATAACAAAAAACTAGACAGGACACAACCACACAATACATGACATGACAAGATCAAGCATGACATGACAAGACCAAGCATGACATGACAAGACCAAGCATGACATGACAAGATCAAGCATGACAAGACAAGATCAAGCATGACATGACAAGACCAAGCATGACATGACAAGATCAAGCATGACACGACAAGATCAGGCATGACATGACAAGACCAAGCATGACATGACAAGATCAAGCATGACATGACAAGATCAAGCATGACATGACAAGACCAAGCATGACATGACAAGATCAAGCATGACATGACAAGACCAAGCATGACATGACAAGACCAAGCATGACATGACAAGACCAAGCATGACAAGACAAGATCAAGCATGACATGACAAGACCAAGCATGACAAGACAGGATCAAGCATGACAAGACAGGATCAAGCATGACATGACAAGACCAAGCATGACAAGACAAGATAAAGCATGACAAGACAGGATCAAGCATGACAAGACAAGATCAAGCATGAAATGACAAGATCAAGCATGACAAGACGAGACCATGCATGACAAGACAAGACCAAGCATGACATGATCAAGCATGACATGACGAGATCAAGCATGACATGACAAGATCATGCATGACATGACAAGATCAATCATGACATGACAAGATCGAGCAAGACATGACAAGATAATGCATGACAAGACAACATCAAGCATGACAAGACAAGACCAAGCATGACATGACAAGACCAAGGATAACATGACGAGACCATGCATGACAAGACAAGACCAAGCATGACATGATCAAGCATGACATGACGAGATCAAGCATGACATGACGAGATCAAGCATGACATGATGAGACCAAGCATGACATGATGAGACCAAGCATGACATGACGAGATCAAGCATGACATGACGAGATCAAGCATGACATGACGAGATCAAGCATGACATGACAAGATCATGCATGACATGACAAGATCAAGCATGACATGACAAGATAATGCATGACAAGACAACATCAAGCATGACAAGACAAGACCAAGCATGACATGACAAGACCAAGGATAACATGACAAGATCAAGCATGACAAGACAAGACCAAGCATGACAAGGCAAGGCCAAGCATGACATGACAAGATCATGCATGACATGACAAGATCATGCATGACATGACAAGATCATGCATGACATGACAAGATCAAGCATGACATGACAAGATAATGCATGACAAGACAACATCAAGCATGACAAGACAAGACCAAGCATGACATGACAAGACCAAGGATAACATGACAAGATCAAGCATGACAAGACAAGACCAAGCATGACAAGGCAAGGCCAAGCATGACATGACAAGATCATGCATGACATGACAAGATCATGCATGACATGACAAGATCATGCATGACATGACAAGATCAAGCATGACATGACAAGATAATGCATGACAAGACAACATCAAGCATGACAAGACAAGACCAAGCATGACATGACAAGACCAAGGATAACATGACAAGATCAAGCATGACAAGACAAGACCAAGCATGACAAGGCAAGGCCAAGCATGACATGACAAGATCATGCATGACATGACAAGACAAGATCATGCATGACATGACAAGATCATGCATGACATGACAAGATCATGCATGACATGACAAGATCAAGCACGACAATAGATGATAAGGACAGGAAGGATAATACACCTAAAAATGTAACCGTTATTTTATAAAAACAAGATAGTGTGTGACAAGATCAAATGAGACAGAACAACCAGAAGAGACACCTAATGACAGGACAAGACGGAGGATAAACAGGACAGCAGACAACTTAAACGGTACACACACCTGAAGGAGCCTCTTCTTGTCGCTGTGGTTCCGATACGCCACATACATTGCAACCAGGAGCGTTGGCGTGGAGACGAACACAAGCTGAAGACACCACAGACGGATGTGGGAGACGGGGAAGAACTGATCATAGCAGACGTTTTCACAGCCCGGCTGAAAAACAGACACTCTCAGATTGTAGCTTTATATACACTGTATTCACACACATGTTAATGAGATGACATGATATTATTACCTGCAGTGTGTTACAGGTGAAGTCGGACTGCTCGTCCCCCCAGACGCTCTCAGCAGCAACAACCAGCACCATGACCCGGAAAATAAACAGCACAGAGAGCCAGACTTTGCCCAGGCTGGTGGAGTGCCGGTTTGCCCCGACTAACTGAGCGTACAGAGCAGGCCAAGACATCCTGGGGAAACGGTCGCAAACATGACAATGCAATTATATGATCCTGGTGGCCAGGAGGGAAAGGGCTTCGGTCGGCTCCTTTGAGCTCCACGTCGGTGGGAAAGACAGAGGGACGGCCGTGGCAAAAGATGAAAGCAGAGACGGCCGATGAAACAAAAGAGAAGTTTGACAGAAGAAGAGGATGAAAAGGAATGAAAGTGAGAGGAGGAAGAGGGAAGGCCCAGCGCCAGAATTCATGTGAACTGATGAACCCCTCTGCCCACCGTGGACTGTATTGAAGTGAACCCACTCAACTAAAACACACACTGAACACACTGTACACACCCCACACTACTACAGGGCATCACCATTCACATTCAGCCGCTGGATTATTGACACTGACATCTAGAAGCAGGAAATAATCACAAATAATCACCTCCTAAAAAAAGCTCATCATTTTCAAATCAAAAAGATAAAAATGGATTTCTCACCTTGTGTCTGCAGAGTCAGGTTGTTTGCAGGAAAAACATCCACATGGTCCTTAAAAGCACAAAAACATACAGCTCAGTGTCACATCACTGCTGGTGTCATTAAAATGTTAAGTTAAATGGGATCTGGGTGGAATCAAAACACGAACCATGGGCTCCTCTTCCTTTGCATGAAATCAAAGATGCGTCTCCAGCGTCAAGTCAAGCCACAACAAGATGGGGTGACTTCCTGTGGGGGCTTTCAAAATAAAACCTCAACGTGTTGTAACATTTTGGAGCTACAAATATTAGAGAGGTACACATACTATTTATAAAATAAAAATATTTTTACAATGCTAAATTCAACAATAAGGAAATAATACATCATTATATAATACAAAACATAAATTCATAACTTTTTCCATGATGCCCATGCAGTGTGAGAGTCAGGGGTGAAAGAACAAAGCTGCAGTCTAGTGAAAAGGTGTGTGTGTGATACCGGTTGTTACTGTAACAAGACACAGGTAGGAGAGTCAAAGTGACTTTTCAGAGCCCAGCTGTTACTTGGCAGCGGTCGGCCTGCAGGACAGTGCTGCTCTGTGTGCCGTTAATGGCCGATGAGATTTTCCCACTGTTTGTTGAAGTGTGGGAGCAAAACCAACTTCCTCAGTTTACACCGTGGAAATTAAAACTTTTCAGGAAGCTGGAACACATCCTGGATATTCTGCTTGAGCTTAGCATTTGATTACTGATTGGATTTAGTTTTCATGAATACTGATGCTTTATTTAGAGTCTCTGCTTCACAAAATGACACTACTGGTCACTTATTATCTCAGTAAACATTGTAAACATGGGTTTGTGATGAGCTGAAGGGGCAGGAAATCATACTGGGTCGAGGCAGAGAGGATGTGATTCTAATGGGGTCATTTTAGGAATAAAAGAGACACTTATTCCAGATGCATATCAATGAATGGATATCAGTGTCAGGACCGGACTCACAGACCCACTGTTTGATGTTTCAGGCCAGAGGGAGAGAAGCTGGCAGCTTGTTTCAATCGGGTCCATGCCATCCATTCTGGGGAGAGGTGGTGTCGGTGGTGGAGTGAATTCACAAAGTGAATGAGTAGGGAGAAAGGGAGAGAGAGGTAAAATAGAGCTGATTGTTAGAGTAGCTCCTGATCAGCTCGCCAGCAGGAGAACAGAGGGGGCCAGTGTCAGGACGTACACACACAAACGCACACACTGTACAACACTCACATATATGTTACCCAGAAAGCTACGCACACACTCACGCAGTAATGAGTGAGGGGGAGACGGCATGTGACTCTGTTCTGTAGGCGGACGGATCCTGGATCAGCCAGTACGAAAGTCTGCGAGACGTCCTGATAATTCATGTAACTTTCAGGATTATGTTTATACGCTACACTTTGCAGAGATGTGACGAATGAAACTGTGATACTGCAATGGTTGGCCATTTAAAAGCAAGCCGAAACATAACCTCCAGTTTATTTGTATGTGTGTGTGTTGACATAACATTGGGAGAAATGTGATGGTTGATGTTATTAGCTCACCACCTCCTCTAGCTCTGAATGATTGATGGATGGATGTCATGATATTATTGGTTGGTACAAGCTGATGTAAGCATGCTTCATATTTTGTTTTCTAGGAAAACAAAGATATTGGATTTTCATCTAAAATCGAAAAATTGAAAATATATATATATATATATATTTTTTTTTTTTCATTTTTTCAGCATATGTTGTTAAATATGTGCAGGGTTAAAATTCAGCGCTACTTTAAATAGGTGTATAGGATACTGTGTGACGTGAATGGCCCCATCTAAAGCGTTTGGTTTGTCCGCTCGGGGCTACTGTAGAAACGCTACACACAGTTCCTTTAAAAAGGAAATGGCACTTAATTATAAAGTGAATATTATGGCTTAACCACGCCACGCAGTTTATTAAATAAAAAAACATCGTATTTTGTCAAAATGATGATAGATATTCAACACTAGGGGGCAATACAGTTGTCGCTGCTTGAAATAACAAAAAAATGACACCGGAAACGGAAACCGCTCCGGTCTCTCATTCGAAGCTGCAGCGAAACTAGCCGAGCAAGGTGGTAAAAGTCAGCAACGTTACTCAATTCATACACCGCAGAAAAAAAATAACAACGACAAAACAATGGCCCTCGAGTCGCGGATTACACAAGAAGAAATCAAGAAGGAGCCAGAGAAGCCCATTGACCGAGAAAAGGTACCGTTAGACCGCGGGATTGTGTTTCATCGCCCGGTTAGCTTGTTTACTTGTACAGCTCCAAGCTAACCAGCTTCTGCTAGGTTAGCTCAAGATGCTACGTTAGCAGTATGTAGACTATTTAACATGCATTCAAGATTAACTCCAAACACGAGAACATATGTGCATAAGTATTCCTGCTTCATTTTCCAGTTGAACTCTGGTTAACACCAGTAAGTAAAAAAAAAAGACTAGAAGCTTCCGCGGCGTGCTAGTGCTAGCATGCTAGCGCTAGCTAAGCATGAACGTATCAACTAACGGATACTAACATGTAGGAGTTTAGTCATTACATGGCTTACCTTCAGGCTTTATGTGGCTCATTATTTTGCAAGTGAACTGGAGAAATGTCACTGAAACCTACAGGGGAAACATAAGTTGGATACACAGCTAGCTAAATGCGACTCTCAGGTGAGGTATTGTACGAAAATAACCGTTATTAACTGGTTATTAATGTTACATTTTTAGTATCCCATGTAACGTAAGGCAGTATTTGCAACGTACCTCGGCTCAGTTTTCCCACTGGCTCACGCGCTTCGTGTTTGTGGTCACGTTGGGGACTGTCGCGAGACACTGCTGTGGGGTTTGAGATGACGTCACGTTTTCACAGGTGTCTCTAATTAAACAACATTAAAGAATGGATGGGATAGAGGTCACTGTGCAATAACAGGGCTGCGCAACGAAATGCGCAGCGTGTTGTAGTTACTCGTTGTGGCCACTAAGAGGCACCTAACTTTCAAAATAAAAATAAACTGTCTTCGCTGCAGACCTGCCCCCTCCTGCTGCGAGTGTTCACCACCAACAGTGGCCGACACCACAGAGCGGATGAGTTCGCCCGTGGCAACGTTCCCTCCAGCGAACTGCAGATATACACATGGTGAGACTGCAAACGTTTCCGTCAATTTGTCGTGTGTTAATCCAGCATTTGCCAGAGTTGAGTTGAGCACCATGTTGAGGTTCTGTATTTATTTATTTTTTAGGATGGATGCAACTCTGAAGGAGCTGACTAGCCTGGTGAAAGAAGTTTATCCAGAAGCCAGAAAAAAGGGGACCCACTTCAGCTTTGCCATCGTCTTCCCCGACCCTAGAGGGAAAGTGTACAGGTTAGTATTGTACAACAGCTATGGCTGGACTCATGCTTCATGTTCTGGTGGATTTGTGTGCACTGTATCTTAAAAACGCGTGGCTCTCCCTCCCCTACAGGTTGAAAGATATTGGCAACACCGTCTCCGGCAGGAAGGGTGCAGATGACTCCATGACGTTGCAGTCTCAGCGCTTCCAGATTGGAGACTATCTGGACATCGCTATCACGCCACCCAACAGAGCCCCGCCCCTTAACACACGCATGAGGCCCTTTTGAGCATAAACACTGACACATAAAACACACATCAACCCAACTTTTTTTTTTTTTTTTTTAATTCTTTTCATTGCATCATCTTGGATGGCTTCGTTTTTTTGCCTCATTTTATAAAATGTGACATGTAATAAAGTTGTAGTTTTTTCTCAAACTTTGTCTCTCCTTGTAACATGCTGTGATAGTTTGTTTTTTTTGAAGTAGGTGCAAAAAATTAAAATTTTAACACACTGCTCTAAGTTTTTGAAAGTAACTTATGCAGTAAATTGTAATTTGGGAACTAGTTGAAATAAATCAAAGCATCAATATCTGTGTTTTTGAGAATGTAAGGCTTAAAAAAACAAAACAAAATAGAAGTGGGACAGGACATATCTTAAAAAATGCTGTTGTGGATAAGCTATACTAATTATGGCTCATTTATGTTGTATTAAGGTGTAGTACTGGGGGCCGGGATGGAGACTTTTATTTCGATAGGTATAACAGGAAGTTGCAGGATGCCCGGCGGCGCATGCGCAATGCCACACTGAGCAGAAGGAGCAGCCGAGATAGCTAACTGTTAGCTAAAGAGAGTAGCTATTTACGTACAAAAACCAGGTTGAAATGTTTCGGAGAAAATTAACAGCGTTAGATTATCACAACCCCGGTGATTTTGACTGTACAGGTAAGATAAAACCTCTTCGTTAAACCCTTAAATGTGAATCGGTGAGTTAAACGTGGAGCCGGCTAACGTATCAAGTCATGTCGCTGGACGCAACGAATCGCCAAATTCTATTAATAAAAACAGTAGTTTCACGGTGCTTTTAGGCTGACAACCCTGTGTTTGTCAGGACACGAGATTAAAACACATTGTCCAACCATTAATACGCCGCACTTTAATTCGGCTGCGTTGTTGAAGACACTACACTCGTGCCTACAGTTTTATTACTGCATTAATGTCACATTTCGTCATGAGCACATGCAACGTGCGGGGCATTGTATGTGCTCATGCTCACCCGGGGTTCGCCATCATTACTGGGCTGTAATCGCAATGTTATTAGCAGGGAGGATACACGCTAGCTAACCCACACACACATTTAACTATAGAGGAGGGTTTATCTATGCCGTCTGCTCCTGCCATTTCTCCACCGGTGTCTCCTCAGATGAGACCCAGTACAGAAACTGCATCGTGTGGCTGGAGGACCAGAAGATTAGACACTATAAGATCGAGGACAGGGGAAACCTGAGGAACATCCCGAGCTCAGAGTGGCCCAAAGCCTACAAGGAGGTGAGACCACTTCAGAAGCTGCCACCTACACCATCGTGATCAGGATCTCCATCCTCACATGCATGGTGGCGGTCTCTCTCTTGTGTCCAGTACCTGCAGGACCTCAACTGTCCGTTCGGGGTTCAGGAGAAGCAGGAGGCTGTGGACTGGTTGCTGGGCCTGGCTGTAAGATACGAATATGGAGACAATGGTAAGGTGGCAGGAGGTGCACGTCAGCTGTTTGAACTATTGGTACGACTACACTGTAATACCGACGCTGACCGCCAGATGGAGACATAGTACAAGGAATGTTTTATTTAAATTAAAGCAGATGTGTATCTGTCAAACTGAACTGGATTTCTTTTACAAATTTATTGAAAGGGTTGTATGAATATTTTTCAGTTAATTTTTTTTTTAATTAATTGGATTGAAAGTGTTTTCTATTGTGTGTCTCCTCAGTGGACAAGTATAAGAACTGTGAGACGCTGGCATCCTCCAGCAACAGCGACAAGGTGGTGGACCCTCTCCTCAACCTCGACAGTAAGTAGAAACATGTCTCCGCTCCTCTCTCTGCGATTTCTCTTCATGTGAAAGATGAAAATCATCCCTTTGGTTTTGCGCTTTTTCAGGTAATTCTCCAGATTTCAAAGCAGGAGTGACGGCTCTGGCCAACATCCTCAAGATCCAACGACATGACGACTACCTGGTTATGCTCAAGGTGGAACTTGAACGTCCTCATGACTCGGGCTCTCCATAGTTCATATACGTTTTAATAGAGGTTTTCATGTTCTCCTGCCAGGCTATTCGCATTCTGATCCAGGAGAGACTCGCTCCAGAAGCCATCATTAAAGCCAGCCAGAACAGAGAGGTATTGGAATATTTTCTACCTGGAATAACATCTTTTTCTTTATCTACAAGTGTAACATGTATATGTTTCTACGTTTCTCAGGGAGTTCCAGTCACTTTAGACAAGCACACCTTGGGTTTCGACACTGGAGGTGAGTGCTGCTTATGGTTAGAAAGTTTTATCATTTTGTGACCCTCTCTCGCTCCGGTAAAAAACGATACGGTTTCTCCTCAGACGCCACCCTGAACGAAGCGGCCCAGATCCTGCGCCTGCTCCACATCGAGGAGCTGAGGGAGCTCCAGACCAGGATCAACGAGGCCATCGTCGCCGTTCAGGCCATCATAGCCGACCCCAAGACAGACCACAGGCTGGGCAAGGTGGGCAGATGAGAGCGAGGGACACCGGAGGAAGGGACGGACTGAACCACAGGAGTTTGAATTAGAGGGGGGGGGGAGCGTGTCTTCGTTGGACATCGATGAGTTTGTATTTGTTCCGATGTCGCATGAAATCACGGATGAGATTGGGAATTTTCTTTGTACTTTGGCATTTTTGATTAGTTAATATCTAAGTTTAATTTGCGTTAATATGTTAAGACGTTAATTTATAACCGTCTCATCATCTCCTTGCTGCTGCAATCTCTCCCTCATAGAAACATCCAAACACTCTTATATTTGTATCTTTAGTTTCCAGAGAAGACATGTTTTTGCAGATGGAAGGTTATTTTGAAATGGTTTGCATTGATGCTGTGTGGGAAAATATATAAATACAGCTGAACAGTTTGGCTTCTGTGCTTTTTTTTTGTTGTTGTCGGGAACTTGAATAAGCATGAGAGCCGTGTGGAAACAACGACAAATCCCCCAAAAAGGCCAAGTACCAAATCACATTTTATTGTTATAAATATCACATCTTATAAAAAGATAAAGATTTGAGTAGTAAAAAATCTTTGGTATCGTCCTTTCATCATGTTTGAAATACAGATTAGTAGTGCAGAGATCTGACTGGCACACAGGGATCACGTTAAACACTGAGTATCAACAATGGCAGAGATTTCCAGATTATTCTACCACATTTTTAAAATTGTTAATCTGTTTTTTATCGTCAAGAAAACGGATAACAAATAAATCCACTCCAAATGCAAAATAAGGAGACTGGATTTAAAACACAGTTTGATTCTTCTTTGGCTTGAAAGAACTGAAAACTTCCACTCGCGTACATTTTTAAAAACGGGTTTCATTGTTCTGTCGCTTTATTTGATAGAAAAACAACTCGCGTACAAAAATACAGTAGAAAAAACAAACTAAAAATGAGGTATAAAACAAATTTACAAAACATTAATTTGGGGGTTATATCTATAAGGTGAGATAATGGGGTCGGGGGTCAGGGTGAGTGGAGGGCTTGTAGGTTTGCTCTGAAGGTCGATCTGGCGACAGGAAGCCCTCTTGGCCCCGTCTTAGTGTCCTTTATGTTTCCGAGGGACACCGGAGAACTCGTGAGGTGGTCCTGCCCTCTGATCAGGACTCGACCCAGAACTGTAGCACCAAAGGACCCTGCAGCTGCCGGTCTGTCGTTAGTGGCTCCCTGGAATCAGACATTCAGAGCACAGAATAGACGTTGACACATTGATTACATCTCAGCTGGAAGGACGCGCCTCCTCTTCCCTTGTAGTTTTACGGCTCCAGGTGGGAAATGAAGCGCTGAAGGTCTGATTTTCTCTTCCTGTGCCGGTCCAAAAGTGACAGGGCGAGGGCTTTAAGTGCTGCGGCGGCCTAATGACAGAACAAACAGACCCTCCGTCCTGAACAAAACCCTGCACTTAACAGACCCGAGGAGGATCTCGCTGCTGGCTTTTAAGCCTCTTACAGTGTTTTTAGAGTCACAATTACACCACGCTGACGTCTTTGAAGCGGGCGGCCTCGCGAGTGTGACAGGACGTGACATTTACAGCAGCAAACATTCTGACTGAGAGTCCGACGCACGTCTATCACGGGCGGATTTACGCCCTCTCCAGATGTGTGTCGCTGTGACGACGGCGCGGGCCAAGGTGCTACTTTAGGGATTACCCTGTGTTTAGACGGCCACTTTGTACTTTAAAAGGCGCTTTAATACGGAGCTTTGAAAAGGACTCCAAGCCATCTGCGGACGTCGACACATCAAACGTGACGCACGGGGGTCGAGGGAGGCCGACAGCTGTGTGGTCGTCGTTCACGGGTGGATGTGAAGCCGCCGGAGCAGACTCGGGTTCCTCTAAATCCCAAAGTCCATAAAACATAAAAGGTAGAGGCTGGATTATACGCCTCGTTTATTCATTCAATTTGGTTTGTTTTGTTGTTTAATTCTGACACCCCTCAGGGTTTCCTGTTGACTGAAGTGATGACATCACTGCACGCAGACCAATGAGCTCACTGTGTGTGTGTTTCAGCAAAGCAGCCGCCTTTAAATCAACAGTACGTTCCAGCCTTGTCGAGCGTTCGGGCACATACCTGATAGACAGTTGTTGGTTGCTATGGCGATGCCGTACAGGTGGGAGCGCTGGTCAGGCAGGTATTCGTCGGTGATCTGGCTGCTGTCCTTGTTCACTGCGATCACTCCGTCCCTGCGAGGGGGAAGACGGACAGAGACAGTGAGGACGCGTTCTGATCAACTCATTGATGAGGAATCAATACAATGGCTACCTCCTCCAGTCGGTGTAGTAGAAGTGGCTCCTGTAGTAGACCATGCTGAACGGGTAGTTGAGGCTGGGGTGGACCACTCTCCGACCTGAACCGTCCGGGGACACGCACTCCAAACGCTTTGTACCTGACGAAGAAACACCGCCGTTATCGTCTGCTTTTCACACACGACGACGCCAGCAGGGGGCAGCGCTTACCTGCGTCGGCCCAGCACACTTGGCCAGCGGAGGAGTCGTACGTGAGAGCGTTGGGCAGGCCGATCCCGTCCGGAGACCACCACCCTGCGGTCCCGACCGTCCACCGACGCACTCTCGATCTTCGGAGCCTCTCGGTTCCAGTCGGTCCAGTAGAGAGTCCTGCAGGGGGGAGACGGAGGGGGGGGATCACAACTACGTCATGCTGAGCTCGGGATCTTTTATCTGTCAGTATCTGGCTAATATAACACACACACACACACACACACATGAGTGGGTATATAAAGGCACAAGGGCAGAGGGCTCGAGGGACCAGCTGCCTCACGCTGATGAGGTCACGGTCAGGTTACTCTGAGCAACGTGCAACCTTTGACCCCAGCTCTCCCCCCCCCCCAGTGCATTTTTGTGCTTTTCATCTGTCTGTACACGCGAGAAAACGCGGACCAGACGGGCAAATAGATTTCTATTTAAACAAACTTGCGTTCCTGCGATGGATCAAATCATATCTCAACGTTTGCTTCAAAGCCGTGACGATAACGGAGCGCGTGTGTGGGCCGCCTTTCGTCTGGAGATGATGGTGTACATGTGGGCAGGCCGCTGGGAGCGTCAGGTAATACACACCACATGAGCAATCAACACACACACACACACACACACACACACACACACACCATGTGTTTATGAGGCTGTACGTTAATTAATCTGATGAAGGCATGGGTGAGCAAGCAGATGTGGGGGTATCAGACATGCTTTTACTTTCAGTCGCTGTGTGTGGTTGTGTGGTTGTTACTGTGTGTGTGTGTGTGTGTGTGTGTGTGTGTGTGGGCAACATGTGCAGGCTCCGAAATCACAGAGCACATGCTTAATCGCAAGTGTAGCCGTGTGAAACGGTAATTACCTTACGGACCTGGCTTTTTGTTGGTGTACACACACACACACACACACACACATTTATACACACACACACACACACACATTTATACACACACACACACACACACGTAATTGGCCTTCCTTCAGTCAGAAAACAAACTTTAACCTGTCAAAGCGATAATGGGAAAGTTTAAGGTTTGGGTTATTCCTGCATTTGTACCACATTTACACACACACACACACACACACACACACACACACACGCACACACACACACACACACACACACGCATACCTGTTGATGATGTGATTAGTTGGGATGATGAAAAGCAGATGTTATTCTTGGAAAGCTAACCAATGACAGCCTCACTGAGTGTGTGTGTGTGTCCGTGTGTGTGTGTGTGTGTGTGTGTGTCCAGGATTAATGGCATCAGTGCAGTTTTCTTGGCTCACTTTGGTGCAACACTCAGCGAAAGCACTAACAGTCAGGGACCCTCCGCCCAAACCCCATCGACGTCCAGCCTCACACACATGAAGTCATGTGACGCAACGCGACTCCTTTCTGCAGAACGGCTTCGACTGTAATCCGCGGTGTGCTAATGGATGCGGTGCCGGCCCTGTTGACTCATCGGGGCTCTGAGGACTTGTTGTGTGTTTGTCGTGGCCGTGCTCGTGGGCTGGAAACCATCTGTGGCCTCTGCTGATAGAACGTATACAGTGAAGGCCTCAGTGGAGCACCTCCGGGATGTGTGTGGGTGTTTGTTTGTTTCGCGCACGGGGAAATCCAGACTAAACTGTCCTGAGGCCGGGTCGTTCCCAGTCTGGATGGGATATATGATCCCTCCAGAGGGTTCTGGGTCCGACCCGGTTTCACAGGATCCTGAGCAGATGCCCAAACCACCTCAACGGGTGGAAAAGGAGAAAAAGGGTCTTTACCCGGTGGAAGGGACCACGATGATGGCTCGAGGGTTCACCAAGTCCGTGTCGAACAGCGTCCGCCTCCCACTGCCGTCCAGGTTGGCACTTTCGATCACGTCGGGGTTCGAGTCCACCCAGAACATCAACCTACGCTTGGCATCCACCGCCAAACCTTCGGGACTGACCAGATCTACGGGGAGAGGGTTGAGATCATTTAAATAATAATAATAATAATAATAATAATAGGAACCAAGGCTCAAGCTTGAGGGTTCTTACTGGTGTTGATGAGGATCTCGGGCTCGGCCCCGGCCGCCATCGATGCTCGGTTGATCGTCCTCGCGGACAAATCCGTCCAATAGACGTGGTTGTCCTTGCAGTCATAGGCTATCCCGACAACGATGGAACCCTGCACACACACACACACACACACACACGTGAGCACATGCATGACCTCGTGACCCTTTTCTCTACTTCCTGTAGTTCTAAGATCAGGCTCTATTTTTCATTTGAACACCGTCACAGCTTTTTAAAGTCACTTCATATTTAAGCGTTCAGGTCTTACATGTAGAGTCAGTAGTGTTTTGGACCGGGTGGCATCGAGTCTGGTCCCGTTGAGAGGCAACGCGCCTATTTTCTGCCCCTGAGCGTACAGCAGCGTGATGTCCGTGTTTGGCGGAGGGGTCACGTTTGGGCGGGGCACTGGGCGCACGGTGGGCGGGGCCACAGAGGGAAGGCCTGGGGTGAGATCGGACGGGTTAAAATGGCATCGAACGGTGACATCACGTTGTCGTTACGGGCGGAAAGACTTACACGCAGGCTTGACGACGTCATGTGACCGGGTGCCAGGAACCTCGCGCCCGTCCTGGTCCACACACCAGCAGTATGTGGTCTCTCCGTAGCACTGGACTGGACTGAGGGACGACGTGCTTTATTAGCTAATCCATCACTAAAAATGAATCTGTTTTTTTTGTGCGTTTGTGTACCTGAACTGTCCGTCTGCCTCGCACTGAGGCACGTATTGTTGTGGCGCCGGTTGTCCACCGTAGTGCTCGATCAAACTGGCCCTCCATCGCTCGCACACACTCTCGGGGCGCTGGGTCGGAGCCACGGGGCCTGAGGGGGCAAAACACATCCTTCAATTATAATATACATCACTTTACTTACAATACATTCATATTCCTAAGCTTCTTATGCATATAAGGCACATTATTTAAGGGGTTTTTCAAGTTAATCATGCGACGTGGTTGTGAGGTGACAGCTCGGATCCCATTCTGCTTGTAATTTAGCATGATTTAATCCCATTGTTAGGGTGTTTTCGAGCTCGGGTTTACATCACAGTGACATGGGCTTGATTAACAGTGTTTAAAGAGACACACACACACACACAAGCTCGCTTATGTCAATATTGTTTGGCTTGTAAAATCTCTTTAATAACTCACTTTATAGGAGAGCTTTAAAAACTAAACCTGAAACCACTTAAGGCTTCCACTAATGTTTATCCTGGCCTCTCCCTTGCTCTCCCCACGCTTCTAATGGGAGATTGGGTGAGAAGAGAGTCGCTCTCTAATGTGAGATCAGAGAGGTTCAGACAGAGGGAGACTAACTAAACAATTAGACCATTAAGGGTTTTTCCACCAGGATTTATAGTAGCCGTGGTCAGCGTGCTGCCATCCAGTCTAATGAATCACTTGGTTTCCCTTCTCTTGACTGTTTAACCACATGACCAGCGGTCGCTGTGTCCCCGACGTCCTTCCCAGAAATCAACATGTGGGTCGTCACTGAATCAATGATATTTCAGTCGGAATGGAAACTTCTAAATATGGTGCAAATGTAACTCAACTTGTCAAATTATGGGGTTATATCCCCGCAAATAAACCCTCTCATACTGGACTATTACTGATGAATCCCTGGAACAACGTTTCCTCACTCAGCTGGTCTTGTTTTGGTCCGGTTGCCCCGGCAGCAGCCGGCTGCTCGTCGTACCGCGGAGTGACCGCTTCAGATGTTTGGATGCTCATAAATGGAAGAGAGGTGGATTTATAGAGCGGCCTCTGTGTGTCCGCTAGAGCGTGAGTGAGAGGCTCGCGGGGTCACAGGTGACGGCAGTTTAAGTTGCCACCAGGACGTTACATGTCCGATCTGCAGTTCATTTTTCGCCTGCGCAGCTAAATGATCGTTATATATGGAAAGAAAAGTTCATTATAGAACTTTTTTTAAGGACTGTCTTAAAGGAATAATTCTCAGGAAGGACATTTTTCATCAAAGTCTCACCTGGTCTGTCACAGTCCACATCTGGTGCACCGGGTGGTGTCCTGGTTCCGGCTCTCTCCTGTCCCCGACTGTCCACACACCAGCAATGTCCAGTGGAGCCGTGGCACTGAAAAACGATATTATCCATATTAATAATGATAAGAAGAGCAAAATCACGATACAAACGCACCCTCACATCATAGGTCTACCTGTTGAGGTAGGTATTGTCCTTCTGCATCACACTGAGGGACAAAGGCTCCGATTAAAGGCTGCCCCTCAGGGCTGGTGGTCTGGACGCCGTCTCTGTGGTGCTCGCAGTGAGTCTTAGGACGCTCCGGTTCATCTGGAAACATTTTACAAGCCTAAGTTATTAGGAAACACAGAGGGGTTCTTAGAAACTATAGAGGTCATTGTGGTTTAACGAACGACGCCTCAATTTGGCTGTTTATGTCTCCTGACTGTCCAGCTCTACGCAGATGACACTGGACTCCTATCAGCAACGTCATGCTGTCGTTATCACCTCACCTTTGCTGTGAGATAACCATGCTCTTTCCTGGTAACCCTGACCTCTGCCTGTGAACGAATGAATGGATCCTGCATTCTTTCACCGTTTGTTTTCACCTTATTTATGACGTTTCGGTCTTCGATTGGACGCACCTGTCTGGAAGACCTTCTGGGGTCCAAGCACCTAATTAATCCTGACCTCTGAAACACCTCTCTATTATTATAATAGTGACTCCTGACTTATCATGCTGCAAATCGCTGACAGCCATCTGGCACGCATCACGGACGTTCCTTTCTCTCGGGTCTGCGATCTACAACTTTTGGCGTGTTCCAGCTCTTCTCATGTCCTGTATAAACCATACTATAAATACTCGCGGCTGGCCTCGTAAAGCGTTTCTGTCAGCCCGCGTGACTCATCCAGAATGTTTGCGTCTAACTCCTTCACCCTGACCTCCTCGCTTCTTCGTCGAGAGGTTAAAACAACTGCTGTATCCACTTTAACGCTCATATGAAACTCAAGGAATATGGTGGACTCACCTGGTTTATCACAGTCTCTGGGTTGTGTACCAGGTGGAGTCCTGGTTCCAGTTCTCTCCTGTCCCCGGCTGTCCACACACCAGCAATGTCCACTAGAGCTGTGGCACTAACACAGGAACGAAAGAGCATTTATGTGTTACATCTACTGCATGTTTAAAGCTATGCAAAGTAATATTAAAGCATGGGAACATGAATTCTAACCTGCAGGGGTAGATACTGTCCATCAGCGGTGCACTGGGGCACATAAGCTCCGACTATAGGATATCCCTCTTGACTGGTAGCCTGAGCTCTGTCTCTGTGGTGTTCACAGTGTGTTTTAGGACGCTCTGGTTCATCTGGAAAACGTTTACAAGTAAACAAAAGTTATTAAGTAGCACAAAATAGCATATAGCAAGTCGTAGGTCTGGGCAGTATCATCAAGAATAAGCAGTCTCACCTGGTTTGTCACAGTCTTTCGGTTGTGTACCAGGTGAAGTCCTGGTTCCGGCTCTCTCCTGTCCCCGACTGTCCACACACCAACAATGTCCACTGGAGCCGTGACACTGGATCACCAAAAAAAATCATTTAGTTTGTGACTCTATTTAAGCTACTCCACACAATGTCAACAAGACGATTACCTGCAATGACCTGTACTGCCCGTCGTCATCACACTGAGGGACGTAGGCGCCAAGAACAGGGTGTCCCTCAGGGCTGGTGGTCTGGACGCTGTCTCTGTGGTGCTCACAGGGAGTCTTAGGACGCTCTGGTTCATCTGGATGAGAAGGATTCATGCATTTTCACAAGGCATGAGGAAATGTAGGTGGTGTTTTTAACCACACATCTTCTGCACTGGGGTGCCACATGGTTCAGGACTGAGCCCACTACTATTCCCCAGTACCTAAAGCTCACTCTGAAAGCTGCACGATGTTTGATTTCAGACCCAATACTTGAATGTGTCTAAAGTCTGGATACAACTTCCTGGAAACAGGAGTCTCACCTGGTTTGTCACAGTCGACCCGTGGCGTACTATGTGGTGTCCTGGTTCCTGCTCTCTCCTGTCCCCTACTGTCCACACACCAACAATCTCCAGTCGAGACGTAGCACTGAACAATAAAATAATCGTCCGTTATTACACGTACTTAGCATTAAACATGATGTCTCTATAAATCTGAAGCAGATGTTACCTGTTGAGATGAGTACTGTCCGTTTGAATCACACTGAGGTACAAACACTCCCAGTAAGGGGTACCCTTCTGGACTGGTAGTCTGTATACTGTCCCTGTGCTGCTCACAGTAGGTTTTAGGAGCCACAGGTTCATCTGGGGATTTCAGATTAAAGTGAATAAAGTATTAAAACTGTCATAAGATCTTCCTCAGAGCTGGTAATCAACAAAAAAAATCAGTTTTTTCAACTCTTTCCCTCACCTGGTTTGTCACAGTCTTTAGGTTGTGTACCAGGTGACGTCCTGGTTCCGGCTCTCTCCTGCCCCCTATTGTCCACACACCAACAATGTCCAGTGGAGCCGTGGCACTGGAGCACAAAAGAATATTACGTTTACATTTCTTCATATTCCTTCACGTTGCATGAATCATCATCACCAGATGCTGACCTGTAGAGCTATGTACTGCCCGTCGTCATCACACTGAGGCACAAAGGCACCAAGAACAGGGTGTCCCTCAGGGCTGGTGGTCTGGACGCTGTCTCTGTGGTGCTCACAGTGAGTCTTAGGACGCTCTGGTTAAGAGAAGGGAGATGAAGACGGGCAAAGTGAAGTAGTAAGACTCCTTTAGACAACGCTGGATATGTGGGCTGTGTTTGTGTAAAGGTGCACTTTAAAAAGGACGGACTGGGCTCGTGTTTATTTTCTCACTGACAACTCACTTCACTTAAAACAGGCTGACGGTCATTAAATCCATTCAGCTGGTATATACAGTATCCGTGTCAGCTTTGAGTTTGTATGAAAAGAAATAAAGTTGGAGTTACTTTGAGCTTAATCTGACTGTTTTCCTTTAGGTTCAACTTCCCACACACACACACACACACACACACACACACACACACACACACACACAGTGTTGCGGTGATATCACCTGTTTTTCCAGGCATTCCAAGGCTGTGACCCAATGACCCCCCTTACAAGGTTAGACATACGCTCACGGAAACGTGCCGTCTCTTTGACTTGCCGTTGAGTTGAGGAATTAGCGGGTTCACAGGTCAACGTTTTGCGAGAAAGCCTTGGAGGGCCGTGACATAATGCACCTGCCGACGCTGGGGCCGTTACCGCACAGTTTCAAGTGAAGCTCAATGGAGGGACGGGTCTGTCTATGCATGAATGTTTTTTTCCTTCTCACCTGGTTTGTCACAGTCTGTCGGTGGCGCACCAGGTGACGTCCTGGTTCCGGCTCTCTCCTGCCCCCTACTGTCCACACACCAGCAATGTCCAGTGGAGCCGTGGCACTGGAACACATTATTTACATTTAATTCATTCAAATAATATCAGTTAATCTGTCGGTGGATATGCTGATGACTCATTACGGACCTGCAGTGGTGCGTACTGTCCTTCTGCATCACACTGAGGGACGTAGGCACCAAGGACAGGGTGTCCCTCAGGGCTGGTGGTCTGGACCTGGTCTCTGTGGTGCTCACAGTGAGTTCTAGGACGCTCTGGTTCATCTGGAAAAGGAAAGAAAATGTGCTGTTGAACTTTTGACCCAGCTGAATATGCATATATCATCTGCATATGTGAGCATGTTGGGAATAATGTTGGAAATAATTCACAAATCTGCATACGTTATTAAGAAACGCACAATGGTTCTCAGCAAATATATAGGTCTGTTTTTCAAATAATAACATAAAACCTCACCTGGTCTGTCACAGTCTTTGGGCGCTGTACCAGGTGGCGTCCTGGTTCCTGCTCTCTCCTGCCCCCTAATGTCCACACACCAGCAATGTCCACTGGAATGATGACACTAAAATCACAACAGTTACCACAATTAATGAATCTGCTTCAATATGAAATTAATGGATGAAACAAATGACGAGCACTGACTTGTAATGATCTGTACTGTCCGTCATCATCACACTGAGGTACGTAGGCACCGATTAAAGGGTGTCCCTCAGGGCTGGTGGTCTGGACGCTGTCTCTGTGGTGCTCACAGTGAGTCTTAGGACGCTCAGGTTCATCTGGAAAAAGGACAAAAAAAATGTGCTGTTGAACAAATTTGTGGTAATTTTTCATACATCAGACAAAGAAGGATAGTATCATCTGCATATGTGAGCATGTTGGGATGGACCATGAAGAATGCATGTGCTTCACCTGGTTTGACACAGTCTGTGGGCGTTGTACCGGGTGGTGTTCTTGTCCCGGCTCTCTCCTGTCCGTTACCGTCCACGCACCAACAATGTCCGGTGGAACCATGACACTGCAGAAAATAACACCAGCTTTAATACTACACTTTATTAGTGAGGACTTAAGTTCACCTTTGACATTCTTAATGTGTGACACACCTGTAGAGCTATGTACTGCCCGTCGTCATCACACTGAGGCACAAAGGCACCAAGAACAGGGTGTCCCTCAGGGCTGGTGGTCTGGACGCTGTCTCTGTGGTGCTCACAGTGAGTCTTAGGACGCTCTGGTTAAGAGAAGAACATTTTTAAATATATATATATATCCTGACACTGATCAGTAGTTTACACTATTAAGGGATATCTTCACGAGTGAATTAAAAAAAGCTGTCTAGCTAGTTTTCATGGCAGAGAAGTGAAAAATAGGACTTACATCATAATAAAAACATGCTTTGCTGCCATTTTGCCGCCTATTGTTATGATTTTGGGGATAATATCGTGAGTCTGGCGGGATAATCATGACATCTTCTCTTGAACTCTAAGCAAAGAGAGAGATAATTGTGTCAACAGGTGTATATCTCACCTGGTCTGTTACAGTCTTTGGGTGCTGTCCCAGGTGGAGTCCTGGTTCCGGCTCTCTCTTGCCCCGTAGCGTCCACACACCAACAATGTCCAGTGGAGCCGTGGCACTGGAACGGATGATTAAATGTTTCCAAATGAGTACACCACCTAACTCACGTCGTGGTCACACAGCCGTGCGTTTTTTTTTTTAACCGTCACCTGCAGTGGCCTGTAGCGTCCGTCGGAGTCGCACTGAGGGACGAAGGCTCCGAGACTCGGCCGGCCGCCATGCTCTACTCCACTCTGCAGGCTGTCTCTGTGCTGCTCACACTGGCTCTTTGGGACGACGGTCTGTGCTGCAGACACATAATAATACCACATGTGCACATTTATAATCTCTTTGCATACGCCAACATGATCATCTTATTTAATATTCGTTTCTTTATAAAATGCCTGGATGGATGTATTCTCTTTTAATATTTTCTCAATAAAAAATAAACATTCCTATGATAATTGCACTGACCTTCCTGCTGGGCACAGTAGAAGCCATCCCCATAAAAGCCAGGCTGGCACTGGCACTGGAAGGACCCCAGCGCATTGATGCATCTGCCGCTGATGTGACACGGAGACGAGCTGCATTCGTCGACATCTAAGCAAAAAGAAAATTCCACGGATCTCTATATGCATATCTAGGTATAAATCAGTCCACGTATCTTATCAGTATTTGGTTTGTGGTCTTGGATCGTTTCCAGGCCTCATGTAAAGTAACTGTCAAGCCGGGAGGTAGGGAGGGTCGAAAGGAAGTTCATCAAAAGTTCACACTAATGGGTGAAAGGAGGACACACACCGGCAGGACCTCTCTCCTCCACACATTCCAAAAGCAAAAACACACATTGTGTCATTGCTCCATTTGTCTTTCACTTTCACCCCCCCCCCCCCTCCTCTCCCGTCTAACCTCACCCTCTCTTTCTCACATTAGTCCTCCCGTTCCCACCCTCGTTCTCACATTTGTCACCCATCCTCCCCTCTCGCTGCGGTGCCTAGCTTTTGCAGCTGTGCGAAGACAAATATGTGGAGCCCTTCCAAAATATCCAGCTCGTTTTTGGAACATGCTGCACTACATGCTCCGATACAACCAACGACGACGAGACGGGAGAGTTCATTTAATTATACAGTGATAATATAAGGAACTCACCAACACAGGTACGTCCATCGAAGCCGAACTCGTAGCCGCCCTGGCACTGGCAGCGGTGGCTCCCGGGCAGGTTCACGCACTGAGCATGAGCGCCGCACGAAGCCAAGCTCTCAGCACACTCGTCTACGTCTGCAGTGAGACACGGCAGAGTGAGACAGGTAACTCATGTCGCTTTGACCTTGTTGCATGTGGCAACATTCATCCCGTGTCCCGATTCTTTAAAGAGGACCAACTCTGCTCCTTTCCTGCTCCATACTTGGATTCCAGGCTCTTTTTGACCTCCTGCCCCTCCGCTATATAACACAAAAGGAAAGGGAAGAAGCATCATAGGTACCGTAACAGTTGCGTCCATCTCCTCTGTATCCAGTAGCGCACTGGCACTGGAAGGCCTGGCCCTCCTGTGGGATGCACTGGGCCGTGGTGTCACAGTCGTGGTTCCCGGCGTAGCAGGGGTTCACCAGCTCCGGGCCCGTCGGCTCCACTGCAGAGGAGGAGACGCAGATTACAGGACATGATGGGATGATATGTAAAAATGATTATCCTGGCCAATAAAGGGGAGGAGCTTTTTTTTTTCTATGTACAAGCCCAAAATAACAATCACTTTAAAATAAACCCTGAAGGTCCTGAATTGAGATGAATTGAGATTCTTCGACAGGAAAACAGGCCGGTGATTACGGGGCTGATTCCAGGAGGGCCTAACCAAACACACATGTGGAAATCACTCGACGCACATTCCCATAGGACGGTTTCCTCCGAGGGAAGCGACTCCCTTCGTCCCCTCAATATTGGCCATGTGGAGAATGTTAGACACGCATGCACATGAGAGAGACGTACGGAGACAGGGGGATGAGTGAGCGGATGTGTGCTCGGGGTTTTCCTCATACCAAGACAATTTAAAGAAGCAACTCCAAGACTCATTTCGGGGGGAAATCAGGAAAAGAATGTGACGGCCATGTAAATATTATCAAGATTATGGCAGTTGTGTGACATGAAGAGACTCCAGTTATTATGTCTAGATAAGAAAAGCAAACCACCTAAAAGTCTGTATTTAATGATGTTTTTGGGCTTTATTTTATGATGGACTTTTTCTGTGCTATTAGGGGAGCATATAAACAAAAACACACACCTCCACCTAAACGAAGGCAAACACACACAAGACGCGAGGCACAGCTTGCTTTCATCCCACGAGCCCAGAGGCCAATGTTTGGCTCATTATCACAGAACGAGAGACTCTTTAAAGTCCTCAACGTGGAGATGAGAGGGTGAGATGCACATGGATGGAAGAAGAAAAAGAAGAGAAAAAAAACACACACACGGAGGGATAATTAGAGAGAGAAAAGAGAGAGAGAGAGAGCACGCAAACACAACACACCATCAAAGCATTGAGTGCAGTTTCCCACCTGTTGCTTTTTTACAAAACTCCTCCTCCAAGCACACACACACACACACACACATACACACAGTCAGGTAGATCTTCCGCATTTTCTCATTCTCATGACATCAGCGGGCAACTATTCTGCCCGGCAACTCCCCCCCTCCTCCGATAGAAAATCTGTCATTGGCTTGGATATTATTTCCCAGAGTGTAAGACCCTTGAACACACACACACACACACGTTTTCTCTCTCTCTCTCACACACACACCACTTAACCCATGTTTACAAAACCCCTGATCCCCGAAAGCTCTTCCAGCTGTGCTCTGGGTGTATCGGTGCGTGTGCGTGTGCATGTGTGAGACGTGTCATCATAACCTTTTTAATCAACGTGTTGACATTTAAATGACAGAAACTTGGTCTGGGTTCAAAAACTTCAGGGAAAAAAAAAAAAACTCCCTCATCTCTGTCTTTTCATCTCCATGTTTCGGGGTCTCGATCTGGTTTTCATCAGGTGGAGCGGGTAAGCATGACCACGGTGCGTTGATGGAACATGACACATGTTCATGCCCTATTTACACGCATGTTTATTTCTAACGTTTTCCTGCTGGGATCTGGAGAAAACGAGTGATGCAAGATAAAACTAACAATAAAAGCAGAGAGGACATAAAGTGGGAGAAACCTCAAATCAAACGTGATTAAAAAGCAAACTTCCAGCCCCAGAAACGCTCATCTGAGTATCCATTTGCTTATATAACTCAAATATTTACGGCCATTGTTTGCCTCTATAAAAATGCCACAGAACCAAGCCAATCTTGTCACAATACAAAGTTTAGTGGTTTTGGCTTCATGTCCCGGGACCACAAGCTATTCTTCAGAAACCAACGACGAGATGAAGACTCCTCTCTCCATTCTCCCATATCTATTCATCTGTCTGCGTTCAGCCCTCTCGCTGGTCCAGATTTGAGCCAATCCTCATGAACAAACCGAGTCCGAAAACCCAAAGTCCGCCGCGACCCAAATCACAGCCAAACACACAGTGTGTCCACATTGTTTTCTATGGTTTCCATGCGTAATTATGCATCAGCTTGCAGCGTGTGTGCTCAAAGCGGAGCTCAGTCCAACTCTGCGCCGCGGCTTGGCTGAGGTTTCTGCGGCAGCGCTGCAACAATTACGAGGCGGTGGGTTTGCTAGCTGTGGCTCTGGAACCCAAAACCTCATGTTCACCCACTTCGGGATTGGATTTTAAACAGCCGCTCGGATATTCGGTCCTCCATGTGATGCTTTTGTTAAATGCAACAGTGTCCACACACACACATTTATGTTGTTATTTTGTGTTTGACGTATCGTTATTGTTCCCTTTTTTTCCTGTTTTTTTTTTTAATGAGGGCTGAAATACAAATCGTCCCTTCAGGAACTCATTAAGGTTTACTCTGCTTTCTTTCATCACAGTTGTACTCCGCCGAGGCTGTAAATCATTTCAAGACTGCGATTAGAGCCCAAAGCTGTATTCTGTACAAGCACACGTTTCCAATTAGCTGAAGTTGTGGATACCACCTGGTACTTTTTCTGGTCGAGCTGAGATGAAACTACCAGATTTGAGACCAGTGGAGATGAGGCATTAGATACTAGCCACATCAATTGTGTCACTATTTGTTTTTTATGTTAATATGAAGGAGGATCTCATCCCAGGTTGACTCACCTCCGACGGGGCTGATCTTGTTGGTGATGGCGTATCTGAGGATGTGCTCCTCTTTGACGTACATCACGAACACCCGCTCCATGGTGATCTGCAGCGTGTCCTGGACGGCGGCGCGGTTGTCGTGGCGACAGTCGCGGTAGGTGATGTTCTGCTTCAGCTGGAAGGAGAAGGTCTCCGCGCCGCGCTCGGCCGAAACCACTGAATACTCCCTCACAGAGGTGGAGGTGGCAACTGGAGGGGAGGAGAAGGTAAAAGGTTTTCGGCAAACGGAGGCATCAAATCTATTGCGCCATTTGCTTGTTGTGGTTGTCATGGTTACCAGATGGGTAGTACTGGTAGATCTCCTTGAAGGGGTCCATGGTGACCTCGGCTCCGGGGGGCAGGAAGGGCACGTCGCCGTTGACCGCCGTATCCACGGTGAGGTGGTTGTGGTTGTCGAGGCCGCGGCCCGTCTGGGTGATGGACAGGCGCTGGTTGCCGGGGTAGAAGACCACCTCTGCACGACGAGTGAACTCAGCACCTGGTCATAAAATCAGCCCATCAATCAATCTGTTTGTGTATTTAGAGATTCATTTTAATTTACATTACGGCATACAAAGCAACAGTGTTGGCAGCAGTGTGCATGTATCATAAAAAGTGGAATGTGTGCAATGGTTACATCTGCACAGAACACACACACACACACACACAGCTGCTTCCTATTAGAGAGGAGGTGGAAGCCTGATATCACATCACATCCCTGGAGACAATACAGCTGGCTGGGAGACAGAAAACACACACACACACACACACACACACACACACCACAGAGGACTCCCCTCGTCTCTCTCCAGATGTGCTCAAGAGTCAAGGCACACAAGCAACATCATTTGACCAAACACACAGTTTACCTGTGATTTTGAATCCCGCTTGGCTATTGGGCAGCTCCAGAGCAAACAGCCATCCAAACAACTCTCCTATTGGTGCGAGTGGCATCAGAGCCCAGCCCACTGGCTCGGGTACCTGACCAATCAGCACGGAGTTCACGAACCGGAGAAAGAAACGTGGATGAGAGGAGAATTCATATCGTATAGAGCATAAACGAGACCCGCTTCCAGACCCTCACCTCGCTGATGGCCGTGTACGCTCTGCCGTCTCCCACCACGATGTAGGCGTGAAGGTCGATGTTGTTCAGCTCCACCGGAGTCGAACCCACGGTCACCGTGCCGCTCACCTTCCCGCTCACCCGCTGGGGAGCACCTAAACGCACCGGAGCAGGGGTTACCACCAAGAATACCACTTTTCACCTCCAGATTCACGGATCTCTGTGCGTTAACGGCGGCGCTCTAACCCTCGGGGAGACATTGGCGTCCGTTCCCGTAGAAGCCAGGCCGGCAGTGACAGCAGAAGCCCGTGGCGTAGTCAGAGCAGAATGCATTCTGGGAGCACTGCTGTTGGAATCTAGAAGAAAAAACACATTTAGGATATAAACCACATTACAATAGTTCCAAAATGGAAACCATTCACTTTCTAGTCATCACGTACCTGGCACACGTTTCCTTATTCTCTGTCGTGTACTGAATCACTGGGAGAGAGAGCGAGAAAATGATTATTATAATGCATTACATACACAACACATGCAATGAATATCCTAATGTCTTCCATACAAGATCCTTGGAATAATGGGGGAAAGCCGTACATGCAGACCAGCTTTATCACCTGCCAAGATCACGTCAGGCATCTTACCTTGATCTTTTTAAACTTATTTTTTATGGCTTCACTTTCCTCAGACAATAATTCAGTTTCTTTGGGAATAAGGAATGGACGGAGAGAGAGAAGATGTATGTGTTTCCAGTATTTACGTCACACGCAGGTTTAAATAGAGACGGAACATTAAAAGAGGCTGTACAGACGGACGGGAGACACACACACACACACACACACTATTGGAGAGAAACCAGCTGTTGCCGTCATGCCCCCGACACAAATTCACCTTCATGAACCCCCAAAGGTATCTATGGCTACATCCACTATTAGGTTTTAAAATGCATGACTTTCGCTACATTTTACAGCGAGCGCCCATGTGACTCCCCCCGAAAAAACACGTTCGCAGCTAAGCAACCAATCAGAGTCGCCGCTTCTACAATGTACGCAGTATTTACACGTGCTGGTCTAAACACTTAGGCATGAGAACCAGCCTCTTTCTGACAAACAGGAAGTCATAAAACGCATTCATTTGGAATAAACAATAAGCATGAAAAGTGGCGGTCGCTATTGCTGAGCAGACAGAAGAGGAAGAATTGCACCAATGTTTCCCAGACCACGAAAAAAATAGTTTAAATGCCTCCAGAATAAAGCCAAGAGTTGAATTGCAAACTGGTCATGGAGTGCTCTCTCCTCGTACGTCTCTGACTTTTTAATAAATGGCTGATTTGGGATCTAAAAGTAGCATTTTATCATCCTACAGAGGCACACACACACACACACACACACACAGGATGTCAGGATATTTTCTCATCCACACAGGAGACAAATCGCTGCGCTGTTACACATAAAACACGTACGAATGTTGTGGATGGACCCACATGCTGCTATCCCAATGTTTTTTTATGTTTCATAAACATCACATCCATCAGCGTAGGCGTGTGTATTGGGAAATTGTGCTTTTTTTTCCCCCTCAGATTTATTTTTTTTTTACATTTTCTCATTTTGGAAATGTACACACAGTCACAACTCAGAGGCCGCATCCTTCGGAGGGTCCTTCAAGGCCTCCCATATGAGACAAACGTCCTTCAAAAACTATATGAAACGCGCCTTTTTAACTGTTTTCACATCACATCCTCATATTGTTCACTTATTTAACAATATATGCCAAAAGAATACTGTAATTCATTTCTGGAAAACACAATCTGTTGACATATTTCTTTGCATCTTCATAGAAAAACTGCATTTCATCACTCCGGGCCGAGTTCAATGACTTAATAAGATTAGACTCTTATGTAACCAGGCGAGTTGACTGAGAACACATTCTTGTTTATGGCAAAAGTCTGTGGGAGACGTTGCAGGGGAGGGAGTGTTGGACACACACACACACACACACACACACACACACACACCTGGAGCTGCCCAGCACAACGGCAGTATTGTACTGCCAGCTGCTGAGCAGCTCCGCGGCGGAGGGCAAGGTAACGTTACCCTCCTGTTCCTCAAAAGTCTCATAACTCCAGCAGACCTCATATATATGTATATCCATATTCATATGGTTTTGTCTCTTACCCCCCGTGTCAAAATCCAGGTCGTCTTCATCCACGCTGACCACGTGGCCTCCAGGGGACAGCGGTGGTTCGTTCCTGTGAGGGGGGTAGAGGTCCACCACCTCCAGAGGAACCTACGGGGGGAACAGGCGACGTTTAACTGCAAATATGTTTATCCTGCTGTCTTCCAGAGCCGAGCCCAAACCTTCTAACTCCCTCCAGATGCTATAAACCAGACAGCTATGATCTACGCATGCTTTACATATTGTATAGGGTACAATGATTGCAGCAGTTTAGCCAGCGCATTGTTGATACCGGCATACTGTCTCCAAAACAGCGTTCCTTCAGAACCGCAGAATTTACAAAAAAAAATTTGATTTTTAAATCATTCTTACAAAAGTCTGACAGTTTAAATTCCTCCACAACAATGAGTGAGGTTTTTCAGAGTATTGCGCTGCCGTCCGCAGGAGAAATCAAATCAACTCCACGCTTAAAAAGTCTTGTGGCTTTGCATTGTTTGCAGGTGTTTTTGATTTAAAAAAAATGGAAATCCCGAACCAAGCCGCTGTGAACATCTTTAAACAAGAATTTAAAACGTATTTATTTCACATTGCCTTCAAATAACCATCACTCTTCCTTCTAACTCCCCCTGGATTAAAGATGCTATCTAAATAAATAGGATTATTACCTGTGGTTGCTGGTCCTGATTCTGCTGAGCATCTCTTTCTGCAGGATAAGAGGGAGCATACTGCCTCTCTGCTGGCTCCGAATTGTACCGGGGTTCAGAGGTCAGTGGCACATCTTCTCTGCCGTACGACCCCCGATGGCCAGAATCCTCTGGAGGGGATGAGGGGACATCAGGACTCGGGTGAAGGGACTGTGAGTGGTCGCCGCGGGCAGGGGCTGGCTGGAACTCAGGGTCGCCGCCCGTCAGAGGGTAATCGTCTTCCACCTCCTGGTTATCGGGGTCAAACGTGTTGTCGGGGTATTCCTCGAACTCGCTGTACTCGGGGGTGGTGGTGTCCTAGGAGCAGAAACCACGGGGGGATCAGAGGAGTTTCCCTGCGACCGTTGACTGTACGTGAAATTGAATAAAACTTACCAGAGAGAGGCCGTGTCCTCCAGTTGGTGGCGTAACGAGGAGACCACCAGTGGATGCAGGAACTATGTTGTCAAAAGAGTAACGGTTCCCGGTGTGGAAAAGCCAAACACCTGGAATCCCAGTATTACCAACCCTAAAGAAAGGAAAACCATTCAGTTGTGTCTATTCTCTGGCCCCAAAAAAAGCTAGTGTTAATCTCTTTCTTCTTACTGGTAGAGGTTTTTAAAGCTCTGGTTGTCGCTGGTGACGCTGTAGTGAGGTCCTTCGGTTCGGGAGAAGATCAGATATGTAATTTCTCCTCTGCTGAAGCCGACTCGAGCAGGAAGCTCGATCTCGACGTTATAAGACTCCTAGAAACAGAAACAAGTCAAATAATTAGCTGTGACGGGAACATCAGTTTCTACAGTAATGCAGTGGTTAAATACGTTTACCTTGGGGCGCGTCCCAAAGAAGTTCAGTCCACCTTCAGGGTAGAGGAAGAGGACATAGGAATCGGTCTCATCGTAACCGATCACAGCCTGGAACGTATTGACCTGAAGACAGAGACGAGGTGGTCATTCAGACGTCTTTTTAAGCAGAGGAGTCGCCCCCTGATGGCCAGCAGAGAGAATGCAAGTTTCACTTTTCATTTCCTCGTAGTTTATTTCAAGAAACTCCATCGTATGTAAAAGATGTTTTATTTTCTGCCACTAATGGTGGAAAGTTGAGCAGCTTACTGGTGATCAAGATGGTGTCTAATTATCATTTTCCCGCTCTGCCGGCGTGGGATGAGGATGAGCTCCCCACCTGTGTGTACCAGCCTCAAATTATTCTCACACTCAGGGAGAACTATTTAAACTTCACACCTCTCCTCAGACCTCCCCTCCCTCCCCCCCTCTGTCTCCCCCTCTTCCTCTCCCGGGATTCGTGTTGTAACTTCTCACCCTTCCTTCGACCGCCGCTAATTACCGTCTGCGCTCCCAAACATCTACTTTGAACTAATTAGAATTCAGCAGATAAAGAAAACTATTTTTTTCTTCCAAGAACTTCCTCTCTAAACGGCGGAGTGGAGGAACTTCTTTCCTACGTGTGCGTGGTGGCGTCCGGCCCACGCCGCCTCCCAAAAACCACAGTTGAAAAAACACACATTTTGGTGAATGAGGGGAAAGACTGTGAGTGATCCCATGTTGTTTTCCTTTGGGACACAATCAGATTATCTGTATATAAGCACACACACACACACACACACACACACACACCTCGGTCTCTCAACCCCCAGCCCAGATGTTGATCTCCACAGCTGTCTTCCTGTGTGTCTGGGCATCTTTCACGATGTTACAACATGCGAACCAGACGCTGTTACAATCACACACACACACACACACACACAGATGTCCCTCCGCCTATATCTCTCTCATGTGAATGTATGTGTGTGTTCCTAATTGTTTACATCAACATCTTTAAGCTATCTTGTTGTTTGCGGGCGGGGAGGACTTGGTAGCCTCCGGGCTCTGTGTAATTACCAAGGAGGGGGTCTTTCTTTTGCTTTTTTTCCTGTCTTTGGGAGGAGAAGCGGCTGGAGGAGCTACAAGAGTGGATCTGCTTCTCCTTCATATCCTTTCCCAGTGTCTGTATTATTGCTGAGGGGGGAGGCTATAGGTCTGGTTTACAGTGGGAGAAATATCCAAACAGTTATGAAAAGTCGAGTCAACAAGAGAACAAATGAGTCAGCGTGTTTCCATTAAAGTCTTTTCAGAGCATTTCTGTGAGATTCCTTCGGGGAATTTATTTCCCACACATATCATGCGGTCCTGATTTTAGTGCCTCTATATGGATGGAAATGTCACAGTTGGCCAACACATTAATCCGGACTGAAATAGCTCAACGGCCATTGGGTTTTCCTTTTCCTCTGCAGTAAAGCAGATAAAGAATTGCGATGTTTAGCTTTTCTTAGTGCATAAAACAGGTAGATGGAAACGCCTTCAAAAACGACGTGCACAAAGAAGTAGATTTGAAAATTCCATTATTAGATACAGATGCTTCTGGAAAGCAGTATGAACGCCGTCTTCAAGTTCAAACCCATTAAAGGTATGGTTTATTCTGGGGGAAAATATGCACATTTGTTTTCTTGGATAAGAAATAATTTTCAAGCCTCCAGTTTGTCGCCACATTGGGATTTTTGCAACCAGTGAAAGGAAGTGACCATATTTGGACTGAGGAGAGGTGATGGGGATCATAATTTACTAAATTAACATCATGCTGGATTGAAAACTTGAAACTAGAGATTGAGACCATAATCTTGTGTTTACAATGTTAAATGAGATCATACATCAAGTGAGAAGTCCACAGGCACTTCAGCATTGGCTTCACTCTTCACAACCACCTGGGTCAATACCATTATGTTTGCACAGGAATTAAGAATCTGGCTGCAGCTCAATATTGAGTTTACACACACGGTCAACGCTCTCATCTTCCTCTTGGCAAGAATGGAAATAAGCACAATGTCAAACTATTCTATAAGTATACTAACTATATAACTCGACTCTGTCTGTGTGGTCATTTGTCTGTCTGTGTGTGTGTGAAGTAGTGCTGGTGTGCTTTACACACTCACAGCTGGAAGACAACAAATAGCAGCCAACACACATCAAAGACTTTGAGACAGCGTGGAGCTCAGTATGAGTGTGTGTGTGTGTGTGTGTGTGTGTGTGTGTGTGCTCTGGCAACCCCCCGCCATCCAACCTGCAGGCATTTTGTCACACCTTTTTTTTTTTCTTCTTTTTTTTTTAAGTGCGTGTCTTCACACCCCTAACATTGACCAGACACACGCACAGACGCTAATTGTCTCCGGGACAACAACTGTTTGTTGTCTGGGTCGTCCTTCAAGGTAACATCATCCGTCTGCTGGGTTTAGTCATTCACGGTGGGGGTCTGAGAGTCTGGAGACCCCCACCAGCTTCACTGAATATACACAAAGCACATCCAGACAGCTGTGGAGCAGCAAAACACTATATTTATTCATAAACTAGATTAAAAACACCTATTCCATCTGACGTCAATTACTTTATTATTTATTATATTATTATTTTATGTAACACTTTGTCACTTTATACCATTTGTTCTTTGATTGTTTCTTTTAAAAGTGTATTTTATGTATGACTGTGTCCTTGAGTGACCAGAAAGGCACCTTTAAATACAATTTTTTATTATTATAATAAACTAGATTCCAATGAGCAAAGTCATTTTTCACATTTTTATTTCAGTGTGGCATCGAACGTCTCATCTTACTCAAGAATCAGCAAAAAAACCCACACATTTCTACTTTATTACTATCAGAACTAAGACCATAAAAAAGAATCTCTACTGTGCGTTTAGTGATGCAGAGGCTTTTAAATATTTAATATTAAAAATTCCATGTATATTTAAAAAACTTAAAAAAGCTGAAAGGCTCGTACGTTCAAGATGATTATTCAAAAACTTTAGCCCGAAAAATGATTAAATGATAAAATAACAAATAAATGATGTAAAAAACTAAGGGTGCCGCCCAGCCGCTTTATCCACCCGTCGCTCCTCCACAGCCCAAATATGGTCACTTCTTTTCACTGGTTGCAAAAAGGCTTCAAAACCACAGCGCACAAACCAACAGGTGACGTCACCATGACTACGTCCACGTCTTAGTTTAGTCTACTCGGCTTGACTAAAGAGCGTTTAATGGATTTCTCATCTTGCCTGCGTTTCAAATAAGTGACTCCGCACTCTGGAACAAATGCTCTGAATCACGGTTTAATCATCTGGTGCGGCAGACCGCTTGGCTTGGGCCGGGACAGCCAGAGGAAAGGAGAGAGACGGCGAGACATCGAGGGCTGAACGCACTGCACTTGTTTGTTGGTTGCCTGTTTGCTTCGGACAGCTGCAAACAGGCAAAAAGAGAAGGAGAGCAGCTGCAGGCCAGTTGCCAGCTTAGCCAGAGTGCTACAAACGGAACTGCCTACAGCGTGGGAACTGGCGCACACACACACACACACACACACACACACACACCAGGCTTGTGGCCAGGAACAGTCCAGTCAGTATTCCACTGTTGTCATATGAAAATCACCGCTCCGACCTTCTGATTGGCTTTCCTGTTATGACTTCAGCTCGACTCAAAAGGATTCCCTGCTCTCCTTAAGCTCGAGGAAATTGTACGACGTCGGGGTTTTACTGACGCTCTGTGATCAACGTCGAGGACACATGTCGGTTAAAACCGGCTGCTTTTCTTAGATCCTGACCGGTTTGTGAACACGAACGTCCTCATCCCGCAGCTACAAACCATCATGTACTAGTAATTAGTAAAGCCGCCAAAATCCAAAAAGCCTCCTGAAGTCTGTGCCCAAGACAGAAAAACCCTATGAAAGCTGAAATTCAGAGCTTTGAACAAGGATGAGCATATTCCAAGTGATGCACCCGGTGTCACTGCAAGCCCCCTCCCCCCAGAAACAACAAACAACACTAAAAGAAACAATAGTTCCTATTGTGCTGCAGGAAAGAAGAAGGAGAGAAGGAAGAAAAGCAAAGATCCAAAAGAGCAGTCCATTTATTCATGCATTCAGTCTCCTAATATGCTGTTCAACCTACACAACCTGCTTATATACAAGAATGCTTTCAGGAAAGGTTCAATGTGCATTAGTGTGTCCTCCCTCCCTACAAGCTAGACGGAATACAGACAGGAAGTTGATTCCTGCTGCTGACAATAATTCACGGGAGACAAACGGTGGAACAGCATCCGCTAACATGACAGGTGTGAAGGAGGATTAGCAATATGCTGCTCAAAGTGAAGCCTTTGTCGACACGGAGAGGGCCAGATTGTCTGCGTAAATGGCTGTGGTCATTAGTCGTCCACAACGGAGTGTGTGTTATAGGTTCCGAGAGAAGCAAATTACTTTCCAATTACGGTAATAGCCTCTTTAAGACTCATTTCATGGAAAACACGACCCCACTTATCCGGGGACGTGAACTCTCTGGTGTGTTTTCCTGTTTTTTCTTCCCCTCGCGGGCTCCTCTCATCTCCATATCCGAGCCCCGAACGCCACACGGTGTTCCTCCCCCGCCGCGCCGTCACCCCGAACACACAACCCGACACACACACACACACACACACACCTCAGGTTAATCAGTTCACACACACATGCCGCTCCAACCCCCGACGCACCCCACCCAGCACCCCTGGCTAATCACTTCAAAGGAAGATGCTATCAGTCCGAAGGGAGACCCACTGGAGCAAATCCCAGACCCAGACCGCTCCGATCTGACAACAAGACTCTCTTAGCACGTTCAGAGGAGGACACCAGCCTCTAATCAGCATTTCACCGCCATTGGACACTCATTTGTCCGTTTGGCAATCAAGATGAGCCCTCGGTATGGAGGAGCGTCGCGAGAGGCTAATAAGGCAATTTGAATGTTTTGCTTTTGATCAATCAGGAAGAAAGGAGGAGGCATAAAAGAAACCAGACCAGGAGAGTCCAGAGAAAGGACAAACAGATGAGAGGGAGGGAGAGACGCGGAGAGATCTCCTGGGGTTTTTTCCCCTCTCCTTTCATCCCTCCCTCCCACATGCTACAAACTCAGAACAACAAAGCACTGTTTGTTTGATCGATAAGTTCAGTCGGCCCGGGCTTTACTTGGAGACTTTCCCAAAGACGAACTCAAACAAAAGCGTGCAGAGTTAGAAAGATGTGTGCATTTAGGGGGCAGCGAGGGTCCAATGCAAGATGCTTTTGAACTGCATTATGGGAAGTGTAGGATCCAGTCGCTAAGCACCGTCATACATATGTACTTGAGGAATCTGGAGAATTGACTTGGGTTTTAATAGAGCTGTTATTTCAAGGATGTACCCTATAATTAGCGCCAAATGACATGCTTCTTTCCAGGACAATAAGTGGAAGATTACGGATGTGTAAATTAAAGTGCTCAAACTGGGAGGCGTGCCTACCCAGGGGGCCGCGGGAGAGCTGAAAGAAGGTGGGGACGCGGGCCAAAGATGGCGAAAGGGGCAGGTGCATGTCATTGGTCTAAAAACCATCGCTCGCCTTTAAAGACTCCTTTTAAATAATTAAAAATTACATTTAGTGCCAACACGTTTACTAGAGAGGAGTACTTTAATAGTAAAGTTAAGTGGAAGTCCACCAGAGCATGTGAGCTTCAACGGTCGAGGCATGTTTGTGTCTACCTGCGTGTGACGGGATAACGAGTCGGGAGGGGCACTTTGATGACCTTTAAAGATGACCTTTGACCTCTTGAAAGGGTTAAGAGGCAGATTAGGAGGGGAAGGGGAATGACAAATAGACCCCCCCACACCCAAGGCTGATTATAAGTGATGCACATCCTCCAGGAATTTGGGATTGTGAGCTAAAACACATTTTAATGATGATAAAATGAGCTCATTCGGTCTTAAATCAATAAACAGATGACAGATGGGATGATGTACGACGTTAACCCGGATCAAAAACACTCACAATAAGTTCATTATTGGGATTATAGGAATTGTTGTGACTTGAAAATGTGCTCCCTCCATCTTACCTTGTGTGAAGGTCCTGTGGTCCGAGTTTGCTCTTCGTACGCCGCGACGTTCTCCCACGTTGCAACCACGGCGTGCGTGGGAGTGAACTTTGCATCTGGGAACCCCCGATGTACTTCCTGGGCGAGCAGATGAATGGATGAATGGCAGGGTGGGGGACAAAAAGGAAAGATGGAGTGTACAATGGATTGAACTAATGGATGAGGAACTGGAAAAAGGAAGATCTGTCGTTAAGTGGCATTCATCTCTACATTTAGCCTTTTCCAAGACACCAAAAGTCTGACAGACCTGGGCCACTCTGTTGAGCACACTGGGCGTCTCCGTCACCCGGTAGTAGATCTGTCCTCGCCCTCCGCTGGTGTCGATGTCGGCGAGGAACGGCGCCACCACGGGGAAGTCCGTGGGGAAGCCGTCATCGACGTACTGCTTCTCCATCGGCAGGTCCTGGGCTGATATGATCCCGTTGGTAGCCACCTGGAGACGCAGACAAGACGCCGATTCATAATGAAATATCTGAACCCACGGACCCGGCTAATGAACCCGCATCGCCTCATAAAACACTGGGAGCTCTGGGAACTGTTAGAATCCCCTCATGGATCCACATAATGAAGCCCTGGATCCCCCTCATAAACCACTGGAACCTCCTCAAGGGCCTCGGAGCTGGATCCCTGATTGTGCGCTCCAAACAGTCAAACCACACAACTGTGACCGACTTGATGTGTAATAGAGCATTAAACACACTCTTAGCGGTTTGTACCAGCGTTGGTGAATATTTAACCAAGGGGGTGAAGCAAAGTACTGTACTTTTGTACTATATTATTGTATTAGAACTACATATGTGATTCATTCAACTTCCTGTTCAAGATCAAACAAGATGATGGAAAACCTAAGGCTGACTTAACCTCTAATATGTCATCATCATTTATTAGTTGATAATATTTTTTAGTGATTTTAATCTGCAAAGTACTTGAGAAAAGTTACTTTCCATCACTTTTTTGTACTTTACTTTACTTGTAACGAAGTATCAGCTGCTTTTTAACCGATATATTTATCTTCCAAATGAAACCCACATGTACAAAACGCCACTCCGATGAATCACACATGTTAATAAATCGCTCCATTTGACGCCACAATAAAACGCCGCACACATCACGCGCACGGGAAGACACCGGGCGCGTACTCACGTAGAGCTGGGAGAAGAGGGAGTCGTAGAAGTACAAGGGTCTGGGCAGAGGCAGCACCCTGGAGGTCTCGTCGTCGCCCTCCGCCAGGACCAGGTCTCCGCTCAGAGTGCCGTACGGGAACATGTCAGCGCGCCGGATGGCCGCGACCGCGCCGCAGCTCCAGCACAGCAGACACGCAGCCAGGATCCGGCCTCTCTCCATCGTGGAGCTGGGGGGCCGAGTGAGCAGCTGGGAGCCGAAAGGAGAGAGCAACAGATGGGACTCGGAGAGGGCAGCAGAAAGACGGGGAACTCTCCTCCTCCTCCTGTCCAGCGAGCCCCCGACGCTCCGCGGGGAGAGAGGGGAGGGGGGCGGAGCTTGGGCCCGCTGTGATTGGTCGGAGGCGGGTTGAGTGACAGCGGGACCGGCGCTGGAGGCAACATCTGGCTCGGATTAGACTAAAGACAAATAGAGCGTTTTTTAATCCGGATGTAACTCTATCTGTTTCACAACAATGAAGCAGAGACATTGTGTAATTTAGACACACACACACACACACACACACACACACACACACACACGATAAAAGTGGAAACACCCACCTAAAACAATACACAAACTAAATGATAATATAATCCCTAAAGATTGATATCTGCAAAACGTGTTTAAATGTAATGGTTATTTATTATTATTACTATTATTATTATTAGCACCTATTCATTTGGGGATTTCCAACAATTTTAAATTGTTTGCTGCTCTTCGATGAATCCCTCAATTATATTCATTATGTTGAAGTTGTTTCTGTGTTAGTGTAATCTATCTTTTCATACAGGGCATGAATGCAACCTTAAAAAAACTTAACCTTGTGCGCCGCCTAGTGTCTGCAACAGCATATGGCAGTATAGAGCAGGTACAATGTACTCCAGCAACTTGGATTTGAGACGAAGCTCAATTCATTAAACTAAAAAATAAATATAAATCCTGTCATTCAATCATCCCATAAGAAAAAAGAGCTACACCAAGCCTCATTCTTTTGATTAATTTACTTATTTTTTCGTTTTATTATTATTCGAATAACTTTATTACTATTTATTGTTTTTTAAATGATCTAACTTGTGTGTATGCAGTAAAGTCTGTCTACTGATCAGCAGAAGCACCCTAAATTACCTAATAATGCAAATTATTATTGATATTAATAATAATTATCAGCATGAATAACGTGTGGTGAGGTAGTAGTACTGCAGCTGGTGCTAATACTACTGTGTCTACTACTACAGTTACTACTGCAACTTCTGCTACTACTACCACTACTTCAACAACTACTACAACTATTGCTGCTGCTTTTACTGTTACTGCTGCTACAATTGCAGCTGTTTCTTGTATTTAGCTAGAGCAACCTACAGGTGGCAGCAAAGGCCAGGCTCAGATCAGCACCCACCCAGACCCCACTGTGCTTTTAGTCGGTGTAAACTATAATGTGTTTGACTCTCATCTTTTATAGCCTGTCGCATTACAATTGTGTCATCTGATCACACGTTTACATTTGGATTACGGTGCTCTCAACGATCTGCAGCACAGGAAATACACAATTGACCATATTTCACTCAAACTAATGTGAACGATGACTAAAGTTCACTCATTGCACGTCTAATCTGACCACGTTTTCCTGCATTTCCGTGTGTAATTACAGGCCGCCGACATCAAATATTTATCTCAATCGATGAACTCGTCAATAATTCAAACAAGCATTAGCAGACTGGACACACACACACACACACACACCAATGGAAGGAGGGAGGAGAAATGAAGCCTCGCTCTGGGATCCTGAATGTGTGTGTGTGTGAGAGAGAGAGGCAGACAGTAGAGTGACACTAACAATACATACAGCACTTGTCAGCACTTTGTCTGATGCAAAGCTCTCAACAAAAGGCTGTTTACCAGCAGAGCAGGCCATACGATGTGTGGATTAAAACTCTGATGAATAATTGAAGTGCTTCTAAACAGAGAAAGATGTCGACTCACGGGTGGATCAGGAGGTTTCTAAAAAATCCGGATTCTTAGCAGAGTTCATAGTTTTGTTTTTATGGACTGACTACTAATTATGTCTACGGTAAGTCAAACTGGAACTCATCATCAAGTGGAAAAAAAATGTGTCGCAATAGTGCTTTAAAAACAAGATCCCTGGATGAAAACCATGGAAACAGTTGCTCTGGCGTTACAAAATAACAATAATATGACGTAGAATAAAAGAAGAAAGTAAATGGTAAATGGGTGAGGAAATGAAAAGACAAGAAATAAATGAAAATGAAGGGGAGGCAAGTGAGAGGAATGGAATGAAAAGGAATTTAAAAGGGAAAAGTACAGAAAATAGAGGAAAATACAAGACATACAAAGAAAGGGAAGTGAGAGAGGAAAGGGAAGAAATTGGAAGGAAAACAAATAAAAGGAAAGGGAGGGAAAGGAAGCGGGAAAAGACAAGAAAGAAAAGAAAAGGAAAACAGGTAAAGGAAACGACAGAAAATGAAATACAGTAAAGGAAAGGAGATCAAAGTAAGGCATGGGAAAGGAATGGTATTTTGCAGCGAGGGCAGAGGACAAGGTGAGGACCAAATATAGAGCAAGGGTAAAAGCAGAGAGGCTGAGGAAACAAAGGGAGGGAGAGAAGATAAAAAAGAGGCAGGAAGGAGAAGCACATGCTGTCAGGAAACTAAAAATACGCTTCAGTCCTGTGTACTGTACGTGAATCACCGTGTGGCCATACATCCAAGAGTTCACCCGCTGAAGTTTGAGCAACTTTCAAACGTCTGAGGTCATTCTGCAGAGAGGAAGCAGATATGGCATAATGGCGGTATATCGCAATTAAGGACCCGTTAATGGGTCTGAAAAAGCACTCACGGGCTTTCAGCATCCATCGCGGCCTAAAATGTTAGGATGCTGTTGGGCAATTTATCCTGCTTTGAAAATGGGGGGAAATAGAGCAATTAGAATAACATTTTAATGCACATGAGGTTGTAGCTTATTGTAAGTCTGCTAAATGCCCTAAATGTAAATGTATTTCACGAAAAATGGGCGTCACACCTTTGTCATTTACTTCAAGTAAGAAAGACTAATTTGTCCACCCACACATATTCCCAAAATATCATTTTTTTTTATAATTATAATAATAAAAATGAAAATAAATAGGTAAGTAAAATAAATTTACTGATACCTGTTGTTTATTTCAAACATCATCTAGCAGTTGAGGGTGATGCCTTTCAGCTATAGCTGCAGCCTGTGTGTGCGCGCGCGGTGGGTGTACCGTGTGACGTCACCGCATCGTTCGCTGTACCCCGGGTCCATTCATCCCGACCTCGCCACAGTGCCGCGCGCCTCGCCCTCTCCGCACCTCGCGCTCTCCCCGGCAGCGGCGTTCCAAGTCGAACTCGCTACTTTCGCCTCCCGCGCGGACACGCAACTTGTCAAACAGGTGAGAACTTTACTTTGGAGGCGTTTCAGCGCGCGGGCGTGACGCCTCGCGCTCTTTTCTCACGCGGACGACCCCGTTTATCTCTCGGAATAAAATACAACTCACACAACCTCGCCCGTTGTCTCCCACACTCGATTCATGCAAAGTGACTCCACTCGCACTTCCTACGACGCGCTGCCGGCCGTCCGCGAACGCAACACCTGGACACATCTGGAGGAGCTCTCCTTTGTGTTTGGGGAACACTTCCACACGTGTTGGTGTCTTTTTGGGGGCCCCAAACTCGAAGCAGGCATCACCGGAGTGGAACGGAGTACGTAGGTGAGTCACACATGTACACGAGTGGAATGGATGAGATGTGTAACAGTATGTGTGTGCCAATAAGTTACAGAGCACACACCCACCTCTTCCAAATAAGCAGAAGTGCAGAAAATCCTGTGTGAACCGCGGCTTTAGAAACTGTCATATCTTTATAGAAGAGGAAGGACGCCGGCTTTCACAACTCCAAAGAGCACTGAACTAGAGTTCAAGCCCGGGGATTTTGTTCAGCAAATGCAAAATGCCCTTTTTTTTCCTCTTCTCTACACGAGAGGCAGAAGATGCTCTCCCTTTTGTTTGTGTATGGGATCAGATAAGTTAGACAAAGTTGTGCAAATGCAGCACTAGAGTGGTGTGGACAGCGGACACTGTTGACATGGAGTCAAAACAAGAGTAAGATGAGATATCATCCTTGATAAATGATGCAGCAGCTCCCCGGGCCAAGCAATAGGAAGTAAATGTTGCCATTTTATGCAGCAAAATAGCTGTATATTCATCTTTTTCTGTTTCTTCTCCCTTCTCTGTCCGTTTAGGATGGCTCCCGACAACTTCTTAAGGATACGTTTTTGACTCAAAGCACGTCTTCCCTTCTTAAATCAGCCATGGTGGTCGCAAATGACTTGGAACACTGCCACAGCAAGCTCCACATCGACACCACCAAGAGCCCGCTGATCAGCGCCATCATGTTCGCCGCGGGCATCTTCGGCAACGTGGCCGCCCTGCTGATCCTGGAGATCCGGCGGCGCCGGAACACGAGGGCCGGGGACAAGTGGCACTGCTCGCTGTTCCAGGTGCTGATCACGGCGCTGGTGCTCACCGACCTGGCGGGGACTTGCCTGGTCAGCCCGCTGGTGCAGCTGTCGTATTCGCACAACATGACCTTGGTGGGGATGTCGTCCGAATCCCACAGCGTGTGCGCGTACTTTGGTGTCAGCATGACCTTCTTCAGCCTGGCCACCATGTCGCTCCTCTTCTCTATGGCTCTAGAGCGGTGCTTCGCCATCGGGTACCCCTACCTGTACAGCCGGCACGTCACCAAGAAGTGTGCCTACATCGCAATCCCCGTGGTGTTTCTGTTATGTACGTTATTCTGTCTCCTCCCCTTCGCGGGGTTCGGTAAATATGTACAATACTGCCCTGGAACGTGGTGCTTCATTGACATGAACCCTACGGGAAGGGAGGACCGGGTCTACGCCAACCTGTACGCCACCCTCATGCTAGTGCTGGTGCTGAACATCGTGGCGTGCAACGGGTTCGTGGTGTACCAGCTGTTCAGGATGTACCGGCGGAGGAGGAGGAACTGCGGCTCGATGGTGTCGACCGCGAGATCCGGCAGCGACCGCAGGGCGATGTCCATGGCTGAGGAGGTGGAGCATCTCATCCTGCTGGTCTTCATGACCATCATCTTCATCATCTGCACGCTGCCCCTGGTGGTGAGAGGACAGCACACACGCATTGCTTTTACTGCCGACGGCAAATCCACTCTCTTAAAACGCATGTATCAGATGATTAGGTCAGTTAGTCGATACCAGTCAAAGCAGAAAGTGATGAGTCAGCAGTTCTCGTGGGACTGCTGACTCATCATCATGCACAGGGTCGCCACGTCAAATAAATAGGGGTCGTTTAATATCGTCTTGTTTTGAATTCTTGGATAACTTCGAACAAATAATGCTCAAGATGAAGAATATTATATTTTATAGAATTTATGGGGTTTTGATCAAACAATCAGATTACCTTGACCTTTTCCCCCCACATCATTGAGTTTAAAGGAAAATATTAATCACCATTTTTAATATTTCTACTGTGAAGTCAATAGAGGAACAAGATTAGAAACGCTGATAACTATTCTGTATTTTTCTGACTGGTATCAGTCAATCAGTCAGCATGGAACGGGTGGCTTTACATACGCTGCATATCGGTAAATGGCCTTTAAAATTCAAATCCAAAGATTTGATCAGGAAGCAATCTGAACAGAGAACACAATAAGCACATAATGGTTTGTCTCAGATGATGTAATTATAAACCAGCAACCTTTTCAGACGTTGTGGTTGCAAACAGCCGGAAAGGGAAAGGGGAAATCATTCTAATGTGTTTTTTTTTTTTCATGGCCGAGGAAAGTTGATTACTCGGCAAGTTGATTTAGTCTTCATCCACTGATGAGCCATTTCGTCGCGACTCCTTGCAATCTGTGGTCAATCTTCGGATTTCAAAAGGTTAAAACTTTGCCAGCAGTATATGATGCTGTGCCCTTTTAACGAAAATACCACCTCGTGCACAGTTGCATCTCAGCTTCTGCAAGTATATTTTGACACTCCAAAATACTTTAAGCCTACTAAACCTATAAACGTTGTACTTAGTGGGCACGGTCTGTATCACAGATTATAGGATTAAAATCTCTTTCTGCAAATTAGCACCTAAACCCACAATCAGCCTTATGATGCCTTTCCAGGGTCCTTGAAAAGGAGGCACAATCCCCTCTTTGTTAATAATTCAGATGTTATTGGCTTTTATTTCCACATCCTATTGTGGTGAGGAGGCATGGGACAATCTGAAAATCCCCTGTGATGGTTGTCCTCGCCAAAATAATGGCATGGGGTATCAATGGATCTAAAAAAAAGGATTTTAAAATAACTACATATTCAATTCTGATCGATCAGCTGGAGAAATACACATCTTGCACATCTCCAATGTTATTATAGTTGATATTTAGTGACACAAACTGAGGAAATGTATCACATACATTAAATACATCACATAAGAGCCTTATATAAACACTCGTGGCTGTCCAGCCAGCAATGTGACAGCAGAGCCAGATCAGATAACATTTTTCTGCTGGGCCTTCTGGGAGGCTGGTGTTTGTTTATCTGTGATTGAATTTAAAATGTAAGACAACAGAAAAGGAGACGCGTAGCCGGAGAGGCAGACAGAGGAAGATAGACTGAGAGGATCCAACTAGAACAAACATTTACATTTCTATGATTTACCTTTATATTTATTTATTTATTTCAAGTCATTTTCACGTGTAGATACACTGATCTCACATTGAGGTAAAACCTCATGAAAAACAGCCCTAAAGTTAAGATGAAGAGATTATCACCTCTGACTGACGTCGATGCTCAGCACACAGAATTACAGTTGAAAACAGCATTCTTGAAAATGAAGACGGAGCCACAGAGTGTCGTTCCGTGACCATTAACCTCATTACAGCTAGACTTTTTTTCACGCTTCCTGTCGGTGCCGGGAGAGGAGGAGAAAACGGGCTCATTTCACAACTGATCCTGGCTAAACAAAAAAATCTGTCTCCACACACACACACACACACACACACACACACCAACACTAACCCTCACCTACTCCGTTTCTGGCACAACCATAACAATCTCATGTGGTTTTGTTTAACCGCATCGGGAGCAGTGGGGGAGAAAATGTGCAGAAGTGAGCTTTTTAGTGAGTTCTTTCACCCGTCGGACTAACAGCTGCTGATGGGCCCTCGAGCAAGATTCTTAAGTGTGTTTTTTTTGTAGATGGCTGGGAAGGCGGCCATTGTCTTCAAGGCAACAACTCAGCCACTGAGGTGTGCGATTGTGCAACAGGAAGATGAGATTGGTGTGAAACGCAACCACCGCCGTAGTAAGGAAATCAGGCACTAGAACCCTGGACTGTGTGTAAGAAGTGACGGCCTCCGTTGGTTTGTGGACGATGGTGTTAAAGCCTCAAGTTCTGCATTGTTGGCCATGCAATCTTTGCAACCAGTGAAGGAAGTGACCATATTTGGACTGTGGAGGAGCGACGGGTGGATCTGATCAACACAAGCAGCAGAGCAGCACCCTTACTGAATCTGGATCCATGTGGATTCTGGTGTGCAGCTGTTAGCAAAGTTAGCATAATTCAAGGTGTTAAAGTCAGCAGCAGCTCCGCCCCCTAAAGTATCCCCTGCTTTCTGGACTCTAAATGCACCCTAATGTACTAAATGAACATCATGCTGGATTGAAGAAGACTTGAAACTAGAGATTGAGTCCATAAACTCATGTTTACAATGTTGACTGAGATAATAAGAGAGAAGAAGGCTCATTTTCTCACAGACTTCTATACAACCAGTTCTTTTTACAACCAGAGGAGACACCCCCTGATGGCCAGCAGAGAGAATGCAAGTTTAAGGCACATCACGGAAGTTGAACCTGAGTCAGTGAAGAAGAAAGTGAGTAACGAGTATGAGGCGTTCAAGAAAACAGGTGGGCGGAAGGCAGAAGGAGGAGTGAAATTCAATGGAAAATTTCTGCAAATGAAGTAGCAGCATGACAACCTGCTGTAAGGTCACTTTCCCTTCATATTTATTATTAAGTTATTGTTCCTCTCGGACCCCCAGAGACACCGGCAGCGGGAACGTCTCAACCTGTGAACCAGTCACGGCTTCCATGGATTGTATTCATGTGTTGGTTCCCAACCTTGGGGACATCAGGGAGCGTACTGCTTTTCATCTCATCCAGTCGCTGCGGCGGTAGCTGCCATATTTCAACCACAGACAGGAAACAATGAATGAAATCAGCTGCTCATTCTTGGCGTCGCCGCTATATACAGCTGTATTCAACGGCGGTTTCCATTCCAGAAGGTCAAAAGGCTTCGTAATACAGCGATTATGAGCCAGAGTCGCCCAAGAACTCACGTGACAAGTATGTGTAATAAACTGGAGCGAGGTGGAATGAAGTCCTTTTTTTCTCACCTTTTAACTTGGTTTAATACTATTGGAAGAAGGACGGCTGCACATATTTATCATTTTACAAAGGCAGGCATTAATTACTGAGATTAAAAACATGTTTATTATTCTGCTCTAAGGCATGGAGCATATTTTAATTTAAATTTTAGTGTGATTCCTACGGGAATGGATTTTTTTCGCAGATTTAGATGGAATTTTGTTAACATATTGGTAACATAAAAATAAGTGACTATTTGTTGCAGACCAAATCATGAGCATGAATTATGTAGTAGCTTTTTATAAATTTTACCCGTCTGGTGCCAGAGGATAAAAATAGTTATTTGATCAAGTGGCTGTAAATTATGAGACATCCTGCACTCAGGTTTGTTTTATGATCCATTAGTGCATCAATATAGTCATAGACAGCAATACTAATTTTATGCTCCTCAAACCACTAAACACACCCGTGTTCAAGGTGTGATTGATAGCCTGTTTGCCTCCGCTGCTCTGCTGAAAAGTAAACAAATGATGGCGAGAGTAATTCAAATATCCTCGACTGTGTTGTCTGCAAACACCCTGTGTTGGGTATTTCTGCACGTTGGAGGTATAACGCTTTTATTATTACGTTCATTATTCGACAATAGGTTTGAGAGGAGGAAGTGGGAGAGGTGGTAGCTGTGAACACAACCTGACAGTATCTCTATCTTCCACCGTGCCTTGGATGTGGTCGATGACTACCTTCCTGAACCGACAGGAACAGAAACAAAAAACAAAGGTCACCGTTTGCTGAGATGTCCCACTTTCTCTGTCGTGCATTTGTGTTTACCCAACAGTGACATTTAAATATAACAATCTAAACATGCGTGACAAGTATCAAGATAACATCGCTTTAGAGGGTTTATTGTGGGTTTAAACCAGGATGTGGATGTCCGTGTGCCCGTCATTGATAGCATCTTATTCCTAATCCTCTCCGCTCTCTATCCATCTCTCAGATCCGGGTGTACATCAACTCCTTGGATCCTAACAAGGAGTCTCACCGACTGGACCTGATTGCCCTGCGCTTCATCTCCGTCAACTCCATCATCGACCCCTGGATCTTTATCCTCCTCTCCCCCAGCGTGCTGCACTTTTGCTGGGCCTCCATTTGCCGGGCCCCGGCGTCCATCTCCAGGCGCACCGTGTTTAAATGGTCCATGGCAAAAGAGGAGTGTCCGGCGAACCTCGAACTGTCTCACCCGACGTACACCGAGCATTTCCACTCCGTGGAAACTCGATGACCGGAACACTTTATTATACCATATTTCTATTTATTGGACAGCTGTATTTCATTAAGCGGAGGGGTTCAGTGCTGGTGTTTCTTATCTCCACAATGGATGTGTTTCCGTTAGATAAGGGCCCTTTCTATCCATTTAAACCACTTCCATCAGCTGGTGGCCCCCTCTTGCCATTTCCTAAGCGTACGCACGTTGAATGCACACTGACCTCTCAACATTTCGCTGAGTCAAACGCTGCTTTCCGAACAATAGTGAAACACTACTTTTAACTGTTATATTTACTATGTAATTGTGCAGAGAACAGTCAAAACAAGTCCATATCAGGTGAAGAGAACAGAAACCAAGGCCTGTATTCATGTAGCTGAGCACAAAGTGACGACAAAAAAGAAAATAGGAGTTATGTTTCCTTACAGTTAAGACAAGTTATTACCCCACATCTGATTAGAGGTTCAATTCTATTAGGCCTGTTGATTTTACTGTTCAATATCAACCAATCACATTGAATAGAGCGAGTCGAACCCCACCTCCCCACTCAGGTAAGTGTCCTTTCTTGCTCACAGTCGCTCTGAGAAGCTTCCTAAATCTAAAGCTAAATTAGGAGCTCTCTAAGACGATACGGTTTATTAAAACGGCCCCTGGATAAACAAAAAGGAAGCAGATTATTGGGGAAAGTAAAGCGTTGCATCTGTCTGTAGGATACCGTGATATAATCTAGACATGAGGCGTGTTCACACAAGTGAACTATGTGATACGGTATCTCATCCCCACTGTGCTTCGTCGCCCCCGGTCTGCTGTGCTAACCTTTACCCTCCAGCTCCTTTCAGATTCCTGCTGGAAAGGTCAAAGGGCAAAAGGCCCGAAGTGACCTTTTGGGTGATAAGACTTCACTCAGGAAGAGTGATAAACATAACAAAAAGGTTGTTGAGGCTGTATATTACTTCATTTATTTGTACATGTACATTATAAAGCATATTATAAAGCATATAATATAACATTTTATTAAAAAAAAGTTCATCATATCAGACTGTAGTTACCTTTTGACTTGAAAACGTCTACATATACAAATGAATAGTATTCTTGCACAATCTGTAAGTGGCTGTAATTGCAATGCTGATTAAAAAAAAAAAGAATGATAGCACAGAATTGTAGCAAATGATGGTACTTTTTAGAGAGCGACCTTTTATCAAAAACCTTTTACAGGTCAGGTTCTCGATATGTTCATTATTATTAAAAAATGCAACACAGCCGGGCTTTAATAAGATGATAATCTCATTTCGTAAATGTAATAGTATTTATACAGTATGTAGCCTGTACGTTGTTGATCTAAATGGTGTGCTACCCTTTAAAAAGTACCATGCTTTGTCAATTTACTGTCATTTTAGGACTTGTTTTCTCTCGCCGGGTACTTTGTTCTGTTGCGTAGCCTAAAAGTAATTCGGAAACTATGAGAAGAGCACCCTTTATTTTTCTTCGTCGCCTTAACAACTGAAATGCCATTTGAACGGCATTCGTTTTACTAGGGAACATCTTGAAATGTTAATTTTTTTTCGTTCAACGCGAGTCTTTTCTAGACAACCATCAATCATGTGGGACAAAGGACTTCCACTTAAGTAGCCCAGATGGAAAACGTCATGATGCGATTATGTATTCATTAATTGTTCAAACATGCTCAACTGCAGCTCAAGCAAAAAAAAAAAAAAACACACACAGAAAAAACAGTTCACCTAACACGTTAACATGAGAATGACTGATGAGTTTCCTGGAAAAAAGCCGGTTGTTTTCTCAACTTTTTTTGGTGAAAATCACATTCATAATGGGTCAGATTACACACCACAACGGGGGAGTCCTAACTATTGCAGCATGGCTGCTCTTGAGATGAATCACATTCAAACGAGAAATTAAGCTACCAGTTTTGTTTCGTGAGATCTCTGGTCATAAATCTCTAAATAGAAAGTTCTGCAACAGAAACAAAACTATCTGTGGTTTTAGAGGATGCCAGAAAATGTGTGAGCGTCAGGTATGAGTATGTCATGGGAGAGCGGTGACAATATGGCTTTTGTGTCGTGAGAACGGCAGTTTATGACCTCCGTTCGGCATCGAAATGTTACGACGACGCCTTACTGCGTCCTGTGGGTGTTAGGTGTGAGCTTCTGTGTGCCTGTGTTTTCCTGTGTTTAAGTGCAACTATTCCATACATGCTGGTGTGTCTGATAGGTGCAAGCTCGTGTGTGTGTGTGTGCATGCCATTGTGTGTGTGAGAGAGACAGACAGCACTGAAATGTAATGTCAAACCAGAATGCTACCTGGACGTCTTGTACTCTTGTAATTATAAAGTACTGTCGATGAAACTGAACGCACAAGTGTGTGTGTGTGTGTGTTATATGGCTTGTGTAAATAAACATCTCATCCACCACATATTCTGTCTGACATGCTCGTAACCCCTTTCCTCCACACACACACCCATACACACAGTTTGTGGATGGTTTCCAGATGTGGCCGATCTTTTAATTAGACGGTGGTGTGTTTCGGAGGAATTTCCCCCGACGTCGTCATTAAAAAAAACAAACCTTTAAGCTAAGCAGGCGGATGCATTGAGGGGGCGCGCTGACCACCAGGCCAGGACTATGACAGCAAGTCATAGGCAATGTCAACAACTGTCTCTAGCATTGTTTTGCCACAGTTTTAGGTGCTTGTTTTTATGGGAACTAGAATACTTACTGTCAAAAAACGAACGAGATCTAGATCATCATCATGGACTAGAAATTTCACAAACTGCCATTAGTCATCTGGGCTGATCATGATTGACCCGACTGATAAGTGCGAGGTGTGACGGAGAGTATTCTTAACTAGCTCTGTGGAAAAGCCATAATTGATGATGACGCTCTGAATGTGATGATTCAACACTCATTCAAGAACGTACGACCATAGCAGCTTCTGAAAGAACAATTCAATCTTTAATGTTTTCAATCGGCTCACATTAAACCGCTTTTGCTGGCCGGTCAGAGTCCAGACATCCATCCATAAATCCTCCCTATTAAGCTCACACCACCAACAATCAAACCATGGTCATTATGGGAAAGCAGGACTAAAGTGTTGAGTCAGACTCAAACCTCAAAACCCCGAAAAAAGCACACGTCATTTGATTACGATCATTTCCCCCCGATAATTACCCATAATTCACTGGCTAATTTCTGTCAATTAATGTGCCACCAATAAACAATTAACATTCAACTTGCCAACCAGACATCGGGAACACATCAGCACAATTAGGTTTACTCCACATAATTGATTAGTTGATTCATTCACACTGCCTGTTTAATTGGATAATACCACGTTTTGATGAGGCAGGAAGGAGCTCACGTGAGTGTGTGTGAGAGTGTGTACATGACCTTGTTGATTCCTGATAGTGACGCCATGATATTTATTTGGCTTTAAAGATTTGATTTAAACTTTGGATCCAAAATGGAGTCATAAAAGTGCTCAGAATCTACAGTTTTGTGCCAAAACTAGCTAAATCATTGTGAGTGTCATTTTTTTTTTTTTAACATCATGATGAATAATCAAGGAAGCAGAATTGTGTTGGTTACAGGAAACGTTTTAGTCACATCAGAAGACTTTACTGTCAGTTGAACCAAAGCTATTTAGCTGAGTAATGTGTTTTTTTTTTCTTTTTTTAAGCTTCCTGTACAATCAAATTGAAAGAGAAAACACACACTTCTTTCAGGAAACCATTTCGATTAAATTACCATATTCGTTAGCTTGTGTTTCTAAATAAAACGCAGTAGTTTCCTGTTTCAGCTCGTTACTTTCAGTCCGACTTTTTTCCAATTTAAAAAAACATCTTCACCAAGATTAAAACAACGTCCCTTTTCCTATCGAAATTGGAAAAACAACATAGGTGGCGATTAATTAAAACGTTCAAGGACTTTTCTCACATCCAGTCTCATTGTTAAAAACACATGTGAAACCACTGAAGAACGCAATCTGGTCGTGGTCATTTAGCAGCTTTACACAAACAGGCGTTTCTGGGTAGTTTTTGCAACACAAGTATTCAACTTCCTAAAAGTGCCAGCCAACAGTATGTTCTAATATCCGTCCTCCAGCTCTGGAGTTATCTGTTGGGTGCGTGGTCTTACTCAAGTTTAAAGATTATGTAAATTAAATATTTTGTGGAAAGGATGTTGGACATCTGTTCAGTGTCTCTCTATCTCTGAGCTTCCGAGCAGCCAGAGTGATGGATTTAGGGAGGATGTATAAGCCAGGGTGGATGGAGAGGTGAGGGACACGTTGCATGTATTTACATGTTGAATTGCACTGTACTGTCGGCTAGAAAATCAATACAAAAAAGGCATAAAAAAGGAAATGCCACACTGATTTCCTCATTTTAAGACTCGCTAACACATTTATGAGTAAGGTGCGGCCTTCACGTTGACGTCACTGCTGTTGTGCACACATTGTGGTAGAAGTAGCGGAAGCATGTTGGAACAGATTACATCTTTGAGAATCAAAGTGTCTTGTTGGATGTCAGAATACAAAAAAAAAAGAAGATAATCTTCAGTTTTTTCTTAATAAAATAAAGTCGTCAAAGATGCAAAACGGGTGTAAGCTGGTAAACGGACTGACTGGACTGATGACATCATCCTGAACTCACACAAAATCAATGATGTGGTTAATAAAATCACAATCTTCAGTTGGAGACAAAAATCATTTGACAAATCTATTAAATCTATTCTAGTATTGAATGTCCTGGACATGACGGCAACGTAGAACCTTTAAGGTCGGGTCCGTACAGGGAATACAAGTCAAGAAACTCCATATTGATTATTGTTAGATTATCAATGTCAGACAGCCATTCTTCTGCTGGAAAACCAGTCAAATAACTGTCACTTTCTGACACCAGCTTGGCTCCGCCCACAAAAACGTCATCACTCACACAAAAAATGGGTCTTTAGGGAACGATATCACCGTCTACGGTTTCAACAAGAGCCGAGGTGATATATGAGACGTCCCCGATGCCCCTCGGCAGACTGCGTTTCCCAGAGCCCTCGGGGTGAGTTACAGAGGTGGTCGCAATTAACGCCTTGCTGAAGGACACTCCGGTCTTTAAGACTGGGTCACCCTGCTGTCCTGAGATCAGCTCAGAGTCGGTGAGGGGGCGGGGCTTGACAGCGTGTCAACTAGCTTGTCATGTGGTTTGACTAGTTGTTATCCACCAATCAAACTGAACTATATAACTATATAGTGAATCAATAACAGCTACTCCTACCACTCAAACACATTAGAATTGCTGCATCAATAACTGAATAGTAATATATATCATTGTATCGGACACAAAGCTGTGAAAACATCGTTTCTCAAAAGGCCGAATGCCAGAAAATATGGGTTAATGATGGATTATAGCAGAATATTTTGTGAGCTAAAAACACGTGAACACAGGAAATGATTCCATCTATTCATTTGGCCTTTACAGCGTTCTAAATGATGGATGACGCATCACTACAATCCGACGCAGCCACCACTGGAATCTAATTCTACAAATAGCATTATGCTAATAATATTAGTGCATCCTGATAGTCTGAAGGTCTTGAACACTTCAACAGAACATGAATTGATGTGTTTGACCCCTCTGAGGGGAAGTGCAAACCCAGCATTGACATATTAGAAGCTTATATGTGGAATAATTGTCTTACTGTTGCAGCTCCACAGTGTGATTCATGCTGCAAACACACCAGCATTGGGATTTTGACCCAAGAGCAGCTGTAAAATGATGACAGCAGGATTGTTGGCTCAGTGTGATTTATTCCTCGTGCTTAAATACAACAAAAAGCAGTGAACAAGTCATATTTCATAGGTTTATGATGCGTCTTTTATCGCTGTGATGGATGGCCGCTTTTAAAGCAGCGTCTCTGAGGCATTCTGCATAATGACTATCGTACTGGAGGTGTTTTTACACTGTGTGCTTAAATAAAAGTATTAAAAGCTTATAGTTGTTTATAAATCACAATATTTTCTATATTTTTTAACTTTAAAGGCCAAGAAACCCGACGTGTTAGCAACGGTTTCCTTTTACAGGCAAAGATGGAGCAGTTTTAGTTATTCAGCTATGGATTAACTGTCTGTTATTGTACTTATGTATTTATACAGCCTGGAAGATGGTTAAGTCTCCAGCATCCCGCATAAGTTTCACTCTCAACAAATCAATGTAAGCCTCACAGAGGAACCAAATTATTCTATATATATCTATAAATATGGATGGATAGATATATGCATGGCTGAAGCCTATCTAGCTTAATTCCTGCCTAACTATCGGTTGAGAAATACAACATGTGAATCAAACAGGAAGGTGGGTTGATCTGAAAACCCTCTTTCAGATCCTGTCCAAACCACAAGCGCTCTCACTGGAACATCGAAACCAGGTCTCATGCCTCCTCTACAGGGAGAAACCCTGGAGAGACAGAGTGAGAGAGAGAAAGGAGAGGGATTCCCCCCGTTGGAAATACACAGCGGACAAAACGGAGGAAGGACCCCTCAACTCTTAAATGTCCACTATCGTCAGATAAAAGTCACACGGTTAAATATAGCAGGATTACATAACAAACCAGCCTCCTCGCACCATTTCCAAGTATTTTTAACTGGACTAGAACCCAAAGTTAGACCGTGATCAACAACAGTGCACTATGACTCAAAAAGGCAGACAGACAAAAGGTTCAGATGACAGCTGGGAAACCACTTATTCCACTTGTTTGTCTTGAAAACAAGACCGCATGCCAGCCGGGTCTTAGTCAGCGTACGATATGGAGCGTGGTAGACTAGGCAAAGGGTCGCGGTCAGTCACTGCAGGATTGGCTCATGATGTCGCCAAGTCAGTTTAGAAAGCTGAAGCCAAAATGCTATTCTTGCATTCACAGTTTCTTCATCTGAAAGCACACACATGTTCAGTTCATCGCTAAGCAACAACATCGGTGGGAGATTAACCGTAATATTGTTGTGGTAAACTTAGTAAAAAAACATATTGTGGATGTACTTTTATCAGAGGGTCTGTGTGTCCCTACAGGAAAGTACAAAAACAGACTTTCTGAGCACGAACAACGCAGCGGGACGGCAGACAAACTGGCAAAGACAATAGCGAGTGGTCAAAGTTTACGAGGTAAAAGGTGTGTGAGAGCTGACCGGGGGGAGAAGTCGTACAGCAGGGGAGAAGTTACTTCCAACAATACATGAGAGTGACAACATAATAAAAAAAAAAACAACGAGTCAGAAATGTATTTGTATTCGTCCAGCATCTCATGTTAAGTCTCTTTAAGCATCCAAAAAAGCTCCAATTAATTATTGTTATTTGTATTATAATTAGAAGTCACTTACTTGACTTGACTGTATATTATGAACCTGTTTAACCAGAAGAGATCTCTGTCTTTGGTTGAAATGCCACCACATTTATATATCAAATGAAATCAGGGAAACATGTGGTTCAAGCTATGAACAGCATAATGGAATTAATTTGTGGTTTTGATGCTATCTATGACCTGTTTCTTTTCTTTTTTTAGCAATAACCATTCAGCGTTTTTACATGTCGGAATGCATCAATATCGGATATATTTATCTCAAGCATTCAATATACTGTAAAAGAAAAGAAATACAGCCATAAATCTGATTCATCCAGTAATGGAATACATTTAGAAGCAGACAGATATATTATAATATAACATGCATGTGTCCTGAATAAAACAGTGTATTATTATGAGTATTATTCTAGAGAATGACATTACTATCACTGTTCCAGAGTCGTCTCTTCCTGTCTCAGGTCTGAACACATCCCGTTTCACTCCGACATTATTCAAATCTCCCAGACGCCACGTGGGAGCACAAGGTCGATGAGTCACTGCTTCGTTGTGAAACGACCTGTGAACTCTACCTGATGAGCGAACACCTGGAGCAAAGCCATCTTCCCATTTGTCTATAGAGCAACTAGTTATACGACATTATCTGCCAGGCTAGATATCATGAGACGTCTTCCTGTCCAGCAGCACATTTCTGTGGACGTGGGTGTGTGTTTGTGGAAGTGTGTGTGTGAGCCAACAGTGAGCCTTGTCGGGACCTGCAGGAATACACTGATGTCTGAATAATCCTGGCAAACAGGTTGAGCCAGCAGCTCTGCTAAGCTGGCGATACGCAATCTCTTCACAATAAAAGTCCTGGGTTCTTGACAGAAAGGATTTGTCTTCTTTGGAGGCTGATGGCAGACGGATGCTGTGGTCTTCCTGCTGATGTTTTCGTGGCCACGCTGGCACGCCGTTTCCTGGCATCACGTGTCAGCAAGTCATAGAGGAATCGATGGCTGAAATCAGCATTTCCAGAAAATCAGGATGAGCAGGCGGGACGCAACGTCGAGAGGAATTTCATTTGGCTTTGCCGTTTCAAAGGCTTTCAAACGCAGTCCGGAAATGCCGCCTTTTTTTCCCTGATTCAAAGGATCAAACTGATGTTGTATCCCAAGATTCATTGCGCATCAGTGACGGTGTTGGATTTTAACCAATCAGCAGCGGGAGATGCGGTAGAACACACTCTCAGCCTGAAATATATCATGAAGCATATCCTCCATCATAATATGAAATAAAAGAATAAAAGGCAAGCGTGGTTTGACCGTCATAGACCTTCACGGATAAGCTTCACTTATGATTTTATATTCCCAGAAGAAAAAAAAACAACAGTCCTGCTTTCAAACTAGAAGAAGAACAGGAGAAGAAAATAGGCCTGTTGTACAGCGAGGTGTATTTTAATGTGAAAAGTCACTTCATCAGAGCAGCAATCTTTTGAAATCTTATTTTGGAAGGAACATTGAATCTGCAGTTTGTCTGATCTTACTGTTGGCCGCATGCTGACTCGACTGGGGCGGTGGTTTCCCGAAGGATCAATAAAGTGAAAGTCGATGAGTCCTGTGAGGCTCCGGTCTAAAAAGGACCATAAAACCTCGGCCACTTCAATTACAATTTGTCAACTTCATCAAATTTCTCCTTAAAAAGATCCATCTGGTGCTTCTCTGGTAAAACAAGGTCCAATGATTTCAAATCTGATTTTGCTGACATGAACTTTATGAGGATAATAATCCTCAAAATGGTGATAACGATCAGAATTAGTCGTATCAGTCAAACGGTTATGCGTCAGTCGCTCATTGCTAATTGGCTCGTTTGTCTAACGGGGCTCCTTCACCCGGTTATTTGTCTGTTTCATCAACGTGCACATGTGTTTGTGATGCTGACAGGTCAGTCCAACTTTACAAACAACTTCATTAGCTTTGCCATCGTCTCTCAAGAGTAAATGAATGCACTAGGGATGGGAATCGATACCATTATTGATGCAGGGCTGCAGAAAGAACAGAATACAGCACTGGGGACGACGGAGAGTATCAAATAACCCAGATCTTAAGGGGATCTTCTGCACCCACCCAAGGACACCTCCCCCAGGGTCTCCTGTCCATTTTACAACTTTTAAGAAATATTTAAATAAGCACTATTCAAGCGTTTGTACTGAGAAATTGATTCACCTAAAAAAATGTATCCGCCGAGTTACAGACGTCTCTTTCCGAATATAAATTAGTGGAATTTTCACTTGACAAATTACGGACATGGTAGATTTGCACGGTATTAAGATGACAGAATTTCCGCAATTATTACAAATGAGAGGTTTTCAGGTAATACTAGTAAACACGGGTGTAATGAATCACATTCATTATGGCCTTGTTCCGTTTAGTCAATCAGAATGGACTCACCCTTCCTGGTTCAGGATAATGTTACATGGTTTTCCAACCTGGAATCCACTTCAGCAACAGGAAAAGCAAGATAATTACACACTCGGTCATTATCAGAGCAGAAACAACACGGAACAAAGACCGTTATTCTAGAGGGAGTGAGTTGAAATATAGAATATAGAAATAAATCATCACATTTGATCGAAACAAACTATGTGGAACAACCAGACTGTCTGTGGTCCAAACAACATATCTAGACAACCTTATCTGGAGTGTTGATGGAGCAGCTACAATGTTAGCATAGCCTAGCAGCCATCAACCAGACTCCATTCAGAAAACAAGCATTTTAAAAGTTCTTTGCTAACAAAGCGTTACGCCATCATTATGGCGTAATTTCAGCATCTTTTTTAATCTGTTTATCACAATTAAATCACACCATGTTTATTTTGGGTTCATCCAGCTGTAGTAAACCAGCCGATGTGTGTCTTGCCAGTGAATCCAGCTCAGTGAAATCCACCGAGCAGCTCTGGATGATGTCACGAACTCAGACAGGAAGTTTTTTTAATTGGTTTCCTGGCGTATCTGAGACTACACAACATGTAGAAAGCAGCAATAGTGACGTGTTGATGTCCAATGTTATATTATGATGTATGCATTTTTAAAAAAGGTGACTTTAAATGTGAATAGGGAAATATTTGTCAGGTTTTTTGCTGAAGTAAAGACATAAGTCAGCCTCTGTTAATAAATAGGTCTGTTTCAATTGACTCCAAGTGTATTAAGAGCATCCATGTGTGTGTGTGTGTGTGTGTGTGTGTGTAGGGGACTGTTTAGATGAGACTACAGTAGGTGGTCCTGCAGTGACAGCAAGATAAAACTGCTGCTACAAAGAAAACTCCGAAGATGGAAGAGCTCAGACCAAAAATGCATGTATGCTGGAATATCAATGTTATTTTGAACCCCCCAAACTATCCATAAATATTGACATGTCTCCATTTGTCTCTGTTTATCCACTCCCGTCGCTCTATTTCCTCTCCTCTCCCCCCTCATGCATAATCTACCTTCCTCTGATTGCTTTTCATGTTCAACTTCCTTCCTCTCTGACCCGTGGTCGTCCATAAATATTGATAGGCCTCTTATCGCTCCTTTTCTGCCATGTCTGTACTCCCACGTCACCCTTGGTGCCTCCTTGGGAATAACGGAGCTTCTGGAAATATGGCCTGAAGCCTCAAACAGCTCACTGGTTTTCCTTTAGCTACTTGTACAAGTTAAGTATGTTTTAACCTGTATTAATATTAATAATAACCACTTATTGTATTGATCTAGCATCCTAGTGCGTCTCATACATGACAGAAACCCATTCATACTGTATGCCATTAAACAGCCTTCCCTGTGGATGGGTCAGTAATCCATTAGCCTTTTCTCAGAAATCCTCAAAGTATTTGAGCTTTTTGGAAAAAAACACACACAGAGCAGTAAGCTGCACCCCTGCTGTCCCCAGTGGTGCAGTCCAGCTCACAGTGAGTCATGAGATGACCAAGGTGAGACAAAGTCTGCTGTTGCCAGATGAAAGTGCCAACCTGGATGTACTGTGCAAAACCACGGAATGGACCATCGTTTGCGAAATACCCATCATGCTGGAGATTGAGACTGATGACCCCTGATGGCCAGTAGAGAGAATGCACTTCGAAGGCAATTGAAAGTTGTTTACACACTGCCAATGAATCGCCGTGACAACTGCAGTCATATTTCCCATGAACAAATCGCAGACTTCCCTTTTTTAAGACATAAGCCAGATGTTGGTGGTTGTAAGTGGGGTTTGACACAACACACCACTACCCACACACACACACGGCATGCTGAAACACAACACAGTATCAAGAGACCATCTCAGTGTGTGTGTGTGTGTGTGTAGATACAGGAATGTAGATACAAAAGAAAGGTAAGAGCTCTGACGTCATTGAACACACCACACCGACAGGGGAGAGCTGTCCAGGCTCATCATGGGTGTCACACACACACGTTCTGTGTCTCATCAACCCAAACACTGGAGGACATTCCTGAGGAAGAGGAGGATGTTTACCAGGTCGTACATGTGGAGGCAGAGAGGAGGGTGTTTTCTCTGCTGTAGGTTCATTTATACTGTATACTGTATCGACCCTTTCTGTGCCAAAAGTATGCAGATCAGCCGTGACATTAGCTTGAAATGATGCCGACATTACATAATAGCCAAAAACCAAGACAGCTTTGTTTTTTTCATTTTAGCATCGTTATAAGAGAATTACTGTAAATGTTGTTTTCTGGTGTTTACTGCAGGAATTTATGTTCTATAAAAAAATACATTTTCCACTGACACACATCCTCCAATAAGCCGATAATAGAAACCTTCTGGGCTGGTTTAGATTGTGGCCGCTTCCCTCCAGCTTTTGTTTACATTTACATCTATTACGGCCAGGAAATAATTACACAGACAACATGGGATCAAACAGTACAGATGATAGAATTTAAAGATAGACTGACATTATTTATGTGGCCATAATTTATTATCTATCACTCCCAAATGATTAACAATTAGAAAACATTTTGAAATATTTTTGTTTCTTACATTCTCAGTGATCTAAATGATAAATTTAAAAATGCATAGAATTATAATATTCTTTGACAGTTCTTAGGTTTCTGTTATTGTTAATTGAGGATGTGTGTCAGTGGAAAATGTTAATTCCTCTTTTTTAAGACCTTTAAGAAGGAGATAGAGAAGAAGGCATGACGACGGGCGACTTGTGGTTTTACTCAGTCGTCGCCACTTCTTCAGAAAATGAAACGCACAAACCCAGAATCCCCGATAGGTTAGTCGACAAACACTGGAGTCACGATGACTTTCATGCTCAGACCGTTCATCATCCTGTCCTGTAAAACTGACTTTGGCTGAGGATGAAAGACTTAAATGAGCTGAAGTAGTCGGCTGCTGATGATGTTAATTAATATTCATCAACAGCAGCGGGCTGAACTCCCGGCGTACTCTGGAAACATCTGGAGCCAGAACTGTCAATACAGCATATCTGTGAAACCTCTCCACTATTATGCAGAAATATACTTAATTATCTTAAGCGATGGACTCTCCAGTTCAATAAGTTTACATCGTGATGGATACATGATATTCTTTCGTGATTCCCACCAATATTGGAGTATTTCCTGATACAACAACACTGTGCCGGTTAACCGCGCTGATTAATGAAGGTGGATAATTACAGGAAAGAAGACAAACTCGTGGCACGTCGTAAATACCAGCGTGACTGTGGAAAATGCTTTTTGTGCATACGTATCGTTAGTTCATGTGGCCACAGGTCCTTCTGGAACCCCTGCAGATTTTATATAGAATAATCCGGGTTGCAGCACAAATAAACAGGCTGCTTTACTGTTGTGGCATTCTGCTTGTAAAATAAAAATAACACTGTAGTGTGCATAAAGGATGTTCCTTTTAAATCGCTAACGAGGACGAGGAGAACCTGATACGTGATGAAAACAGACTTTACAGTGATCAGCCGTGGTCCAGGATAAAAATCTGATGAATTTAGCAGACTATCCCCGTGATATTAATTTGATATAACAAATAAGCTGCTCTGTTTGGATCGGGATACTGCTTTCCACTGCTCAAGATGTCTCTGCAGTGTTTTTCTGAGACTCTGAGGACCAGAAAGAAAACTGACCTCTGCTCTTCCTCTTTCTGGGTCTTTCCCTCCCTAATTTCGCTTCCAGTAAAAACATGAGCCTTTTAATCTGTGTTTGTAAAACTTTGAGGAGACATGAAGTTATTGCAGCTGAGGGACCAGAAATAAACTCCATCTCTTTATCCGATCGCATCTCTTGGATCTCTTTATTTGTTTGGGATACTCAATCGAGCTCCGATTCTACTTCTGTCTCCTCTTTCTCCACAAAGAGGTCAAAGGTCAAGGACACGTGGACAGGATGGATTGTGGACTCGTCACAGAAGCCGGGAATAGAGGGATGCCACGTGAAATCGCAATTCTGTTCTAAAAGGTCCATGTTTGGAGAGTTTAAACGGCTCCGCTCCATTCCCATTTCTTCTCACTTGATGTATGGACTATAACAAACCTGAATGAAGAAGTCATTTAGAAAAGACTAATAAAAAGGCATGAGATGAAAGCAGGAGTTGTAATAAAAGTCAACCATCCATCATTTGAGCTCGAGTCTGAGAGCTTCTCTGTATGCTGAATGTCGCGACTGTAAAGGATGCAAATGTATTCCTGTTTATAGGATACGAATGTACAGATTGAGAGAGCAACGTGAAGGAAAATTGATCTTTTATAGCATAATAAAGGAACTGGTAGCTATAACATATTAAACAGACAATATCCATCCTTGCAGTAAAACAGCCACTCGTATAGCAAACATTTTGCACCAAAAAGCACCACTTTAAATCTCATCCAGCAATTAAATGAATAAAATAAAAACATTTACAAAATGACTCAACGACAACAGTAACTGTGCACATGGGCCAAAGGACTTCACTAAACCGAGATCCTCCCCGACACGTCACTCCCTGCCTTCACACACAAACACGGGCACGCACATATACGACACCGTTAACACATGCGTGACCTGCGGTGACCCCTCTCTTTAGTGGTTCAAGAGGGATGATAAAAGCCAGAAATAACCAGAGACAGACAGACAGTCCCAGGTGAAATGCAGATGTGCGTGCCTACGCTCAAATACACACAGATTGCGGATTCGAAGCTATTCATGTAACATCTGTGGGAAAAAGTTCCCTCATGAGAGGGCAACAAGTTCATGTTACTCCTGTTTGCAAACACTGAAAGAAGCTGAGCAACAGATAATTTGTAGAGTACGACCTCTGTATCTCTGAAACATTATAAACATGAGTTTATGGTCTAAATATCTACTTGCAAGTCTTTTTCAATCCAGCATGATGTTCATTTTGTCAATTGGAGTCAAATAGATCATAAAGCAGGGGATGCTTTGGGGCAGGGCTACCTTTTGTTACCATAGCTACCACGCCTGGCTGATGGTCTGCCATGACCGGGTTGATGAGAGGAAGTATGTCCTGTTTTCTGCAAACACTGAACATGGCTTCCTGGTTTTCTAGGAGAAACCAAACCCTCGTGCTCTCTGTGCTCGGCTGTGAAATCTCTGAATTAATCGAGTAGCTGTCAGCCAGACTTATCCTCCCTCTGTGTCACCGACACCCACTGCCTTTGTCCGGCCTGTCCAAAATCTGGACCGGGACACACACGGAGCTTTTGTTGACCATTTCAATAGGTGCTGAAAGGTGTTGTATTGTACGGCTGCCAGGAGCTGGAGGTAGGAGGGAATTCCTTTGTGTTACGGCAAACCTGTGTATATGCGACATCAGCGGATACTGAATTTATGTGCATACAAACACATATCAAAGATGCGTCGCAAAGTAAAGCATCAAGAAGATAATGGATAATGGGATAATGGATTAATGTGCCATTTAATTCTTGAAAGAGAAAGTTAAGAGGATTGATGACCGAGAGCGGAGAGGTGATGAGATGGAACAATATTCACAAAGAGAGGATTCGATGGGAGTAACGTGAAACTAGAAGGAGAATAACTCATTTTGATAAAAAATATATTTGAGGCAATAGACGAGTTATAGATATTGAACTGGAGGTTTCAACAAAAGAGGAGGGGGAGTTTAATTTAAGGATAACAGACATTTATGATGAGTTAAATTATAATAAAGTGGTATCATATGGGGTGATTTCTGTATCTATTTGTTCAACCCAAATGGCCACAAAAAGCTTCTTGACATTACTCACACAGTGTTCAGTATTAGCACACGTCCCATCGTTATGACTACAGGAAGTGCACCGCTGAAAGATAACATCCACAAAGCTAACTGACAACAGAAGCGGTGGGTGGATTTCTGATGAAGGATGTCGATGAACGTTAACTGACCTCGATGAACGTTAACTGACGATGAACGTTAACTGACCTCGATGAACTAAAATTAGCATCAATATGTGGATGAAACGTAGATTATTAAAGTGTTGCAGAATGCATGCTAGAATACGAGAACTATTTAAACAAATAGAAATAAACTAAAACAAAACGGCTTATTTTCATTGTCAATTAATCTGAGCCCAATACGTGAAATCGATTGGAATCAATAAGATAAAGAAGAAACTAGCATAATGAGCGGCCATGCTTTGCTTGAAATACTACAAGAACTAAAAAAAATTAAAAAAACACACCATCAAATCCTCAGTTCTGTTATCACCTACCATATTGTTTCACCTTCTCACCACACACTCGTACAAAAAACCCATATTTCCTGACATATATTCCTCCATGGCGGAGCTATTGTGTTTCTCTTCCCGGAATTGTGTAACAAACCCAATAAAAGCCTTTTAGGTCGCTCAGATTCTCCCTCACTCACACACACACACACACACACACACCCACACACGCACACACACACACACATCTGCATCAACCTGGACAAGCTGCTAAAAGGACCACAGCCACATTCCTTTTCTAATTCTGTCTCAGATCATTGAGTGCATCAACACAGACACACACACACACACACACACACACACACACCAAACATACATTTCTAAAAATGTATTCATCCTTTATCTATGCAGGGGGATCTTATGATTTAAGATGCAAAAATTATTTCCAAAATATAAAATTATCCCAGTATGTTTAAGTGCCATTTTTAAGCGTTTTATGAATATCAGGATAATACGCTATTGCCATAATTTGGTCCGAAATTTCAGCATTTCATGTGCTGGGAGTAACAATTTAAAGTTGATTAAAGTGAAAAATATCCCATTAAATATAGGATTATCTGCATATCTACATAATGAGTGCTGCAGATGCAAATCAAACAGTAAAGCACAGCTAGCATACTGCTAGTTTCTGTAACACACTTCTGAAAATGTGCACTACCCCGTTTGTAACTATGGTTACGGGCTTACTGTACACACCATGGGGTGATTTGATAATGTGGATGGCTCCCCCTGTTGGCTGACTGTAAACAGACCTTGTTGTAAATAAAGATAGATTTTTGTATCCTAAACTGCAGCCCACAGAGGTGTTTCCACTTATTCGTAATTCTTCAGACGTCTGCTGAGCTTGACATGGGGTCTGCAAATTACATGAGTCATCAAACTTCAGGTACTAATAAGGTGTAAATCGTCCAATAGTGTGCCATAAAATCGACAGAGGTGAGGGAGATGTTAATTAAGCCGTTTGTACGAACATGCAGTCCTGAGAGAAGGTAAGTAAAAACACCTGTATGAGCGAGCCATGGATATGTCAGGGCTTTAAAGCATGACTAAATTTAATGTGTTTAAGTGTATTTTTACGACGGAGTATTAGGGCCAGACTAAGAGCAGGGCTCCAGACTAACTTTTTGCATTGGTTGCACTGGTGCGCCTAACTTTTTTTTTTAGGTGCACCAGCACAAAATTTAGGTGCACCCACATTTTTCATCGTGTCGCCTTTAACGCCAAAAAGTCACCTTTTTATCGCTCTCCTTTTACATAGTGACACCCCCCTTATGGCCTAGCTTAACTGCAGCACCATCAGCACCCAGAGGAACCGTTTTCTGCAGCCAATCTGCACACTGATGCTGTTTGTGGCACAATAAAAAGATCATACAGGTCACTAGCCTATAGATTGCAAATGGAAAACTGTTTATGTGATCTTAGCCTAGCCTACTTATATTTTTACTTAGGCTATTCATTTTTAATAATAATGTTAGGAATAGGCTACTATACAATTTCCTATTCATGATCTCTCATGCTGTAATGTGGGCCTTCAAACACTGTGCGTGTCCATGCTCCACCTCGACATGTCCAATTAACATGTTGACCGGCCTCCCTTTACGCAAAATGCAGCAGTAGACAATAACGCACTCCTTCGTAGAGACTTCTGTGTCGCCGTCAATCATGAATGACGTGTACGTGGCGTTTCCAACCTCCGCAGCTGTCTTGTTCTTTAGTGTCGGCATTTTTTTCATCAGAATCATTTCGGACTTAAATTTAGTGAACGGCAACTCCTCCTTTGCAATATTATATGGGCCGTTTAATTTTATAATAATTTCAGATTCCTCAGCGGACCTGATCGATACAGCCTGACGCTGAAATGCAGCTGGATGATGGGCCCCTTTATTAACACACTTATCACGGCATGTAGTATGCTTTTTGGACATATTGCACTTTTTCAACGTCTCGATGCAAAATGTTGTTGACTCCTCCACAAACGCACTATTACCGGACAAATTCTGACCGCACTCCCGAACAATAAATGCAGTGCATTGAGTCCCTTTCTTTATCGTACATCAGACAGGGAAATTGCTTCAACCAGTCCGGTCTGAAGGCATATTTTTGGGCTTTTTAATTAGTCTCGGGGCGAGGCTTTCTGCCTCTCTTCACTTTCAAAGAGAATCGAAGCGCTCAGAGTACCTGCTCAGCTCGCTCGCATTGTTCGAACCGACACAATTTACAGCAGTGAAAAGGACCACAGCCAATCAGAGGCAAGGACCCGCCTGCGCTCCGTCTCTTATTGGTTTAGACCACGATGCCGTCAGGAGAACATAAAGAGATACTGCGCTTATGTTTTTTTTTTTTTCACTCGAGCAGCGTTAGGTGCACCAGTGCGACCTACTATTTTTTTCAGTCGCACTCATAAAAATTTTGGTCGCATATGCGACCAAAATGGTCGCACTCTGGAGCCCTGAAGAGACATTTTTTTTTTCTAAATTACGAGAATAAAGTAATAATATTAGGTCTACGAGAATAAAGTTGTAATATTACGAGCATAAAGTCGTAACATTACGAGAATAAAAGTCATATTACGAGAATAAAGTTGTAATATTATATATAATATATATATGACTTTTTTCTCGTAATATTACAATTTTATTCTTGTAATATTATGACTTTTTTCTTGTAATGTTACGACTTTATTCTCGTAGACCTAATATGACTTTTTTCTCGTAATGTTACGACTTTATTCTCTTAGACCTAATATGACTTTATTCTCGTAATGTTATGACTTTATTCTCGTAGACCTAATATTATGACTTTATTCTCGTAATGTTACGACTTTATTCTCGTAGACCTAATATTATGATTTTATTCTCGTAATGTTATGACTTTATTCTCGTAGACCTAATATTATGACTTTTTTCTCGTAATGTTACGACTTTATTCTCGTAGACCTAATATGACTTTTTTCTCGTAATGTTACGACTTTATTCTCGTAGACCTAATATGACTTTTTTCTCGTAATGTTACGACTTTATTCTCGTAGACCTAATATTATGACTTTATTCTCGTAATATTATGACTTTATTCTCGTAGACCTAATATTATGACTTTATTCTCGTAATGTTATGACTTTATTCTCGTAGACCTAATATGACTTTTTTGTTGTAATGTTACGACTTTATTCTCGTAGACCTAATATGACTTTTTTCTCGTAATGTTACGACTTTATTCTCGTAGACCTAATATTATGACTTTATTCTCGTAATATTATGACTTTATTCTCGTAATGTTATGACTTTATTCTCGTAGACCTAATATGACTTTTTTGTTGTAATGTTACGACTTTATTCTCGTAGACCTAATATTATGACTTTATTCTCGTAATGTTATGACTTTATTCTCGTAGACCTAATATTATGACTTTTTTCTCGTAATGTTACGACTTTATTCTCGTAGACCTAATATTATGACTTTATTCTCGTAATTAAAAAAAATATATATTTTTTTTTCTCTTAGTCTGGCCCTAATACTCAGTCGTATATTTTAACCTCAACTGGCTTGTTTGATGATTAAGATTGGGTTCGATGAATGTCTTAATATTTTTTTTAAAGATGATCCTTCTGTCTGTGACTTCTGCTGATATTTTCTCTAGGAAACTGATGATGTAACTACCCTCAGGCTGGTGTCAGGTGTAAGGGTTTATAACATCTGATTGTGACAGATGATTACAATCAGCTGACTCGTGAAATATGCAGCCTTGATGAAGCAGCGGTAGCGCTGGCCAATGGAAGGTGGACATGTGGCCAAGCCTCAGGAGAGATGATTATAAGGCAAGTCTTAGAAATAAAACTTCACTTAAAAATTCTGGAGGTGGTCTATGTGGGAAACGTTGGCCTCGTGCTTGAAGCGATATATTATTTTTGTATTGGCGACCACTAATCAAAACTCTTCAGATTCGGCTCGGCTAAGTAGCTTTGATTGAGGCCAATCTAGCGGCTGGGCAGGTGTTATGCAAATGTACTTACTTACTTATCACTTTATGGATGAAAAGGCAATATTTCAATTTGACATTTGCACTAAAAACACTAAAGGAAAGGGGAAAAGCCAAAAAGGTCCTCTTTAAATCAACAAGTCGACAAAACTGACGTAAACATGTTTGTTATGTATCTTGAAAACTAGTGAACTGATGATCACTAACCATATATATACCATCATGCATTGCTGTGAAGGAAAAATGTGAGATGAATGAGAGTGATTCATTACCCCTTATGTAGATTTCATCAAATAACTCGCCTCACTGCTGCTGCAGTTGTTTGAAAACAGTATTTTCATTCGTGTCGACGTGCAGAAATGCATGTGAGAACACAGAATAGAAAGGGACATCCCGTAGGAATTTAACTGCAATCAGGGTTTCACAATCTAAATATTCCCACACACACAAGTTATTCCCCACACGACAAGACTTGGCTCAACTTCATGGTCATCCTGAAGACTGAAAACTTCATTTTCAGAGCCAACCCACTTCCAAACGAATATGATCTCCTCTCTGGCCTCCACGTCATCACATCTTTGCACTCATGCATGTGTGTGCCATTATGGATTCTCCGATTGCAGCCATGCACTGACCTTTCCAACGAGCCACGACTCCACGCGTCCGCCATGTGCGCCGACTCGCTCTCACTTCACACTCCTGTAAAGAAACGGAAGGATATGACAACTTCAAGTCATCCTGGCCAAAAATATTTACAAGATTATCCTGATGATCATCACCATGGACACACACATTGTAAGCTTGTGTTGACAGCAGTTATTATCTGAGGCATCTAACCAAAATTAAAAAAAAAAAAAAGACAAGGCAGCCGGAAGTGTAAGACTCATTTCTGGGTTTTATTACTGCTGCAGTCATTACTCTTTATCAGTGAAAAAGCACTGGCTTCTCACCAAGGACAAACAACAAATTACATGAAATTGACAGTAAACACACCACTTGAGTGTGTGTGTGTTTGTCCCCCAGGAAGAGAATTATATACATGGTCTGCTTCTGCTACATTATAAGTCACATGCATGACCGGAATGCATGATTAGTCTACAATCTAGTTACATACATGATCTACGCAGCATCATTTCCCCCCTGACGGTTTATGCTGAGTCAGATTTTTCCAGGATGCAACAAATGCAATTATTTTGTGTTTGTGTGTGTGACCGTCAACTAAAAAGACACACACATTCATAGATTCAAGCTTGTATGGGCCAGAATGAGATGAAGATGAAAAACAAGCAACACCGGTTTAAACTTTCCTTCATGTAATTTGTATTTCCCTGTACATTTTTGTATTTCTTATTTATTTATAGTGGTCTTTTTTAAAGGCTTGCTCTTGAATAATGCTTGAGTTTCCATAGCATTCGTACTCTTTGGTTTTGGCACCGTTATTATGAAGAGCACGAACACCAATTTATGTTACTTGCTGGATTTATGGAAATGTATGTAAATTAAAGAAATGCTTTCAAACACTTCTGATAACAAACCTATGCCCGTGGTCAGAATTCATACAAGCTTGTAATTAACTAGTGGGGGAAAGGACCAAAATTACAAGAAAAAATGCCCTTAAAAGGGTGATTAATGATGTCTGAGAGATAAGATACTCTAAAAGCACCTTGCACGTTTTGTAAGCAGATTGTGAAATTGGCCATTGCAGGTTTGATTCATCTTTAATCAAACTGTCTGCAGCTACATGGATGGCTGCCACAGTTATCTGGCGAGCTAGGCAGCAACACAGTTACAGCATGGGTTTGATTCCCTCCTCCAGTCAGTTAACCACGGCTGCCAACAGCAGGAGAGCCGACTGTCAGTCGGTGACAGCAGTTATTTCACTTGCTCTGCTACACGTCACATAGATGAGTTGACAACTGCTCAGCTCTAAATGCCCAAAACTCTGACAAAATGTTATTTTATCCCTCCCCTCAGACAGGATAACTGAGGCAGCACTTCAGGATTTAATCTGATTTAATCGCTGGCTCAACTGGAAAAACTCAAACGGGTACTGCACGGTGAAATCACACACTGATTTGCTTAACTTTGGCTTTTAATCGTGTTTTCCTGCTCCACGGCTACAGCTCTGACGCTGATCAACTTGAACAACGCAATTCAAAACTGAAGCGTGACTTCATGAAGGAGAAATCGACTCCAAGACATGAATCCCTTGCTGTTTGAGGGCTGCTTTCTGTCAGTTATTTTGGCTTTTTGCAATGCATTTCTCATCAAATGGCTTTAAATATTTATATAAATTATTAAAAAAAAGACCTCTCTTTTTAAATTGGATGTTCACCCAATTATTTTCTTAAAGAAATACATCAACCATTATTACTAGAGGAACTGGTTAAAATTATTCTCAAACTATGTGGTAAAGTGAGACGTTCATATTTGTAGTATAATTCCTTTGTGACACAATAATACAATAAAGTCAAATACATTTTTAGACAGCAGTTCTCACCAGAAAACAAAAAAATTACACATTGTATTAGCATAAAACATACATTACAAAGCTTATATTGTGATGTAGGTCTGAATACGGAAAATATCTGAAAGTTTACATCACAAAGTATCACGTGACTTAATATACAGCCTAAAAACAAACATGAAGAAACCGTCTCTGACATTCACACACAGACAGCAGCTGACCATTAAAAACTGGGAACATTATGACAAAATTATTATAATTAAATTAAATGCAGTGTGTAACCTTTGTAATAGCAACATGGACACAGCATTGAATGAAAGACAGGAAGACACAGCCAAGCTAGGCTAGCAGGGCTAGCAAAAGACCGCCAACTAGCGACAGACAGACAGACAGACAGACAGACAGGGTGTTTGACTCACGTCATTTGACGTCCATGTCAATTATCTTCTCTTCGTAAATGTTCATGTCGAGTCGTTTGTTTGTTGACAGCACTCCTTATAACTCCTAAAGTTAGCTTACTTTGACAAAAACCTCTTTTAACGTTAGCCGCTATAATTGTCCACTCTTGAAAACTAGCAAACGTTTCTTACATTTAAACTACTCATACGAACATGTTCTTCTTTCTTCTGAGGTCAGACAGGGTTCACACTTCACACCAGACGTTTATTTTTCTTCAGACGTGTGTCCTTTCGGAGGCCATGACAGGGACCGCATCTTTTTTTAATTAACTTCACCTGGCCTCTTCCTTTTCCGTAGACGTCTGCGAGGGTGTAATGTCGTGTTTCAACCACACAGGTTGGCTAACATGAACCAACCGTTACAACCAAGAGGGGCGCTGTTTCACGAGAAAATACACACTTTTTAACAGCGAACAGGAGCTTGATGGATAGTGATATTGGACCTGTGAAAAAGTGGGTATACATATAAAAATAAGGATAATATTTTTGTAAAACAATTTGTAACACTTAATCGTTAATCTACAACATAATTTTAATTTGTTTTGTATTTCTAGAGGAGCTTCTACTCTATGAATCTAAAAAAATATATATTTTCTAGGATATTCACTTCATAGGACAACCCTATTTACATCAAATGTCATCAATCAAAATACAGGATTGTTGTTGTTATATTCTCTGCCCATTATGTTGGATGTAATTCAATGGTAAACCAAGCAGCATCAAAACACCAATTTATAAACTAAACTGCAAGTCCTCGGACCAGATGCCCAGTCCGCCGGCTCACTTACAACAAAGACAGAGCCAGTAATTGGACAACAGATTTATGCTGAAGATTCACATGAGCTCAAAAGAAAAATCCACCCTAAACCACAAGAGCTCTTCAAATCCTTTAGAACTTGTTCAGGATAGATGTTCCTTTTTAAACTGAGAGACTAATTGAGTCAGAGAACTTCCCAGGTCCCAGAAACCACATCTGAGACCGCCGTCGAAATTAAAGCAGACCAACTGACCGAATCAAGCTCCTTTGTTCTGCATCTCAACTGCTGGGAGTAATTACACATCCGTGCCATGATGCCAATGTCATTACGGGACAGGAGGTGGAATGATGGGAACAATAACATCCTTGCAGAACATGAATATCCTTCACCTAAAGTCACTGAAAGTTCCCCGCGTGGTGTGGTTTAAGAAAGTGAAACTCCAGAATATGTGTTTAATAACTAACACCATGTTGGATTACCTATTTTGGTAAATCTGGAAACACAATTTAAGCAGAAATAATTATATAAGCAAAAGAAAAACGACCCAGAATCAACCATACAATCTTTATTTAGCGTCTCATCTTACTTTTAAAGTTCAGAGTGTTGGTGAAGGTTTTTGTCAGAAGCAGGAGAGCTGAGAATGGAGTCCGTCTCTTTCTTTACCATAAGTTCTTCCAAACTCTCCTCTGTCTCTTCAGGAGTTTGCTGCTGGGCGAACCCGGGTTCGTGCATGTCCATGATTTTCAGGAAGTCCATGTACTCCACAGTGGGAGGCCAGCTTTCCCCACCCAGCATCCCTACAGAGACAACAACACAGAGAGATTTACATATAACGTGCAATTTACAGGATTAAAGGATCGCTGGCTTCTCATCTAATGCTGCAAAATAACACTCCAGCTGTTATAAACCATGTTGCACCTGAAGTTTAGAATGTTAATTATAATTAAAGTCATCAAGATCGTCTCCCATAACTTCCAAGATATCGAATAATGCAAGACTTGTGAGAAAAGTGACAAATCCAATCGTCCCGGGGAGTGAAAAGTGTCGGCTTCAAGCCATTTTGCATCCCTTAAGGGTTCTTTTGAATGGATGGAATGCGCTGAATGACGATCCCTCTGATCACAGAGACGAGTCACAGCGAGACGGGCGTCTTATCTCGACTCCCCCGACCACAGTTCACGGGTCGAGTGTTTACGGCCCCGGACAGTTGAGTTTAAAGCCTTAGCAATCATCACCTTCATTTAAAGACCCCTTAATGTTCATTACTAGACTCAAAGCCTCTTGTTCGCATTCCTCAGACACAAGCTCCATCCTGTCAACGCTTTAACCTTTAACCTCTATGGAGTGTGTGGCATTAAACTGGATGTGTGCCTCAATAAAGGACTGCTCCGTTATTTCTTGGAATTTATCTCTGCTTCCCCCATTTTTTAATCCGCCCTGGAAAAAGATAATGACTCCACATTGATCACAATTATTTGATGGCTTTCCCTTTTCGTATTCTTCTCCTTTCTCCGTCTCGCACACAATATCCCATTTGCATTATCTTCCTATTTTTGCAATGTAAGTGTCGGGAAAAGCCCCCACTTTTAAATCCTTGCTGCCTTTTCCTTGGCTGCCTTTTCAAATTGCGTCCAGAAAAAAAACCCCGACTCGACAGAACACAGAGTGCGTACAGGGTGTAAATGTGAGAGCGTAATTGGATTTTTTTGTTTTTTTTATGAAGGGTGAAAATGCATCCAGATCCAGACTGGACTTCAACAGCTGGCTCTAAACGGCCTTACTGCTTAAAAAAAAACACGCTGAGTTAAGAATGAAGAAGAGGTGAGAATCTTGGATGCGTTTCTTCCTGCCTCGCTGGTTTGTTTCAACCAAACATTTCCTTTAATTAAAAACAGCAAATGGGGTTTAAACATCCTGTGCTCTTTTATAATATTATATATTTCCTGTGGACTGCTGCCTTCTATTTTCTGTATTAACTCTTTGCTGTCTTACCTGCTGCAGACTCGGTCTGGTCCTCGATCCTCTGCATCCACTGTACGACGGAGGAGGCCACTATGGGCGTGTTGGAGGGGTACTGATAGATTTCACTTCCAGAGGGCAGATGGGTGAGGACCAGAGCGGGGAGGGGGGGCATAGAGCCCAGGTATGAGCCCAGGACTGACATACCAGCTGGAGTACGGCCACTGGAACACAGACAGAGAAATAAATGTGAGACTATCATAAAGATATACAGCTATTTTAATGATCAACGGATCACGTACAGGTGGATCCAGCAGGTCAGGTACTGCTTCATCCTCTCCCCTCCCAACTCCACCACTCCTCTCAACTCCTCCAACAGCGCCTGGTTCTGTTTCCGCCCGATGTCGTCCTCTTCCTCTCCCACAAAGAGGATGAGGAGGCCTTTACCCAGGGACAGGAGGGATGGCAGGTTTTCCACCGTCAGCTCAGGCTGGAGATAAGAGTTCAAATGTACATATTATTCCAATGATATCATACTAATCCCTTTGGATTCTGTATTCCAGTCTTGATCAAAATGACAACAGCACCACCTACAGGGACATTCTGGTATTGATTTTCATCAAAGTGCCCTCCACTTTATTTTGAGCCACTAACTAAACTCATATTTCAACACTTTAGAAAGAGTTTGCAGGCGATCTCATTCTTTTCATTGAGTCACATCAGTAAAACAAACACAATGAAAGCTAGCCTTTCATATTGGGTTCAACGGAGCGACAATTATCAGCTGTGGTTCTGTCCCAGTCTTTGGGAATAACTGCCCCATATTACGATGAGTTTCCACCACTATTTATCGCCACGGACAACTAATTAATCAGCGTTAAACAGCATAATAAACACTCAAAGGGAGAGCTGATCTTCTTGAGCAACATCTGCATTAAAACATGCTTGTTAAAGTTAGATTATTTGTTTAAATGAGCCAATGTAAACTCAGACATGACTCATTACTTGGATGTATCGAGGACACCGCGTCCAAAGCATGTGGAGTTTGTTATCTGTGACCAAGTAGGCGTTTTTACACTGAGATTCCCAGAAGTTACCACCACATCCTTTCATTCCGTGGGATTCAAATGAAGACTTGACTCAAAAAACTTCGGATTTGACGTATATTATATACAATATTGATTTACCAGTGGGTGCAGCAGTGCAGTGTTGATTTGAGTGAGCATCTCTCCAGCAGAGGTGGACACGGGCAGCTTGGAGGGATCAGTAGCCCAAGATGGATACACCAGGAGTGCAGGAAGATCCACGTTGTGCTCTGCCGCCCTGCAAAGCACACATGCAACCTTTTTAAAGAGGATTTAATGACCCAAGAATATCTTGCCCTTTCCGAAACATAATCGCACACAGACCGAGATGTGCTTTCAATACCTGACTTAAATGCTGATCAGCTGCTTTGACTTCCTCAGTGAATTCTAAACCCTCTCCCCTTCATCCGTTAAAATACAAGGTGAATGCGTGAACTATAACTTCCATCTGTGAGGGACGACCTCACTGGGATTTGGAGCCGTTACCATTTCTCTGCCAGCCCATCTGTCACCAGTCCGGTCCGCACTTCTCCTCGCAGCGACTTCGCCACTTCAGTGAACAGCGGTACACCTGGCGAGACAGAGCACCATCACCGTTACATGGATGACAACAAGCATTGTGTTTACCCAGATCTCGTTCCTAAGTGCCACAGAGCCCCATTGTTGTCCAAAAAACTATTAAATGAGTCACGCTGTTGCGCTGTGACTTCATCGCCATGAAGACAAACTCCCACGTTCAGCTCCCCGCTGCCAGAAATGCTCCCAAAGTTCAGACCGCCTTTCACACTGAAAACCGGCGTCATTCATTAGGACGGAGCCGGTCCGTCGACTCGGCGGGGTTGCCAACGCAGAAGGGTAAACAGTAGAATCCGGCTTGTTTTTTTTTTGCCAGACCACGACGTGCCGATCTCCAGCGAGGCACCGCGGTGGCCAATCAAATACGTGCAACCACATTCTTGGTAGATTACTTGGTAACGGGAACGCCACATTTCCAGTGTTTACCTCGTAACCGGCGCCATTGCGGTAGGTATTACAATCGGACCTCGCGGATCTGTTACATAAACCGGACTTCCTGGTTCCTGTTTACTTGTCTCACTGGTACCCAAGGCAACATGTCCACACAGACTGCCATGGGGATGTTTTGTTGACAGTAAGAATAATATTCCAATGAGAGAATGTCAAAGGTCGTCGTTCGCCAATTTTTGTGCACCGATTGGTGTCACAGCCTCCCACCTGCATCCTCTTGAGTCTTGAACAGTCCCAGCACTCGGTTAGGCGTGGAGACTCCGAGCTTGGGGTGGGCCACATCCTTGAGGAATGATGTCACTTTCGCTGTAGTGGACAGTGGCGCTGGACAAGTTGACTGGCTCCTGGTTTAAAGGAGAGGCAATAAGCATGTGTTTGCAAGAACAATCATGCACACGAGGATAGAGAAACGTGCACGTTATACAGGTGAAAGGCTCAGAAATATAGCTATTCCAAGAGAATTATTAAAAGTTTGGTCCGACTGGTCTCAGGGACCTTCATATTTATTTTGTCTTTCTTTGAATTCCTTTATAATATGTAGTATCACACCTTTACATCGTTCAATCAGGCTGAGATAGGTTGACTTTCCCTAGAATGGGTCAAATACGCTGGATTTCCTACATTTCCCATGATGCAACGTCGTTATTCAACTCACAGCATGATGAAGCGAAGCAGCGCCTCGGTGCTCAGCATGCCTCTGTAGTACTGGGCCGACTTCTGGGGGCGGAGCAGCAAGATGGTGGGGAAGGCCGTGATTGGCTGGAACGGGATGGGCTCGGGGTGCCGATCTCGGCGGCACAGAGGTCGGTCCACTCGGCACAGTTGACCGCACGAATCTGGATCTTGGAACCTGAGGGGATCAGATAGTGGTCTGTCTGTGCGTACACTGCAAAGAGGAACTGCTTTTCGAGTGGCTAATAATGTATTTTAATTTTTGTTTCTTATACTTCAGCATTTATTTGACAAAATGAGACTTTCTTGAAGTGTAAAATGATCTGTTGAATTGAAAAACATCATATTTGTAATTCATGGCAAAACAAATAGGGTCCCATGGTGGAGCACGGGAAGGGGCGGGACTTAGTCTCTCTAGAGCTAATTCTAGAAATAGTTTGAATTTCGCAAAATAGAAACATATATAGGCAAAAAAAAAAAAAAAAAAAAAAAGAACTAAAATGACTCCATGCTAACATTCTACTTCCTGTTTACACCCTTCAAATTAGGAGGGCTACAGTTCCAAAACTTGAAACTCTTTACCTTCATGTATTTCTGCAATGTCAATGAAGGTGTTGAAGAAAGCCTTTGAAACAGCATCCCCTGGTGGTGAAAGCAGAAATGACAATTAATTCCATCCACATGCATTCCAACGTTTAATTCATATTCATTTCTATGCGCGTGGCTTACATCCGAGGTAAAAGAGCGCCACCGTCAGGCTGCTTTGAGCGACTGTGGCGTGGAAGTTGTCGGAGGTGAGTTCCGCGACCAAGCTCATGTCCGGGGTGTTGACTCGGTTTGCGAAGACCGACCCAGCGACTTCATCGTCCAGCGTGGCTGCGGGCAGACACCGAAACACATAAAAACACACTTTCTGCCTCCTTCATTGATGTTTACCTCCTCTCTCTCATTCTCTCAGTTTAACACTTACTCAATTGTGAATCCAACTCCTCTCCCGTCTCAGACTCCTCCTCCTCCTCTTCCTCTGGATTTGTGAAGAGGTCCACCAGATCATCAAGGTTTATTAAGGTCAAATACATCACCTCTGAACTCTACACAAACACACAGAAAATGTAAAACCCATAGGGGTCAAAATAATGAATCTTATTGTGTATGGATGCCCCATCATACCTTCTCAGACAGCCTGTAGGCAGCGTTGTGTTCCTCTGAGGTTTTCACTGCAGGACTCTCCCTGATCACACAGAGAGAAGGTAGATTTTGAATGTTTTACTGGGAAAAGAGAGGATAATACATGGTAAAAGAAAGCCACAATAAGGAGGGACCATAAATGTACTTCTTACCTGTGTACCAGCACAAGAAGAGCGAGGCCACGGAGATTCCAGGCCAGCTTCGGTGGCAGTGTCCACGTCTGCTTGCTTGGTTTCGGGACGAGAGAACAGGAAGACCTGGGGGGTCTGCTGGTAGGGGGTCTGAGGTGGCTGGACTGAGGACGGGTCTTCGTAAACCTCAGACTGGCAGTAGAGAGACACAATTAGAATTTGTTCGGACATTGAAAAAGATCAGACGAAAACATTGTAATCCCACTCACCAGTAGTGGAGCCTCCATGAGCTGCAGGAAGGAGTGGAGGCTGAGGGTGGACAGGGGTTTCCTCATAGGGGTCAAACGGCAGTGTTCAGAGGTCACGGACCCACTGTGAACTCTGCAGTGGAGGAACCACACTTGAGACGATAGAGACGAATCATCGACACTGAAACACAGATGGAGAAGGGACACACACTAAATATATTTTCATATTCACCATTCAGAGTGTGATCGGTGTGTTCCGTGAGCGGCCTGTTAGACCAGGCTTCCTCTTAGGGAATTATGTTGCATAAATAAGTATCCGTGGGTCCTCCCAGGTTATATTTCAGGCTGCCCTGCAAAGGCCATCGCACATTATTCACATCAAAACAAAAAGAAGGGGAAACGAATAAGAACCTACCCCAAGTGGTTCAAAACCGGGCCTCCGGTGATGAGAATGAACTGGTATTTTGATCCGTACACATAGGCCGTCTCCATCATCGATCTATGCTCTTTGGGAAAACAATCAGCGGAAACAATACAATTCATTTCATTAGTCATTAAAGTCATCCATCCATCGTCTACCGCTTATCATCTCCATCACTGGCATTCTGCCCGTGTATACCCATCCTCCCTTGTTTCCTACCTTGTGTTCCCAGGCTGCTGACGTAACACAGCACAATATCCTTCTTCCCTCTGACTCCCTTCTCCATGGCCAGCAGGTCCGTCTTCGTGTAAACGTACTTGACCTCTTCACGCAGAATGGCACTGGAGGACAAAGACAAAAGCTCGTCACTCATTGATTTTAAATAGTTAAACAATTAGTCGATTAATCAGCCATCCAAAAAAAACCTCTTCTGGTTCCAGTAGTAAAGCAGTAGTAGTTAATTGTGTATGTCTATTTGATGTATCAGTTACAAGCAAGATAAGGTGCTCACTTACAAAAGGACTTCAGACACGATGGAGTTGACGTCAAACACGGTGTCCAAATTAAAACTCAGGAACTCCTTGCCATCCCTGGCAGAAAGAGAGAGTCAGAGAGGGAAGAACACGTCAACACAATGCATCGATCGCGGCATGAACACTCAACAGCTGTCCACACAACCCACCTGAACAGAAACGCCGTGTTCCACACCTTCTCTTCAGTGCAGTATTCTTGAACCAGCTCCTTGTGGCAGTTCACCTAAACAAAAAATAAAGAAATAAAAATACTGAACTGTGACATATGGAGCGCACCGCACTGAGAGGACGACGGTTACCTTGCCGACCAGGACTCCATAATCCTGCAGAGCGCTAGCAGACTTCTCCAACTCGCCCAAGAACAGCGAGATGGCTGGAGAGACTGGAGAAGAGAAATGTTATTATTAGTGGGTTGAAAGGCTGCAATGAATGGAGCTGCTCTCTGCTTAACAACCTACCGTCATGCGCAAAATAGATGAACATCGTCTTCCCAGAATGCAAATTCTCGTGGAAGTCTGTAGCTGTGTACTCCATGAATTCTGATGTGTCGGCCTTCACCGTGCATCCTCCTAAGCCCATACAGAGCAGCGAAACAGCAATGCACGGCCACATCATGGAGGTTCTGTTGTGTTCCCTGTTGGGGTCAAAACAAGGGTCATTATTGTTGTTATCAGCTTGGAGGTAGAAACAGAGAAGACTACTGCTTAGTAGACAGACATGTTGGCCCTTTAAATGGAGCTCAACAAAGATGTTACCTGAGAAAGTCGAGGTTAAAGTTCAACTTTTGTATTTCCAGGTGACAGAAACGTTACGAACCACAGTTAAAACCGTGGTTGACGGTGATAGAGACATAATGCCGATAATAAGGAGCTTGTCCCCCTTGTGTTACGTTAAGAAGAAGGTCCAAAGAGTCTTTCTGCTTTGGTTTTGAACGGTGACGCTAGCTGGTCCATTAGCTCGGCTTGCTCGCTGCCAACTGATGGATGTTCGTCCGTAGTTTCACATGGATAGCTAACTTAAACACATGTGAATGAAAAAAAAACATGTCGGTTTATGTCGGTGGAAGATTAAAACGTTGGGCCACCGACGAAATTAATTTGCGAGGTTATTTTTCACCAAACTGCGCAGTAAAAATTGAATCACGCTCCGTAGTTCGAGAAAGTGTCAAGCTAACGTCGCCAAAGTTAAACCAGCTTCCGGTTATGGTTTTGGAATAAAATCCCTTAATGGACGAATTTGTTGAGGAGTTTTTTTATGCAGTCCAACTTGTATGATAAACACGAAAATTATACTGTAAGAATATACAGCTAACGATATTTTTTTGTTTTAATTAACAAAGGTTGCTGTCTCGCGCACGCCAACGTTTTAGCTTTTACTTTGAAGGCCGAGGCAGTTTTTCCTTAACTGTCGCTCTGCAACTTGACGTTTGTTTTGATGCCTTGCTCCACGAGACGCCCACTTGCTCCTTTGGGCCAATTAGATCGGGGAGCAGTTTTGACTTTATAACGGCCAATCACAGGCGCGCGAGGGGCGGGCACTGTCGCAGCTGACATCATCGTGAAGCAACGGAGTGAGGAAGCTGCGGAGGCTGGGCGGCCGGATCAGCCAATGAAACGGCGCGCAGGGAGCGTGGGCGTGAGGAGGACGTTCCCACTGGAGATTTAGCCGTGGGTTTAGCTCGGAAACTGCCTCGAATCTGTGGCTCCGGAGTCAGCTGTTTCTGAAGTAAACGAGGCGGAGGCTGAGCCAAGATGGCGGCCTATGAGGCGCTAGTCTCCGTTTTAGTTGCGAGCAAAGGGGGCGGGTCTAAGGCTGCATCACAGCTGATCTGGAGTCCCCCCCCCCCCCCCTTAAGTTGTTTTTTTTGCAGAGAACAGCTTTGCAGAGATTCACAGAGGGACCTATCTTGTTTTCTATCTGCCTTTCTTGTTATTTTGAACCTTTTTAAAACTAGACCCCCCCAGTTTTTCTTGAGCCTAGTGTCGGATTTAAACCCGCAGCTTCAGGATGGCACTTCAGTTCAAAATAAACTGCTTTTATCTCAATTTCTCACCCGAATACCCCGGGTCTTTTTGTCATCCGCGGTGAATCTAGCCCGGGTCTGACCCACTTCCAGTGTTTTCGCCTTCACTGCATCCCACGTGCAAGTGACAGCCCGTCAGCGGAGATGTTTTCGCCAGGAGGGGAGGTTAATTCCCGTTTGTTTACCTCGCTGACGGAGTCCCCCGGACCTGCGATCTCCCCAACACTGGAGCTCAGTCTCACCACCGTCTACACCGTCCTCTACTGCTTCCTGTTCGCGTTCGTCTACCTGCAGCTCTGGCTCATTCTGCATTACGGACACAAGCGTTTCAGCTACCAGAGCGTGTTTTTGTTCCTGTGCTTGTTGTGGGCCGCGCTGAGGACGACCCTCTTCTCTTTCTACTTTAAAAATGTGGTGCAGGCCAACCAGCTGCAGCCTCTGGCCTACTGGCTGCTCTACTGCTGCCCCGTCTGCCTGCAGTTCTTCACACTCTGCCTACTCAACCTCTACTTCACACAGGTAGGACTGCACTGGAGGTTGGGGGTGTGTGAGACCTGCTTTCATAAAAACGGCTGACATTGCAGTTTTGTGCTCAGTGCATTAATCTGATGTCACATTTTTAACTTCCATGCTCGCAAATGTTATCCTGTTCTGCTGCGTTCTGTTTCTCTGTCCCAAACTCCAGTTTTTAGCAAAAAACTACAGCTCCCAGGAGGCTTTGACAGCGCTTCTTTGGCATTTTCTGATGTTACAGATGATTAATTGGTTGATTTCAAACATCGCCAATGAATATCATCCTCCAATGCAGCCCTAGATAAAGAAAGAAAATCATATTTTTTTTACATGTGGGTGTATTCATTAAGAATATGCATGAGGCATCTTTGTCAAAGCAGTGTGGAAATAACTCATAACCTTAAAGGAATTGTGCGACATTGTGCCTCATCGTCACTGTGAGGTTTCCAGGCAACCAGCAGGGTTCCCAGGAAGTTGCACCCGGATAAGAAATAGTCCCGCGTGTGAAAGAAATGAGCTCCAACCAGGAGCCCGGTTCTCAAACGTGAAGCCAATGCTGAAGTGCCTTAAACTTCTCTCTGCTGGCCGACCTCAAGGCTTCCACAAACCAATATGTGACATCACAATGACTACGTCTTATATACGATCTATGGATAAAAAATAAATAAAATATAATATTGTGGGCGACCAATGTGTAACTATCAATGAATGTCAAAGTTTCAACTGAAGTTTTGCTGCAAATTGACTCGCCATCGATGTGTTTCATTCAATAAGTGGACGAGACTCGAGCATATGACCCCCTGGCAGTTGTCACGCACACACAGCTGTTTAACACCTGCCCACTCCAAATGTCCAGAAAGACCCGGTTGTTCCTCTGACAGGAAACACCTACACGCTTCTCCATTGGCGATGCCGCCGACAGTTCAAACGCTGCTTCAAAAGCGGGGAAAAGCACAGAATGAATCTCTGTCACATAGAGCGGCGCGAGCAGAGAGGAGAGGAGGCTCATCCAACTGGCTGAGTGGGTAGGAAATCCACCCAAGGGTGTCATATGACTGCTGAGTAAACATCGTAGCCCATCAGCTGATCTGCAAAACGGGGAAAGCACACAAGCTCCCCTCCCTTGCTACCTTTCGGGGTTGGGTTGTTGTGCTCCTTTGCAAAGCACGACTGACGTGCATCACATGCACGGTGGCAGCAGCTGCCTCCCCACCATCGCCAGCTAACATCACCGGTTTACTCAGTGTGGGGAAAAGCATGTGACTGAGCAGCTCGGAGAGCAAACCTTTCCTACTTGTGGTTTCTTGTCTCGCCGGGTCAGACCTGAGTAATGGATCACATTCATGTTTCCACCCGCTGACCGCTCCTGCTGCATTCTCAATCACGAGGAGTGAAACAAAGTCTCGGTTGTGATCGCCGTTATTACACAACATGCTTGAAGCAGCTCGGATCGATGATTTTTATATTAATAAGGAATCAAATGAGCCAGGTGAGGCTGAAGAAGAGCCAAATCAACACTCACATGTTTGTCAAAAAGAATGGTTTAATACTAAATCTAAAAAATAGCATAAAACATAACCATTTAATGATGCCAACAAGACACGGCCTGCCATCTGACACACACACACACACCCACATGGAAAGACTTTTCTGATGAGTCAGGCTTGAATCCTGACTTCCCCCTTAACGCACTTGAAATAAATAATGGTAATGTTGGGTTAAAAAACACACAAGCAAACCTCATTCTCTTCTGAAATAGAAGAAAAGTCATTCCAGGTGAGTGAACTTGACCGCTGTCCCAGGTTTGGTCCACTCGCATATAACTGTTTGTTTTGCCTGATAACATGTTGGCAGCAGGTTTTTATGTCGCTTCTCTGGATTTATTTGGTCGTGTTCTAGTTAAAGAGGCCTAATTGCATTTTATGTTAAGAGCCGACACGCGGGATAAAAGCTTATAGACGTGTTTGTCAGTTAAACGGACTGCTGGGAGTCAGACTTAGCGTATTAGGACACTTTAGCAGACCCGAGGGCTTTACAACATTATTGGATCAGGCCGGATTAGCATAAGGTTATTTCTCTAAAAATGATTTCCGAAGTGAATTTCCCCAAAAATGTATTAAATCATCATTAGGTGTTATTATCCTTTCTTGCCATCTTCTGCTCACCTGTAAATCCACATCGTTGGAACATATTTGTTGAAATAATTTCCCCACACTGGATCTAATAACACACAGCATGTATTGCTAGCATGATGTAAAAAAATGACAAATACCGTGATAGAAAACGCAAAGTGAAGGCATCATTGTCAAGCGTTATCCGAACCCCTTGGGGAAAGTGAAAGGTCTACCTGCACACTGTCAAGGACGATCACTTCAGGTGTGGACCGATCGGTCTTCTCCTTGTCTACTGCTGCCGTTACAACACTTCGAGGAACAGCACTCGGTTGCTTGTTCAGCAAACTGAAATTAACAAGTGGGGCGTCACTTTCTCAATCACTTGATGTCGGTTTCACCATCCGTTTGGCTCGGAGGCTAACAAGCCGTCAGCTAATTCTCATGTTCAAATACAGCATTTCTATGGAGCCCAGGAGAGAACCTATCTATATTCTGAAAGATTTTACAAAAGACTTTGTCTTTAATAACTAGTAATAATTCTATTGTATCTTAAATGTGGTTTTTTTTCCATAAATACAATTGAAAATATCACTTTGTAATACGTTTATACTTTTCTTTGTTTAGGTGATGTTTAAAGCTAAGGCCAAGTATTCCCCAGAGCTCACCAAATACAAGTAAGTCTGCCCTTTTCATTGGGTTTTAAGTAACTTGTACTATCTACATCTACATCTCATAACATGCATCTTTTCCTCTTTTATGGTGAAAGACAGAAATTCAGAATATGGTTTGTGTGATTTTCCACATCCTTTCTTCTCTCTCTCTCACACACGACGCCAGGCATTTTAATGAGTTGTTGTCTATGAATAAGTCACATTGTGACTGTATCTTCCTCTCTCTTCAGGGTTCCTCTGCGTTTGTTCTTCCTGTGTCTCAGCCTATTTTTCCTGGTGGTGAATTTAACCTGCGCTCTGTTGGTGCAAGGCGCTCTGGAGCGCTCCGAATCACCGAGGTAACCAAGCGAACGCCGTCGATTCCCACATCGTAACGGCCGCGGAACAGATTGACGTTAATTACCTTCATGTCTCCAGTGATGGCGGGATCAGACATGCGGTCCTGGCCCGGGTCTTGATCAACGACAGCCTGTTCGTCCTGTGTGCCGTCTCTCTGGCCGTCTGCATCTTCAAAATCGCCAAGATGTCCTCTGCCAACGTTTACCTGGAGTCCAAGGTGGGAATAAAATAACGACACGGTTTTACTAAAGCAATCTTGAGGAAACACCAATATTACTTTGTTACATGACAAAAACACGTCAGGATATCAAAAGTATTTATTTAACCTTGTGTAAGTTATTTGTCCAACTATTTGAATTTTAGAAACAATTTAGGTTCAAGCTATTTGTTGAGGTGAAGCTGTTTGGCCTTTGGGGGAAAAGGTTACTCTTATGCACACATGGTACAAGCTGTCGCTGCAACGCATGCCAGGGAACAGAAAAACACGTAACATATGTGGACATTGTCGACATTTACACGTCTAGTATGAAGAGGTATTTGTTCGAGCGCTTTCAGAATGTAATATTGGAGAAAATGTCATGTGAGCGGGCCCCTGCCTGACTGGTAGCGGAACAAATATTAGCGTATGCTAACGTAATATTAGCATATGTAAAACTCACTGCAAACTGCCTCCCTGTTTGTACTGTTAATGCCTGGCTGGGAAACAGGCAGTTCCATTTCAAGCCTATTGAAACTAACAATTAAATAAGTATTTACACCCTGACATTTCTGCATATTCTATTGTATGTATGTGAATTTTTCCCGTGATAAAAAAGTTCCTCTTCCACCAGGGTACGTCAGTGTGCCAAGCTACGGCCGTAGGAGCCGTGGTGATCCTACTGTACACCTCCAGAGCCTGTTACAACCTGGTGGTGGTGGCCCTGTCGCCCCAGGACAGACCCAGCCCCTTCAACTACGGCTGGTACAGCGTTTCGGATCAGGTAGTGCGCCAAGAAGAGCCCTTTTTTTTGTGTGCCAGAAACCCAGTGCCCTGTGTGTGTGTGTGTGTGTGTGTGGACGATCCATTTTAGGGGATTTGTGAAAGCAATGCTTAGTGGGGTAAAGGGCTTTGTTTGGCTATAAATAACCGTGTGTGTGTGTGTGTTGACCTACATCATGGCTCAGGCCTTGACGGACAGCCACGCCAACAATGCAATTAGCTACCTCGCTGTAAAGTTCACTTGAATGATGCATGTTGCAATCTGCTACCACACCGCTAGATGGCGCCAATGATAGACACCGTTTGTGTGCGTTACAGGCCGATGTGCAGGAGGTCAGCGGCGAAGCCTACGTCGTGTTTGGGATCATTCTGTTTTTCTGGGAGCTGCTGCCTACAAGTTTAGTGGTGGTCTTCTTCAGAGTCCAGAAGCCCAACCAAAACCTGGTAAAGTACCAACGCCAGCAGTTAACTGTCAGACAGATGTATGACCTTTGAATGAAGCTTTAACATCTCTATAACTCTCAGGCTCCAGGAGGGATGATCAACAGCCACAGCTTCAGCTCCAGAGCGTATTTCTTTGACAACCCTCGCCGGTACGATAGTGATGACGACCTGACCAGAAGCATTAATAGCAGGACTGATCGGGCCAGGTGGGCACACACCCAAAACACAAATAATACAAATACAAATCAATACCCTGACTGATTAAATGCCTTGCGATTGATTTCTCAGCCTCCTCGCCACCACACCCCAGCTGGGCACGTCCAGTTGGTACGGCTCCATCCAACGCAACGGGACCCTGACCGCCGGAGTGGCGTCGGCCCAGCAACCGTCATCTTCCACGGCCCCCGTCCTCTTTGCCTACGGGAACATCCAGAGTCACCATCACCACCATCACAACTACTACTCCACCCCGCAGAGCAACAACTACCACCACCACCATCATCACCATAGTAACTACTTCTCCACGCCACAGAATTACTACTGCGGGTCGCAGACGTACTTCTGCACGCCACAGAATTAAGATTAAAGATGGAGAGAGACGGACTAATAACTAACTATTTCCTGCGTTGTCATCGCCATTTTGCTTCCCCAGATATGTCAAAGTTGGTACTTTTGAGTGATATTCTGAGGCGTTGCTACGGACCAGGTTGGGCCCAAAAGTTGGCTCACTAGATTATTCCGGAGAACTGTGGTCGCATCAGTAACTTACGGCGTCACTGTCTTTATGAATGGACCAGAATGAATGCGAGTGCAGGCCATGGACCAGATTTAGCACTAATACGGCTAATAAACCGCAACGACCAAACTTTTTATGTGAAAACGTTTCGGGTTAGTTCTCATTTCTAAGACTGCAATCATCGGGGACCAGATAATCATCGCGCTCATGATCCTTTCCTTGTATATTTCATCCAATTGTGCTTCTATGGGACGTACCATTCTGCTAAGACAGGAGCCATGTAGCGGGCTAGCTAACTTGTCTGATGGCGCGAAGACATATTCACTCGGCATTTGTCAAACTACTGTTTGAATGGACATAGTGTCATCGTGGTCATTTTGGCAAGAAAACGGTGACGGCTGCTAGCTTAAGGCTCGGGTCTAAATGCCTCTGCAAAGGGCTTTTCTCACTTTGCGTCGGCTGTGGTAGCAGTGAGAGCTAGTTTATCGCGAGCGCTAAGAGTTAGCTTAAACTCCTAATCGGTTAACCAAGAGAGACTTAGCAAAGCCGAGGAAAAGAAAGTTCGACAAACGTCTAAAACATTAGCTCATTTATTACTGGATTAGTGTTTAGGCTGATATGTAAAATAAGCTTGTAACAGTTTAAATAGCTGACTCATCAAAATACTGCGCAGTTTATTTTGGCGTATCATCCATGTAAACCGCGTACAGCCACGCATTCTATGTGAAAATTCAGACGTAGCTGCCATATGTACTTTTTCAATCTCAATAGCACAAATTCACAGTGTGTAAGTTTGTGAAAAAATGGAACGTCTCGCAGATGCTTTCATGAAGACGATTCGTGGCGGGGGAATAGTTTCAACAGAGGCTAAGGCTTCAAGAAACAATCCGCTCGGAAACAACGTAAAAACCTAAGACAGGGAGTGCCGTATACTGTCAAGTCGCTGAATTCAAACACATCATTGGTTTGACTGAGCTGCAGCATTATCAGTGTCATTCAGACAATATATAATCTAAATACAACCCCATATTCCACATCGGAGCTGGAGGATTGTTCATTAGCAGGGTGAACATACGCTTGACCAAAAAATCTTTCACCTAATCGACCCTTTGTGAGCTGCCAGGCAACGATTTGCACTGAGAAGAAAGAAGTTCATCGTCTGTATGCTTTATTTTCCTGTTAATCCTTTGTGAAAGGAAATGTCAACGTGCCATCGCATTGTCGTATCTTACGGTTTCATTCCTTGAGGGAAAATATTTTTGCACAAGAAACGGTGGGATGATGGGTGTTTTTAATTGTCGGTGTGCCAGGCTAATCGATTTCTAATCCATGTGTGTTTTGGAGTGTGTGATCTTACAATGTTTGCTTTTATACACTTTTATTTGACAATGATTTCTATCGTTTAACAGATTTTATATATTTTTTTTCTCTCCTAATGTCATTCATCATCTCACAAATGTTCCATATCTCCAACCACGGTACTTAAACAAACTTTAGCTGCCGTGAACCTCAATCTGTAAATGACCATGTCAACTTTGACTTCATACAATAACAACAACAACAAAAGAAGCATTACTTGTGACAAGTTTCACACTGGAAACTGAGACTAAAGGATGGAAATAAAGATGTTGGGTCCAGCTGTTTCAGAATAAATAACACCTGCAGTGCATGCTTCTGCATTTGAGAGCAAGAACTCAGTTTCATTTCTTTCCAAGGTGATATCATTTATGTAAAAATGTGGCTCCGTCTGCCATGAGATGGCAGCGGTGATTGTTTAATAATATGGATTGGCCAAACTGAATGTAACCTATTGTGCAACCCATCACTAACGATGTATGCAAGAAGAGCACTACCTTGTTTAAATAAAGGCCTACTGCACTGTTTTTAAGACAAAAGGAGAACAACAATTTGTCATCACCAACACCAACATAAACATCCATCTGTCATATGAAAACATTAGCCTCTGTCTGTCCTGGGAATTAAAGATACTCTTAGGCTAAGAGTATGCTAAGAGTCTTAGCATACGCGTCCACAGGCTAATGAGGAGTCGTTGGTTGTGATTGGATGCCAGTTGGAAACGCCCTGATTATGTTACCGCGTCGTGATCACGCAACGGCCACGCAGTTGCTTGGAGACCGTGATGGTTCTGCGTTGGGTTTACGTGTCGAAATGCAATTCAACGCCACACCGGTAAAGGGCGCTATGATAACTTGGGCTTACACATTACATTAGCAATGGGCTAACCGAGAGGCTAAGTCCAGCCGGCTCTACCGCTGGACCGCCATGGGTCCTCGTTTTGGAAAGAGAAATATGTGCGATAGTCAATGACGAGACGTATGAATTGTTTGTCAATTAAAAAGGTGTTTTTACACGTCAAGAAAGTCGAATGTAACCTTTGAGGTTTCAGACTTTGAAAATACGTACTTGTCAATACTTTAAGTCGAAAAGTGTAGTACTAACAGAATGTAACGTTACTCACATTAACAGGTCACCTCCTTATTTTCTCTTCCTGCTGATAAAAAGAGTCGCCGCATAAAACACAGCAAAGATAATGGAACTTGGCTAAATTAAGTAGCTAGCTAGCAAGACAAGCTAACGGCCGCGGCGGTGACATGTATTTTTTTTTAGCACCGGAAGAGGCGGGGCTTAGTCTCTAATGTATCCAGCGGTGTCACACATCGATGGTCCGTGGTGGAAGAAGTGTCCTTTTACTTCAGTAAAAGTAGCATTTAAGACCTTACTTAATGAAAAATGTAGTATTCAAGCAGCAAAATACAAATACTTATTTTGCAGGAAATTGTCCCGTCAGTGTTTACCGTTATACATGAACCAATCAAATCGCAGTGGGCGGGATCAAACGTTCAGCGTTGACCTTCCCAGGTCCCCGGGTTCTCCCAATAGCTCAATTAAATTGCACTAGCAGGGTTTCAACCAGGAGAGGGCAGTCACGCAGCATGTTTTAACTGTAGAATTCAAATACTTTGCACTTAAATATCGAGATTTAACACCACTTAATACCCATATACATTAGTTTGTAAAAGCAGTTTGGTGGGTTCAGTTAGTCTTTAAGGAAAAGCATCCAATATTTAGAACGATTGGTTCAAAAACATTTATTTTTCAAATTCAAAGCTGACTTTTTTTTGCTGGTGTTTCATCCCCACCATCACCCTGCTGTTCCTCTGATCAACCAAACGCTCTTATTTGAAGAAGAGCAAATCAAAAAAACGGATGCATCAGAACAAACAAAAAACATAAAAAATATTCCATGCATCTTGGTCATTAGGACTCAAAAGTCAATACACACACACACACACACACACACGAATGGGCAGAAACACATTATAAACACAAACTCTGGAAATGTATTTTGCCCATTAAAAGGAAAGTTGTTTTAAAGAACAGACTGGACTGTTTTTACCCAATTAAATTTGAATTAAGTCAAGTTAGTTTCAACAATCTTAAGTGTAATGCATGATTCAAAAATGTTAAAAAAAAAAAAAAGGTCTGAGAATTTGCAACGACATAACGATGAACTCACCATTTTCCATCGTCATTCCAGACCATTATTGTTATTTAAAATCACAATTGTATCACCAATTACATCACTTTTCAAGTCCTAAAAACGCACAAAAACAACAAAAACCCTCCTGAATGAGGAACAGAGTCTTTTCAAGCAGAAATATATTTGTTCTAATCACAAACATATATGGCTGACTGGAGATCAGTGGGCCCACAGCAGTTAAAACACAAAAAGTTTCCCCTGATCCCAATCCTGATCCCTCCAACGTCTCACTCCATTAGTTGAGGAAACTGTTTTTGAAAGTGGTGCTTCTCTAAAAATCGCAACTCTGAAAGTTTCTAAAAATACTCTCTCTGACCCGACAGAAACAGGGTCGTGTTGGACGAAAACTCTGCATTAAAAACCCCCACCAAAACGTGTTCATGAAAACGTCCACGGAGTTTCGCGGCTCAAACTTCATCCTCGTCGCTGTAGCCGTGAGACGACGCGCTGTGAGAGAGGAGCCGGTGTTTCTGTCAGGATGAATCTCCCACTTCCTGGTTGATCACGTGGTGGTATCCCCGGCTGCCGAGTGGCTGCCTCTGACAGCAAACGACAGCGAAGAGGACGATGATGACGAAGAGGAGCAGGCAGCCGGAGACCGCCAGACTGATGATGACTTCTGAAGGAGAAGAACGGAGGAGTCACCGAGCTACAAAGAAAAATAAATCTCATCCGTCCAAGTTTCTCACCTTTATCTCTCCCCTCCGAGGGCACTTGGCACTCCTTGTCCCGGTCATCTGAAATAGAGAGCTTTGTAATCCTCACAAAGTCCTCTAGGGGGCAGTCAAGGGAGCAGCCAGGTAACTGCTGAGGGAAGGGCTCCACCTTGCTGTCGTTCCGGTAGAACAAGGACACCGAAAAAGAGCTGCATGGACACAGAGAGACATTTACAGCGTCTTATATTCACAGTTAACCTCCGCTATCAGCTTACTGGATTAAATGAAGCCAAACAGCATCACAAAAGCAATTCTATGGTGTCTGTGTGTAAATATGAGGGCTGAGTGATAGCTTTTTTACCCGTTGTCGTCCCTGTGGAGCTCAAATACTTGACAGGAGGCGTACGGCGGCTGTCTGCCGTTGAACACGTCCATGCTGGACTGAAGAGCGGCGACAGTGGTGTCATGCTGCGGGGACAGACGTTTCATAACTCTGGACACTAAATATGAAGCATAAAGACAGGAAACGACAGAAATATTATCTCACCGCTGACAGCATCATCAATTTCAGCCTCGGTGTTGGGTCTGGGACGGCCATCTTTGTGAGATTCTTCACTATTTCACCCAACAGCAAACCTGCAAGACAAAGACAGCAGTTCCCACAATTTCCTGTCTCTAAAGTGGAGTCATGTGATATTGAATGTGGCCGATTCCAGACACACACACACACACCTCCCTGCAGCCGGCTCTTTTCTTGTTGTTTGTAGACGGCAAACATGACCTGCGGGGGAAAAGTGGAATTCAAACCGACACCTTTAACCACACAATTGGAGCATCCCCAGAAGTCCTAAATGATGTCTTACCCGAAATCCAAAATCTTTGAGCTCTTTGAGCCTCTCCATGACCTTGGGAGTCACCCAGTCAGGAGGCGTCATGTTGTGACGGGACTGAGATCGCACACAGAAGACACAGGAGGACGGATTAAAATGTGAAATGCAAGCTTTGTGAACGAGATAAGATAAAAAAAAAACACAGAAATGAAACCGGTACTAGTTTCTCCTCTCACGGCTTGTGAGGTTGGCTGAATCACAAGACTAAATCCGACACACTGAGATTAGGTCAGTTCCGGTCTTGCCCTCGCTGAACTTTACACGCAACTTGTATGTTAAAGTTCATCGTGTCCTCAATGACACAACGCTCTTATTTTGAAATGCAAGCAACATGAGTAATCTTCATAATTGGGGGGCAGCTTTGAACCTGAAACATGTTCTTACTATAACCTGCCAAAATAATAATAAAATAATATATTTATATATGGATTAAAATTGAATTTATATAAAATAAAACATTTAAAAGTGCTTTTCAAAACAAAGTTATACATAAACCAAAAAACAGAATCCCAAAATATCTCAGAAAACATATTTATGGCCAGAATTCTGAATGATTAAAATGATATAACTTTAGTTTATGTACTAATTCCAATTCAAAGGTAACACATAAAATGCTTAAAAAAGTCGACAGAAATATTAACACATGATAACAGAATCATAACAGTTTTAATGAGTGTGTGTGTGTGTGTGTGTTCTCACCTCACAGAAGAGTGTGTCGTACACGCTGAACACCGATTCCACGTCGGTGTTATTCAGTCCCGTTTTATTCCTCACCAGCTCTAAAACGTCCTGAAGAGACGAACGCAGTGAACGCCACATTCTCACATTATGCAAAAAAAATAAAAAATAAAAAAATAAATAGAAATCACCATACCTGGTATGCTAATGTGACGTTCATGAATTCCTCTGTGTGTTCAGTTCCGTTCATCAGCTGTTTGTAGCGAGGACAGTCTCCCAGAGGGTAAGAGAGGAGCTGAAGGAAAAGAGACGGGGGTGCGTTCAAGAGGAACAAACGAAAACACAAGTCAGATTTATGGTCTAGACCAGACAGGGTCATCATGTGTAGTGCAGCCCAACAGTAACATTCATTTGTAATGATGTATGTAAACAACGCTAAGCCATTAAAATAAGAATTGTTGGCAGATTCATATATTTATTGAACATATTTGAATTCTGTTAATATTCTGATGCATTTTCACTGGATTTGACACTTTTATATAGCAGGAGAAAGAAATATGGGCACATTTTGTAAAGTGGTTGGCACATATTTGAAAATATTACATTCCATGACTAATTCAGAAGATTAAAACTGTATAACAATTATAAACAACAAACTTTTTACCCGCTCTTGACTCTTTGGCACCGTGTGGACCGGTATCGGCTGCCACGGCAAGTCTGGCGTGAAGACCTGCTGACCAGCGGGGGGGTAGAGACCTGGACGACAGCGAGAGACTGTTAATGCGAAGAAGAGGAGGGAGAGTATAGCCTGAGGAAGAGGAGGCGGCTGGTGGTCGGACCTGCGAGGTTGGCCTCGGCGCTCATCAGGGTGCGATCGTAGTCCGTGCTGCGAACGGAGATCTGGAGGACAAAAAGGAGTGATTCACATGAAGAGGAGAGCTGATGATGAATAAGGGGCCTCCTCCACTCGGTAAACAACTCCATCATAAACCAGGAATTTCAGCACCACTTGGAACCCTGTATAACACCGACATGGCAAAACCCCCTCCTTCCTCCTCTTCCTAAATATCCTATGAATCACCCTCCGTCTGCTCAAGTGTCATGTGATGAGGTTACCTCGTGTCTGTCGTAGGATCCGTTAAGGAATCCATTGTAGCGCTTCCTCAGAAACTGGCCCAGATTCAAGTGCTGCCTCATCCCCTCCTGGAAAAAAAAAAAAAATCAAACATGATGACCTTTGAAACACTGAAAAAGTAGGACTCTGTTATATTATGATAAAAACACAGGGAGGAATAAGAAGTACGTAACCCAAATAAGAATTGTTCTTTATACCTGTGAAAGCTGTCCAAAGCCTTGTGGCCAGGCGCTCTCTTGGTACGGGTCGGTAGGATAGGCTTTGACTGGCGAGCGGTCGCCATGACGAAACAGCTGGAGGGGAGAGAGAGGGGGGGGGGTCAGACAAAACAGCAAGACAAACGTCCACTGTGGTAGAAGGAAATACGAGTTTCTGGTTTCACCTATAGAAGTTTCAGGTTCCTCTGGTTTGGAGAGGAAGTGTGTGTGTGTGTGTGTGTGTGTGTGTGTGTGTGTGTGTGTGTGTGAGGATCCATCCAAACAACCTGAACAGGTGTGTAAACCTTGAGAAGTGCTCCCTCTCATCCCCTCCGTGATGCATTCAGGGGTCGCCCTTGCAGACGACGTTTCTCAGAAGGAGCAATAACAACTTTCATGTGAGAATAATCTGGGTTGGCCCTCCTTGTCTCAGTGCCATATTTTACACACCGTGACATCTCGAACACGGGAAAACACGACGCTGGCCGACCACATTTCAATTCTCACATCCGTGGCAGATTCCACGTCCGTAACGCTGACAAGTACAATAAAGGCCTCGAGGGTGGGGCGTCCTCAAACCCCGAAGCAATGTTGTTGTTGTATTATATATATATATTTGTTGTTTTAACCCCTAAGCAGTCACAGTGTGCTCTCTCCTCCGAGACAAGGAATGTCTTACATTATCAAGATCCTGCATGCCATCTCTGCACTATGCATTGCAAATCAGCAGAGATAAAAGCTGTGATAATCAGCTTTTATCTTATTTCTGCTTTTCGTCTTAAATGTGTTGTTTGTAAAGCACTTTGCAACTTGCTTATGGAGGTGCTATATAAATAAAAAATGTATTATAATCATTTTTTAATGCTGATCCACTAGAAAATCCTCTCACTAAATAGTCAGGGAGAAAAGGAGAACCATGGGTAAGAAGTGACACCATTATGATGTCCAAGTTCACACTGCATGCATCAAGGAAGGAGCGAGCGGTCCCGTTCGGTTTCATCCTGCGTCTCACCGCGGTGACCTCGACACTTGCCAACGCTTTTCTCCCGAGGGCGTTCGTCGGCCTTCCCGGTGAACAGGTTCGGTCAGCCCCAACCGCTGTCCGCCAACAACCACGTGTCCCCTACGGAATTTGTCAACACCGACTACACGTCCAGCCTTCCTTTTAGCTTCCTGCAATGACTGCAATTTCTTGCTAATATCTTAATAACGTACCAAACCGGCAGGTCAGATAGCAGACACGATAACATGAAAACGACAGCGCACGTTTATCCAACTTTTATGTAAGCTAGCATACTTCCTCCTGGGGCACGGTGTTTGCTAGTTTTCGTGGCGTCAATTCAAAACACACCCTTTTCTTCCCCAATTTAAATTCAGCCATGTAATATTTGCTTTTGCTTGCATGTCCGTTAAACGTCAACTTGGTAAAACTCCATGGTTGAGCCTGTTAAAGCTGGTAAACAGGGGAGGAGAATAAGAGAAAACGGCTTCTTACGAACAAACAAGGGGCGCTAGGTGGATTATTAACACGCCGAATTGACCAACTGGTCCATATTATTCCCGACGAGTTGAATTCGTGTTTAAACTAATGTAGCTGTTTACTGAGAAGCGAAGAATAACACAAAACCTCCAATATCTTGAACGTAGCTCGCTGAGGGTCTACCCACATCGGTAATGGACTCCTGATTTCACAACCTTTCGTGCCGTTAAATCATGACAATACTCACCACAGTCACGTAGACTAGTTGTCTTCCCGCTGCAGCTTCTCCACACACACACGCGAGCGTGAAAAGGAAGAGCACCGGCGCAGCGGACTCCATGTTTCCGTCTGTGATAACGGGCTGGGCGAGCGCAGATAGCCGTTCGTTGTCCACATTTGAACTACCCCCTTCGCCCTCTCCATCCTCGCTCTCCCCGCGCATGCGCATTCGCGTTCAGGGATCGAGTGCCCAAGTACGTATCGCGCGAGCTGGGATACGTTCTTGAGCACCCTTAACTCACGGGAGCCGCCATATTGAGTGGAAGTGCGCATGCGTCAAACAAGTAGCACTACAAATGGTCCATTCTTCTGGTCCTGTAGGTTTAGATTTTTTTCTTCTTCATTTAATTATTGCTTTTGTATACTTTTTTCCCTCTCCTTTCTTATTTATATTATTGTATTATATTTTGCACATTTCAATCACAGAGAAATAACTCAAGGCCAACAGGGAGATTACAAATCAAATCTTGTATATTCATGTATATATCATTTCTAATTATATGTAAGGCTCATACAGCTACCATGTTTGATATGTACTGCAGATCACAGTTTTCATACACAGTACACTTTATCACAGTTACAGATGGATCACCATATTCAGAAAGCAGGTTTCATTGAACACATAAAGGCATTGTTGGGGTTTTGGCGACTGGTTTCTAACTCCTACATGGGACACTAGGCTTTATTCTCTCTATCCTTTTTAAATCAGTCTTCTTTGCTCACAGGCATGAGAACAAAAAGACGACACAGAGTAAATACTACGTTACATATTTGATTTTCTAAACATTTTTGGACAGTAAAACATCTACGGTGTGTTCAGGTATACTATTTAGCACGCCAGAATATAGATTTAGTACGCCCCAATATAGAGAAAGCATCTTACTTGGTTGACACCATTAAATGTATGCCGAATGAGCCATCAGCACTTCCTGTTTGCATCGTACCCATGGTTGTACACACTACCATCACTGCATTACTTGGACACTCTTTTCGGTGTCCCTCAGGATTGACAGTTCACAGTCTGAATACGTTATAATACAATTAAGAAAAAGAAATCCACCTTTGCATAGTCACTTTGTTGTTTTTGTCAATACCTACGTAGATTTTTTTGCTTTTTTTTAAACATTTTTTCAGTCAACAAGTTTTGAGAATACCTTTAGAGAACAATTGTCGCCTAAAAATGAACGTTATCCATTGAAATATGAAAAGAACGCCGTAAGCAACAGCTGTATGTGATTGTTAATCAACTGATTAGTGTTACATCCTGTTACTTGTTGACGCTCCATTACTATTATTGTTATTATCATCATTGTTAATATATTGATATCCAGAGCAGCATCTTTGATCCAGCACCTACACAGTCTCGTCACCGATCCATGATCCAGACTTCAAATACGCGTCACACAAACGTGTAAAAATATCTACGAAACCACTAAAAAAAGGCTCAGAGAGTCGGGGTTAATAATACAAAATAAAAGCACAGTAGGATTTGGCCTCATTGCTTTGCTTTGATTGTCTCGTGTTTGGCTTGCTAGTCAGGATGTGGAGTTGGAGGGGCGGGGGGGGATCGGGGGGTTAGGAGAAGTCCCACACGGCGTCGCCAGTTTCGGTGGGCGTCGAGGCCGGAACCTGGCAGAACGGGGCGGGGGGGCAGGAGACCGGAGGGTCCTCGGGGCTGCTGAGGGGCACGGCTGGGTACATGAGGCTGAGGAAGGTGCCTCTCGTGCGCCTCTTCACCTGTCAAACGACGACACCGTTACACAAACGTATGGAAGCCCTTATCTGCTAAGACATTATGATGAGATACTTCAAAATAATGACTTAGTATCTTATTTTTCTAAATGATAGAATATCTAAAAAACAATATCAAAATTATGTAATACACTTCTGATTATTTTGAGATACGTACATACATGATAAGTCATTTATTTTTCATGAAAAACTGAGTCACATGACAACAACCCACCTGCTTGAAGAAGGCGTGGGTCAACAGTGTTGATGCTGACGGTCTATGGAGGACAAAAACACGTATTTTTTTTAAGGTGCTGTGTATGAATGCAGTAACATCACATTAAATCGAGGCCGCCGCCCCTTTAACGACCTGCGCTCCGGCTGCTGCTGCAGACACAGCTGGACCAGGTTGTGCAGCGTGGCCGAGTGGTTTTTGGGTCCGGGGCTCTGAGGTCGGTCGGTGGGCGGCGCGGTGGCGCTGTGCGTCATGCTCCCCGTGGCCACGCTCTCCCCGATGCCGGAGTCCACGCCGGACCGCGACACCTTCAGCCCCCCCAGCTCGCCCAGCGGGAAGGGAGCCACGTCCAGGAGGCAGCAGTGGGAGCCGCGCAGCTTCTGGAGCAGCATCTGGACGGCGGAGATTCAAACAGTCGTCTTAAAAGGTCACATAACATACGGCGGGAAGCGTTTTCTTTTACCTGAGTGGGGGCCATGTCCTGGAAAGGCACCCTGCCGCTGACCAGCTCACAGGCCACGATACCCAAACTGTAGATGTCCGACTTCACTCCGTAACCGTGCAGGTCCTACTGAGGGCAACAGCGTGGCGAGGGGAGACACACAAGACATTAGAACAAGGCTGGAAACAACGGCCCGCTGCCTTATTGTGGCTTCATATGAATCCTGACCTGTCGCAGCAGTTCGGGGCTGAGCCAGGGCAGCAGGGCGGGGCTGTGGTGGGGCATGTCGTACACGGCCCTCATCCTCTTCCCCTCACGCATCATACTGTAAACACTGTGGAGCCCCGAGAGGTAGACATGCCCCTCCCCTGACAGCAGGATATGACTGGCCTTCAACCCCCTGAAGGAGAAGAGTACGTGTAATAAGATATTTGGATTACTGTAATACTGATGCTCGTTGTGACTCCTCCCACTGACCGGTGAACGTAGCCCCTCCGGTGCAGGTACTCCAACGCTTTCAGCACGCCGTACAGCAGGTACGCGATCAGGGATTCACTCATTCCGTCTGGGAAATACGTTCTCAGTAAGGTGTCTGCAGAGCCTGCAGGCGAGAGGAGAGGGAAAAGGACACTCGAGTTAGTAATTCTCATGGAAAAAAAAAGACATTTCTTCTTCAGAATAGTAGGGTTTTAAAGGCTGTTCTTGAAGTGTGGCAGTCGCTGACCGTAGGCCATGAGCGGTGTGAGGACCCACAGTTGGCAGCAGGAGCTGAAAACCAGGCGGGAGGTCAGCAGGTTGGGGTGGCGGAACAGCCTGGACAGCAGAACCTCGTTCTGGGGTTTGAGACACAATCAGACGTAAAGACACCCGAGTGGAGAGCAGCTCTGAGCTTCGAAGAGAAGAACCAGGTGGAAATAAGTCACCATGAGCTGCAGCAGCTCCTCCTCCGTGCACTCGTCCAGGTTGGTTTGCTTGGCTGCCACCAGCTGGCCAGTCGGGGTGTGGCGTGCCATGTTCACCAGGCTCAGGTTATTGAAGCCCCGCCCTGTCACGCAAAGATAAAAACGCAGTGAAATCTTCCTGAAAGATTATGAGGCGCAAATAATGCTCTGGCTCGAGGGCTCGTGGTGGTGGTCTCACCTAGCTCGGACAGGAGCTGGTAGTGGGCTGGCTCAGGGGACAGCCCTGTGACATCATCGCCACCTGCTGGCCCTTGCAGAGTGTATTCAGAACCGTCACAGCTCTGCAGGGACGTGCACACACACACACACACACACACACACATCATATCAGTAACTCAGACAATCAATTTCCACTGAGTGCCTCTTCACTAATTCTGACACATTGGGTGGTGATGTAATGTGTGAGGGGACGATGGCCACCAGGGGGTGGCAGTGTGACACTGGGCTGGGAGGTGTGGGGAAGAGGAGGGGGGATGCTTGCAGTTTCGCTATGCAGACAGGTTTCTGGCACTGAGTCGTGTCTGGTTTCTCAGTCAGCATCAGACAGCTCTGGTAAAAACACAGCAGCTGGATGCAGAGTTTTACCCATAATGCCCCATTTGTCAGGAGGAAATGAACACACCAACAGTACATGTTAAGTAATTAGCAAGAATTACTTAATATTGACTGAGTACTGCATTAAGAATGATTACATGTTAGTTATGACGGTGAACTCGACAAAGGATGTATATAATTTAGTAGGCAGTATGTACGTACTGATATAGTATGTAGCATGCATTGATTTGGAACGCAGCCCTGTGGCTCTGGAGCAGCTTTGTCAAGTCTGACAGAAGCTCAGGATAGACGAGAGCGTCGGAGTGATACGACGACGGGCATCAGTGTGACGCCTGTCTCCGTGCTGACAGTGTCGCGGCTACTGACCAGGAACTGGTGGCTGATGTCCTCATAGTGCTCCTCTATGTCCAAGGGCTGGACTTGAGTGTGGGAGATGCAGGAACAGTCCTGGTGAAGGGGGAGGAGGGGAGGGGAGGGGAGGAGGAGGAGAACAGGTGAGACATGCCGCTACAGGACAAGGGAGGAGTGGAGGGGAAAACATGGGGGGGAGGAGGGTGACACACCTCCTCCAGGAAGGTTGGGAGGCTCGGAGATGAGGCAGAGCGGCAAGCATCTGGGATCTTACAGGGCATTTTAATTGGAAGTGATGGGAGGAGAGAGAACTAGAGTAACCATAACAGGCATTCCAGTGACTGATGTGTCCCATAGAGCTGCATACATAATTAGATGTGTCCATTAGATGTGAGGAACGCACGGACAGCCAATATCAATATTTCCCCATCTAGATTATTAATACATAGATGCAGATGCATCTGGGTTTTCAGATGCATCTCATACAACTATTACTATTACAACGAATTGATGCATCGCTATGTGGAAGGGGCAACCAGCAACTGATTCAGTCCCAACTCAACATCCATGCAGCGTGCTGTTTCTTACCAAGAAAGACATGGGTCCTTTTGGCGACGGTCAATTCACAGGCTTTGGTATTCATCCGCTCACAGGCCGAAGGAGACCGACCGTGGTGGTGGAGGGAGACAGGCAGGAGGAGGAGGAGGTGGAGGCGGAGGATGGAGCGCAGCAGTGTAATAGGAGAGACACGTTGAATCCCCCCACTAGCCTCGAGCAGTCAGCATCCATCCAGCCTCAGCCACCCATCCGTCCGCCTGCAGCTTACCTGGCTGCATCTGGTGCTCCACAGACCCGAGAACGTGATCTGAAATAAACCAGTCGAGTCAGTGACTGATGAATCCTGGGAAACTGTGTTCTCTACCACATGCGCTGTGTTTATGTTGTCCTAAAACGAGGTGGCGTTCGCAATATAATTATTCCACTCGAGCCCACGCCAAGGTTAATATTAACTGCAGCCATTTTAGTTCAAGCAGACTATTATTCAAACCGGTTCATGTCGTCGCTTCACGGCTGTTAGCAAACATAGCTAGGCGTACTAACGCAGCTCTTGGTATATGGGAATGCTTCGAGCTTTAAGCTAACGTTAGCTCAGTTGAAGAGTAGTTAATATATTTATCATAACGTTATGTATCTGAAGGGACGGTCCAACGAAATTAAAAGCAGCTGCTCACCTTCTCCTCTCGACTGCAACTCTAGCGCTTCGACGTAAACAAGTTAAAAATACAAAGGCGAGCCCGATATCCGTCACGACGCTTCGTTTAAAAAAAGTATTTCCTTTTGTGGACAAAAACAAAAAAAAAGTGTATATTTTACTGTGGATACCGGACCGCGTAACACCCAAAAACGTAACCTTTTGACAGGACTTTTAATTTGACACAGATAATTGTCGCGTGATAAAATACGTCATCGAGGCTACTGTCGCGCGCTGATGACTCACTCGGTGGTTGTTTCGCTGTCCTCCTCCCTTCCGCTCCATTGTTTCGGGTTTCGGGTTGTGGTGAGGGGACTGGAATACACCGCGTTGTAACAGGGGGATGGCCGATGCTGTGTAATAACACATATATAAGGTACGTTTTGTTTATTATAATCAAACATATTTTAATTCCCGCAGCGGTTTATGGCGTTTAACGCTGCCTCGCGCGAGGGATGCTGCCAGTTTGCGCTCGTGACGGTAACGCTATGACAAGCTGTCATCATCGGCCAGCATCCGTAACGTGTGAAACGTTACGTTATTCACTTTATAAACAGAACCGTAGATTATATTCAAGAATGCTTTTAATTAGTACTTATCCACTAATGTGTAGGCGTAACTGACGTAACGGTTACGTTAAATGTGAGCTAAACATACGTGTATTGGTTAGCTAACATGCTAACCATATTAAATAACATGAGTGGCTCGTGTTTTTAAAATACAAAGACATTGTATGCATACATATGACAAAAAAAAACGTTAACTAATTGTTTGCAAAGTGTCGTTACACAAGAGTGTATGGTAATACAACAATAATACACTTAAAATACATTATATTTTCCGTGTTGGAGGCACCGACAAAAAGCATAAAACAATTATGTCATTTTAAAATATTATAATTGTTTTTTTTTTTTTTCGTTTATTTAAGTCATGCCGAAAAGAAGAGCAGCTCATAGGGATAGGGGTTTTAGAGTTATACATTTTTCAAATAGAGTTTTGGTTAATTGCATTAAACTGTACAGTATCAGTTTGATGAGGAGTCTCTGTTGAATCCAGTCGGATGTTTCCGGTCGCATGGTGCGTTCAGTGTCCTATTTCTTTCAAAGCGAACCCTTGAGGTTCTGTCCTGTTTGTCAGGTCGAAGATGGGCTGAGGGCAGATGCTGACATTTCTCCTGCTGCTGTCACTCTGGATGAGAGCCTCAGCTGAAAGGGATTAGACATGAAGTCTGTAAAATGCTGAAGTAAGCAGGCAGTCCCCCTCTGGGACAGCTGTGACCGACTGCTGTTGTGTGTAGACCGCTTAGTTACTTACAGGGCTGCTATCTTGCGGCCGTGCTTCCATCTTCCACCTTTTTATTATAAAGTGGATTCCACTGCTACCGCCATTAAGTGGTGGTTTCCAGGTTGCGGTCTGGATTTTCTCCAGCGCTTTCGAAGCAGAGGGAATTATGTGTGTAGTAGTATTTTTGTTTAACATTCGGCACATGAGGATAAAGAGGGCCTCGGGGTTAGAAGAGCGTCTCTCGCTATGTAATTCCCAGGCTGTCCCACAAACACAAAGCCGTCTGGCCGTGACGCTGTTACTCATGAGATGACTCACAGCCACTCGGTCCAGATCGGCCGTGGCATTTTAAATCGGGGGGGAAGAAGCAGCTTGACAGATGTTGCTCTCATAATCATGGACATAGTGTATAGAAGATAGCCTTTATGAGACTATTATAATTGCAATACCAGTGTCATTAATGGGGCAGCACAGGACTGTAGCATTAATCTCCTTTATGGATCAGCTTCAGTGTTATGTAAGCAGAGGATGGATGCTTCCAAAGCACTCTTGTGTTTCCAAAGACATAGTTATTATTATCTCTGTTCACTTGCAGGGAAGATCTCATCTTATAAAAGATGCTATTAGAAATTGTGTCACTCAATATGTTTCCCTCTCCACTGGGAGCTCATCCCCTTTCCCTCCAGAGATATGCAACAGGATGTGGGAGGCTCCTCCCTCATTCCTTTTAAACCACGTGGCGCATCGAAGGAAGTGGGGAAACATGCATCTTTGCCAGTCTGAAGTCTAACGTCTCTCCTCAGGTAAAGGTGCGCGTGGGCACCCGCCCATCTGTGCCGAGGCAGGATGTGATGTCACAGTGAGAGCGGCTCACCTTTTTCTGCCCAGTTTTGTGTTTGCGAGCCGGGGACTCCCCTCTCCCTCCCTCCCCGCTCCAAGGACGGGACATGTTTGAGGTGAAACCCCGGGCGGTGGAGAAGAAAGAGTCGAGCACCGAGACAGGTACGGCGTCAATTAGTGTCGACGCGGCGAAATCAGGGAGCGTGGCAACTGTAGGCATGCAATGTCATGAGCTCGATGCTATAGTTAGCCCCATCTGTCCCTGTAAACCACATATTTGTTCAAGGGGAAGGTCATTGGCTTGTATAGTGTCTAAGGAAAGAAAACACACACACTCACCAGGGCGGCACCGTTTTAACAAAATAAAAGCATCATTCATTCATTTATGTTTTCATGGTGATCCATAACACGGAGAAGCCTTGATTTTAAAAATGGCACTAAAACACACTGGAATCACTTCCCATTTTTGTTCAGAAACAATATCTTAATACAATATCTTAATTACTGCAATATACCCCTTTTTTTTATCTGGGCAGCTTCATGCTAAAGGGTCGTGTTTGATATTTTACAGAGGGGGAGATCTGTTATTCTATCTGTCCTCTCGCCCACAGATGAGGGGCTGGGCAGCAGCCGCAAGTGTTATGGCTCGCTGGGCTCCGGTTCGGCCGACTCCGGCTCCGTCTACCTGTCGGACAGCCAGGACTGGGCGGTCTCCCCGAGCTGCTCCCCGGACGAGGGCCACGGCCAGCACAGTGCCATCTCCCCCGTGCTGGCCGAGGAGACCTTCCGCTACATGAGTACGTGTGTGCTGTCTTTCGATTGGTTCAGCCCGTGAGCAGATGGCGTCTCGGTCACGTGGATGTTATTCTGCGTTATTATGTGGAGCAGCTCTGGCTCACACAGAGTTAAGTGTGGTTCAAAGCCAGGGCCAGAGTCACGGGACAGAGTGATGAGGAGCGGGGGAGGGGGGGGGTGATAGAGGATGAAGACGGGAGACAGACGAGTCGGACCATGCCGGTTTTAAACATCCACAATGAGGAGGTTTACGATGGCTTCGCGGTGGAAGGTGAGCGCGGGCGTTATAGTGCGGTGAGCCTTAAGTGTGTGACCGACTCCGGTTACATCTGCAAGGTCAGGAAAGTGTGTGTGTGTGTGTGTGTGTGTGTGAGACAGACAGGAAGTGGGCAGTATGAATGCTGCTTCCATTCAAACACATATGTGGGAGTTAACAGTTGGATGGACTTCCTGTCTGAAATTAAACGCATGAATTCGATCCGATCTGATGGGATGTTTTTGTATACATGGTGCGTTCAAGTGCACGTGCGGAGAGCTCAAATTCCTGCTCGGTGAAACAAATGAAATGCAGCCTATTAATAGAAGAGGCGTGCTAATGTTGAAGTGCCTCCCGGAGTGTGAGATCTGTGGAAGAGCTCCTTTAAAGCCATCGTTTGTCTTGTCGGACCTGCAGCTGGTTGAGTTGGTTTATTAGGGGTGGACCGAGCACCAATCATATCGGTTTATTGTGTTCCAGAGTTCACGCACTGTGTGACTGCATTCAGAGATACGGCTTTACTTCTACATGTAGATCATGATCAAATCGGAGTGGGACATTATTTATACGGCAGGTAAAAGTGTGTGTGTGTGTGTGTGTGTGTGTGTGGCATCAAATGTCCACTGAGAGATTACATGCATTGTGATGATGCCGTCGGGCAGCAGAGGTTATTTTTACCCGTCGCTTGTCGTCCCGATCCCGGAGGTCACAGGTCTCAGATTACCGGATGGCGCCGCTTGTTGGCTTGACTTCCCGCTTGTCTCGCCAGACGAGACGTTAAGCGACAGAGGGGGAGTCTGTAAAAGACGATGTTCCAATGATTAGACTTGACTTTTCTTTAAACAGGTGGAAGGGGGAGCGGCGCGGCGCCGGTGGTGACACCCACTCAGGTGCTCAAAGTGCGACTAATTGATGTAGATCCTCAACGAACTAATGTTTCTTCATGAAGTTTCAGCCTCAGCTTCCTTTCCTCCCTTCCTTCCTCTTCCAAAACAAGATGCTGAACTTCCCCCCTCCTCTTCTTTTCTCTCTCCTGTCTCCCACTATAGCGTATCTTGCTTTGGAGCCCTCTTCTCATTCCCACCCCGGCTCTCAGAGCCTCTCCAAAGGTATCTCTCTCTCTTTCTTTCCGCCTGTTCTGCTCCGCGACTCATTTAGACGACAGCAGACGGGAGATGGGCGTAGCGTTGGTCTGCTGTCGGTAGTCTGTAGAGAGTGTGTGTCTCTATGTGTGTGTGTAGCGTTCAGACCACTCGCAACCACGTCACCATGCTGTGGAGCCATTTCACCAAAACGGCATCAGCAGGGTTACACTGATTTTAGCCACGCCAGCTCCTGATTGGCTGCTAAAGAGTTTGAGGAAGTTGCTTGTGGTCCGAGCTCGGCATGGGACGATATGAACTTTTTAATTCCTGGCCAAAATAGTTATTATTATCCGGATAATCATAGACACTTAAATTACTGGAATCACTTTAAATTGAGTTAAGAATCAAAGTTCCGATTTCCGATTATCTTGATGATTCAACACGATGAACTTTCAATGTTTTGAAAGTGTTGTTTCTGGCCAGTCCTCAGCGGTGACCGCGTGGAGCAGATGACCAAGACGTACAATGACATCGAAGTGGTCTCCCACCTTTTGGCCGAGGTGGGTGTCGCCTTACGTCTTAGAGATTCATAAGATTGTATAAGGATGTATCTCATTGGCTGACGGCTGCTCTGTGCTCTCGTTGGACAGCGGGACAGGGACTTGGAGCTGGCGGCTCGGATCGGCCAGTCCCTCCTGCAGAGGAACCACCTGCTGCAGGAACGCAACGAGGCCGTGGAGGAGCAGCTGGCGCAGGCCCTGGACCAGGTAAACCCAGATTTCAAACTTTCCGATGTGTTGATTTGATAAAAAGAGCATCTTTAAAAAATTCTCCACACACCTCGGTCCGTTGCACAGGTCCACCAGGTGCAGCATGAGCTCAGCAAGAAGGACGAGCTGCTTCGGATGGTGGCCAGCGCCTCGGAGGAGAGCGAGACGGACTCCAGCGCGTCCACGCCGCTGCGGCAGCCTCGGCCACCGGGGGGAGCCACCACCGCCGCAGCCCTCAGCCAGCTGGAGTCTCTGCAGAGCAAGCTGGAGGACCTGGAGGAGGAGAACCTGTCGCTGCGGTCTCAGGTACGAAGCTGCGACACGGAGGAAGCGTTGAACATTTTTAAGGAAGGATTCCTTGCTGATGGGAGTTCTTGCCTCCACTCCAGGCGTGTCAACTGAAGAGCGACACCATCACCTACGAGGAGAAGGAGCAGCAGCTCGTGAGCGACTGCGTGAAGGAGCTCCGTGAGTGCGACGCACACCGAGAAGACGGCCGCCTCGTGTCCGGAGCGCTGACCTTTAACCCCCGGGCCTGTGTGTGTGTGTGTGTGTGTGTGTTGGTTGCAGGCGAGTCCAACAGCCAGATGGTGTCTCTGACGGACGAGCTGTCTCAGAAGAACGAGGAGCTCGTCCGACACCAGGAGGAGATCGCTCAGCTGCTCACCCAGATCGTAGAGCTGCAACACAGGGTGAAGGAGGTGAGGAGAGGACTTATGGATATCATTATTGTATATGGTCTAGATGCGGGACTTGACTCCGGATCTACTGGTGACTTGCAAAGCAATAAGCTGCTGTTTCTGTGTTTGTGCTCAGCTGGCTCTGGAGAAAGAGGAGCTGAGGATCCACCTGCAGGCGTCTAAGGAAGCCCAGAGGCAACTCACAGCAGAGGTACGCTCATTTAGATGGTGGTTAAAACTGTTTGTAATGCATCTTTTCATTAGTAATTATGTGTGTGTGTGTGTGTGTTTCAGCTGGACGAGTTGGCGGACAGGAACGCCGAGTGTGTGGACATGCTCCATGAATCCCAGGAGGAGATCAAGGAGCTCCGCAGTAAAACCACCCTCTCTGCTGGGACGCGACGGCACCTTTCCTACAGCCTCTACCCCATGGTGAGAGATCAGTCCAGCAGATGTGCATCCACTGGTTTGTTTCCCAATGCATGAGCTAAACAATGAAAGGAAACCTCTGGTGTGTGAGTCCAGGACTCTCTGGCGGCGGAGATCGAGGGCACCATGAGGAGGGAGCTGAGTGTCGAGGAGGAGACGGCCAGTCAGGACCAAAGGTCAGACATCCTAAAAAACCCATTCGCCTCTTGATCAGCATCTCATCCTCGTCTCTGACCTCCGACCTCTCCTCCCCTGCAGAGTCACCCAGAAGCGAGTCTTCCAAACAGTCCGCTCCATCAACGCCTCGGCGTCGCGGCCCTCTTCGGCCACGCCCCCGATCCCCGGCTCCGGGCAGAGCTCTCTAGTGATGACCGCGCAGCCCTTCCAGTCCACCAGGGGGTACGTCGCCAGCTTTCCTGCTCACTAAATCTCACTCCTGTCATTGTTTAAAGTGCGTGTTCTTTCAGGGAGGAGGTGCCGATCGGCCAGCCTGGCTGCCCGGGAGGAAACGACCTGACCAGAGCCCTCCACCGGCTGTCGCTGCGACGACAGAACTTCCTGTGCGAGCGCCAGTTCTTCAAGGCGGAGCGCGACAGGAAGCTGCAGGCGGCGGAGGGGGACGCGGAGGGCAGCGGCTGCAGCACGCCCACGGGCAGCGTCCAGTCCTCCTTCTCCAACCTGTCGGAGCTCTCCTTCGGCTCCTGCATCTTCAAGACCTTCCTGCCCGAGAAGCTGCAGATCGTCAAGCCCATGGAAGGTAGAGTGGATGATCATCACACGCAACAAGCTGCTTCCATGTTTTTACTCAGCTAACTGTAACTCCTCCCCCCGTCAGGCTCGCTGACGCTCCACCACTGGCAGCAGCTGGCCCAACCGCACCTGGCCACCATCCTGGACCCCCACCCCGGAGTCGTGACCAAAGGCTTCTGCCCGCTGGCTCAGGACGCCGTCTACCACCTGTCCGACATGGAGGAGGACGAGGAGGAGGAGAACGGAGGCGTCCTGGAGAAGGGGGCGGCCGAGGAGGAGAAGGAGGAGGATGAGGAGGAAGGCGGGATCACCTTCAAGGTGCGCTTTTCGTCCACGCCGGAGGAGAGGAGGGAGCGGAAGCATCCGGGGTCGCCTCTCCCCGTCTCGCCTTTATGCGCCGGCCTGCCGCCATCTCCCAGGACACCCGCCGCTTCCACCTCAGTGAAATCCAGCCCGCCATCTCAGTCCATTCCAGGAAGCTGTACAACAGTGGTCCAATCAAGTCAGATGTGCATCTCCACAACAACAACAACAACATCATCATCTTCTGGTAAACACCGAAGTATTAAAATAAAAAATGTACAATAGACTGTATTTCTATGAGGAGTTGGAAGATAATACCTGATTTGCTGTGTTCTAGTCCAAAATCCAGGGAAGTGTCAGAGCTCCACCTTCTCCACCTACACCTTCACCACCTGCAGCATCCTGCACCCCAGTGACATCACACAGGTCACCTCGAGGTGAGTCCTCTCAGGATGAATGGAGGCATGGCACCATACAGGATCGGGATTTAAAAAAAAAGCATACTAAGTTGATGGTGGTGGTTTTGTTTTTCAGTTCTCAGTCGTCCCTCATGGCCCACACACCCAGCTCCTTGAGAACGGGGCCCAGCACCCCCTTGACTCCTTGCCGACTGAGTCTAGGAGACTCCTTCCCCCCTCGACGCCCCCCTGTGCCCACCAGCGGCTTGGCCAAGCTGGTCCTGGAGAGGGGCATTTCAGCACAAGTCTCCACTGACACCCCGCCTCCATCCCCAAAACCCACCCCCCGGCAACCCCTCTTCTGCCTCCTCCCGAGCACACCCCCTAACTCCCCCTCCCACTCCCCCGCCCCCTCCCCGGTGCCCCCGGAGTCTCACCAGCACCCGCCTGACAATTTCCTGGCATCGCGGCCGGCGGAGCTCTTCCTCCAGGACGTTTACGGCTTGAACCTGGGGCGCGCCCCACACCCCAGCCTACCCAGCCCTTCCCAGGGAACCCCCACCCGCGTCCCGTCCCCAAAGTCAGGCCGAGCCAGGCCAGACCTCGGCCTGGTGGAGAGGCTCCGGCGGCTCGGCTTCACTAAGGTGCTCCACGGCGAGTCCGAGGCTTCGGCGCCGCGACAGGATTCTACTTTTGTGTCGGCGAGCGGAGGAAGCCTGTTGGACGGCCTGAGGCGCAACCAGAGCCTCCCGGCCATGATCGGCGCCCGAGCGGGGAGGTCTGCCGCCAACCCGACACCCCCTCCTCACCCCACCTCCCTGGCCCTCCCCCCACCACCCTGGGGGAACCCCAAAGAGCGGCGCCAGCATCTCGCCTCCCACGCCCCGTCGAGTTCAACCAAACGCTGAGGGGAAGAAGAACCCCTCCTCTACACCTCCATCCTCTTCTTCCTCTCCGCCTTTAGAGAGAGGAGTCAGGGCATCTGGTGGGCAGAACTTACCCTCCTTTTGACTTCATTTTAAAGCACAAATTGAACTAAACTGACTGTTTTTAGCTACACCGCAGTGTCTACGTGTGCCAGATTCCTTCTCAGCTGTCGTTCGACGCAAGGGTTCGGATGCTCAGGTCGAGGTAGAGGAGGGAGGGGAAGCTAGCACGGAAGTGGATGAAGGTTTGTGGATGTGGATGAGGGAAGATGACGGTGTAAAAAGGAAGAAAGAAAGTGTTTATTTATGTCAGAAGGGAAAGTGAGTGAAGGGTGAAGGGAGAGCGACTGAGCATCCGGCCTTGCTGTTCTAAGGGCTTGTTCTGTCGTGGGTCAGAAAAGCTTTAGTGTGTATTATAAAGCGACGAACAACCCATTATACAGCTTACGCTTTAAAGTCATCTCCAAATATAAAGAGAAGGGATTCAAACGTGCTTCTAATACTTGATTTTTAAGTGCTAGGGCTAATCTTGTAGTCACACGCCAGTGCTAACGATTTTACAGTAGTCCCATGTCATGTGACCGTCCATGATTCCCCGCCTAAGCGTCCGCATGACACGCCAGACCAGCTCCCAGCATGCACCTGTCGACAGATGGGTGGGGCCAGGCTGAAGGCGAGGAGAAACGGGTCTTGCCTTTTTTTTTTTTTTTTTTTTTTGCATTCGGTGTTTTTAATTGGTCTGAGGCCTTAAATAGAAAGCCAGCACAGTTCTGTTTGTATATATATGAGTTGCACTCGGTGGGGGGTGAAGCTGAGGATCACTGCTTCCTCGTGTCGGACCTGTGAAACATTCAGGTGTTAAAAAGGAGGAAACGCATCACAGATTTTCGGTTTAAACTCTCACGTATGTGGTTCAGACACTGGCCAGCAGGTGGGAGTATTCCTGTAGAAAAGCACACGAAATCCTCCTAATTATCACTTTATATTCTATAATATCACACATAAGGAAGCGTAGAGCATCGTGACCCGGTGACCCTTCAGTGCTGTTGCCCCTGACAACCCGACCAGACATCCCGCTCAACTACTGCACTTTTTTTTGTTATTTAACCTTTGCTTTAGTGACACCACTATATGACGCATACAGATTCTAACATATTAATAAGAAGACTTAGCATAACGTGTGCCTGTTGTAATGTCGGCTAACATTTTGATTTTAATATATGTAGCAGTGTTTTTTTTCGAGGCCCACAGAAGGGAATCCAAATGAAGCCAAACTTTTATTTTTCATGTAATGGAATACACATGTGATGCATTTTATGCTAATTAGCTGTTAATATGTTGAACAAAGGAAGCTTCTGTTTCATGTTTTGTATGTTGGAGAGAAGAGGAAAGGAGGGCACATCCGGATGGTTCATGTCTTTAGATTTGTTGTCATATCCACCGTTTCCCAGGAAACCAGGAGGTCTCTTCTTCTCTCCCTTGTAAGATCAAGATCCAATCATGGCTATTATTCAGATTGCCTCTTTTTTTAAATAAACCTATGGAAACAAAGCCTCACCCGCTCCTTTACTACTCATACTCATGCAGTCAATGGCGTGTTTTGCTGTATTCCACTCCCCCCCCGCCTGCACCCTCACATGGGACAGATCTTGATGCTGTCCGAGCTGGAGCTGAACTGTCCGAGGGCGAAGTCCAGCCCCACCCCGACGCCGCAGCCCACCCCGAAGGCGGCGTACAGCGGCTGGGTGAAGTTGGCGCGGAAGGTGTGCAGGTGCGTCATGACGTCCGCCACGCCGTAGAAGGACAGGGTCCCCGCGGACAGGTCCAAGTAGACGCCCAGGCGGGGGGAGTAGGTCACCGGGATATCCTTCTTCTCGTTGTCGTGCATGGCCGAGCAGCAGCTGTCCGACAGCTCCAGGGTCCAGGACTGGGCGTTGTAGCCCAGGCCCGTGCGGGCGTCGGCGCCCTTCCTGCTCAACGCCCCGTAGGCCACGCCCACGGAGGAGCCCCGCCCTCGCCACTCCACCTCCCAGTAGCACTGCTGGGCGTACAGCGGGCTCCCGCACATCACCTGGGTCCAGCCGTCGAAGCGCTGGGGAGCGTCGGGGTAGGGCTGCGCCGCCACCTGCAGGGTGGCTTTAGTGTTGCCTTCGGAGAGGGTCAGCCGCCGGTGGGCCGTGTTGGGGTCGAGGGTCAAGTTCACAGAGTCTACGGGCGGTTTAATAGACAATTATTCACGTAGCCTGGAATGATCCAAAGCTTCATGCCCTCCCTCAGCAGATTGTGGTATTATGTCTACCATTTTTAAGGTCAAGCTCGACTTTAAACACCTTGGAAGTATTTTTAAGGCAAATCTGTTCCCATCATGAGTCCTATAAGTGATGTGTTTGAAAACTCACACTGGATGAACTCCTCTCGGGTCCTCGGCTCCGGGGCCCGGATGCTGTCCAGGTTGATTTCTCTCACTGGAAAAGCAAACAATGGTTCAAACGGTGGTTTTTACACACTTTGCATGCACCGTTTGCATTCCTGTTTCTTGTGTTAAAGTGCAGATACGATAGCGTGACTCACGTGCGGGGAAAGCAGGCATGTGATTCATGGCGTCGGGGGTGGGCAAGTCCAAGAAGAGCCCGGGGTTAACTGTCCAACAGGAAACACAGTGAGTATCCACGTACACTTTTACAGATGACGTGATGATTTGATATAAAGGCTGGCGTCTTACTTTCTGTTGGTGTTTCAGACACGGCAGCCATCGCCCCTGTTGAGCACACAAGTCACTCACTTTAAAGCATGCTATAAAACTGGTAGGATGCTACAGAATGGGAGTTGGAGTCTGATCTTACAGGGGTTTCCTCCCAGTGTGTCGTTGCTAACCGGGGTTGCCGGGGTGGTGCCGCGGCGATGGGAGCGGAAGAGGCTGCTGATGGACGACATCCGACTGAAAGCTGATCCTGAACCAGGAAGAGGAAAGAAACGGCGTGGAACTCTTGTGTGAGCTTTAACAAAGACTTTTGTCTGTTAAAAGGTTGGTGTTGTACCTCCACTTGATGCCTGAGCCGGGGGCGGGGCCAGGGTGGCTGGGACCGGAGTCGCAGCAGGGACAGCCTGGCTCTGACTGAACCTGCTCTCTCTGCGGCTGGGAGTGGGACTGGGAGCCGGACTGGGACTGGGTCTGGGACTGGGTCTGCTCTCCCTCACTGTTTGGAGGTGACATGGTGGATCCAGGTCAATATACATAATGTGCAAATGTGCTGTTTTTTTTATTAAATAGAAATGATGTCATCCCACCTGACTCTCGCTCCTCTATCCTCGGCGGTCTGTCCCGGACTCTGGGGGAGCTCGCGGGTCCTGGATCCACACGGGGCGAGTCTCTGCTCCTCACGTCTTGGCTTCTGATGCCGACACCTGAGGCGACGCAGGAGTCGTGTTAAACAAGCGTGAAAACGAGCTTTTCGGCGTTGTCTCGTGTGCGTTTATATTACCGACTCCTCGTCTGTCTGCGCTGCGTGATCCCACTGAGGTGCTGGGGGGAGGGGCTGGAGAACGGCTGCGAGAACCCAGACCAAACACTGTGGAAACATGGGAAACGTGTTTTAGAAGAACTTTCAGGAGACCTCGAACGTATTCCGGTTCAAACATCCAAACTCACATTTAAGAATCCCTCCTTTCGGTCCGCCCCGGTTGGCTGGAGAAGACAAGAGGAGGTTCAACGCCATCACTTTTGTTGCGTTAAAGGTGAAAATAAAAATATGTTTTGAACTTACCGTCTCCCAAGGTGAACAGGGTCGTGTCCCCGACTGGAAGAGAAGAGACGAGACGATGACGACGGAGAAAAAGACGCTCAAAAACGGGACGAGACGAGACCACAGACCTTGTTTGGTGATCTTGCCCAGCTCCTGGTTGCACAGGTCCTCCACTCGGTCCCGGAGGTCCAGGATGGCGTCCCGTATGGGCTCGAAGGAAGCTTCTGGGTTGACCACCACGGTGGGGAGGTCCCCGGACTCCAGGGGGCTGCACAGGGACTCGTAGGTCTGAGGGGACACATGAGGAGCCACATGACCAAACAAGTCGAGGATGAAGCTGTAGAAGGATCTTTAAAGTGTTCAAGCCCATACCTCCAGGTAGTGGATGTTGTCCTCACAGCTGACCAGGTCCTTCATCTCCGCCTCCCTCGTCTTCAGCTCCTTGATCTCCGCCTCCAGGCTGTCGACCACCTCCTGAGCCTGGCCCATCTTCTCCATGCCGGTCTGATCCAGCACCTCCTCCAGCAGCTCCTGCAGACGCTCCACCGAGCGCTGCAGCTCCGTCAGCACCTGCTCCGTGTCGCCGTGGACCCGGTCTGCAGAACGCTGGTGGTGGGGATGGAGAGGACGCCGTCTCAGTACGCTACAATACCCATGTGTGAAACAAAAACGTGGCTCCGCCCAAACCCACCTTCATCCCCTCCATCATCTTCTTCATGTCTTTCAGCTCCTGCTCTCGCTCTTTCAGCCGCTGCCGATTCTGCGTCTGCATCTCCGACACGGCTTTCTGCAGGAGACAACGCACGGGAGGGGAGGAGGCAGCCGTCACGCGGGGAGCCGACGGACAGGAATGCAGTTAGGAATGTCATCGGCCCGGCGAGAGGACGACACCCTCACACACACAGAAAACCATCACACACAACAATGGTGACTGGATGAATGACCCTAGATACAGCTGCTTATGTGCTATGGTTCCTTGACATTTGACATTATTCCTATGGTCACATGGGCTTGAATTCCTCTACCTGTTTCTCGGAGCGCTCGGCCTTGGTGGACACACACTCGTGGCCTTTGTGCTGGTTGCTGGTGCACAGCCAGCAGACGAACATCTTGCACTGGCGGCAGAAGAACTCCTGCAGGTACTTGTGCTGGGTGCAGATCTTCTCCGCCATGTTGGCCGTGGGCGCGATCAGCTCGTGCTGCTTCAGGCTCTTCTTGGTGCGGTGGGGCTTCAGGTGGTCCTCGCAGAACGAGCTCATGCACACCAGGCAGCTCTTGACCGCCGCCCGCTGCTCGCCTTTGCACAGGTCGCACGCCACCGCCATGGAGGAGAGCTTGGCTTTGGACCTGGACGTGGAGGAGGAGGCGACGCCGCGGGCGCTGCGCATGGACTCACGCACATCGGATTTGCGGGCCCCTTTGCGGAGCTGCTCCACGGCCTCAGCCAGCATGGTGTTCCTGGACAGGGAGGGCTTGGGGCAGAAGGTCTGGCGGCATTGGGGGCAGCTGTAGATCCCTTTGGGGTCATCCTTGCTCCAGTAGTCCTTGATGCAGGCCATGCAGTAGCTGTGCCCACAGGGGATGGTGACGGGATCGTTTGGGAGATCCAGACACACGGGGCAGTTAAACTGCTCCTCGGTCCACAGCTTAGCACTCATCCTGGCAGTGTCGAGGTTCACCCGGACTGACGGGAGGAAACGGCGTCTCTCGGGTGAGAGCAGGGAGAGGTGAGGGGGGCGGGGCCAGAGCTGCCAGGCAGGTCTAGCTGGGGAAACGGGTGTCGGTGGCAAACTGCTGAATGCCAGGAGAGTAAAGGTGTGAATGGCCTGATCCTTTAATCATTTCCCTACGGTGGTGGACTCAGTATTAAGACCAGAAAATAGACCAATACCAGCATTTAAAACCCTACTGGAGTAAAAGTACAGATACATAGATGTACTCCAAATGTCCTGATGTGACTTTGCTTCGTGAAATACTGGCTAATCAGATCTCTGTGGGTCTTTACGGCTGAGGAGTGTGTGTGTGTGTGTGTGTGTGTGTGTGTGTGGTTTCGATCTCTGCATTCTTGTCTTTTTAGTTATATGATTGTTCAAGTTTCTGTTTAGCTGTAAAAAATAGTCGTAAATAGAGTCCTATTTGGAAAATCAATTATGAGGACTGTTTCCTCTTCCTCCTAGCATTTACAATAAAAGCCTATCCAGCTAAGTGACCTAAAAGCAGTGATTATAACTGACTCATCCATAACAAGAATATACACTAAGCACAACTTGTCATAAGGCACTGTTCTTTTAGCAGATACACCTTGTGCTTATAGTGTAATTATTGTCCATTACATAAAGAAATAATGTGTAGAGGTAATTATGACATCACCCCAGTTCTGAAGTCTTAACATAGACTTCCTGTAAATAAAATAATATTTCAAAAATACTATTGTTGGTTTGTCATCTCTGGTACATTATGAAACCTTACACGGCCGTTTAAATTGGATTTAATTGTCCTTTTATCCTTTTGTTTTATGTTTTATGCAGAGTGCCCTGTTGCTGATATAATAAACTTGCTTTGATTCATTGAATCAATGCTGCTGCACAATCTCTATCCAAGAGTGTTGAACTGTTAAGAGTGCACCTATAGATCAATAAATTTAAAATAACCGCCTATATAGAACAATTGAGATGATAATATGTGCTATTTATTGTACTTATATGCCGTTATATTGTCGACAGAGCCAAGTTTGATGTATGATCTATGAATGTACCAAAGGTAAGACAACAAGAGGGTCAGGTTTACAAAAACGATGTAAAAGCGAAGACGGAAGTACTTAACAGCGATACCTCTCGTACTCCTCGGTGTAGAACTACCGAGTCTGTTTAGCTAACTTTCTTTCATTCATGAGTCGTTTTTAAGTTTCAAGAGATGTCACATAAAACCGTCCAACGTCCGGGAGTTGGGGTCGGGGTGCTGGTAACACACTCAGCCCACCCAGGCTGCGTTCTCCTGGGAAAACGGAGAAGCGCAATGGGCAAAGGGACGTACCAGCTCCCCGGCGGCCACTTGGAGTTCGGGTACGTAACCTAGGTAGCTTCGGTAGCTAACAGGTAGCTTCGGTAGCTAACAGGTAGCGGCTAGCTAACAGGTAACGGCTAGCTAACAGGTAGCGGCTAGCTAACAGGTAGCGGCTAGCTAACAGGTAGCGGCTAGCTAACAGGTAGCGGCTAGCTAACAGGTAGCGGCTAGCTAACAGGTAGCGGCTAGCTAACCGAGAGCGGCTAGCTAACAGATAGCGGCTAGGAAACAGATAGCGGCTAGGAAACAGATAGCGGCTAGGAAACAGATAGCGGCTAGCAAACAGATACCAAACCCCATTCATAAATCTGATACTGCTTAGCAGCGTATGTGATGCAAAGCCATTCATAAATGTGCTACACTGGCCTTCATTCATAACTTGACATTACATTACAATATAGTAAAAATATCTTATAGTTATCATTATGCAGAATTATCCCAAAGTGTTCAGGAAATATTAAGACATTTTGTTTTTAAATTGCATTGTAACAAGTGCTTGACATATAAGTGTGTGCAGATACTAATTTGAAATATTTTAAATGCAGTTTGTTTGAAAAGGAAGTGAGGCATTTTGACATCCTTTTTTTTAAAGACATCTCAAAGTAAAGACCAGCTAGTTGAGGGGAGGAAGGACAGAAGCCTAAATATGTTCCTTAATGTACTGATGCCTTAAAGTGGAGGTGACGCCCATTTCTGTCACTGAAAGAGAGACGTGGGAGGAGTGCGCTCACAGGGAGGTGTTGGAGGAAGCCGGGGTGCGCTTGGTGAACGTCTGCTTCGCCTCAGTGGTGAACTCCATCCGCCTGGAGGAGCAGTACCACTACGTCACCATCATCATGCAAGGAGAAGTGGACAGGGAGCAGTCAGGGGAGCCGGAGAACCTGGAGCCCGAGAAGAACGAGGGTAAGAGGAGGTTTTTAAATGGGGAAAGAACCCACCTGAGCTGCTGATGATGCGTGTGGTTCTCTGCCTCCCAGGTTGGACGTGGACGAGGTGGGGAGAGTTTCCCCCTGAGGAGCAGCTCTTCCTGCCGCTGGCCGGTCTGAGACAACAAGGCTTCCAGCCGTTCAGGAACACAGCAACACGAACTGAAACACAGCTTTGAAACCAGAAACACACCTCTTGTTTGATGCTTTTTTCTGTTATAATACACACTGTCAAGTTTGCCAATATCAACATTTCTTATTACAAAAGTTGTACAAGGAATTCATGACATACAGTTCACATTCATGATGGTTTTTAAGCTAATTATGCAACAAATAAAAAGCAAAATTCACACATCAACATTATTACTCTGGTGCTGAATGTTTTTATTAAATGATAGAAAGAGACTTTGAAGTTCATGATCATTCAAGGACCCAGACAACAGTTTTATAACGAGGATGCATTATTATTCATCAACAGATACATTTCCATTCTAATATTTGATCATTTATCCACAAACACTAGAACAGACAGCAACACAGCTTCACTCAGTTTGTCCTCCTCACATCAGGGTGCTGCCGGTGACACCCACTGCTAACAGCACGCTCCACAGGGTGGCAGCAGCCGCGGATGCAGCAGCACCATTAAAGGCCTTCTTGTGGGCGTAGGTGATGATGTGCAGGGCTCCGCTGTAGGCCTCCTCGCAGGCCGGCTGGATCTGATCCTCGGGAAGCTCAAAGCCGAACGTCCCGTTGTCTCTCAGCTCGAAGGTGAAGGCGAGGGGGATCTCCTGCAGGTGAGCCCAGTCTTTGGATGAACCAGAAAAGGCGTCTGTGGGAAGAGGGTACAGGTCTTACTAGTCCAGAGCCAGGCTGCAAGTGCATGATGACCAGCACTGATGGGAGGACTTACACAACACGTCCGGTGAGGTTCCTACAGTGTAGTTCATCCCGTGGACCCTCCGAATGGCGTCCGCTGCACCCAAACCCACCTCCATCTGAGGAACCACACATCAGCTTAATCCTGTTTTGTGTTTTATGATGTCAAATATGGTTTCATCCTGAGATATATGCTGCACCGCTGTGTGTGTGGATGTAAATACCAGCTCCTTGTAGTTGGAGGCGGTGTAGTTGGGGTTTCCGTAGGGAACCAGGATCATCTGGCTGAAGGAGTGGATGGTGAGGAAACACAGGAAGTCCTCCTTCCGGGTTCCTACAAAGTAAGTAACGGCCTGGGCCTCGGGCTCAGACACAGGTTTTGTCCCGCGGTAGAGGATCGAGCAGCAGTCATCGGACGACCCGATTGCTGTGAGAGCAACCAAAGAAAATGGAACAATCTAGTCAAATGTAGCAGCGACACGTGGTTTGAGGACTTAAAGCGATGGAACACTCACTCCCCCAGGTGGCGTTGAAGTTGCGGTTGAGATCGGTGCCGAAACAGTCGCAGCCTGCAGGTCCCGGTGACCGGTTCTTCCTCCACAGTCGAGTCTGCAGTCAAAACAATCAGGCCGTTAAATCAGCAGGTCCTTCTATCAATCAGGCAGGAAATAAAGACGTACTGACCGTGTTGTCCTTCCAGGAGTAGATGTAGCCGTCCACGTTGAGCACGGGGGTGACGTAGAAGTCCACGTTCCTCATCATCTCCTGCATCTCTGGCTCCGTTCTGTACGCCTGCAGGATCTGAGTGGAGATGTAGGAGAACATGACCACGTTGTTTCCAAAATAAAAGCGTAATAAAAGCGTTTATTCTTCTCTTACCTGTCTGACAAAGTACTGACAGAAGGCCGGGGCGATCCATTCCCTGGCATGAATACCACAGTCCATCCAGATAGCCTTCTTTTTCTCTCCAGTATTTTGGCCAATCTGGAGGACAAATTCATACAAACATGCATCAAACATTAAAACCCTCCTCCTGGTGTCTGATTCCTTCTGATGACTCACCTTGAGCAAGCTGATGATCCTCTTCTCGTAGGTCTGTCCGTACTCCATTATGGTGACAACATCCGGGTGATCCTTCGCCACCTGAGCCATCCAGCTGATGATCTGGAGAGGGGAACACACACGTTACACACCAGTGTGTGTGTGTGTGTGTGTGTGTGTGTGTGTGTGGGGTGAGCTCACCTCTGACATGGGATGGTATTTGTAGTAGTCATACTCGGCTCTGTTGCAAACACCAAAAACACCACAGTTGAGAAGCTAGTGAAGACGATGTGAATACTTCCTGTCTGGATGATCCCGCCAAAATAATTCACGATATTATCCCCGACAATGGAAATTCCCCAACTTATCATCCTCTGTTTTAACGGGTGGTTCCCTGAATGCAGCTCACCTCTCTACTGTGGCGGCTCCGCCCGCTGACAGCAGCACCACAAGGATCAGTCCCACAGAGCCAAGCATCGTCATCTCCTCAACGCTTTGTTTGTCACTTCACCGCGATCCCAGCTTTTATAGAAGACGTGCAGCAGATAAAGACGCACCTTTGCCTCATTCATAGAGCACGGGAAGCACTCTCTATTGTTGCGTTGGTTAATGGTTAATCTGAGAGCCTTCGATATATATCCTTCAAAACGAGTTGGTGAGGATATCTTTAATCGCTCATCGTCACGTATTCATCAAGGCGGATGGTTTAGGAATTCATAAACATAGCTGTAAAACCACACTGGAGCTTCCTCAGCTGGTAACTTTGCATCTTGTCCAGCTCAGTCTGACCTCCGTGTGTCGGTAGACGCCCTCGTCTGACAATAGCATTGTGATCAGCCACACAAAGAATGTGTTTATCATCATGTGAATATGAGAGGGAGAAGATAAGATATGGTGCTTTAAATCAATGATGTGAAAGGAAACAATGAGGAGAAGGTCCACCAGCACTGGCTCATAAACGCAGGTTTTGCACGTGTTATTGTGTTTAATAAAAGGAACATACGTTTTTATGTATGTACTGATGCCTTAAAGTGGAGGTGACACCCATTTCTGTCACTGAAAGAGAGACGTGGGAGGAGTGCGCTCACAGGGAGGTGTTGGAGGAAGCCGGGGTGCGCTTGGTGAACGTCTGCTTCGCCTCAGTGGTGAACTCCATCCGCCTGGAGGAGCAGTACCACTACGTCACCATCATCATGCAAGGAGAAGTGGACAGGGAGCAGTCAGGGGAGCCGGAGAACCTGGAGCCCGAGAAGAACGAGGGTAAGAGGAGGTTTTTAAATGGGGAAAGAACCCACCTGAGCTGCTGATGATGCGTGTGGTTCTCTGCCTCCCAGGTTGGACGTGGACGAGGTGGGGAGAGTTTCCCCCAGAGGAGCAGCTCTTCCTGCCGCTGGCCGGTCTGAGACAACAAGGCTTCCAGCCGTTCAGGAACACAGCAACACGAACTGAAACACAGCTTTGAAACCAGAAACACACCTCTTGTTTGATGCTTTTTTCTGTTAAAATACACACTGCTACGTTACCAATATCAACATTTCTTATTACAAACGTTGTACAAGGAATTCATGACATACAGTTCACATTCATGACGGTTTTTAAGCTAATTATGCAACAAATAAAATGCAAAATTCACACGTCAACACAGGAATCATTTTTTACTTTTTTTTATTACTTCCAAATGTTATTAATATTTTATTAAATGATATAAAAAGAGACTTTGGTGTTCATGATCAGACGTTTCAGATCATTCAAGGACCCAGACAACAGTTTTATAACCAAGGATGCATTATTATTCATCAACAGATACATTTCCATTCTAATATTTGATCATTTATCCACAAACACTAGAACAGACAGCAACACAGCTTCGCTCAGTTTGTCCTCCTCACATCAGGGTGCTGCCGGTGACACCCACTGCTAACAGCACGCTCCACAGGGTGGCAGCAGCCGCGGATGCAGCAGCACCATTAAAGGCCTTCTTGTGGGCGTAGGTGATGATGTGCAGGGCTCCGCTGTAGGCCTCCTCGCAGGCCGGCTGGATCTGATCCTCGGGAAGCTCAAAGCCGAACGTCCCGTTGTCTCTCAGCTCGAAGGTGAAGGCGAGGGGGATCTCCTGCAGGTGAGCCCAGTCTCTGGATGAACCCGAGTTGGGGTCTGTGGGAAGAGGGGACAGGTCTTACTAGTCCATCCCCAGAGCCAGGCTGACCAGCACTGATGGGAGGACTTACACAACACGTCCGGTGAGGTTCCTACAGTGTAGTTCATCCCGTGGACCCTCCGAATGGCGTCCGCTGCACCCAAACCCACCTCCATCTGAGGAACCACACATCAGCTTTGAGGGGTGTATTAAAGCCCAAATCTTGAAATAGACTAATGTTGATGTGAGTCTTTACAACCCTTGGTTTTTTTTTCTCTAATCTGCATGAGCTCCATTTCTATGGAAATATGCAGATCTTGTCTTTATTAATGTCAAAGCATGCAGCGATAATCAGGCTATAAAGATGCATGTACACCTTCCTTTTTTTAATCCTCTATTGTGTGGTATGATGTGTGTGTGGATGTAAATACCAGCTCCTTGTAGTTGGAGGCGGTGTAGTTGGGGTTTCCGTAGGGAACCAGGAGCAGCTGGCCGTAGGAGTGGATGGTGAGGAAACACAGGAAGTCCTCCTTCCGGGTTCCTACAAAGTAAGTAACGGCCTGGGCCTCGGGCTCCGATGCAGGTTTTGTCCCGGGGTAGATGTTCGAAGAGCAGTTAAAGGACACCCCGATTGCTGAAAATGGAACAATCTGAGTCAAATGTAGCAGCGACACGTGGTTTGAGGACTTAAGGCGATGAAACAACACTCACTCCCCCAGGTGGCGTTGAAGTTGCGGTTGAGATCGGTGCCGTAACAGTCTTGGCCTGCAGGTCCCGGTGACCGGTTCTTCCTCCACAGTCGAGTCTGCAGTCAAAACAATCAGGCCGTTAAATCAGCAGGTCCTTCTATCGATCTAGCAGGAAATAAAAATGGCCCCTTATCAAACCTCAATGCTGCCTTGGAATTTGATATCAGTTTCCCACCCGTCTTATTTTGAAAACGATTTAGTGCTCGGGTCATGTTGAGTACCGGAAGGAAATCTGATTCACTGATTGAATCGTAGCTCGGTGGAGCTGAACGGCTATCGTTCCCTCATAACCTGCTCATCTGTGGCCTCGAGAGCCACTCTGAAACCCCTCCAAAAGCAATTTGACTGGGGAGGTGCGCTGACCGTGTTGTCCTTCCAGGAGTAGATGTAGCCGTCCACGTTGAGCACGGGGGTGACGTAGAAGTCCACGTTCCTCATCATCTCCTGCATCTCTGGCTCCGTTCTGTACGCCTGCAGGATCTGAGTGGAGATGTAGGAGAACATGACCACGTTGTTTCCAAAATAAAACCAAAATAAAAGCGTTTATTCTTCTCTTACCTGTCTGACAAAGTACTGACAGAAGGCCGGGGCGATCCATTCCCTGGCATGAATACCACAGTCCATCCAGATAGCCTTCTTTTTCTGTCCAGTATTTTGGCCAATCTGGAGGACAAATTCATACAAACATGCATCAAACATTAAAACCCTCCTCCTGGTGTCCGATTCCTTCTGATGACTCACCTTGAGCAAGCTGATGATCCTCTTCTCGTAGGTCTGTCCGTACTCCATTATGGTGACAACATCCGGGTGATCCTTCGCCACCTGAGCCATCCAGCTGATGATCTGGAGAGGGGAACACACACGTTACACACCGGTGTGTGTGTGTGTGTGTGATGTGTGTGTGTGTGTGTGGTGAGCTCACCTCTGACATGGGATGGTATTTGTAGTAGTCATACTCGGCTCTGTTGCAAACACCAAAAACACCACAGTTGAGAAGCTTGTGAAGACGATATGAATACTTCCTGTCTGGATGATCCCGCCAAAATAATTCACGATATTATCCCCGACAATGGAAATTCCCCAACTTATTATCCTCTGTTTTAACGGGTGGTTCCCTGAATGCAGCTCACCTCTCTACTGTGGCGGCTCCGCCCGCTGACAGCAGCACCACAAGGATCAGTCCCACAGAGCCAAGCATCGTCATCTCCTCAACGCTTTGTTTGTCACTTCACCGCGATCCCAGCTTTTATAAAAGACGTGCAGCAGATAAGGCGCACCTTTGCCTCAGCCATATATAGTCGTGCCGGTTAATGGTTAATCTGAGAGCCTTGAATTTATACCCCTGACAATGAGTTGGTGTTGATATTGTATTACATTGTTATCACTCGTTGCTGTGTATTTATTGAGTTTAGAAAGTCATAAAAACAGCTATAAAAATACACCCAAATTGCCGTGTGAGCTTCCCTCTTGGCTGTAAGCTGTCCCTTCCCCTTCCAGAGTGACCTTTAGTGACCTTTTCCTCAGCTGATTACTTTTCACTGCATCTTCGCCAGCTCTTCGTATTAGTGGAGCATTACGTGGATAATAGCATTGTGATCGGCCGCACAAAACGATCCGTCTTATGATATGAATTAGAGATTAGATGAGGCGCATTAAAACAACGAGGCTAGATTAATCCAAAAGAGCAAAGGTCCACCAGCACTGGGTCATAAACGCAGGTTTTGCAGAAGTGACTTGTCTGTAACAAGAGGAACAACCGCGTCGTTGATTATGGGATCGTTTGTTGGCCTGAAAAAAAGGAGAAATTCAAATGGGCTGTGAACCAGATCCCGGTGGTTTGGAGGTCTGCACGTGGTCTGAAAATATCCATTAGCATTTGTTTATAGTTTCACATTACATACATTTATCTGGGTCATTATTAAATCCATGAATCCTAAACCTATCATAGTACAGTATCTGGAAATGTCTTGTACAATCTCACAGTCTATCGTATGAAAATACAACAATATGATATTTGCCATCTTCATCATATGCCAGCGGCATAAACAATGTTTTATTCATCAGTGAGGCTGAAATGTAGCAGGTCGATGTGAACAGTGCTCAGGTGGACTACATGACATTACATCTAATGGAGTTTTTCAGTCTTAGAATAGCGCGCTATAATGGTATCCCTGCAGAGCCCAGCTGAAGAGTCCTCATTGTGGCCTTCAGATCCGGCGTTTGGATTGTTTTGATGCCGGATCGCTGGAATGTCTCTGCACAGATTGCCTGTGACGCAGTCTTTGAATCTTTTTTTGCCCTTTTAATGGGTTTTCCAGCTGCGGTTTCTATTAATGCTCAGGGAGACGACGCACTTTGACGGCCGCTGTTGCATGTTGCTTGTGTGAAACTATACTTTTACTTTAAAATTGCTTTTGTATCAAATTATGGAACCAAGTTTTCTAAGTTTTCTAAGGCTGAAATGACTGTTTTAATGGATATGCTGGATTACTAATACTAATGATTGCACTTCACTGCATCAGTCCCTTTTTTATTAATACTAGAAAATTAAACCTCAATTTGCACGCCTGTTACGCTCAATATATTTTGCGTTTGCATTTTGAGAAATTGCGTTTCCCTCCTCGCGCCTCCATTGCTGCATTGCAGTGGAACCTGCATGCGTCCTAATGAGCTCTGAAGCTGGATTCTGAGCATTTACTGTGATGCATTTCAAGTTTTCCCACGTTGGAAGTTATTGATCTGCTAGATGGCAACATCACTGGAGTTTCATCCCGGAGTGATGAGAGACAACAGAATGTGAAGCAAGTTTTATGTGATTGGCTCTCTGATTCACCAACAAAAACAAACAAATAACATTATTTTTTAGAGAGATTTATCAAGCTGCTATTTCCCCCATAAGCATTTATCATGAATACAATTTAAGTCAGAGGGAGTCGAGTCTGTCTGCCTGCATTTGCATGATTTATGGTGATTTCTATTCAGTCATATAAGGTCGATAATTCCTAAGCGTCAGGTTTGATAGTTTTTACAGAATGCCCAGTGTTCAAAAGACAGTATCATCATATTCTGGTGTTATTAAATATCTAATTCACAATTTGAATATCAATAAAAATGCACATTCTGAATAAATGATTCTGCCAGTGCCAGCAAAAAAACAGAACGGTACAGACTGCAGAGACCTGAGCGATGGTGTCATGCCACATGTGACCAGCAGGTGTCAGTGTGACGCTGCGTTTAAATGACACACCAGACACACATGAGCTGAGAAGCACACCTGTACACTCGTTAAAAGACAGTTTTTAACGAGCAGACGTGGACGACCTCGACGCATCCGACTAATAGGTGACCCGTTATTCAAGTCAAGTCCTCGCCAACAGCCGCACTTAGCCCTCAGAGGTTAATTAGCGCAGGAGTGCGGCCTTTCTTCAGCGCTGTGTCCGTCTCAGTCTGGCTGCTCCTGACAACCAAACTCGCATGTTAACTACGCCTCAGCAGCTCCTGCTGCTTTGCTGACATGTGCATCTTGTCTGTTCTGGAGGCGCTCAGGAGACGCCGAGACGAGACCTGTCTCCCGTTTCCGGGGCGATGGCGTGTCCCAGAATCAGCATCACAGGCGCGTCCCCTCATCGTGATGGATGAAAGCACTAATGCTTTTGGATGAGAGAGGCCGGCCTGTGACTTCAAGTTGCACCCCTGGCGTCTGATTCCTTTTGGACAAAGCCTTCCCCCTCTTTTCCGAGTCATTTCACCAAACACTGCATCACCGAACAACTTTTTTATGATCACTCAGCAGTGGGCCGTCTGTTTTATGAGGCGCAGTTAACTTGGAGAGTCCATAAAGCTGCGTAAACATCTGGATGCGTTGGAAAGCCGGGGGTCACCGGCAGATTTGACATTCCAGAGAGGTTTTTCTGCTGGTGCTGCATTGACATCATATATGAAGGATCATTTTAAAAGTTCAGGTGTTACCGTTATTGTTTTCCAAAGAGGTTCCCCTGATGCTCACGCCAAGTTCCTGTTCCTCGCCTGAGGAAGGGTTTCTGTTTGTTCGTCAGTATTTACGGAGCTGTCCTGGGGCTCTTGTGAATTCTTAGAATTTCTGTCCGGCTCAAATAAAAATGCCAACAGGATGCTGGAGCGGGATGCAACGGGGTGAGTAGTTCCCCCGCCTCATCAGACACGCTGATCACGACCTGTGTGAAAATCAACACAGCTGCACAACACAACAACAGCAGCGGTATTAGAGGAAGCAGAAGGGAGTGACTTTTGGCATTCCTTTAACAAGCTGTTATGTTAAAAAAAAGAAAAAAAGAAACGCCAGCACATGCCGGCCGAGCTGGAACACGCATCCCACACAAACGCAGCATCAAAGCAGGAACAGCGGCGGCATCGCTTGTTAAACCATCAGCAGGACTGACAACAAATAGTGATGCCGCCCTCCTCCCCCACATTCAAACTAAACCCACCCCCCGCAGCCTCCACACATTTTGTTCAAAGCATCACATCTCAAACTAAACCCTGAGTCCCAGAATCTCTGGGTCTATACAGCCCAATAGAAAATCTAACAACAAAGTGGAAACAAGACATTCACAGAAGAGTAAAAACCCTTTCACCAAAATAACAGGATGTGCAATATCTATTGCTCTAAGTCTATTTGTAACCATGGCACCACCCGCAGCTTTAAATCACCTGACAATTTGGGAAGAAGGCATCCGCTGCTTCCCTCTAAACCGGGCAGAATTGGGGCTGTCTGTCCCGCTGATGATCCCTCCCTGACACCCTGCAGGACCTGGAGTTTGTTCGCTCGAGCAGAGATAGAGCATCCATTCCTTCAGATGAAGACATTGTTCCGTTAGCGAAGTCGCAAAACGGCACATGAAATTAAAAACTATTTATTACAAGAGGAGTTCTGGGAGAACGGCCAAGAGGCGAGTCTCGGATTTTATGGAGCCCAAGTGACAAACCCCGCCGAGTGAAGCCGGACGTGGAGGTGTCTTCATGATGCCACCCATTCCTTTTGTGGACTACGGTTTTGAAGCTTCGTTTGGCATTTTGGAATTTTCGCAATCAGTGAAGGAAGTGACCATATTTGGCCTGTGGAGGAGCGACGGGCGGATCTGAAGAATACAAGCAGCAGCGTGGCACAGAGAGAAGCAACCTTATTGGATCCGTAACCAGCTGGATTCTGGTGTTAAGCTCTTAAATTTAGCTTCACAACTTTACGCATCTCATTACATTGGTAGCAACCTGTAGCCCCGCCCCTAAAGCATCCCCTGCTTTCTGGTCTGGTGGACTCTAAATGGACCATAATGTACTAAATGAACATCATGCTGGATGGAAGAAGACTTGAAGCTAGAGACTGAGTCCATAAACTCATGTTTACTGACATAATACATCAAGAGAAGTAGGACTATTTTCACAATGAGCACAAAATATTTCTACAAAGATGTGGGTTTGTCACTGCAACATTCCTTCCAATCTATTACATAATTGACCTCCACTGTCACTTTAAAAAAATAGTCATTTTAGAGCGGTTACCTAAAGCCCCCCCCCCCCCACCTTGCAGCTACAGATAAGACGCCTTTTCATGCAGGTTTGACTGAACTGAACAGTGACAGTCGTGAGCTGAAGGAGAGAGAGAGATAGAGAGAGAGAGAGGGAGGGAGAGAGAGGGGGGAGTGACAGAGCGCTGCACATTGCCTCAGCAGCACAGCTTCATTCCTTCACAGTCGGGCTCAGCGCGCTGCTGTGACCGCTCCGCGGGGCTTTCCCTCCTGGTAATTAACTCCCGTTATTATACGCAAAGTCTTTTTTTCCCCTCCCCTTCCCCACCAAGTCTCGCAGCGCCTCCTCTCCGGCTGTTATGAAGAAAGACGCGACGGCGGCAAGTTGATTCCAGCGCGCGCGCCCGAGACGATGGCTCTGCAGGCGGCCAACGGCAGCGTGCTGCGGGGGCCGGCGGGCTGCGCGGAGCAGGGCAACCTCAGCGTGGAAGTTGGCGACTATAACATCAGCTGCAGGAACGGCTCCGTCCTCCCCAGACCGAGCAGAGGAGTCCGAGGTAATTCATTCTCTCCTTCACGCCGTCTCCTATGGTATGGATGCTTTGCTGGAAGTGGTTCCAACATCTGGAAACCCGACTGTGTTTTATATCGCTTTCTAACAGCCTGCTGCAACTAAATTCATCGTATTTTAGTTTGCTAATTCCTACAAAATAAAAGGCAAACTCTTGTATGCTTTTATTTTCTTGTTATAAATGACCTCATATAATCAGTACACCTAATGTAATTCGATAACAGATATTAAAGCAAATCCACTGTGTTGGACCGTGTTTAAATCAAGTTCCTCGGCCTGTTTGTGTCTAATCAATCACCCGGCAGACCAATTATACTGCTGTTCTCTCACCGCGTCAATAATGCCACAATCAGAAGGAGCGCCACCAGATAATTCACATCACCCTGCTGAGGAGATTAAACCCCACACAGCAGAGGAGATACGGCCCCCCCGGTGCTTCGTCTCCTGGCGGGACACCAGTGGAAAATAAGGGCTGATGAGGTAATGAGGGCTGAACGTGGGCGAGACTTCTTTCTTTTTTTTTTTCAGCCGCAGTATGGAGAACATTTTTTAAATCTTCCTCCACTAAATTATTCACAGCCATTCCTCCTCCTGTGCTGCATTACTTTTATTGACCTTATCGAGGAGGCACATCAGCAGCGGCGTATCGGCTCAAGTGCCCGGAGAGCAATCAAGCGCTGTGGGGTGTGTTCAGCGTCGGACTACTGATGACTGATTGCTGCCTCCGCCTCACTCCCTCGTGACACTCACAAAGTCTTCTGTCAGTCACCTCCATCCTTAGGGGACCTATCCCTTCTCTGCTGTCACTACAGAGGCTGATTACGCGGCTGGATCTGCTGCTCTCCGATGTGATCCTCCAGTGAGGAGATAAAAGCACCGACCGACCCCCCCTCATCACCTTCCACTTGTGGAATTACTGCTTTCCAATTCATTGAATCGGACATTTCGTCCTTGACTTGCTAAGGACTGAGCTCCTGGCGCAGAGGGGGGGAAATTATATAAAAAACAACAACAAGCTTCTTTCTGAAAGAATCTAAGAAAGTCAAGGTTATTTAGTACATCTCTATTAGATCGATGCATAAATCGCATATTTTGTCTCTTGTCTCTCAGCTTCTAACTCAAGTAAATGTTAACGTAAATATACTGAGAAACAAGAGTTTCACATTACAAGTTGTTTTCTATGTGCGGGACTTGATTTTATTCATGATTGGGCGATAAAATGTCAGGAAAGAGAGTCGACAGTTTCCCATTTTCTGAAGAGACGTCCTCTTGATTGCTTGTTTTGCCAAACGGCCCAAAACCCAAAAAGTATTCACGTTATCTCATCAGGTAACCAGAAAACCGGAGAAGCTGGAACCAGTTCATTTCGTTTGTGGCATTTTACCGTAAAAGTGAAATCCTCCGCTTCAAAGCTCTTGGCCAACAAAAAACGTAAGATGGAGACTATTATATACACGGTCAGAGAATCAGTTAATGCGTTTAACTCTTTCCATTCAACGGCTGCAAACACTTCCTGAATATATCATCTACACACACAACTCAATCACGCTCCTCGGAGTCGAACGAACACACAGCCATGATTGATACGTTTTTAGATTCAATATAACTTGTCCCCCCCCTCCCGAAGATAACATTCTCTCCGGTACGCCCGCTGAGAAATCATAAAAATCCCTAATAAACTCCAGACCTTGCCCTGCAAATCATCACGTTTTTAACATTTTTGTTCAGCATTAGGGCGCCGCTGATGTGGTGCAACATCTGCAGCTGCACCCTCGGCCCGGCCCGGCCCGGCCCGGACGCTCCCCCCCTCCCTCCCCCGCTGATTCAAAGTGGCAGATTGCTGAGCTCGCCCCGTCATTTTTGGAGTGCATGCGAGATCACGAGGTGGATCTCATAAGCATTAAATCAACACCGCTTCAGTTTTTCGGAGAGGAGCCGAGCAGTCGGCTCGGCATTAAAAAAATACAGGAAAAGCAAACTTAAAGCGACCTGGGGAGGCGGAATCACAAAGTAGTTCCTCCTTCCTGATTATGAGCTGCTGCCTCTTATGCATCACCCACATCCTGCTGTGTTAGTTTATATTTAATGAGCCAGACCCATAATAACTCATGTCATCACGCGTTGTGAGCCGACAGCACAAATAATAAAGATCCCCTCGACCCTTTCTGAAGTCACGACGCCGGAGGATTGGAGGGAGGCGGGGATGGAGTTTTACAGGCTTTCCTGGCTCCAGTCGGACTCGTGATGGACGACCAATTTCACTGTCGGCTAATCCGTAGTCATGTGACGTGCGGTGACTCAACAAATACAGCTCTAATTTATAGCCGAGGTGCCGGGAGAGACGAGAGGTTTTACAAGTCACAAGTGAGTCTCGAGTCTTGTGCAGGTCCAGTCCAAAGCCAGGAACGGCGAGCCCCAAGTCAAGACAGATGAGTGCTCGTAAAGACAGACATGGTCTAAGTCGAGTCCCAAATCAAGACAGGCGAGTCCCAAGTCAAGTCCAGAGTAAAGACAGACATGGTCTAAGTCGAGTCCCAAATCAAGACAGGCGAGTCCCAAGTCAAGTCCAGAGTAAAGACAGACATGGTCTAAGTCGAGTCCCAAATCAAGACAGGCGAGTCCCAAGTCAAGTCCAGAGTAAAGACAGACATGGTCTAAGTCGAGTCCCAAGTCAAGACAGGCGAGTCCCAAGTCAAGACAGATGAGTGCTCGCGAAGACAGGCATGGTCTAAGTCGAGTCCCAAGTCAAGTCCCTAGTAAAGACAGGCATGGTCTAAGTCGAGTCCCAAGTCAAGTCCCTAGTAAAGACAGACATGGTCTATGTCGAGTCCCAAGTCAAGTCCCTAGTAAAGACAGACATGGTCTAAGTCGAGTCCCAAGTCAAGACAGGCGAGTCCCAAGTCAAGTCCCGAGTGAAGACAGACATGGTCTAAGTCGAGTCCCAAGTCAAGTCCCTAGTAAAGACAGACATGGTCTATGTCGAGTCCCAAGTCAAGTCCCTAGTAAAGACAGACATGGTCTAAGTTGAGTCCCAAGTCAAGACTGGCGAGTCCCAAGTCAAGTCCCTAGTAAAGACAGACATAGTCTAAGTCGAGTCCCAAGTCAAGACTGGCGAGTCCCAAGTCAAGTCCCTAGTAAAGACAGACATAGTCTAAGTCGAGTCCCAAGTCAAGACCCGAGTAAAGACAGACATGGTCTAAGTTGAGTCCCAAGTCAAGACTGGCGAGTCCCAAGTCAAGTCCCTAGTAAAGACAGACATGGTCTAAGTCGAGTCCCAAGTCAAGACAGGCGAGTCCCAAGTCAAGTCCCTAGTAAAGACAGACATGGTCTAAGTCGAGTCCAAGTCCTACACTTTGAGTTTCGAGTCCTAAAGTAAAAATGTTCCCCAAATATAAAACAATTTCACCAACAGAGTAATAATATATTAAACCTTTTTAGTGCTTTTTAAAGTGTGTATTTGAGTTTAAAACCAGTGCGACGGAGACTCTCCAAGTGATAATGAGCCTGAAATATATGAGCTGGAATTTCTCACTGATTTTCCTTCTGTGAATCTCACAAAGTTTGAGGTCTCTACAGTCTGGAGGAAGTCCAATTAGTGATTTGAAGTGCATGGCGTACCCTTTGGAAACCCCGGCGTCTTATCGCTGCCTTTGTTTACATAATGATTTATGGGAATCCAGTGAGGAACACCTCGGCTGAATGTTTAATTCGATGAGGAAATCCCTTAACATGCAGCTCCTGTAGTCCGTGGCACGGAGGCCGTTGTACGAATGCGAGGAGAACACTCCTGTTTAATCAATTTCAACGCGTTGGGGTCAGAAGAGTTAATTTCACTTCCTTTAACGAGTATGGCAGTGATTAAAAAAACATGCTGCTCCTTTAATTACATTGCGAAGGCTGGAAGAGGTTTGTTTGGGGATGCGTTGGCTGTCACTGTTCATACACAGAGCCTTTGCTGTTCCGTGCACCACACTGTAGTGATTAGTATGCACACTCGCTGGGGAACATAATTCACAGTTCGCCCGTCCAACGTTGGCAGCCACTTGGCTTCCTGTCACCGCGTTTGCAGAGTCGGCCGGGATTCAATGACGTAACGAGGCCTCGCGGGTCATTCAATATGTGCTGAGCTTGTTCGCTCCAAACAAACTTCTCCAAAAAAACGTCAAGGTAGTGAAGGATCAATACCCTCCTCTCCCTGGAGGCGCGTTGGAGAGACGAATTGAGTTTAATTGTGCTGACTGTAACAGTAACGCGCCTCATTACGCTCATACCATGCGATACAGACGCGGAGCGCTGTGCTTAATTGCCGTCGGAGGACTCATTTGACACTATTTTTTCAGACATGAGCGGAGCAGGGAGATACCATGGAGCAGGTCGGATCGGCAATGAGTCACACCGTTATAAAGCCCACGAATTGAGCTCCATCCTTTCAGTTTGAGAACCAGACTCAAGGTGACAACTGTCCAATTTGTATTCCGCGGCCATGCTTTCCCTGAAGAAGAGCTCCCCATCTTTTGATCCGATCCGTAAGGATACAAGAACGCGCCATCGACCCTCATAACGCAACGGGGAAAGAAGGCGCCCTCTGATCGGCTGTGACAAGCAGCGAGGGAGAGAAGGGGGGATTAAAGCCAGAGAGCGCTCTGTGATGTAAGATTGGGATTTATTGGCAGTGTGGACACAGATCTGGCTTCGGAGGGAAATTCCAGTCTGAGGAAGCGTGTTTGTGTTTGAATTTGAGTGTTTACTAGTGGATCACAAACAGCGGCTTCCTTATAACCATTAATGGTTGTGTTTTGATGGTAGAAAAAGGTTGGAAAGTAAACTTTATTCTAACTTTCATGAGGATTTTACCATCTTTGATATGAGAAAGTCCCTCCCCCCTAAAATATGTTGCAAGACGTTTGCAAAAGAGACTCGAACAGGAACGATGATGTGTTCGCATATTAGCATGATAGCGACTTGGATTCATATCTGTGGGTTAGAGGGTACGTTGTGGTGTTTCCTTGGAAACAAAGTTGACTGATTGACGCCCGAAAACAATGTATTCTTAAAACGCCAGATTGCCTTGAAGTAAACTGAAAAATGAGAAAAGTGATGAAGCTTTCAACACTCCTTGGGTCACAGCTTAAATGTTTTCACTTTACCTACTGCTGCATCTCTTCCTTCGTTATCTGTGATGTATTTATAGACGCTTCTGGATTTGAAGTCATGCTTGAGGGAGTCGTAGGAACCGAAGTGAATGGTCCCGCAGTCGTTAAGGGGAGCCGACGTACCGCTGGTGCTCAATGAATAGATAATTCCACTTTCACTCGGCTGCATCGCAAACACAAAAGGGAGCCGCTGAGCTCGTGGGGACTCCCTGCTGGGTGTTTGTGGAGGAAGTGAGCGCCCAATCTCACAGAATGCCGTTTGTCCGGCTTATTATGTCGACTTGACCGCGGCGTCAATCAGCTGATGAAACTCTCAAAGCCGTCGGGAGGCTTTTCCCTCATCAAAGGAATAATTCATATTTGTGGTGGAGGGTGAGTGGATGGCAGAGGTGATTACCATGCATCCCGCAGTGTCGTGGGTTCAAATCCCTCAGCTGCTTTTATCTTTGGCGTCTATACTGGCTACAGCTACATAATGTTTGACGAAGCAGCCGTCAAATTAAAAACAACAGTTTAAAACTGCAAATGTGTTATGCCTAACGACGTGAATCGACTTTTCTGTGTTAGCCAGCTGGCTCACTTCCTTTGGCAATATTTATTTATTATTTCATTATTTTATTTGGAGAGGACAATGCATATTGATGAACACTCATACATGCATCACTGTGTAAGAAGCTCGAAGCTCATTTCCATCCACAGTCCTCAAAATGAACCAGTGAAGAAGAGAAATAGGAACACAGTAATAATGTGTTATATGATCGTTTCTCATATTCAGTATATGGAACAAGCATCACAAAGCAATAAGGGGACAAATAAGCATCACTGCAGAGACGCCAAACCAAACAATGTGTGGAAACCTGAGACTCTATGGACGAAGCAGAAATACTGGTGATTCCAGCCCTTTTTCTCTGAGTATTGTTATTTTGATTATAATTGGGCGAGCAGGGAAATACTGAATGAAGATGTGGATGTTATTCCGTTCTTTGGTGTCGTATTTCCCCAGGTGAATGACACGCGGCAGCCTGTTCTCATGTATCGATGTTATCGTCTCATTTTTTAACGCAAAGTCTTGTTCTTTTCATTTCACGTCTCATTTAATGTTAACGATCATAAGTGAATTTGCATACAGACGATCAATCTTCATGTTCTCTCTTTATTTCTTCTTCTTTGCTTTCTCTCATGACTAAAAGAAAAACGGTTTTGATTAAACAATTCAATATTTTCCAAATGAGATGATAGAATCATCCATTCAGGGTGTCCCATTAATCCAAAGTCTGTAATCCACTTGTGCTCCACTTCCTTCCTTTAATTGATCCTCTCCCCGTCAGAGATGGACTCCTTCCGCATCCTGCTCTACTCCCTCATCTTCCTGCTCAGCGTCTTCGGCAACCTGCTGATCATCGTGGTGCTGGTGCTCAATAAGCGCATGCGCACCGTCACCAACTCCTTCCTGCTCTCGCTGGCGGTCAGCGACCTCATGATGGCCGTCTTCTGCATGCCCTTCACGCTCATCCCCAACATCCTGGAGGACTTCATCTTCGGGGGCGCCATGTGCAAGACGGTCTCCTACTTCATGGGTGAGTGAATCCTCCATCCTCCCATCGCTGGTGCTGGTATGGATTAGAGTCACATTAAACGGTGAAGTCATGAAACATCGGAGAGATCTTCTTCTCATTGAACACAATTCTGGCAACCGGTCAGAAAATGTGCTGCAGCCGAAATTGCTCGATTATCTAACAGGGAGTCTTTTTTTCCTCCGGGCTTCATTCGGCCTGTCAGAGGGGGGAACCGCCGTTCTCAAAGTGCTCCGACAGTCACACGTCTTCAGGAGTGTGACTGAGCGATGAGCTGGCTCCCATCAGACCAGAGTCCGGGTCCCACGTGAGCCCTGACTCAGGGAGTCTCCGCTCCGCTGAGGAGGGGGCTATCCAATCGGGAGGTTCACAATCCTATTATTCTCTTAGGAATGTGATGCACCATCTGTGCTGAATCTCCTTTTCAATTACTGGGTTCTCTGAGCTGTGATGATGATGAGGAGGAGGTGGAGGAGGAGGAGGAGGAGGGCCAGCTGCCTTGGACTTTAAATATAAACCTTTTGGAATTTGGCTGCGTTGTCTCATATTTTACATGCAGAGTAGTTTAATTGATGAACAACCATTGTTAAATGCTGACTCACTCATTTTATCATGACTTGGACGTCCTTCCTGTCAAATCTACCTGAAAAACTGCATTTTTTTTAGTTTGTATGCATAATTAATGCAGTGATTGAGAATTAGTGTAGTTTGGGAGTAATATTTCAAAAGCAACACAACTCGGGGTTGAGTTGATGAGCTAGTCGTCCACAGTATCTGTCCAAGCTTCAACAGCATGTCCTGTGTACTGATCCGTTTACCCCCCCCCCCCCCCCCCCACCCACCCACCCACCCATCCAACTGGCATTTCATTCTCAGGACACAATTTCATTCGATTGAGATTCACTGAAGGGGGGAAAGAAGTTCTCAGAGCGAGCGCGCCCGCTGACTGTCAATTAGATGAAGGGAGTTGCGATGTCGAAGGCCTCGGGAAACGCATCACCCCGCAAGACCCCGCAACCAGTAAAACAGCTCCAGTCTGGGCCCGAGCTGCTGGACTGGTCCAACTAATGATGCAGCTTTCTGGAGGCGAGACCTTCAGCGCAGTGTATTTTGCCCGTCTCACTGTGGTAGAATATTTATAGTGTATAGATTTCTTCTTCTGCATCTTTCTGTGTGAATGGCACAAACTAATGGTATCCAATACCAGATATTTCAGTCAGTATCTGTATCTATGCGTCCGTACTTACAGAATATAATTTAAGAATGACATATTCAGAAGAATGTTCTATGCGATTATTATTTGACTAACGGTTCAAAAAATGACACTAATTATGTATCTCTTTACATTTTGTTAAGAAACAAATATGTTTATTGCGTCACAGATAAGACATCTTTTTGAAGTGAGCATCCTTTTTAGTTAAAAAAAACATCTTAAATAAGTAGAACTCCCTAAAAATGTTTTAAAATGTATCTTGTGTTTTTGTTGTGGAGGGAATGCAGAATCATTACGCTTCTCGATGTGGAAAAACATCATATAAATGCCGATCTACAAATATCAGCGTGATGAGCAAAGCCTTCTGTCAGCCAATCAATACAGAGGATCATTGGGGCCGTCCTCGCCCATCAATTGTGTGGAGAACCTGCCCGGCGAACTCATCTGTTAGCACACGGCCATTAGACACACAATACGCCATCCATCCATCCATCTGCTCCTCGCTCAATAACCACGTGAATCATAGCCTGCCGGTCTTTCACCGGCAGTTTGCAGATCGATGTAATATTCGGGGTTTGCGTACGTGTGCGGCCCTCAATCACATTTATATGTCTGTTTGTGTTTCTGTCGCTGGTCCTATGATGCAATTACCCCCCCTACCTCAGTGATGTGCAGCTTGAATACATTTGGGTTTTTACAGAAATCGCTCTCACACATTCATTCCATTCGTAAAGCTTGAGGCTTCTTAAAGCGGGGAGAAGAAAAAGACACAAGCTAAGAATGAACACCCGCCCCCTCCAGGGTCGAGGTGTGCTGAATGACCCTCCACTAAACTGCACCGCTTCGCTCAAAAAGCCCCGTTATCAAGCTGCCGCCCGCCTCGTGTTTAATGAACAAGAAAAGGGATTAGAGCTTCTTCATCCCGAGAAGGGGAGGTCGGTTAGTTGGCTGGTAATTAACTCGGCTGCACCTCCTCTACACCACCAAGCGTCAAGGAGTGAAGCAATTGCTGTTGAAATGCAGCAGCAGTTCCATATGCTTGAATATGTGGAATGAAAGGGAGATTCTTAATGCACTGCTGCTTAATGCGCATACAGTATTAATATATGGGAGGCGATGGAGTCGCTGCAGGTTGTTTTAAAGTGCGTTGATGATATCTTGCGTTCATAATTCTATTTTAGAGGCCGAGTTAATCGCCCCATCAGCGCTGCTGATATCAGACCGGCGTTTTGCTTTCTTCTGCCGGTAATAAAAACAGACGGACAATGAAACGTTGAAAGGTTTGATGAATTTCTCCCGGACTAACATCTGATCCGTCAGACAAGAAGCACTCGAGTCTTCTGGGGACCTTCTGCCGTGTCATCGATTTGAATTAGCGGCGGATCTGTGCCATACATCACCTGGATGTGCACTTCCTGTCAGTATGACTGTGCGGCGATCGGTCTTTATAAGTGTCGGGTTTGGAAACATCGCTCATTTACGACCTGTGGCTCTACTTCGCATGTGAGTAGAGCATCATGACGGTCGCAAAGCACTTTGGATCTATTTATTTCCACATCGACAACGGCGGCCTCGAGTTCTTACCTTTCACAATAAAAGCCAGAGAGATTTACGCAGCATCGCTGCTCACCAAGAGAACTTAAATGACAACAAATGAGCTAATAATATGCATTTATTATAAAAAAAACAATATGTCAGTATTTATTATGGTCGTCATTATACAGATGACCTCAATATATAGTCCTCTACATAGTCCTCTTTAGAGTCCCCTTTGTAGTCCTCTATATAGTCCCCTATAAAGTCCATTATATATAGTTTGCTATATGCTAAGCTAACAGTCTTGTAGTTGGAGCTTTATATTCACCAGCCATGAAAGTACAATTGGTCTCCTCATCTAACCCTTTACAATAAAACAAAAATGCCCATTTCCTAAACATGACAAACATTCTTTTTTTATATACAAAGTGTTTCTTTTATAAAACACATTTGCATTTTACTGACGGTTATTTTTCCTTTTCTCTTCATAATTGTAGTCGTGTTTAATCCTGTTGTGCGTTTGCTTTACAAAGCACTTTACAACAGTGCTCCATGAATAATGCGTCTTCTTTTTGATCCTCTCGTTATTTTTATTGTTCTTTTTGAGATGGAGAGAGAGAAAAAAAAATACAAATCCGTGGCTGGGCATGACCGCCTTCGAGCATCAACAAAAGGAAAAACCCCCCGTGTGTGATTTGGTCTCTCTCTCTGTGTCCATGCGTCACACTTGAGAAAGACGTGTGGTGTGAGAGACTTATTGTGCGAGACTCGTACGGTGTCGGTGCACTGTTAGGATCTGCATGTATTGACTCTGCCACCCACGTCCTTCTGTCTCAGCCTGGAGCTGGAGGTGACTGTGTTTAAGTTGGTGAACGCTGGAGGACCAGCCTATAGACGGAGTCGGCTCTCTGACATTGTAACCCTAGCTCTATGATCACAGCTTGATAAGGAGAATCCATCTAACTTACATGTCTTTTTATTTGTTTGTTTATATGCCTTCACATGAGAACAAAATTCAGTTCTACCTCCTATTTGATGTGATTATTGTCTATTTTGTAGCCGTTTTCATTTCAGTTATAAGGAAAATCCAAGAAATTTGATTGTTGTCCTCATCTCTCATTTGTCAATAATAGCAAAGTCAAGGAAAAGTAAATAAAAAAAGATAACATGATGATCGTCAGGCAAGTTCCAGCATTAAAAAAGAGTTTTTTCTATAAGTAGATTTATGGAAATTCATTCACACGCTCTCTGATTCGCGACATCACAGATAACAAAGTCACACTTAACCATACGTGTATCACGTCAGGAGTATTTTCCATGCTATAAACTACAACGTGACTAGATTCAGTATCTAACTCCCTGTTTTTATAACAAATACACCTGTCTCTTCCGTCTTACATCCCAATAAAAGCCTGTGGGTTGGGTTTGATGTAGTATCCTGTCAGGTTTTCAGCGCAGCAGCGATTCCAAAAAAAATGACCCTTCTCGCAAAGTGCTGAAAAGCTGTTAATAATGCAGAGTCTTGCGACTGCTCGCGGAGCATAAAAGGCATTCAGACGTCTTTTTGTAATGATGATGTTCTCTTTGTTCAGGATCCACACCAGGCAGCTCGGCTTTGTTCTGTTCAGGCAGGAATATGATCAAGCCTCCATCGCTCTTCTCCTTCTCCTCCAAGTTACACATTTTTATTGGCAATCCACTCGAAAATCCTTTTAGCTTCTGCAGACAAAAGTTTCTCACATTAGACAGGAACTCCATCTATTGGTTCGCAGGTGAGGCCGCCGCCAAATGCTGATCCCAGAGAGGAAAAACTGTTTTCAAGTCAAAGTGTCGTCGGCCTCTCAAATGCCTAATATGGCATCGACTTCCTCCCTTGAATCATAATGCATAACGCGACGGTTTGGACAGGATATGTTCCTCCGACGCCAAAGAACAATGGAAGGGGATTTATATGTTGTCGTAGCGACAGAGGATCAGCGTGGAGAATTAATTCCTGGTGCTGTCACGCAGATATGGCTTTATTAATGGCGTCTGTCTCACCCCGTCTCACCTTCATGTCACACTACCTGAGCCTGCTGCCCGTGTGCCGATTATGCATATTCACACATGCAAATACAACCTCGCCTTGAATTATTCTCCGCAGGAATTTAACCCGTGCTGAACTGGTAGACTTTCTCCTCTCTCTATGTTTATGCAGGGATCTCCGTCAGCATCTCCACCTTCAGCCTCGTGGCCATCGCCATCGAGAGATACAGCGCCATCTGCAACCCGCTGAAGTCCCGAGCGTGGCAGACCCGCTCCCACGCCTACCGCGTGATCGCCGCCACCTGGGCGGTGTCACTGCTCGTCATGGTGCCCTACCCGGTGTTCAGCGTCCTCAGGTCTTTCCCCAAGGCCAACGGCACCGTGGGCCACATGTGTCGCCTGGACTGGCCCACCAGGGAGGCTGAGCAGACCTGGTGAGTACTTACAGACGTGACAACAGATTGGATGGATGGGATGAGTGGGGACGCCATAAATAAGGCATGCAGCTCTTGTTTAAGCATGATTAGAGACCATATAAAACAGATTTTCTCACATAGCAGGGGTCGTACGAGAAAGTAGAGCCATCATTAGACTACTGTAGATTGGTGCTGCGAGGACGCTCCTTGCCGCCTTTTTAAATTAAACTGATTGCTTCTCTGCTCCGAGAAAGGATGGAAGAATAAAGCGCTTGCAAAATGTCAGGAGAGAAACGATTATTGCTGCTACAGGCGGGATTGCTCGGCGTGAGGGAAGCCGTCCATCCATCAGCATGCCCTCAGAGGACCAATACTTGTTTCTTTGCTTTGTTGCTAGCGCTCCAAGTACATGGATACGCTAGAAAAAGGATAAGATAAAGGCGAAAAACCCTGTACATCTCCATACTAGCCTCTTTTCGCAGTCTGTCTATCAAACTGTAAAGCTTCTCTGGGAGAGACAAGGCAGTGGGAGACCAGTTAATTAGTCTGCTCGGTGAGGAGGAGGAAGAAAGTCGACGCTCAGATGTCAAAAGCCCAGATGTGTCACTAAGTATGCCGACCTTTCAAAGTTTTTCATTCCTCGGGTTCATCTTCACCCACCGCGATTGTCTTAAATTACAGAGGCTAAAACTTCCACTGAAAGGAGACGTCACCTTTTCCCCCGTCTGTCTCCTGCTGTCTGGAAACGCCACCTTTTTTTGTCCACCTAATGAAGCGGTGCACGGAGTTATTGAAGCATCCAATTTGATTCTGGGATGAGGACAAAATGATTTCGAGACGCGTAAAAGAGCCATAAAGTGGTTAATGAACCGATCCTGTCAAGTCAAAAGACCAAAATTAATGATTTCCGAGTTCTGCCGTGATTGCGATGCGTGCACTGACAATTTTACGCAGACTGGCATTTACATAAATATCTTTGCAGGAAAAGGTACTCTGGAGGGATGAATAACCCGACTCATTGACGCAATAAAAAAACAACTAGATAATTAAGACATTTTCAGAAGAGCAGATTGCATTTTTTTGCAAGAGAAATCAGGTTTACGTAACAGAAAAGGTTGGTCATATATACAAAAACAAACACATCCTCTGCATCCACAGCACAGGGGAGCCAGAATTCTCACAGGTCTGAAAGGCATTGATAGTTAACATGCAGCCGGCTGCAGCCTGGGAAATAGAAATTCAAGCTAATGGCGGCGAGATGTGGACACATTTCAGACCAGAATGTGTGCACTTTATTTGTATATTTTGGTTGATAATCATGTAGATTTCATACGACGTGGGAGCGGTTCAAAGGGGCAGCTCTGTATTAATATTCATCACACAGTCCATCTGGGTTTCCCCCCCTTGAGGCAAAACAAGCACAGATAGCCACCAGATTTTTTTTTTTGGGTGTTCCCACTCTCCTACGTGTTCACTTCCTGACAGCTTTTGTCCGACAGATTTTCCACGATATCAAACGGACAGCTGCTGGGAGGCTTCGACTGAAGGCTTCTCTTTAAATCGGAGGTGAAAGAGAGACCGGGCTGCCCAGGAAGATATTAGAATATCAGAGAATGAATGAAACTTCCTCTCTGCTGGTGCTTTCATGTGCTGACTGATGTGAACCGCGGACACAAGAGCATTACGGCCAATCAAAAGGGAGATGTGGCTGCAGATGGGGAAGATTAATGACAATCAAAGTGCCACCTGTAGCTTCCTTTCTCTTATTTATTCATAGGTTGCTCTTTCTACTTTTCTCTTTCACCATAATTGTGTCTCCCTCAAGCTCACTTCAATTCATGTGAATGGTTTCATTCATTTATAGTATATACTTTTATCGCCGCCGCATATTTAAACAAAGCCACACAGTGCTGTAGCTCTTACATAGAATAAATGCTGAGTGGTATCTGGAGGCTCCGAAGCCTTTGAATTTTGTACACTTGATAAATTCCCCCGTCAACATTTTCTGCAGTTTCTTTGCGCTTAACTGACTCCCCTAGTTTTTCCTTTGAGGTGCCATCAATCCAGGCACTCGAGAGAGCCATGCTCATTATTCTCCAGCTCCAGAAAAAATGCATATACGATCAAGAAACAGCCGACTACACGGCCTGGAGCAGCGACAAATATCCCGCAATTGTCATATTACAGCCTATTTAACAATGTTTACTTGGCAAAATGTAGCCTTTTAAAAAAACATTCCTTCCTGTGTTATCTGGCTGCAAAGTAAAGCCAATGCAGAAGTGCCTTAACCCTGACTCCTCTGGTTGCAAAAAGAAGTTTTAATAAGAAGTCTGAGAAAATGACCCGACTTCTCTCTTGATTTATTATCTCAGTAAACATCGTCGACATGAGTTTATGGTCTCAATCTCTAGTTTCAAAGGAAAATTCCAAACAAGCCTTTCAAAACGTAGTCGACAACCAAGGGTGTCGCCACGGCGACAGTGTCATAAACAGCCATGTGTGCCGACTGTGTAAGCTGTCAATATGTCAAGGCAGTTTGATAAGGTCGTGTTGAAAAGCATCCCCTTGGTTAAACAGGATGGCTGACCTTCTTAAAACAACGTTGCTTCGTCGCGTCAGACCTGGAGCAGCTAACCGGTCCGATCGGACCGACTCACTCTGCAAATGATGTAGTAACATCGTGGACATATTTGTATATGCATTTGCATATAAATTGGTAGATATATGTAAGCGAGTGATGATAATACAGCACACTCCTTGACCTCCTTGGATATATCCAGGCCGATAGAATGATGATAGAACGTTCATGAACCATAAGAGACTTGGACTTGCCCCTAAAGAACTTGAGATTTGACTTTGACTCCAGCTCAAAGACTAGGGACTGGGTGTTTTGAGCGCTGATTCAACCCCTCTTCTGTTTTTCCAGGTATGTGCTGCTGCTGTTCACTCTGTTCTTCGTCCCGGGAGTGGTGATGATTGTAGCCTACGGTCTGATCTCCAGAGAGCTCTTCCGAGGCATTCACTTTGAGCTGGGCCAAAACAACGAGACCACCGGTGAGATCCATCACAAAAATCAATCCGAGCTCCGACGCCCGTTTGCTTCACGTCGATTCATCCAAGATTGACTAACTGTAACATATCGCCTTTCTCAGGCAAACATGATGCAGCATGAGTGCGAATGGGGATTTGTTTGTTTTGCCTCAAGCAGAGACTTAGATTTTTTTTGTTGTTGCATCTGTAACATACAGAAATAGACGTCATCGCTGTTGTCCTCATACCTACTCTACTCTCGTGTGTGGCCTCAAGCCGATTGTTAAAACAGAGAAAGGAAAGCTGTGAGCTGAAATATGGTCCAGAAGTAAAATCGCTATAGTTACTGTGTGGATGAGAAGCTCCAGTTTCCATGGCGTCGTGTGTGTGATTCATCAGTGTTGATACGATCTGAAATAGCCTTCAGTAGCGACAGTTAATCCGCTGTTAAACATAGTGTTTTATCCTTCTGGATGCAGCAAAATCATCAACTCCCATCCTTGGCATTGAGTGTTGGGTGTAATTGTTCTGTCCACACTGGCCATTAAAGTACTTTCTGACCCTCCACAGGCCAGAAGAACGGCGTCGGGAGGGCCGTGTCGGGAACCAACGACGACGACGACGGCTGCTACATCCAGGTGTCTAAAAAACCTTCCTCCGCCGTGGAGCTCCCCACCCTCTCCGCCTCGTCCGGCGCCGCCCAGGTCAAGACGGAGCGCGCCCGCAGCAACACCTCGGAGGCCAAGCTGCAGGCAAAGAGGCGGGTCATCCGCATGCTGATGGTGATCGTGGCGCTCTTCTTCGTCTGCTGGATGCCCCTGTACTCGGCCAACACCTGGAAGGCGTTTGACCTGAAGTCGGCGTCCAAAGCCCTCTCGGGCGCCCCCATCTCCTTCATCCACCTGCTGTCCTACTCCTCGGCCTGCGTCAACCCCATCATCTACTGCTTCATGAACATGCGCTTCCGCAAGGCCCTGCTGTCCACCTTCGCCTGCTGCTGCCGCAACCGGCTCTGCCGCTGGTGGTGCAGGCGGAAGGAGGGCGGGGAAGACGGCATCACCGCCACCTCCATGGCCACGTCCATGGCCACGTCCATGTCCAAGTTCAGCTACACCACCGTCAGCACCGCCGGCACCTGCTGAGCCTCCAGGGGAGCCGGGTGGTCCGGGGCACCATCTGTTTTTTTTTTTCCACCCTTCATCCTTAATACGCGATGCGTCACGCGCCGAGTCACATCCCTGTTTTGAAAGGTCGCCTTCAAATTCTGCGTGCATGGTTGCAGAACGTGAAGCGAATGCGATGCTTCAGTCGGCCGACGGTCTTCTCCCCTCTCTTTTTAATTGGCAGCAGTCGCTTTGTTGCATCTCGAAGACAACATCAAGTGCCTGTGCTCTTTTGTGTAGCTTTCGTTCGTCACGGTGGCTTGTTCGATGGCGGAGAGACGATTCAAAAGGCGACGTGGGAAATGTTGTAAATACCGTCTTTATGTTCTTACTGTGCCAAAGGGAGATATTCCGACGGAGATGTATGCTTTGGGACAGCAGTGGTGAATCAGTATGGATTCATGTTCCTTTTCTGTTTCCTCTTTGCTCATTCAGGGCATCTCTCTCAGTTATCACAATTATTCTACTGAAGGCTACACGGGGCGAATTTTGAGATATCGAAGGAAGTTTGTTCGACTAGCTCTCACTTGTATAACATTGTTGGCAAAACACCTGAATCCATTTATCCAGGTGCTTTTGCCGTGGGATGTTTTTGACCCTTTTACAGCATCGCTCTGGTTCGGGCTAATAAGGCAGGTGCATCGTCATCCCGAGGACGGCAATTAAGCCTCATTTCTTGCAAAGATGAGAAAGCCGGGTGGCAATTTTTACGTGTTGATCCACCCTACAGCGTTAGCTCATACAGGCATGGTCATGGAACTTAGATCTCCTGTTTCCGCTGCTCCAAATCTATGTTGAATCATGATGCAGACATTAGCATCGGGATGGGAGTTATTAGAGAAAGTGCAGTTAGTCCGTCCATCCATTAAAAGGCTGATTGCTCTGGCTAGTTGCTCCACTCCGCCCCCTGCTACAAAATGGCACCGAAAAGTGCTTCAGTCAAACTCACCTTTCTCTGCGCAATTATCTCTGTGGTGTCTTTCATGTACTCTCTCTGCCTTCCACTGCAGCGCTGCCAATTACTCTGACCGTTACCTAAGTACAAATAGCCCATTTTCCAGGCTGAGACTAATGAGGTGTTTCTCAGGGAAACCCTCCCTGATGCTGCAGTGCACAATCTCGCGGCTTTGCCTTTAAAAAACTGGCGACAAATGGCCCGACAAACGCTCCACAGCCGAGCCTTTTAATAACAACCGCAACGGCGAATGATTTACTGCCCGTCTTGCATTCAAATTAAGATGAACGTGCATCACAATCAGGAGAAAATTGTTGCAAGTAGAAATTAAGATAATGAAAAACTTTTCAGGTTTCCTGCAAGACTAGTGTTGCCACATTTTCACATCATATTTAGGTTCTATGTTATATTTGCACGGCCTTTTTATGTTTATCCAATATTCAAAGAGGTTTTGTGCCGGTGCTCTTGGGTCTGCATGCTGTGTAGCGAGATAAGGCTCCTGAAATGCTGTCGAAACTTTCATTTATAGTTGTCAAGGTTGCCTCCATAATTCTCAGCCTGAAAAAACACTTGCAGGGGACTAATATTATCACATAACGTCGTTTTTTGCTGAAATATGGTAGGTAAAGGTGGATTCTTTGACAAATTATGGCAGATTTGCATGGAATTAAGATCATAGGCGAAAGCCGCAATTATTACAAATTACAAGAGGTTCGCACAATTCCCCAAAAAACCTATAAAAGTGAAAAGAAACTAGTTAAGTTGAAAAACACCCAAATTCCCCTTCCAATGTTGACTGAAGCGTTCATAAACATGCAGTGTGTCCAGGTTGAATCCGACTCCACAAGTGGGAGATTTTGATGACATGGAAATTATTCAGGTCGACATTCATGTATTCAGTCAATTCTGCCAAAAATATGGACACGCTGGTGTTGCGGTGAATAATTTAAATCAGCTGGCCTCCACAGCACAAAACCAAGCGGATTAACTACTTGTTCCTTACATGTCGGCAGCTTAGTCCATCACTTTAAAGTTTTATCCTCTTCTTCATGGTCCTCCCGTCGCCGCTCAGGATTTATTTTACCGCCTCTGCACGCTTCCACTTTCACTTAAACTCGTATTGATTTGCATGTTTTGTTACATAATTAAATTGGAGCCTATAGTTGATTTAATTGCAGACAGTAAGGCATGTTAAATTACCATAGATTAGTGTATAATGGAGCTAAGCCTCTTAATTCAGAGCTGGAATTATTTTGTATTTCACGGCCTGTACGGCTCCGGTCATGTGCATTATGAATGAACGGAGCAGGTACATGATTTGAAAATGTAAAGTTTTGATTTAATCTGTTTTCATTTCACCTCAGAAGCCCAGCAGGTTCAGGTACGATTACAATAAGAAAACCTCCCAGTCTTCATTTTACTCCTTTCAAGCCAGTTTTTGTAGATTTTGGTCTTTAAATCTTTAAATCTTTGAATAAAGTTCTCAAAGAAAGACTGAGGGAAACTGTTCCAGCACCTCTAACCTCAATACCAATGTAAGATTTGCTTTATTTGTGGGGAAAAACCATGTGTAAAAAAATGTAAAAAAAAAATTGTGTTTATTAAGGTAGGTTATACATTAAAGCTGCTCCATCAACATTCAAATTGCGGCATAAATACGGCAGCAACCTTGACATCATATAAACAATATTTTTTGTCACCATTTCGGATGCTCCTCATTCTTGGTGCATTGACTTTAAAAATTTGTGAACGTGAACGTACCTTCAGAATTGGCCTCTTCTCAGTGATTTTTTACAATTACACACTCAGTTTACAGCCTAAAATAACAACTACTACAAGAAAAACACGTTAAAAGCGCCTCTGCAGAGGCGAGAAATCAAATAAGCACACTTTCCCCAGAACAATGCTTGATGCAAATGTCCGACAAAATAAATCACAGCGCATATAAACTGCATGTGTGTCATATTTCTGGCAGTGACACAGTAACATCCTCATCTCTGTCATCTGTGCTCTTTAAGGTGGTCGTTCTGATTTTGCTTTGGAGGATTTTCATCAAACTCGGCCTTTCTTTACTTCCTGAATCGTTTTCTGCTGGGAGATTCATCAGTAAATTAGAAGTTGTTTCTTAATTATTTGCCCCTTGGGCGAGGGGGCTGCGAGTTAAATGTGCCTCTGCTAGATTTTTAATTTCGCTTTTCTGCAGAATAATTCAGAAGCGATATTTGGGAGTTTCGCCTCGGGCACGGAATTAAATATGTTTGCACCTGAGAAACATAGTTAATGCGATTCGTCTAAGAACCCGTTCTCTGTTAGCTTCCATGTCCATGCATATGTTTGAGCCTTACAGAGTACCTGCTTGTAAAAAAAAAGGGAAAATGTGTCTTTGGTACAGTAGCTTTCTCTTCCTCTCGAGCGTTTGGCTTCTTAACACCTTCTGAGGGAACGTCTCGAGTGTTAACATGGAAGTCACAGCTCGGAGGAAAAAAGAAAAAGCTAAGGAAACAAAGTTGAGAAAACGCTGAGGTGAAGAGCAGGCGGATATGAGGTGATGATATCATATATTTAGCTCTTATTAGCGTTGGAAACCCTTCCTGTCTGTGTCTACGTGTGCTACATGTTTACCAAAGCAGTCTTTTTACATTTCTGCCACATCTGGTGCCTGCTCGTGTTAAATTAATAAACTCTAAAATGTGTAATTGCCTGTTGAGACAGGGCCGTCCTTTTAAATGTGAGGTTATCGATGTTTGTGATGTTTTGCTTTCACTGTATCTCCGGTATGATAACGTTATATATCGATGCGCTCTTGTTCGGTTTGTGGTTACTGCCTACATGTTGCAGTATTTTTCATGCCAAATACAGATAAAATAAATAAATATTGGGAAAAAGATGATGTCTTCATGTGTGTGAGTGTGAATACTGTATAAAAAAATCTATCTGAAGCAGAGGAGGGCTGGACTGAGGCAGTGAAACATGAAAAAGGCAGATGAATAATAAACAATGCAGGTCAGCTTCCCCAGTGAATACTCAATCAAAAGTCCTCGGGGGGGGGGGGGGGGGGGCGAGGACCCTGAGGACGTTCACACTTGCATTTCACCGACCGGGATGAATGCTCAGGAGTCGTCGCCATAGCAACACAGCCGCAACACGCCCAGCCGCAGCTTTACTCGTCCTGGACCGGAGAAACAAAAAGACCCCGGAGAAAATACTTTTTTCTTTTCAAGCTATCCGTCAGACGTGATATCTTGTGCAAAACCTGAAACATATTTGTTTTTTTTCTCAGGCGGTGCAGAAGCCCACGAGGCTTTTTTAAATATTTTACACAGTCAGAGCGCACGGTGAAAAATACCAGAATGCAACAGCCCTGAATATTAATGATAGATGCTGTTTACAGTTGTAGTGGAGATCGGTGACAAGACTTTTAAGCTTTAAGTTTCTCATAAATGTAAAATTAAAAAACACCAGGATATCCACAGATAATTAAAACAGAGTTTCTACAACAACAACAATAAAAAGGAGATATCAATGGCGTTTCAAGCTTTTTATTAGGAAACAACTGATTTTTATTACAACAATAACAATGGCTCTTTTCTTTCTTTCGAGGAAAGCTCACGAGTCTGATACTGAAGCAGCTAAATGGAATCCAGCCAAGATGTATTTCATTATTTACACCCGGTTATAATTAGTGTTTTGCTTGCTTCGCTGACCAGGCGGCTCTGAAAAGTGAAGCCAAAGCTGGAGTGCCTTTACTCGCATATCCAATGTGAGTTCAGAAACAGCTTTCCTAATCTCATTCACCGCAAGCAGGTGACACACGCGGATGTGGTTCAGCTTTCCAACACTTCCCGAGCTGCAGAGCGCCACGTCGCTAAGTCATCTGCGATGCAGCGGGTTCCCTCGGGCCGCCACGCCGCAGGTGCCCATACTGTGTTATGTATGCCATTCCCCCCGCTGATTCCAGCACCATTCGTCACGGCTGCTTTCCACCACAGGGTCCAGTAATGGAAGTCAACAGTGGAGCGTCAACAGACAGCATCACAGACAGCTCGTTTATCTTCCCCCCCGACCCTCGACCGGATATTCAGTTAATGGCCTTTCCCCATCTCCAGTTCTCTACATCCCTTCCATCGTTCTCTTCCCATGTCAAAAAAATCTTTTTTCCATTACATAGTCCTGAGCAGGAGGTTAAAGCCGATTTTTATCTAAAGGAGGCTGGGAATGAATATACAGGGTTCTACTGCGTCCAAACAGCCTTAAGGAATCGTTCATTTCCTCCCGCATTGTACAATAAATCCATGTGTTGCCGTGGACGTTGCTGCATAGCTGATCCAACCCATCACTAAAGCGATGTCTGCCATTTCCAGACCTCGAGCACATGAAGGTATTCTCAACACGTAGAGCCCTTTTTGTTCAGGAAGTATGTGAGCGAGAAAAACCTTCAGGCCATGAATTATTGTAGTTATTTTTTTTTCTCCTCCACTGTGAGCAGAACTTGCCGATGAAAAGGTGTTATTGCGCTCGCTTTGTGTGGGGAGGCGTATTCAGACACAACAAGAGGTTTTTAATACGCGTTTAGAGAGATCCAAAGGGTGAAGGAGGCATGAAAGTTCACCAGGTTTGAATCAAACCTCCAACCTTCGATGTGAAAGACCTGTATGTCGATGACAAACACCTTTTTTCCTGGAGCTTACTGTGTCTGAGGGCTGAAAAATCACAATCACGATTATTTTTTGGTCAATATTGTGCAAAATACCAATAAATGAACTATGTTTTAGTGCACTTCAACATACTGAAAACTCCTAAATTCAACATTTTGGTAATCTAACATATTCCAGTCAGTAACCGGTACTTTTAGAATAAAAATGCCGCTTTGTGTCCAAAGCAGCGAAATAATCGTTTTATTTCAATTATCTTGTTTTCAAAAATTTCAAAAATTAAAATTCAATGAAAGCAAAAGTTATCCTCATTGCAAACAAGCCGCCGGTGCAGTTTCTTTCCATCTCTTCTTAATTAAATATGAACCCTTAAATACATACCTGGCCTTTTCAGTGCATTTAATTGAGCCTTCAAGGTTATCTGTCAAAATGTCAAACATGAGAAAGTCATGGTTGGCTAAAGCCGAGGTATTTAAGAGTTATTTTCTAGTCACAATAAGCTGGATGCAAGTGGTGATGAAAAAGTCTGAACTCGGCCGCTTCCCCGTAATCTTAAAAGCAAGATTACTTTGCTTAGCGTCGCCAGCTTTATCTTTTAAAACTGCTTTTTCAGCTGTTCAGTTTTAAGCCGTTCCAGAGCATTTTATTTAATATTTAATCTGCATTAAATATATGGTCATTACAGACCAGAGGAATGGAGGATGATGCATTTAAGGGTTAAAGGGAAGATCTGAAATTAAAAAAAGCAGAAAAAAACTTCCCTAATTGGCGCTGTCAGCAAGTCAGGAAGGTTGTGACCCACAGCTTATAAATGGCATTGCCAAAATTGAGTTGCGGCAACCCTTTGTCACTCAGCTATTATGCCTGAAACGCCTCACGTTACAAAAGAAGAATGAAGCCCATAATGCACCTTGAACACATTGTCCACGGGGAGACAGATTAATCGCAGCAATCACTGAAGTTTCCTCACCATTTCTTCCAGACGTGTCATTTAGTTGCTAAGAAACTGAACCCGAAAAGAACAGTTTCCACGTTACGGAATATTTCTGATGGCTGGCCTGAGAACTGTGCTGAGCAGCTCCATTTACAATTCTAATTGGAAGCATATGGCTCCGGGTGCATGGGAATGAAACCCTGCATATGCATACGTATATCACTCTCATTTCCCATGTCACCGCCTCAGGACAAGACACTAATATGACAATTCATATGACTCTTCATTTCCCAGAAAGCAATCAGTCAGCCTCCGCTACGCGAGGTAATGGGTTTGGACTTCAGCGACTTCATTGGGCGTTTGAGTTGTCGAGCCCGGACCGACAGCTTGCCGGGCTTGGCAAGTGTCGTGCATTCATTTCCCGCACCGGAGGGAAGTGCGAAGACGAGTCAGTGTGACGGGTTTATACTTCTTGGCGCGGTTCCTGATGACAAGTTGAGCCGAGTCGAGCCGACCGGGAAAAAGACGGCGTTTCTTCGAGAGTCTCCCTTCCGCCACGAGACGAACAGACGGGGAATTAGAGCTGTTGATTGAAGCTACAAGCTCGGGGCTTGAAAAGCAGCGACGGGCGTGGGGAAAATTCAAAATGAACGAGAGTGAAATTTATAGTCATTTAAAAAAAAAAAGAGCATGATTTGCCGTGTTCTGCTGCCTCCGATCAACTTTGAAGTTTTATTCAGAAGTGTGGCTTTGAGTGCAGCATTGTGGGACACCGTGGGGGGAAAGATAAGAAACACTTCATGTGAGAGGCTCTTTGGGCGTCTCATATCTAACTTTATAACCTCATTTCTATCACCTCATGCATATGCAAATGATCCCCGTTGACCAACAGCACACACACACAGCACTGACCTTTAAAAAGGAGCGCGAGATGGAGATCAACAGTTAAAAAAATGGCAGAAAATCTTGGTGTATAAACCACACGGAGGCTCGTTGACACTGGGTCATGAGAAATGTGTCTGGTGGCTCAGGGAAAATGTATTTCAGAGTAAACCACAGTCACTCACTGGGGACAACGTAAAGCCCCTCCGGTGGAAAAGGAAATATAGCCGCACCGCATTGAGGGACTACTTTCTCCATAGCTGATTATGAGCGATCATCACGGCCTTCCTTAACATGAGCATTACAAATACTCCGTGTGTACGTTACAACCGGCGAATGAAAAGCTTTCCCGTGTTATGCGTGAAATCTAATCTCGCCTCCGTGTCGCCATCAGGATGATTTTCTAATTAGGAATACCCGACTGGATAAAATAATTACCGAGCCCAGCTGCACCCCGACTCTATTACAGGTCTGCCTGGGAGGCGGAGTGCGTATCAAACACCACCGGTTCACATCGGGATCATGCCGATACGTTGGGAATGAATTATTATTGATTATCAGAACAAAAGTAAGGTCATAATTAGTGTCCATGTAAAGACAATTAGATTTGTTTTAATGATGGTATATTAACCTTCATGTCGAGGTTGTGTCTGATTAGTCACTACCTGTTAATAATGGATCTAAAGCAATTATTTCTTAAGGCTAAATACAGCTGTAAAGTCATATAAACACTGATCGGGATTTAAAAAAATATATTTGATATAATATAGCCATAAATCATCCCCTGCTTTCTGGTCTATTTGACTCCAAATGGACCAACGTTTACTTAATGAACATTATGATGTGTAGAAGAAGACTTGGAACATAAATTCCCGTTTACAATGTTTACCGAGGTAATAAATCAAGTGAGAAGTAGAGTCATTTTCTCATAGACTTCTTTTTACATTCAGAGGAGTCGCCCCCTGATGGTCAGCAGAGAGAATGCAAGTTTAAGGCACTTCAGCTCGATGTCATGACACACTATCATTATATACGTAATATTTGATCAAATTCTTCTCTTTTTCTCATCAGTGCATCTAAATCTCTCCATTACTTTTGCAGGGTTTGTTTAATAGACCGTGGAGCTGACGTGTCGTGAATAGAGATGACCCAGACGCCGGAATGAACTCGCTCTGGCAGACTGTGGAATAACGCTCCAGTTAAAGTGAAATAATGAGCACATTCACAGCTCGTCCACGCCTTAAGCAGGTGGATCATTGGGGGGTTAAAGGTGACACTGAACACAGTCAGCCCACAGCACGATGAGAGCACGATGGCTTTAGAAAGTTGCTCAAAGGGCTCTTAAAAGTTGGTTTTATATACACTCATTTTGAGTAAGTAAGTAAGTCGACCCACAGCACAGCCTGAATAGAATTTCAGAGTTAGACGCTTCCCGGCTCTACTTTCTGGGACTTCCCTGCGCTTGCGTCACCGCTGATGTCTCCGTTAATGGAAGTGATGGGGAAAAAAAACGTGCGACTCAGTCACGCTGCCCACATTTCCTCTGCTGTCTGACTTCCTTCTGCTCCCTGCACCTCCAGGAGGAGAGGGGAGACATCAGTCAGCGGCGTTGACGAGGCCGAGGCCGCGGCACATGGCCGCCGGCTGCTGGCTGCGTTTCCTGAGAGGACGCCAGCAGGGCGGAGTCTGGAGGCTACTGTGGTGATGTGACAGAATGTGTGACGAGGCGGTGAAGGTGAACATACTTTTTGGGCTATAAATCACACCGAAGTGACGTGTGTTTTGGCTAAAAATACATACAGACAGCACTTAGCCGCAGGGGCCGGAGATATCGCACATGCCTCGCAGCTTCCGAGGGATTTCTGGGATCGAGTGGAACGCGGCCACTTGGGTTCCCAGACGAGAACGTGCACTTCAGTGCGACATCAAAGCAGCAGGATTAGGTGTTGATTAAACCCGACTTACGGGGAAGAAGCTCCACGGGCGCAGAGATGAAATGCATGATGATTTTGCATTGTTAAAATCAATATGGTGTGACAGATTTCAAGCATGCATTTCAGGCAAATCAACAGAGTTTGGGTTCGTCCTTCAACCACGTTGCCGGTGTGAAATGTCACAAAATGCTAAATGAGATTTTGTCACTTTTTCCTTCAAGTAGCACAAGACATACGAAACCTAATGTAGCCCCGAGCGAAACGTCCCACTGTGACTGGAGTTGCCTGGCGGGACGTGGTCGATCCCCCCGACGGGCCCAAGCGACTAAAGGGGAGGAGTCATGAGCAAGAAAAGGATGAAGCTAGCTAAGCTAATCTCATATTTCGTGTCCATCCATGAGAGATCTCTTCGTCCACCATGAAAGCAAATGTCAAACTCCACTCGAGTGCTCATCTCTGAACGGCTGTTGGCATTCTGTCCAAGCCGGAGCTCTTATTTCCCTGTGCAAATGTCCCGGTGCCCTTTACCTTCAAGGAGTATCGTGCTGAAGGTGATGCGAGCCAACAAACATGTGACTGACTGTATTATTCAACAAGTCCTACAGTATGTACCTTTCTTAAGTCAACACGCACGGTTTGCTTCGAGGATTTGCTCTAGACTTTGTTGGGATAATGTTTTTTTTTTTAACACTGGCGCTTACTTTTAACTGATTCGGGTGAATTATGTTCAAAAAAATGATCTGTACAAAAACACTCCAAGTTGCCAGTGGGGATATTAAGCATCAGCATCAAGAAAGAGCCACTAGATGAAGAAATGGAAGAAAAATCTTATTAAAATTGGACAATTACAGCGTGTCACAATAAATGATTGAGAAAATATATGTTTTATCGTCTTCAAAAAGGAAGAGGATGATTTCCTGAAATTTCAAAGAGACGGTAATAGCTCTGTTTGACTTGTTTACACGCTTTTTTGGACAAAAAAAAAAAACAGGAGACGGACCGATAAACAGGCGATGTGGGCTTTTTCAGCCAGTGTTCATATATAATATTCAGCTCCACTATCACAGTCACCATGGCGACACAAACAACAACTTGCCAACGGAGAAGATCAATGAAATGGTGAAAAATTGATGAAAGTGTAATATTGTCTATCTTATATTTTAGTTCTACAGCACGGCCCTGGATGGATTTGTCACACATGAGTTTGTCATAGTGGCCACTTGGGGGCAGCAGAGAGAAGCTGAAACAACGCTGCCACACACGCACTTAATCATGATGCTAATTCTCTCCAAACTGCATGAACCATCAGAGTAATAGCAGTGATGTCAGGCACCATTTCTCCTGCAATTCCATCTCAATTAGTGGAACGTTCTGTCCTTGAGACTTTCCCAAAGTGATCCGGCTGATGTTCTCGCTGTCAGCTTCGCCTGCCTTCTTGGCTTCCCGCCATAACGGCTGTTTACTTCCAAATGTGTTGCCGGGAGATATCTTTGGCCCTCAGCAGGGTTTTTTGGGAGATAATTGGTGCTACAACACTGACACAATGAAAAGTTGAAAAGTAACTGACTTTTCTACCGCTCTAAAGAATCGCCCATTTACGGAAATGAGGCAGTCGCTCCAGCTCGCCGGGAAATGTTCTGGTCTGAGAATTGAGGGTGAAATAATTAGAAAATACTTTCAACTCGAAGTTTAAATCTTATGACCCTATCAGTTGTGTTTCATCCATTTCCTTTTCTTTTTTTAAAGGAATTCAGACGTTTCTCAACTTTCGGGGACTACATTTTATTTTGCTTCTTCCAGAAGTGGAAACTTCTGGAATGTAAAGTTCCTTATTATCAGATCTATGTTGACTGAATTGCTTCAGCGATGAAATACTTTAATCTAATACTCTAATTTATTCCACACACATTTGCCACTTGACAGTGTGGTAATTGTTTTGTAATCTAAGACCAACCTTGCCTCCGTCGGCCCGGTGGCCAAAGACGGCAGTGATTGATTCGGAGCCAAATTCATTTCAGCACAGGAGGAAATTCAAATCATTGGGAGATTAATGGGTAATTTACAGCAGCGGTTATCATGCTCGTAGATTAAACTGGCTGTAAGCTTCCGACCACAGAAATAGCAGCGAGTTGTTCGTCTCATCCCTCTACAGAAACATCTCTGCTGGCTGCTCTTCAATCTCTTCTTCTAATCAATGATCGTGGGTGATTGTTAAGCGTTCGCGCCCCCGTGTTGCTCCGCCCCCTCCGGGTCATCAGGTAGCCGACAACCGCCGGCGTCCCCTGGGCGTCTCGCTTCGCGTGGGAGGAACGCATTGATTCCAAATGTTCATTGTGTTTGTGCTGCTGGGTCTCGTGTTCACAGAAACAAACATGACATTTTGGAGGTTTTCTTTTTCTCTTTTCCCTCCGAGTACCTGAGCGAATACGACAGCTGTAATTGGCCGTGCGTCGACTCGCCCGAAGCCTGACTGTGAACGTCTCAACCAAAGTCTTTAAGCCTCAAGTTCAACTTCATAGATTTCATGTCCAAAACGTCAACGCCGGTTAATGAGAGCGACATTCTCACTGCTGGGAGTACGACGTCAATGTGGATTTCATTTTTGGAAAAGTGTGGAATGTGACACTCATGTTAGCGTAGATTAGCACATAAACTGATAGCAGGGAGTAAAAGCTGTCTAATGGGAACTCCTGGAAATTCACAATTAACTTAGTGAGTGTTTTTTTATCGTCCCTACCTGTAACCCATGCAAATATGCAGCTGGCAACACACAAATGTCACTTTTAATGATGGAAAATAGACGGAAGGTGAATGTTTTTTTTTAATATTCTGAGCAATCACTGCACAAACTGAAGCTGCCGCTTCTGTATGCCAGGTGGTTCTCGAGCTGATTGTGATTACGCCGCTCTTTTTCTCACCGCTTTCCTCAAGTCGGAGCGAGACGATGATAATATCGGCTTTAATGAGACGGAATGGCAGAGAGCTTCACTGTTTGTCCACAGCGCTGTTGTGAAATCAGGATGAGACCCTGAACTATCGGAGGGGCTGAGTAACAGCTGTGAGATGAGGGATGCGTGTCGTGGCGTCGCCAAGGCAACCCGTGTTGACCTTAGAGACAATTTCAAAAAGGAAGCAAATAAGAGATTGATGGCAAAGAAGTTGGGAATTTTAAGCGCACGCTGACGGAAAAACTTTTCTGTGACATTTCTGTGCCATCAGTTATGTGGCGTACACTTATGAATGATTCATGCCGTGAAACGCTTTTAAGAAAATCAGAGTGTAAAGAAGCCAGAGGGGGAGAATCTTTCAATATCCGTAAAATGTTGGGTGCAGCCGGGAGCGTCTCCGTGCCATCTGGCCATCTTTTTACAGATTCTTGGACGCAAAACATGGAGTCTCAGGTAGAGCACGTGCCAACAATCAGAGGATTTACATCTTGCCAGGTTTCATTTGTCAGTCGACAACCCTTCTGTTCCCTCTGGGAGTCAATCTCGGCCTCCATTTCCCATTAAACCCTTGTCCTCGGCTCCACAACTGAGCCACCTGCGACCAGACACTGAAAACAAGCCGTCACCTTCCGTGTGTCTCTCGTCGACGGGACCTCGGCCTCCCGCAACCGATCACTGCATCGCCTAAAACTGCAGAGTGTCGACGCGCGGTCACCGTGGATTTTATTTTGCCCGAGCAACTAGAATCGTGATTTAAGAGGCATTTCATATTAATGTTTCCTCTCTTTCCACGTTAATCTCGGCTGCAACCACAGCCACAACTTTAAATTATGGAAATATTATGGGAGCAAAGCAGGGCTGCACGGTTAATCAAATAAAGGTACAACCATTTTTCTACTTGACATAAAGGAAAGCTCCCATGAGCATTTTCTATTAATGACCTACAGTCTAAAAAAATGTTGCCCTGTCAGCTTTGCTCCAATAATTTGCAGCCCTATTGTACTCAGGGAAAACTTGCATATCAAATTAAGTTTCCAAACTGACAGCCAGGGGGCGATGGAGTTGAGCCAGCTGAGCCAGCTTTAAAGAGCAACATGCATCGTGTAAAAACAACTCCCCTTGTGCAGGATGGTGCAATTCCATGCAAATGCAACGACGCACGTGAAGAAAGTCATCTTATGTCATATTACATGTCCTCTGGTGCTGCATCGAAAACACAATGGCTGCCGGAGCTGGTTCCACAAGACAGATGGGAAGTGACACGTGTGTCCCGATGCAAGACTGCAGAGTCACTGAAAGTCCTTTTGTCATGCATCATGTACATCCTTCACTGGCATGTCAAGCTGTCGCCTCAAAGCTGCGTTTACAGTAGCAGCCCCGGCTGTTCAGCAGCAGCCAGACGATAAATACATTCAGTAGTTTTCTTTGTCACCCCTCTGCAGCGGGCTCTTTGATGCAGACGAGGCCAGGCGGCGGATGCATGGTGTGACGGGGAGCTGAGGTGTCAACTAAATGAAATGTTTCAGGGTGCCAGTTTTGTTCACTCAATAAATAAACTCAGAGCAGAGAGGAAAGTGGGCAGCAAGAGGACGGGATGTGGGAGGGATGCTGGCATCTCCCACTGAGCTTGTTGGCTGTTTGATTTCAACACAAGCGCTGCATGTCTGGGTGGGATTTCGCCCCGTGGACAGCAGATGGGGAAACGATGCAGCTGCAAAGACTGAAAAACACACTGAATGTGTTTTAACATGTGTCCAAATGCTGTTCATAGACATGGAAGAAAGTGCGTTTTCCCACTCAAGACACATTTACAAATGTCTTGGTATAACAAGGAGCTCAAAGCTCAGGAACTCAAATGTCTGCACAATAAAAAAACGAGGCCCACGAGATGGGGAAATGTCAAACCAGTTGCCATGTGGTTCAGAGAAGGAAAAAAAAAAAGGAAGGAAAAATGAGTGGGAGATGTGTAAGCTCCGATGTGTGAAACTGCATGATATGCCACAGAGAGGAAATCGCAGTTAAACCACTTTAAAAAACAGCCAGACTTTCCACTGGAACCATTAAGGAAGTAATCAACGGTCAAGAAGAACAAACAGGTTTATGCCCACGTTACCTCAGATGCTCGTCAAAATGCTAAATCCCGCGCTGAGAGTAAGAAATACGGTTGCTTACTATAATATTTTAGTAAATATTTTGGCCTGTACCATCTCTATGGAGTATTTGCCGTGATAGTAGATACATCATTTCGACACATTCGGCCCTCTGGAGATACTTTAATGTGAACACACACTATAATTTTATTCTTCGGTACAAAAAATGCACATAAATACTTCTACAAAAGGCCTTCTATACGTTTAAACCCTGTTAATTCAAAATATTACCATCCCCATCAAGCTGGTTGTGTTACATATTTCTTGTGTATTGTTGATCCATACAATCATGTAACCTGCCTCAGTTGCCAAGCTTTCATCTAAACTGGTCCCATGCTGCAACCTTGTGGCCGCATCAAGGTATTGGTTGGTTCTTGTCTCCATCTGGGAGAGCACAAATTATAATAGTCATATAGTTTATGTATATTGCACTATGAGCTACATGCAGTAACCACAGGTAACAAAGCATGTAATTTCATGTCTCGATAACAATATAGATCATGATATGCATGATATGCTGCTATTTCAATAACTATGATCTATATGAAGTAACCGCACGCTTGTTTTGGTATAATTGTGTGAATAGAATAATTGACAAATTAAAGACTATAGTGCACAATAATCATATTTTCTGAGAAATTATAGGATTTAAATACGGATCACAAAACACTCACAAGAAGTTGAGTGTGAAAGTAAAATTAGAGCCTGATTTCAAAAATACAGGATACAAAAAAACAATTTTAAAAACAGATTCATCTATTATTTATGCAGGGAGACCTTGTGATAAACTTATTTAAGACTAATAAAAAAAAATGTTGGTTAGCTAATTGCACTCTGGTTGAGCTCAACCATTTCTTCCTCTGCTTACAATGTGGTACTTTTGATTAATTCCAATAATTAATCACACAACAACAACAACAACAACAACAACAACAAAAAGGCACTGCATTAAATGTCAACATCAACACTCGTGGAACAACATCAATATGCCCAAAGCTGCAATAAGTTCCACTTTTACAGAAACACACAACTTATTACCAATATATGCAACCATTCCACCTTCCTCATTAGAAACTACACGCGACAAAAACAACAAACATGGCGGCCAATATTTGTACAGGAATGGACAACACGGCGGTTGCAACAAGGCAAGCACAACGAATACACACACACACACACACACACACACACCAGCGTTACTCACCCTTTGAAGGTGATGCCGTGAGTCTCGAAGTCCTCCAAAGCCTGCTGTGTCCATCTTTAGCATTGTTATGCTAGTCCGTTAAGTATAACGGTCCACGTCGCCTCTCCGTCCCACGTCACGCGTCACGTTTCCGGCCCTCCTCAAAGTGTTCAAACCCTTGAAAGCTGTCCATAAAAGAGTCTCCAAAGTCCTCACACACCTCTTCGAAGGGGGAAGCTCCTCGGTTGAAGCGAAAGCGGCAGCTGGAGGTCCAAACATCGCCCGCCATTAACGTGTTAGCATTCAGCATGTTAGCCAGGGTGCACGTGCACCTGTCTCGAGGTAAACATCTCAGGCGCGTTTGATTTGCTTGAAGTGGTGGCGCTTCATATCCGCAGCTAAATACAATACCGCCCTCTGCTGGTGAACATGAGGAACATGATTGTGCCTGCAGAGTCAGTGTCCGACTACTAATAGTGCATAATACAGTAATAAAATAATCATATCATACACACATGAATAAAAAAAAACAATCGTATGAATTAATTAAATCAAATATATTAATGAAACAATGTTCATCTATGCTTTGCACTTGACGTAACAGGTTTAGAACAATCTGGAATATGGTACAATAGCTCCCTCTGCTGGTGAACATGAGGAGCATGATTGTACTGACCGGTATGCCTGCAGACTCAGTGTTCAATATTTCTACTACTAATTATACTAATATTAAAATAACAGTAAAATATTGTATAATAATGAATAGTATGAATTAATAAATTAAAATATATGAATTAAACATTTTTTTCATCTCTGGTTTGCGCTTGATGTAACAGGGCGAGAACATATAATCTGGGACATGGTACAATACCGCCCTCTGCTGGTGAATATGAGGAACATGATTATACTGTATGCTCGAAGTTCAATACAATTACTACTAATAATAGTTAATTAATTAATCATTATAATAATTTATAAAATAATGAAAATAATTTTGAAAATGATTATGACATATATACATTCATAAAATGAAATAATTAATTTAAATATATTTATGAAACAATTAAAACTTTAATTATGATGATGATCAAAGTTATTATAAGCCTTCAAAATGCCCCATTTAAAAAGCTTGTATGTATTTCCTCATGGTAACAGTAAAACTTTAATTTTCTCCTGTTTTAAATTATTTTATGATTATGAAATCATGATGTCACTTTTAATGACTTGAGCCAATCACTTCTGTTACTGTGTGTGATTGTGTTTATTCACAGGAAAGGTTAGCTGGTTGATTCAGAACGACTCTGACATTGTTGTTGCTCTAGCTAACAGGAGCTAACTGGCTCATTTGGGTCGCAGCTGTCATGAAAGTGAAATTATGGAATGAAATATGTCATTATGTCAGTGGACATTATGAAATAATAGCAGACTTTTGAAAAGGGTAACACAAATCATATCCAATATAATTATAAAAATGAGTTATGTATAAATAATAACAATTTGAGATTAATTGAAGAGGTTTTTAGAACTCACCTCAGTATGATTTAAAATATTTCATTTTACACAACGTATTTATATGATTATTTATTAATTTTCATAACTTTGGGGTTCTGTTGTTATTGTTATGTCAAAGACAGTCAGACAGGAAAAAAAGCACATACACCAGTCATGTTTAACATAATTTATATTTATTTTCTTTTGAACAAAATGTTAATAAATGTATTTGTTTTACGTCCAAAAAAGGTCATGACTCGTGGGACGCATTTTATAAATAATTTCATCCAAGTCTTTTGTAGAAAAAAAAGAAAGTAAATTAGCAAACTAAAGCATCTCTAGTATGACAATATGACAACTTTATCATAATTTTTTCTCTATATTTGAACCCTTCTCAATTCAAGCTTCATTTTTTTTTTGTTTTTTTTTGTGGATTTTTTCTCAAGACCTCTTCATCTCGTCTCTTTTTAACATCCAACTTAGTCCTACTCATCAACTGACACCACTGCTTTAGACAACAGAAAAATGCGGCAAAAATCTCAAAAAACAGACAAAAACCAAGGAGGCGAACAGAAAACACAGTGAGATTGCAACAGTGGGAGGGGCGGGGGAGGAGGGGAGGGGGGGAGGGGCAGCCATTTGGGGATCCCACATCCTCAGGACATATTTACAACAGAAAGGACAAGGGGGTGGGGGGATGGTGGTGGTGGTGGTGTTAGGGTGGGGTTCATCTGCATAGATCCACAGGACTCAGATCGTGAACAGCTAGTGTGGGCCTGTTACATCCGCTGCTGTCTTCAAGGGAAACGTAGTTCTCGTCGTCACAGTTTGGCGAAGGAAAACAAAAACGGACTGAAAACAACGCGTCGCGGGAGAGAACCGAGCGAAACCAGAGGGAGTGAAAGTGGGTGGGCGGGGCTAAAGTGGACGAAAAACTTCTAAATTTCTACGATGTCACAGCCGAAACTCCAGTCTGTCCTCGGCGTTTTATTTTTGGTTTATCACTAGTCGCTAATCTTTTTGCTCAGTGTGTCCTCGCTAAGAAGTCGTGCAAAAAAAAAAAAAAAAATACGTAAATGAAAAAGATCGGATGGATCAGCCCTTGAAAACTCCTCACGCTCCTCGCACGCTGACACTAACACAGCCCTTTGCTAGCCTGTGAGAGATAGCGGTTGATCAGCTCGTCTAAGGGTATTTAAGAGTCGACGGACTGACTGATTGATTGATTGATTGATTGATTGACTGATTCACCACCGCACAGAAAAGACGAGTTTTTCTATATTGCTCCGTTGCCGATATCAGCCTCACTTGGGGTACGCAGCAGAGAGGCACTCGAAGATCCGGGCCCCGCCGATCAAACCGGGGCGTCGGACGAGTTCGGAGAACGGGGGAACCACGTCTTCCCGACCGACGCTCGAGTGTTTTTCCCTGCCGATGTTGAGGAACTACATTGTTCTAGAAAATAAGCGCTTTAAATCTGGAGACACACGGTTCTTCTCCTCGACGTCTCTGACATCGTAAAGTCGTAAAAGAACGTGGCTGGAGTTGGGAGTTTACGCATTTGAGTAAGCCACGCCCCCCCCTCGTGATCCAATCAAAATCCGCAGCATTTTGGGTTCAAGCCCCTCGGTTTAGGCGACCAGACTGAAAGGAAAGACGTTGGAACCGGCGTACGCCCGCTTGACGAGCGACGCCCCTGGTGTTTTGGCATCATGCGACCGTTCCCTAGGGTTCCCTGGGTTTTTACCCCGTCGAACTTGCTCAATGGCCCAGCAAGTTAGAAGAGAACGCGCCTCAGAGCACTTAAGGTCCTGGAACATGTCGGCGTGCGGAGAAAAAAGTGGGACAAAACACAAGCTGAACATCAGAATATAGAAGAATCAGGTACATTTTTGTTTGTTTTCAGAGACCCCCCCCCCCACATGAGTGACGGATGAGACGCCCCCCCCTCCCCTCCCATGGGCAACATCACATACAAGGTAGTGGAACACGTGTCAAAAACATTCTGGCCCCTGAAAGGAATGCAGCAAAAGATCTAAAAGGTGATGATCGAGCACTTCATCGATGTCCGTTTTCCCCACATTCTTCCAGCCACACACACCGAAAACGCCAGGACAGGAAGGGGAGGAGGAAGGGGGGAGGAAGGGGAGGGACGATATGCTAGAAAACATTTGGATGGAATAGAAACAATGAGCAGGTTTCAAGTGGCAAGAGGTCAGTTCTTTTAGGGGGGTGGTCCTCAAACATCTCGGTCCGGTCGATGTCCAATCCCAGCGCCCTCGGCTCCAGTTTAAACCCCGCCCACACCCTGTGGTCGCCTCGCCAGATGTGTCCCTGGCAGCCAACGCCACGGTAAAAGCCACATTATTGGCTCCCCCCCCTCCGAAGGCTCACTCCTCCTTCGGAGCACTCTCCTCTGGCGAGAAAATGGCCGCCACGCCCACCAACGTGGAATTGTGGGAGGCGGAAATGATGATGACAGTGTGTAGGAGGACGAGGGCCAGCAGGCAGATCTTCAGCCGCCCGCTGCAGAGTCGCGGGGTGGCGGCGGAGGTGACCGAGGCCCCCTCGGGCTGGCAGGAAGAGGCAGTCCTTTTTAGTGTCCCGCCTGAGGGGTTGTCCATTTTGGAGTCCCATCGGACGTCGCAGCACTCCGCCTCGCCGTCTGATAGATGGTCCGCCAGGAGCCCTGAGGAGGAGACGACACGGGAGAAAAATGCTGACTTCCTGCACTTTCTTGGGTATCAATAACCACGGCGATTCGGCGTGTTGACGGGACGGCTGACCCCAGGGGAAATCATTTCTGAATGAACTGAAACTCAAAGAGTTTGAAGCTGACACTTGTTTTTTTTACCTCAAAACCACCGTGTCAAGTGATGAGCTGACCAATCAGCATCCTGTGGGGATCTGCTGGCGGCTAGGGGGCGTGGCTTAGGTCAAAGGTCAAATCTTTTGGTTAAAGTTTGTCAAACTGCGAGAGGAAATAGATATGTGTCTCTCTTTTCATCGTTCTTAATATGAACTGTAGGGAAATGATAAAAGGTGGGTTGGATTTGAGACTTCCTGTTTCTGTTTTCAAAATAAAACCTGACCCATCAGTTGCTTTTACTGTGAAACCTTTGCAGGAAAAACACATACATGAATCAATAGAGCTCAACCTTTTAATTGCAGATTGTTATTATTAAAGGCCTTTTCTGTCTGAAATCAGTATGAAATTAATCTTTCTGGCCTTTTTGAAAGATTAAATAATAAATATTCCAGCTAGTGTTTGATATTAACAGACAAATTAAAGGTGAAAAAAAGGCACGCAGATAAATGATTTGCTAAAGTGGAATTTCAACTTTTTATGACCTATTTAACTCTTTCGAAACTTATTTGAGAGTGCATTAACGTTTAATCTCCAATATCTATTTTTCTCTATTATTCATCTCGCCCGGGGCGACTAAAAGTTATCTACTGCTCTCCTTTCTCCATCCAGCAAAATGAAACAAATACATCACCCCTCCCCTCTTTTCTGCCCGCTAATCATTTGTCAGCTCATAAAACATTGTTGACCTGGCATCATTTCCAGCTCGGGCCTCCACCTGTGCAGAGGCCTCCTCCTGAAAAACTGCAAACAGCTCAGATTCCTGATAACGTGGTTGTCACACAGACGGGCCTCAGTGGATACTACTGTATAAACACGGTAAATATAGAGACAATTCATCACCAACGCTGTTAAAATGTCCTTGTCTGAGCTCTGCTGTGCTCAAACTCGCCACTAGATGTCATCAGAAACCTTGAGAAACCTCTCACCTGTTTTGCTGGAAGAAACAACCACTGAATTCTCATCCTTTTGGAGAATATGACTTAAATGAACGTGGGGAGGATGGAGAGCGGGTACCGACCTGTGCAGATGAAGCTGGGGCTGCCGCCGTGGATCAGGTCGTCGTTGTCGGGCAGGATGAACGGACAGCTCTGCTGGACCTCCAGGCAGTACTGGTGGCACGGGACCTTCCTCTGACAGGACAGCTGGGTGGTGGGGAAATACTGAGCACACAGCCAGGGCTTGTAGGCCGTCTGAGGAGGAAGAAGAAGACGGACGTGAATAGATGCTGGTTGATCCCCTGGAGGGAGGCCCCCCCCACGCTTAATAGAGGATTTGGACACGGTGCTGAAAAGTCATTCCACATATACAGATAAAAACTTTTTCTTTCCCAAAAATGGACACCCGGCATTTCATGCATGAACGAAAGCTGGGGAGATAGTAGCCAAGGCAAGTCAGCTGGCGTAGCCTCTGGGATATTGAATCAATGTTCCTGCAGAAAGTAAAGTACGGCAAATACAGTGTCATCGTGTGTTTATTGATGGGATGTGGATTATGAGACGCAGCAGGTAGGTGTTGAACTTTTTGGAATAATCCATCCATCCATCCATCCTCTGAGTCGTCTCCGCTGTAGTTTACCGGGAGGCCGAACACACAGACGTATATGTGCATAAGGAGACAGATGGTGACATGTAATAGCCAAACCCTCAGGCTTAGTCAAACAAAATGAACCACGCTTCTTTCTCATTTTCAGCTATTGGGTCCCATGCTTTTTCACCAGGATTAACACAGGAGAAGGGAAATTAAAAGCAGGAAGCACAGACAGTCCATGGTCCAGCCTCTGTTTGTTTCCAAACCCCCTCCTGCTGCCAAAATCTCCACCAACCTGGTGGGATGAAAGGCTGTCCGACAAACAGCCGCCATGTGAGTCTACAACGACTTGTAATAGGGAAGTCCGAGTCTAAATAAATGGCAACCACACACAAAAACCCCCAATTTATGTGCTACATCCATTTAAGTTCACCTTCGACGTCAATACTTTCAAATAGTTAAATAACCAGTCATGTGTTGTTGTTTTTTAATGATATACACATGTCATAAACATAAAGCATCTGCTTCAGTTTTGATAATACTTTTGATAGTACTGTTCAACAGTACGTCTAACTTTCCTTACTCAATTGCAGTACATAACAATAAACACAAATAAGAACAATAATACAGGCTACTAATAACAAGCAGCTCTGTAAACAACCAAGCTAGCATTCTGATGTTTAACATGTTCGCTACATTAGCTTAGCCTGTTAGCAAGTACAGATGGGGCTGTTAGATAACAAATGTGGCTAATTAATGCGAAGCGCTTTCGCTAATTAGCATCAGCCTTCACTGCTAGCATGGCTACAAAGGCACCAACTATACAATCAATTCATTTATCCCTCATTTAACACTTTATCATTATCTATTTTGACGTTTTGCTGTGTCACACGTTCTGTCTGGCGCTAGCAGGCTAAAGGAGGAGGTTTGCAGGGTTTTCGCCCACTTAAGCGAGTGAACACATGTCGTTCTGGGTAAACAACCGCATCACGAGCAACCCACACACAGGTTGCTCGTCTCCGTCAACGGCAAACTACCATGACAACCTGACACATTTAAGCAAGAGGGCCTTAACGGCCGCTTCGGAGTCATGAATTCAAGACAAAACAGACCGGTTGCGGCAATCAGGTCAATATAGATAAACAAAGTGAGCGAATCATTTAGAATGTCTTCGTTTTTTGTTAAAGAGGACCTTTTTAATGCCCATTTTCTGGTTCATACTCATACTGTTTGCATGCTTTAATGCTCAAAAAACACTTTATTTTCCGAAACGCTCCATTTGACCTCCAGATCCGACCTCCCTAAAGGTGGCATCACCACTTTATGGGCTGGATGGAGCAGATGGTGGTGGTAGATGGTGGGATGTCAACGGTGAGCTGCTCTAACAGGAAGCACCGCGACCACGTCAATGAAACAATGTCAATAAAACATTAAAACTGGATGGATACAGCGCTTCAAAAAGCTGCGGCAAAGCAAGCATCCCTACTACAAACTATAAGCTTTTTAAGGCAACAAAAGATGGAAACACTGAGTCGCCATCTTTCTGCATCTTTTTTACACTCCACAGACGACCTCTGGTGGTGCCTGCTGGTCACTACAGCACATCACACCTCGTTTTTTTTGTGGTCGATATGAGAAAACCTTACGGAAATCTTGCTTTTGCTAACATTTAGCAAGCGCCATGGTCGCCTCCAGAAGCACAATCACAAGTGCAAAACCCCAAGGAGAGAGATGTCACAGCAGAGAACACAAGGCACACAGTTAATTATGCCCTTGTGTTATTTAACCTCAGAGGAACATCTATGGCTGGGAGGTGGGTCTGTTAACTGTCACTGTGGGTTTTGGGTGTTTGGTTAAATTACATCCTGGACCTCCACAAGACTTTAAAAGGTAAATATGTCCCGCATACAACGTCTTCGAATAAAAATCACATTGGGGGGGTTGATTTGTGTCCTGCAGAGCACAATACAAAGATGTAAAACGCTGCAGAGGCGATCATAATTATTATAATAATCAGATTATGCTGATGATAATAATGAGAACAGTGTGGACCTTATTGGCTTTGCAAAATCAAATAGGTTCCAGATATGTATGACTTTGTGTTGGTACAGTTGGAGAGTGGTATAAACAGGACTGCAGGGGATAAATCCCTTACAGCGTTAATGCACTCATCCTTCAACACCGAAAAAATAGAAAACACTGTGATTTCAGTGCCTTGATGGGAGATCCGTCTCCATTATAAGCCAGGTTATGCTCACAGTGAAGGGTAAAACTGGATATTCCGTCTTGGTAAACATGTTCATTGAAACGGTTACTTATAAATATAAATCACCTTCCGCCTCTGGCAGTGATCTCGCCGACTCTACGACTGAACGCGACACTGGCTCATGTCCAAGATGAAATCAGTCACATCATTGGATGCGTTTGGGTGTTCAGAGTTTGGTATTCGGCGGAGGTGTTAAATCCATGACTGGGGCATTTTTCGGCGCGGCGTCTTCCTGTCTGCACAAATGGGTGTTGTTTAATTCACAATGATTTTGCATAAATCTTGCCAGCCGTGAGATAATCTGTCCAGGGATGCTGCCGTTGTCAAAAGAGGACCAAAACAATACGATCGCAGTCTGACAGGAAATCTGGGTCCTCTTGAAGATTTATGCTGGCAGTTGCCAAGGTAACAGCTTTTTCTGCTTTTCATCAGAGCTCAATGGGTACTGCCCCACTCTCGGCTGGTTTTCCCGTTTGTGCGCACATGTAGAAGTGCACAACCAGGTGTGTGTGTGTGTGTGTGTGTAAATGTGTGCGTGTGTTCAGTGTGAAAAGGGAAGCGTATGAGAGTAAATTGAGTTAGTCAGGAAGCAGGCCTGGAGTCTGATTTGATCAGTCTAATGTGTGATCAGTGTGAATGGGAACCTGGCACTCAAAGAGCCTCTGTCGCCATGCAGCTTAGTCTGCTTCAAACAATGTACTGAAGCCCAGAGACACTGACAGGAAAGACACCAAGCTGGCGACCATTTCCACCTTTATGCCTGCTGCTGATTCCATCCCCAGTCTGGCCATTTGTTCACACAGCCCCCCTCTAGTCGTTACATCAGCCAAAGCTTCGAATCGAAAATGAAATCAAGGCCAATCCGGACTATCTGGATATTTACATTAACGCAGAGATGTAAAATACGGCAGTGAGACATTTTTACGCCGGTGCTCGCATGCAAATCTTTTGAAGCCTAAAAATAACATTCAAAAATTAAGATTCAAACGCTGATGCTTTGGCAGATAAGTTTCAGCAGCGCTGGCAACAGAATTTCACCACAGTGATGATTATTATTATATAAGAAGCAGACTGTAGAGCAAGTCATGGATTGCTTCTTATTTGCTGTAGTCCTCTTACCAGCCAGAACATACTGTTCATAACCTCAGATAAATGTCTGTTGGTTTGCAGTATAAACCGCTTTTTTTTTCTTTTGTTCATTAACTTCAAACCTCCAGAATCCTCCTAGTGAAAATACATAGTCTAAGATACAATTAAAATCTAACCAAAATTTGAATTCTCCTCACATTTTGTGTAAGGAAATAAGAATTGCATTATAATACTGCAGCTATTGGATGAATTACGGATAGGTAACCTTTTTGTACATAACCTATTCGGGGAAGCAACGTCAAAGTTTCAAGCAGAAAAAGTGAAAGGAAGTTGACCTAGCTTCAGCAGAAAATGTGAATATTTCCACTCAGTGGTAGCAAGTTAGCCTAGCCTGACTGGAAGCTGCTAGTACCACAACATGGACATGGTAGCTAGTTAGCCTAGCCTGACTGGAAGCTGCTAGTACCACAACATGGACATGGAAGCTAATTAGCCTAGCCTGACTGGAAGCGACTGGTACCACAACATGGACAGGGAAGCTAATTAGCCTAGCCTGACTGGAAGCTACCGGTACCACAACATGGACATGGAAGCTAATTAGCCTAGCCTGACTGGAAGCTACCGGTACCACAACATGGACATGGAAGCTAATTAGCCTAGCATGACTGGAAGCTGCTAGTACCACAACATGGACATGGAAGCTAATTAGCCTAGCCTGACTGGAAGCTACTGGTACCACAACATGGACATGGAAGCTAGTTAACCTAGCCTGGGTGGCAGCTGCTAGTACCACAACATGGACGTGGAAGCTAGTTAACCTAGCCTGAGTGGAAGCTGCTAGTACCACAACATGGACATGGAAGCTAGTTAGCCTCGCTGGAAGCTCCTAGTACTACAATATGGACATGGAAGCTAGTTAACCTAGCCTGAGTGGAAGCTGCTAGTACCACAACATGGACATGGAAGCTAGTTAGCCTAGCCTGAGTGGAAGCTGCTAGTACCACAACATGGACATGGAAGCTAGTTAGCCTAGCCTGAGTGGAAGCTACTAGTACCATAACATGGACATGGAAGCTAGTTAGCCTAGCCTGAGTGGAAGCTGCAAGTACCATAACATAAACATGGAAGCTAGTTAGCCTAGGTTGACTGGAAACTGCTTGTAACATTGTGAGAAGCGAAGCGAATTAGCTTAGCTTGGTAACATATTACTGAGTCCCACACAGTACTTTATTTCATGTCATCTAAACACCTGCTGAGTCATTGGCAACACATTATAGAAGCTATAATGTCATTGCTTAGCGTTAGCTGTTGTGGGAGCTGCTAGAACACTTGAAAAATGGAAGCTAGTCAGCCCTGCTTGAATGAATGGAAAAGGATGTGGAGAATAACTGTGCTAAATTGGTGCTCTATATAAATAAATATGCAACAGCAGGAGATGTCACGTTTATGATGGAGAGATGATGCTTGTTTAATACTACAAAGCATTCTCTCTGCTGGGCTGAAGAAATAAAACCACACGTGTGATAAAAGCAAGTCAGTCGTGGTCATCCCTGCGGCTCGCGGGCAGCGGCCGCCTCAGGCTGACAGCTCCTGTAAATCTGACATGCAGAGCGTCTCTTCCCTCCATTCGGCTTCGCCGTGGAGCGGGGCTTCCCCTCGCCATTCCCATTCACACGCCTGTCATCTGACAGCAGCGAGGACTGCGGGGGAGCTCGTCTGCAGACGAGAGGAACCACTGAGCAGCCGAGGAACGGCAGCGTTTGCTCAATACTAGTGGAATTTGCCACCACCGTGAGGAAAAATGGCAAGCGAAAATGTCTCCTAAGGCAGAGGCTGCAGCATCACATAATAAACCACAAATATATCCACTTTTAGACATATTTTGCAATCATTGGAACTAATGAGGGAAGTTTAGTTGGTGTTAAAAGGGGAAGGTTTCCTGAAAATTAAATTAAAGGTGTAATTTCTCCTGGAGATGACCAGACTGAATAATTATTACAAATGCTTGAAAAATAACAAGAAAAGGGCAATTTGGAAACAACATGGGCTAAAGCAAATGGAAATCATAACTAAGATATATATTTGTATGGATTTGAACGTCCACATAATGCATACACATTTCCTTTAACACATTATGTGACTGCTTCTGCATTTCTTTCTATCACTTTCTTGTTTTATTAAAGTGATTTCATATTATTATTATTTGAAAATACATATAATTTTTTTTTTTGTTCTTTGCTATTTTTACTCATTTGTGTCAATAGCCTGTAGCCCAGATTCAAGCTAGTGGTTTCCATCCGTTTCCAGCCTTTGTGCTAAGCTACGCTAACCTCGGCTCTCATTTCCTGTTTAGTGAATGCTTGTCAACAAAGGTAAAAACTGCATTTCCAAACACCCAATCTTTTTTGCTACAGCCCTCTGGTTTCTCTTTGTTGTGTTTTACTTTGAAAGTCCTCTCCTCGTGTGCCTTGTCTCGCTTTACTTCCTGCCTGCGAGAGTTCACCTGTTGCTGTCCAGCCGTCACCTGTCCCTCCTTATCTCCGTCCTATCCTCTTTTGTCCGCTCCTCTTCGAGTTCTCGCTTCTCATCCTCCAGCTGTACCTGCCTGCCTTGTGGGAACCTGGAAGACATTTTGTTTGATTAAAAGTGCCTTCGCCGAAGCTGCCGCTGTCTGACTCGACATGTGGGTCCTCCCTGGTTGTGCTGCTTCCATCGGGCGTGCAATTCATCAATTTTACAGCCTTGTTTGTCTGGGTTTTTGCTCCTCTGGCCTTTAAAGGTCTGTAAGAAACGGAATTATTTGATTAAAATGTGTTTATTAATGCACGCTGGATTTGAAACGCATCCCAGTGTCGTCAGCTGGATTTTAGGGAAAGGAGCTTGCAGCACTAGCTCCAAAAAAGTCTCTAAATCTAGCTTTTCCACAATGCTAGTTTATGCCTCTCCTTGCTCACCCTCCGCTGTCACGGAGGATCATCCAATCCCTTAAATGCACCTCAAGGAGGCTTCTGGAGCAGCTGAGAGTGAGGAAACCCCCGGCATAAATGAGGCGTTACACACAGCTGGAATAATCTCAAATCATCAGGCTCCCCTCCAAATTTCTACAAATAGAACGCACAAAAAAAAAAAGGTTGCTAGAATAAATCACCTACACTCGCTTTAAGCCCTAATGGCGTCTAAGGCATGTAGAGTGATGCAGAGCCAAAAAGGAAAATAGCGGGCCGTTCCCGAGCCGGACTTCCTGAACCAAGCAGCAGGTTAACAGCCGTCCCCGGGTAAGAACTTTAACTCAACACCGTTAAGTATCAACACTCGCTTTCTTCCCAGCAGGACACACACACACACACACACACACACACACACACTGACTGGCTATTAAAACAGCTATAAAAAGCACATGAGTCAGAGTGAGAGTTAGAAGCTGAATGACACAGATCGCGCAAACAGGAAGTTGCTCTCACACTACCTGGGCCCTTTTTTTATATTATTATGTGCAAAAAAAAAAATAAAACGGGAGCTTAAATCTCAGGTTTCTCACTTTAAATGGTGCATATGGCTGTAAATAAATGTTCCTAACGCTCGGAACGTTCAGAACAATGTTTAAAAAGGTGGAACCAGTAAACAGGGGTCTTGGTTAGCGATCCGTTCCCGGCGCTAATGACAGGCCTGCGGAGCTCTAACACTACGTTTCAGCTTCTTTAATTGCTGCTTGTGGCCACAGTGGTTGCTCTTCCGCAGACATTGGCAGGGACATCCCCCCCCCCCCCCCCAAACACACAGTATTTGTGTTTGAAATCCTCAAATACTGCGACTCTAAACTGATCCTTAAAAATCCAGCGAGCTCCAGATCGACACGTCCTTAGCTTGTGACGTTGGCTAGCGATCCGTCAATCGTATCGACAGGCCTCCGGAGGCTTCCAGAAACCCTGAACCCTTTAGCTGGAAATGCCCTGTCGAGGGCACGGCATTGTGGGACGGTTTCCGCCAATCAGGAACGAGAAGACAAGGATGGCGTACATTTCCCAGAGCCGTGTTTGGCAGATGAGTTCTGAGAAAACATGGTCATGAATGTGTATGGCAGGATTTGTTTTCAGCCCGATCGGTTGGATTACAAAGCGGCGAGGTAAAAATCCCCCTCCGCCGTGGAAAACAACGTTAATTTGCACCGCTAGCAGGTTTGTTTCCCAGGTTTGGTTTCACGTTGGGTAGATTAAGCGAGCGGGATCCCTGTTGGCGCGGTTCCAGCACCGGCGCTCTCGTCTCCGAGGGTTTAAAGAATTCATTTGCAGCTGGATGCTGGCTGCTGGATAGGTCAGGGTGGCTCTACTTTCTCTGTCTGACTGCGGGAGGCTTGACCTAAGCCCGGAACATATTGACTGAAGTGGCTCCAGGATAATCACAGCCAGATAAACGCTCAGTGTGGGGGGGGGGGGGGTTGACACACAGGTACCAACAGACCAGACTGAGATCAGATATACTGCTACCTGCAGCCATTCGCCTTCAACTCAACCCTCATTGTGTTTATATGTATGTGTGATTACATAATTCAATCTATAATAGTGGATCATGACGATAAGAACTATACTTACTACAAAATGTCCATTCACGATATTATATTTCGACAAAACCTGAGTTTTAAGTGTTCTTTAGATGACATATCTGGAGACATACTCATGACGTCAATCAGGATCTGCTGTTTTTGGGAATAAAACATGCATGCTATGCAGAGCGCCGGTGTATTATTATGCATCACAAATGTTAATAAAAAGCTTTCCAGGGATGCAGCATTAATACACAAACACAAAATGAGATAAAGTGCCAAGAGGCCTCCTATTCCGCCCACAAGCTCCTGCGATGATACGCCCCCCCCCCCCCCCCCCCCCCCCCATCCTGATGCCGTCGCCATCACAGCCTTGTGACTTTTAGGGCTTTTTTTTTCCGGAGCGTCCATTAGGTTTTAAAGAGGCTCCCTATTAAGCGTCACCTGTTACGGCCGAGATGAACGCCACTGAAGCGGCTCTCCACTCCACTCGGCGGATCGGGTGTGAGGATGAGGAGGAGAGGGGTCACGCCGGAGCGGCATCAGGACTGTGGGTGTACCGGATCATCGTTTGACATCCGTTAAACGGAGCGGCTCACTCAGATGGAGCGCTCTGCCGTCCACCGACCTCCGACCTTAAACGGTGGATTAATTTGAGAGGAATATGTATCCATGTCTTCAGTAGGAAACAAAGGGCTGGGAGCCGAGCGCCGCAGGCACATTAGGGAGGTCATTAAGTACTGAGAGATCCACGACCACACATTCGTTGACAACATGGCCTCACACTAGTATTTAGCTCAGATATTGGCATATATCGGCATCATAAGGTGCAGGAAACAGGAAGCAGGGAGCCGGTTAATTGGAAGTAATGGGCTGCTCAGGTAAACAAAGACACCGTCCAAAGTCTCTGCCAACAAGCTAACAACTAGCTGGCGACAAACGGCCAGATAACCGGACGGTAACGGTGACATTTAAAAAAAAAAACGGCATCAAACTTTGCATGCGAACCCTCGCCGCCGAGCTGACCAATAACAGAACCGCCCCGACAGCGCTGACCTTTCAGGGAAGTCCGACCTGGAGGAAGCGATGGTGGCTTATTAGACTTGTTGCCACATTCACATGTATTTATCCTCCTAGGCAAAATTGCAACATTTTTTCCTCTTACTTCCTGTTCTAATTTTCAACACACGTGCAGAGACAATTCATTAAACAGGACGACCATCATCCTCAATCATCCTAATGGGCCACACGGAGCTTATCAGACTGCAACCTTTTACCTAGTCCGGTGTAAACATGCAGACCTGGTTGGAAAAGGCCTTTTCTTTAAAAAAAGGCTGCACGTGAAGAGAGAGGCGCCTCGCTGGGGAATAAGGGGAAGTCGGATAATCCCATTAGTGCCAAGTGGTGGTGGTGGTGGCGGTCGGGAGGGGGCGATTTAGATGTGATCACAGGATATCCGAGTTGCCTAGTCATCAGTTTTCCAAACCTCCACCCAGCACCTTAAATACAGCACACATCACCTGGGATATGCATTCAGGCTTCCATCCCTGTAAAATATAATCCATATGCAGACAATATGACTGTTAGACTAATTGATGTCATGCCCATAAATGAATGAAGCAAACAAACCGAGCTGCATTGTGGGAAATGTAGGCTCAGCCTCTGCTGCTTCGATTGAAATTGAGCCCCTTTAAAAATGTGCCGTCATCCATCTGGATGCTGGTGTGACAACGTTGAAGGCACGTCGCCGCCTGATTAGCACTGAACGCAAAGTACAGCTGAGGCTGATGGGAACGCCATTAGTTTGATCAATGGATTCATTCCCATACGCAGAGACAACGTGGCTATAATTACAATCTGGGCCTTGATTGACAGCGTTACTGTATGTCACCTATAATGGAAAACGCCACAGAGGTTAAATGAGGGCTATTAACTGGGTAACCCAGTTTAACCCCTTTCCCCCTCCCCGGTGCGGCTTCCCTCCCACCCCCCAGCCCCCCCTGCCCTGCTGTTATGTCATGTGACTTGCTCTCCGTACACAACATGGAAGCGCTGCCGTGCACTGCAGCAGCTAGCCGCCCCTCTCCCCCTGCCTGCCTCATCAGCATGCCGCTCAGGGATCAGCCCATTCATAAAAATAAATAAATAAATAAAAGGCCCGTCGTGGAGTGGGCCAAGCATCTCCAAGGGACAAAACCCTCCCCAAGGTCAGCGTTCGCATCCCGCCGCAGGGAAGACACAATGGCGTGAGCCCAATGTGGACAAGCAAGGGTCAATCACCGAGCATCATTTACCATCATGCTTTGCACTAAAAGGAGTGACGGACAGACGAGAGCGGAGACAGACGGGTTTTCATTTGAGTAGACACAGACGGTCGCAAAGTACTTTTATTTATATATTAATTTGGTAAAATACTGTTAACCTTGAATTTGACAACGGCACCGTTAACCCCTCCTTTCAGTCTTTCCCTTCACAATAAAAGCCCGAGACACAAACACAGCATCACTGTTTACAAGAGGAGCTTAAATTCACTTCACAGTATTTAGAGAAGAGGCAGCTCAACAAAATAGGCAAAAATCCTCTACGTAGTCCTATATATAGTCCTCTTGTAGTCCTATATATAGTCCTCTTGTAGTCCTATATATAGTCCTCTTGTAGTCCTTTATATAGTCCTCTTGTAGTCCTATATATAGTCCTCTGTGTAGTCCTATATATAGTCCTCTTGTAGTCCTTTATATAGTCCTCTTGTAGTCCTATATATAGTCCTCTTGTAGTCCTTTATATAGTCCTCTGTGTAGTCCTATATATAGTCCTCTTGTAGTCCTTTATATAGTCCTCTGTGTAGTCCTATATATAGTCCTCTACATAGTCCTATATATAGTCCTCTTTTAGTCCTTTATATAGTCCTCTGTGTAGTCCTCTACGTAGTCCTATATATAGTCCTCTTGTAGTCCTTTATATAGTCCTCTGTGTAGTCCTCTACGTAGTCCTATATATAGTCCTCTTGTAGTCCTTTATATAGTCCTCTGTGTAGTCCTCTACGTAGTCCTATATATAGTCCTCTTGTAGTCCTTTATATAGTCCTCTGTGTAGTCCCCTACATGGTCCTATATATAGTCCTCTTGTAGTCCTTTATATAGTCCTCTATATAGTCCTCTTGTAGTCCTATATATAGTCCTCTGTGTAGTCCTCTACGTAGTCCTATATATAGTCCTCTTGTAGTCCTTTATATAGTCCTCTGTGTAGTCCCCTACATGGTCCTATATATAGTCCTCTTGTAGTCCTTTATATAGTCCTCTGTGTAGTCCCCTACGTGGTCCTATATATAGTCCTCTTGTAGCCCTTTATATAGTCCTCTGTGTAGTCCTTTATATAGTCCTCTGTGTAGTCCCCTACATGGTCCTATATATAGTCCTCTTGTAGTCCTTTATATAGTCCTCTGTGTAGTCCCCTACATGGTCCTATATATAGTCCTCTTGTAGTCCTTTATATAGTCCTCTGTGTAGTCCCCTACGTAGTCCTATATATAGTCCTCTTGTAGTCCTTATATATCTCTGTGTAGTCCCCTACATGTCCTATATATAGTCCCTTGTAGTCCTTTATATAGTCCTCTGTGTAGTCCCCTACATGGTCCTATATATAGTCCTCTTGTAGTCCTTTATATAGTCCTCTGTGTAGTCCCCTACATAGGTCCTATATATAGTCCTCTTGTAGTCCTTTATATAGTCCTCTGTGTATCCTACGTAGTCCTATATATAGTCCTCTTGTAGTCCTTTATATAGTCCTCTGTGTAGTCCCCTACATGGTCCTATATATAGTCCTCTTGTAGTCCTTTATATAGTCCTCTGTGTAGTCCCTACATAGGTCCTATATATAGTCCTCTTGTAGTCCTTTATATAGTCCTCTGTGTAGTCCCCTACATGGTCCTATATATAGTCCTCTTGTAGTCCTTTATATAGTCCTCTACATAGTCCTATATATAGTCCTCTTGTAGTCCTTTATATAGTCCTCTGTGTAGTCCCCTACATGGTCCTATATATAGTCCTCTTGTAGTCCTTTATATAGTCCTCTGTGTAGTCCCCTACATGGTCCTATATATAGTCCTCTTGTAGTCCTTTATATAGTCCTCTGTGTAGTCCCCTACGTAGTCCTATATATAGTCCTCTTGTAGTCCTTTATATAGTCCTCTGTGTAGTCCCCTACGTAGTCCTATATATAGTCCTCTTGTAGTCCTTTATATAGTCCTCTGTGTAGTCCCCTACATGGTCCTATATATAGTCCTCTTGTAGTCCTTTATATAGTCCTCTGTGTAGTCCCCTACATGGTCCTATATATAGTCCTCTTGTAGTCCTTTATATAGTCCTCTACATAGTCCTATATATAGTCCTCTTTTAGTCCTTTATATAGTCCTCTGTGTAGTCCTCTACGTAGTCCTATATATAGTCCTCTTGTAGTCCTTTATATAGTCCTCTGTGTAGTCCTCTACGTAGTCCTATATATACTCCTCTTGTAGTCCTATATATGGTCCTCTTGTAGTCCTTTATATAGTCCTCTACATAGTCCTATATATAGTCCTCTGTGTAGTCCTCTACGTAGTCCTATATATACTCCTCTTGTAGTCCTATATATGGTCCTCTTGTAGTCCTTTATATAGTCCTCTACATAGTCCTATATATAGTCCTCTTGTAGTCCTTTATATAGTCCTCTGTGTAGTCCTATATATAGTCCTCTACATAGTCCTATATATAGTCCTCTTTTAGTCCTTTATATAGTCCTCTACATAGTCCTTTATATAGTCCTCTGTGTAGTCCTATATATAGTCCTCTTGTAGTCCTTTATATAGTCCTCTGTGTAGTCCCCTATATGGTCCTATATATAGTCCTATATATAGTCCTCTTGTAGTCCTTTATATAGTCCTCTGTGTAGTCCCCTATATGGTCCTATATATAGTCCTCTTGTAGTCCTTTATATAGTCCTCTGTGTAGTCCCCTATATGGTCCTATATATAGTCGTCTTGTAGTCCTTTATATAGTACTCTACATAGTCCTATATATAATCCTCTTGTAGTCCTTTATATAGTCCTCTGTGTAGCCCCCTACATGGTCCTATATATAGTTCTTTTGTAGTCCTTTATATAGTCCTCTGTGTAGTCCCCTACATGGTCCTATATATAGTCCTTTTGTAGTCCTTTATATAGTCCTCTGTGTGAACCCCTACATAGTCCTCTATGTAGTCCTCTACATAGTCGTCTACATAGTCCTCTACGTAGTCCTCTATATAATCCTATATTGAGATATAGGTTGCTGTGTAGACATGACCGATATAGTGACAGATGTTGGCCATATGATGGCGCTAGAGGAGGTTAAAGGTCAGGGGGATCACCGAAGTCCTTACAATTCCTCCTGAGAGGGGAAACCATTCAAACCCTAAAACTGCCGGTCTAAGGCCTTTTTAAACATCCCCCGTTCAAAGGACAGATTTGTTTCTCCCCAATTATGGAGTTTAAGCAATTTCCCAAACCCGACGAGGACAACACATTGCTCCGCGAGGCTCCATCTGTGTGTTGGGCTTAGTTTCCTCCCCAACTGGGAGCCGATATCCTTGTTGTCACACATCATTTACTGCTGAACGGCATAACCGTCCATATTGTAGATAGGGAGATAACAGACGATGAGAGGGCAACGTTAACACTGTAAATATCAAACACACACTTTGGGCCAATCAAACCGGTTCAGAGAGCAACATGATGTCTTCACGGCTCTATTCCGGTCGGAGGGAGCTGCCCACTATCAAATGAAGGACGAGGGACACGGAGGGCTCGGTGCGAATCAATAGGGATCAACCTCTTGGTATTTCTGCCACCCGTCCCTCCGGCTCAAAAAGGGCTCAGATCAATGCTGATGTGTGCGGTCGACAAGGATCTGAAGACGGAGGTCGCTGTCCTCCTTTCCACTCGCACACGAGTCAATTAGACATCCACTCGGACCTGGAGGGGCCGGGGGGAGGAGACGGTTTGTCAGCGAAGAGGGAGGAGTTAGCGTAGCTGCCCGTTTGTCACTGCTGTCAAAACGATTGGCGTGTGAAAAAATGGAGATATTTATTTTTGGTATTTTTTTGCTGTGATTGTGCAAGCTGGGAAACTGGGATGTTTTCCCAAAAATGAAGAGCCCTGAAACTCAGCATTTCTGGTGGGAAACCCCAGACATTTTCTGTGTTAACTCCCACAAACAGGGCACTCTGAAGTGGGAAAACAACTTTTCCACTGTCGGGTGATGGAGAATCCCACCGAGAGGAAAAGCACACCGGCCGTGTCCACTGTGTGATGTCTCACCTCAGGCCAGAGGCATCAAAGCACCACCTGTGGACCCCGGGAGTCACTCCCGCCTGAACAAACACACCACTCCGTGTCAAAAACCATCGCCGGGGTATGTCACAGATCTTCCCACCCCGCTTGAATACATGCTACCTTCGATCTTCTCCACACAGACACACACGTCTAGGCTTCTCCGAGCCGGGTAGCCATTAACCCGACGAGAGCGCGACATCACCACTTGACATTACCGCTCCAGTCGTGTGTGTGTGCGCCGCGCAAACCTATAATCAAGAAGGTGATGGAGAGGGGTCATTGTTAAAGAAATTAGCAGCCCGGCTAAATGACTGTTTTCTCTCCAAGTGCCAAGAGGTGAGCTCCCAGAGCGGGTAAACAACGGGCCGGAGAGTGGCAGCGGATAAAACATGGAATCGTTCAGCGGAGGGAAAAAGAAAATGTCACACAAGGAGGCTTCATAGGGCTCCTATAAGGCTAGCTAGTGTCGATGGTGTTTTGAGCTACTGTAGATGAAGCTTCTGGCAATGATGATTCACAGGAAATATCAGAACTTGGGCTGCGAACTGAAGATTATTTTTAAGTCTATGTGGTGATTATTTTCTCCCTTAGTCATTTAGTCGCTGATCGAAAGGTCAAAAACCGTCCCAAATGTCCGAATCCTGACGGCACTTTGTTTTCCAACAAAACGACTGAAAAGATTAATCGATTATTAGGATCTTTGCCCATTATTTCTCTGTAAATCGACTGATCAGTCACTGATTTCAGTGCCAGGATTAAACCACCCAACAGCGAAGAGAACATAAAAGGAAGTGAGGGATTGGTCATTAGAGGGGGGTTTTCCTCCTCTAAATGTAAGCTAGCCTCGCAGTGGAGGCCCAGCTCACATGCATGCCCGTGTGCGCATGCGCGGGGTTTGTATAAGCGGGCAGATGGCCTTGTTAGATTCGCGTCCTGACGCCTATGCGTGTGTCTCTGCCGCCGGTTGGCTGAATGGAAGCCATCTGGGATTGGCCAGGGCTTCTGTGAATGGAGCCTGGGAGCGCCATTCAGCACCGCGGACAGCTCCGCGCTCTCTCCGCGGGGCTGGATGCAGCTTCTCCCCGGCTCGGCGTGCTCGCAGCGTGGCCGCACGCATCCCGTGCGCGTTTCCCGGACACCCACCACGAGCCACTCTGCCCCCCCCCCCTCCCCCCAGTTATGAGCTGGTAAACAGTGCGCGGCAATCAAACAGCGAAGCCCGGGCCTTAGCCACCGCACGAGGCCTGCGCGCGAGCCCCGCTAATGAGCAAACACAAGTCGAAGCAAAGACAGCCTTTCCGCCACATTAAGCAGGGAAACCACCTCTTGACTTTAATGAAACGCTCTCGATGTGGAGTGGGCGGCCATGATGAACACCTGGCGGACTGCGACAGCACACACAGGACACACGGGCTCCCGGAGTTGTTTGCATACGCCAACAGCCTCCTTTCCTGCTCATTAGACGGGTACACGCGCGGGGCTGTAAAAGCTCGAGCCGCGGCGCAGTCCCAACAACCTTTATCTGGGTTATCGATGGCTGATCAGGCGGATTGGGGAGCGGAAGCGGTCCTCAATGTCAAAGAAGGGAGCGTGGAGGAGGAAAAAAAACACACACACACTAGCAAGGGCCTCCATCTGCACATTAGCATGGGGCCTATACACAATGAGGAGATGAATGAACATGAGGCCCGGAGCCGGGAGTCTCCTTGAATCTGTCATCCGTCTCCATGGCGACAGGAGGAGGAGGACCAGAAACTGGCATCTATCCGGGCCCAAATCAACAGATGGCCGCCACATCAACCCACCCTCCCCTCCATACACCCCCACCCCCCCGCCGCCCCCTTCCCTTCTGCAGCCTACCTTGCACTGCTCCATGCACGTCCTCACTGAATATGCCCCCGGCTCATATTTCTGAGTCAGGAGCTCAAAGTCCTCGTATTTCTCCTGGGCGTGCTGGTCGTAGCGCTGGTACGCCTGGACGCACAGGCTGCATCTGGTCGTGTCGCCATCGCCGAGCACGTCGAGGCTGCAGTTCAAATTGTCCGGACTCGTCGACCCGTAGAACAAATCCAGCAGGGAGTAGGAGTTACAAAAGGAGAGGTACAAATCGCTCATATTTACAGCCCGCGTCCCCTCTTTGTCGGAAAGGCCCCCGCACAAATCGTCGGCGTCTGCGAAAGTAAAGCAGTCTTTAGATAAACTATCCTGGTGGCAAGTTTCAAGACGCCACACATGTTTGGTAGAGTTTCTTATAAAAATAGCATCTGGGGTTCCTCTGAGGCTGCTGTGTGCTGAGTGGGTCTGGGGGGAGAGGAGGTGGGAGGACGCGAACTTGACCCGGGTCCGGGCCAATTTGGCCTCGGCGCAGAACCACAGGTGATCAGAGAGGAGGATGGTTAAGAACAAGAGGGATGCCAAGGACAGTCGCCATCTCTGCGCCCTCTCTGAGTCGGTGAATGGCTTTTGGTTGTCGCGGGGGGGCTCTAGCCAGATTTGGAAGCCGTCGTCATCTTCTTGCTGCCAACACGTCCCAGCACCCCTGGTCATATTTTGGGAACCGGACGACTCCACCGTGGGGGCTCCTCTGCCGCAACAGTCATTGACGTGGGGTCCGCTTCGCGTTTTCTTCCCCTCAAATGTCAGGCGGTGGGTTGTCCCGGCGATCAGCGGTAATTCCCATTAAAATGAGCGTGGGCCGGATGGGAAATTAGACGCTGGCGACCACGGGCCGCATCCTCCATGGCTGACCGGTGAAGCCGCTGTCCTCCCGCCCGCCCCGAGCTCCGCGCCGCGCCGCTCCGCTCCTCTGCGTAGCCCCGACTCCGTTTTTAGAAACACTCACCGACGCGTTTACGTTTTCCCCGGCCTCGGTCGTACAGGGACAAGGGCGCTATCCTCTTCCAACATGGCGAAGCTGTCTGCCTTTGTGTCGGCGGAAGGCCTTCAGCCTGTAACGGACCTCTTTTCTTGTTCAAGCCCTCGCCGTCTTCATCTCGCTGCCGTTGTCAAGTTGCCGCCATGTTCGCCAAGAGACGGTGTGTGTTTGCAGGCAGCTGCGTGAAGTCAGCGGAAACAACGGGCGGTGTTTCCGGTCGCGGCATTCAAAATAAAGGTCACGGGCTGACTTGTGTTATTTAGGACTAGCACAGCTAGGCCTGTGAACATGGTTGTTTCATGTGTCCTGTTACGGTTCAAACTCTAATAACTGTATTGTATGTCACATGGTAAAAGAAACACAAACAATTCCATAAAAATAAAATATAATAGAGAAAGCTGTATTTAAAAAAAATTAGTTCAAGGAAAACCTAATTAACATTTTATGCAACAGAATTGTTTGATTGTTATAGTAAAGACTTTAAAACAAAAGTCGACTTGCTAATAGCCTCATGCCATATTTACAAATGTATACTGTTTAACCCAATAACCCAATTGAAAATAACAACGGTTGCATTTTTTGAACCACAAAACTATATATATATTTCATACGCTTTTATACAAATAACTGCATGTTATAGTTCAGAAGACGTATTGTGTTTTATTTTGAAAGTCATGTCGCCCGACATCCGGCATTGTGCTACCTAATCTTGCCACCTTGACAAACTCCTCCAGCTCTGACGTTATGCGCGCGCATCGCAGTCGCCGCGTCCCTCGGTACCAAGGTGCGTCAAGCCAGAGAGAGCCCGCTAAAACATCACCGGGAACGTCGAAACAACGACTTTCAAAATTAAAGCGTGTGATGTCAGCGTCCAAAATAAATACCATCTCAGCCACTTAGCTATATAGCACAAAATAAATTAAAAAAAATAAAATAAAAACACGAAACGTATAAGCATGCAGCTGCACACAAAATAAGGAGTAATGAAACGTGCAGTGTGAATGCTGCGATTATTTTATTTTGAAAATGTACATTAAAAGACTATCATAGCCTGTGTTCCTTTTGTCTTTACAGTATAGCAGTCGGAAAGGTTGGTACTCACCTGGTTTTAGCTCCAGATAAGATAAGTTAGTTAGTTTTATGGATATGTGCAGTTTAATTGTGCAAAAAATACCAATGCGTTTGCATGTTTTAGTCGTTTTAAAACCAAGTGTGCTTGTGTCAAAAGCACAGGCTACCGTTGTGTTGTCGATATCCGAATGTGTTTTCCCAGCTGACCACTTGCTCTCATTTATTTCTGTATACACATTATGAAAAATCCACCTGCCAAGACTCATGGTGTACGTAATCCATCACAGCGAGCGGTGCTTATTTTTTCCTCAACTTGTGTCATTGCTGCGCTGTAATGAAATGCAGACGGCTAAATCAATGAGCGCTTAAAACTCCATCAGCGCTCCGAGACAACTGTGGCAACAATTAAAAGAGACACGGTGTTTACTCGAGCCGATCTCAAGCCTCTGCAGAAGAACAGCCAGCAGCTGCCTGGAAGGTGGGGAAAACACAATTTGTTTCGTCGGAGCCCTCAAGGGGCAACACTTAAACTTGCATTCTCTCTACTGGCCATCAGGGGGCGACTCATCTGGTTACAAAAAGAAGTTGGCGAAGTCGAGAAGAGAAGTCACTCGAAAATATTTGATATTTATGAACGTTGTGACAGATTATATAAGATGGAGCTCTGCTGTTTTGATTGCATTTCTTCATTGAGGGCGGGCCGGGCTAATTGCTGCAGAGAAACCTCCCCTGCAAACCTCCGTGTGGTCTCAACAGGAGCTCGTTTATTTTTTCCCCCCCCTCAGTTGCTGGGTCCGCTTCCCAACCAGCCTGCTCGCTGGCGCCGTCCTAATTAGGGCATTTATCCCATTAGGGTGAGGTATTTTTGCAATGCTCGCTTTCAGGGGCTGTTTTCACCTCTAGACTGATAATCTGCTCCGGCGAGGACCAGCAGTCGAGGCTTTTCAAGACCAGCAGCAAAGCAACGCGTGACACAAAGCCACGCTGGAATAAGCACTAGTCGAGTCCCTCTAATTAAGGCCTGTCAAGCAAACACTCACTCCGCATCACCTGGAAATAGTCCAGAGTGGGCGATGGGCGACAGAGTGCACACTTTCCTTAAACCAGCAATAAAGATTTCTTCTTATGACAAAAGGGTCATTTTAATTAATTTGTTTAGCAAGATCACAAACCCTACAGGGAGCAACGCCAATGAGAGACATTATTCACGCCGCGTGATTGAGAACAGGTACCTCGTCCCTTTTATTTTGAAAATGTATTCATGCGGCATTTACGCACAACAATGCCCAGGACACCACAGGCAGCCACCTGCACCCTGGAGGCGATGGTAATGAAGGTTATAACATATCAGCGAGTCCCAACGGCGTGTCGGTGACATTTCTGAAGACAGGAACAACACGGCCGCGTCTTTGTCGGATGGCCTTGAGCTCAACCGGTTTCTCTCTCTGCCGGCGAGGCAAAGGCCATCACTTCACTCAGACGTTGTGTTTTTAAGCCGGCGACCAAAACAAGACTCCCGTCGCAGGCAGCAATTCAGGAAATTTATTAGCGCGACACCCGCAGAAATAAAAGCATGAAAAAGGCACGTATCACAAGGAGAGCTACAATAATCCCCATTTTATGCCTCAAATTACACACAAGGAGGCAGGGAGGTCTAATGAAAGACATTATCCAGTTGCATCATGGGGGATTCAGTGTTTTTGGGGTTCATTATAGGGACTAAAAGTCAGCATATTTCTGCCTCTGCTGCTTTGATTTCATCCATTGGAGTCCACAGATTTTATGAAAGTGCAGAACCAAATTGAAAAACCCGAGCAGGGCTATTTTAGACTTTTATGGTGGACTTCATATCAGTCCACAGTTACTTTTATACTCCCAGGAATTGAACGGTGCTTTTAAAATGAAACGCCTCAATTTGTTCAAGTGGCAGACCTCCTTTTCCTTCCCACGAAACATATTATCAGCAGCTCAGGTAGACACTTTGCGAGGGAGGGGGGGCAATAACTCGGCCTCCGTACGTCTCCTTCACAATTCAATTCCAACTTTTGAGGATTGGAAAACCAATCATTGCCTTCTGACGCCTATTCATTTAAAAACTAATAACGGCGGCTTTAATCGCTCATTAAGAACACAGGAAGTAAAACTCATCAAGTTTGCATGAAACCCCTGAGAAGCAACATCCCTGCACAGTTCGGCGTGGTTTTAAATCCCATCGCCAGACTCTTCAGACTAAGTAGCCAGCGTCGTCCATCAGATACCCTGCTTCGACCGAATCAGTCACCCACGAGTCTCTCACAATCTTAAACTTCTTCCCAAAGCCGCGTCTCAGACTCCTCAGCGCCGGGAGTCTCGTCTCCTCGGTGATAATGACGTGAGAGACTCCCTCCTCCAACTTCTGGGTCACCGTCCCTCCATGGTAGCGGAGCTCCAGAGCCCTGATTTCCAGACAGGACGCGGGTATGGCGCTGTGAGCGTCTCCGATGTCGGCGTATCTGTCTGGGTAAACCTTACAGGGTCTGAACATGCTGGTGGGAAGGTCCTCCCAGCCGTAGCGCTGCTCCACCTGGCCGGCGTTCGCCGCCGCCGCCTCGCCAATCCGCCCGAACACCTCCCTCAGCTGCTGCTCGTCCGTGTCGGCGAAGTAGCTGTCGCCGTATTCGTCGTACTCCTTGGCGAAGTGCTCCCTGGTGGAGGGCGACATGTGGATCATGTGGCGCGGTTGCCACGGCACCACCTCCTTCCGGCCCAGGCACTCCAGCAGCCAGGCGGCCCACACCACGTCGTGCTGGTCAGACGACACCATGTTCTTCACGCGCATGTTCTCCACGCCGGCGATCACACAGTACGTGTCCCGCCCCGGGTTCTGGACCACGACGCCGCCGCACCTGACGGGAAGATGACAGCGCGTTATGGATGAAAAGTTGAGCTCATGAGCAATTAAAGTGATTATATTACACTCATATAATTACCTGGCCACACCCTTTTCCAGCTCGGCCTTGGGGTGATCCCCGGTGCCGTTCAGGACGCAGAACTCCACGTCCTCGAACATATCCGTCTCCTTGGCAACCCCCGAGAGGTCCTGGGGCTTGAAGTGGTCGACCACCCCGGCCACCTTCTTGGGTTTGGCCGGCAGCTTGCGCTTCTTCTTCAGCGGCTCGTCGCCGTCGATGTGAAGGTGGCGCGAGGCGAGCTTCCCCGACGCCCTGCCGCGGTACTGATCCAGCTCCGCCAGGGTGGTGCACTGGTGCCACTCCTTGTCCTCGCGGATCTTCTCGATCCTCGGGAAGCGCAGGGTGCAGTTGGTCTTGTACATGTCGCTCCCGACGATCTCCGCCGCCCGGACCTGGATGATGACGGAGTTGCGGGGTTCGATGTAGACCTCCGGTTTCTCCGTCGCACAGAGGATGGACGCCGGTGGGTCGTTCTTCCGATACACCTTCCAGTGCTTGGCCAGCTTCAACCCGAGGTCGTACAACTCCTTCATGGTGTAGCCGGAGCCGATTCGGCACAGCGTGTGGAAAACGGAGGGTTTCTCGCCAGGCTTTGGCGCCTCGGCAACAGCGCATAAGAAGTGTGACATCATCCCGCCGCGTCTGCCTTTCCCCCAGTAGCCTCCGACGATCAGCAGGTCCAGCTCGTCCATCAAGCCGTCCACATATTCTGGCTTTATTTTCAGCCAGCCCTCCCCCCGTTTGTCCGGCTTGTAGATGGACGACGGGTCCTTCACCATGATGCCTTCTTCTCTGCTGTCGATGGCGTCGTTCAGGGCGTCCACCACGTCCTGCATGGTTCTGGCGTCCGCCTTCGGCACCAGGTGCATCCGCCCCTTGACCGGCGTGAAGACGGTCTGGAGGGTCTCCAAGCGCTTTTCCAGCGTTTCCCTGCCGAGCTTCCGGTCGTTGACCAGCAGCACGTCGAACACACAGAAGCACGTCTGCAACTCCGAGTCGTCCATGAGCCTCTTGATGTCGAATTTGCTCCCCTTCTGCATGAACGTCCCCGTGGTGGGGTTGTACGCCATCATCTCGCCGTCGAGGATGCAGTTGACCACGTGGCTCTTGAACACGTTGTGGATGTACGGGGTCAGCGAGCCCTGGAGCGGCGAGCTGCCGAACTGCTGCGTATATTCGAAGGCATTCCTGGTGAAGTACTTGTACACGTCGCCGTCTTTGTGCAGCTGGATGCGCTCGCCGTCCAGCTTTGTCTGGATGTAAAAAGGGCTATTCCCCATCTGCTTCTCCACGTTGCGGATGTTCGCCACGGCTGCCAACATGGGCTTGAAAGCAGAGAAGAGTCCGATGGAGACTTCGCTCAAGGACACGGAAGGGTTGTGGAGCTGCTGGCACACCTTGTTCAGGTCCGTGTTGACGTTGTAGAGCTCGGCGGCGTCCGGGTGGAACACTTGGAGGACTGTTTCCTTGCTGACGCCGAGCTTCATGTCCTTAAGGATCATCCTGATGAGCCACTTTTGCTCCAGAGCCGAGCTCTGGGTGATGAGGTGCAGCAGACTCTTCTTCACCAGATCCTTCTGCTTGCTCGCGTTGTTGATGGCGACGGAGTCCAGGAAGTCGTTGACTTCTTTGATGCTGAGGTTTCCTTGGCTGGTGCAGCGTTTCTTCAGCACAAAGTACGCCATGCCGGCGAAGTCCCCAGCTTCCCCTTGGGATGTAGTCGGGGCGCGGTAGTTCAACAGTTTATTGGCTTCCGCGCCGTTCTTCGGGAGGCCCAATACGTCGATATAGAGTTTAGCCAACATGCTCTCCTTGATGCCGTACGCCATACGCTCTCGCTCAAAAGACGGGACAATGAGGCGCATAGCTGAGAAGAAAGAGTCCGTTGTGCCAGGGTTGTCTTCGTGGAGGGCAGAGTGGAACTTCCTCCACGACTCTATGAAATCCCCGAGGATCTTGGATTTATCCGGACGGAGTTTGGACTTCTGGATTTTCTCTAAAGTGGTACAAAGGTGAAGGAAAGGAACCTGAGCAGCAACAAACAGCTGAGCTGCAGCATCGTTTCCGGAAGTTGCAGCCATGATGAAATCTGGAATTGATGTCAAAGATTATTATCTTTTTATTCCAATATATGAATGAATTAGTCAATCGACAGAAAAATAATCAGATTCATTTTTGAGGGGCATTATTCATTATTTCAGTTAATAATATAGACCAAATCATAGCATTTATACCTTTTTTATGAATAAACATTTTTCTTTCTCTTTGTTGAAATAAAAAAAATAATATAAAATAGTTTAACTAAGTATGGTGAAAAGTATTAAGTCAGTATTAGAGGTTATAAGCTACTAATAAACGTTTAAATGTATTTACGTGAAACCTCCGGTTAGCTGATTTTCAAAATAAAAGCCACTGTTGTCGTCTGACTTCCGTGTTGTACAGGGGTGTCTATTCGCATATGTTACGGGCATTTGCCGACAAATAAGGCAACATTAACAGTAATTTTGCTTTTTTTTATTGGAACTTATTGTGATATTCCGTTCGCACGCAACAAAACGTGAAGGAACCAAGCGTTTAACTTCCGTCGCGCTTTCATTCTGAAAACCGCCAAAAGCGGGAGTTCTCCGCCTTAGTTTGAGTCGTAGTAACGTCACTTACCGACACAATAATGAAACACGTCACATTTTAGTGTTACCTTGCTCTTTTTATCCTCCAAATTCGAGGTAGTCAACGCCAGGCGTCTCACCGTGATCTACATGTTGAACACTTCCGGGTTCTTAAAAACAGGGACCGGCGAGGAAAACGTTCCCCTGGAAACAAGAGCGGAACATTTGTGTTGTCCTACAATGTTGACTTGTTTTTTTAAACTAAAACATCCGATTATTCAATTTTAGTGCTGTGAAGCTCAAATGTCTCACTTTGGATGCATCGCTTTTTGTATATTTAATATGAAACGTCTTATTATTTATCGTATTATTAATATTTCAGCTAAGAGCCTGTTTCATAACTATTGCGCTGTATTTAGAATGTTTATTTTTTTAAATATTGTATCAATGCAAAAATGTGACGTTTTTCTCATGATTAATACAGAATTTACACGTGTAAATTCCCTGTAGACGTGATCTTCCTTTCCCCAGCAGAGGGCGACACTGAGATGCTGCAGTGCTGAGAAGGTGCAGCCACTGAGGTTGTTTACCACCATGTGTGTTAGCCAGTAGTAAACTGTTAGTAAAAAAAACAAATAGGAATGCATAATTGTTCACCACAAGAAGGCGTTTCCCTTCACTACAATGATTATAAGACATATTTGGATCACAGTATCAACACTTGAAACCTCCCTGATTGGCCATTAATGCAGTGACACAACCTTGACAATTATCAGCTGATGATTTATAATAAATATAATTACATCCTCTGCTTATTTAAGGAGAAAATGATTATGTTTTTTAGGTTCTTGGGCCAACAAAAACTCATTGTGAGCCACGAAGCAGCTGTTAATTGTGGACAAAACAAGCGTGTTATAAGCGTATACATCCATGACAGGGTTTTTCCCCCCCGCTGTGCTGACATGTTGTGGATTCACTCATTAACGGCCGCTCAAACCCATTTGTTGTTTCCTCATGTTTGGATAACAGCTTCATGGCTTTTAGCCCAGTGCTTTGTTTCCATTATAGACCTGTTTTGACAGTCACAACATTAGGTGGCAGCTGGTGTAAGGCCAAGTACAAGCCATCGCCTGGAAAGTATTACAAAAATCATGCCGGTGATGTCTTGTTCCCGTTTGAAATCGTCTCAAGTTTGCACCAACGTCAATCATTTTCATGCAGTTTAATTAGTTATTTGGATGGCAGCTTCTGTATAGCTTTGAGCAAAACAGTGAATCTCCTCCCCGATCAATGACTCTAACCTGACCTGTGTGTGTAGGGGGGATGTCCCCACAGGGATCACTAAAGCACTGCTCATTTACACAACACAACACCTAAAAGATATGAAAAATACATACATGCATACATAGAAACAGCATATTGAATATTCTCCTTTTTCTATTCTAAACATAGCTCATTCAACCAAAGTGACACCTCCAAAACAAAAACACCTCCATTCAGTGTCATTATTTCCTGCTGCCAACAGGGGGCGACCTGAGTCTGTGCATGAGGGGCTGCGGGGCACTTGAGCCCTGAGTCGCACACCAGCCAGGGTTGTTTACCTGTCTGCTGCTGCTGCTGCTGCCGCTGCCGTGGAGGATGCTGGGATATGTGTGGGGAGCGCAGCGGGGAGCTAAGATGTGCTCCAGCAGTGCAGGAAAAGATGGCTGCTTAGTGTGTACAGCAAGCACCTGTGCTCGGGTGGGGGTGGGGGATGCCGTGCAGGCTGCAGCATAACCCCCCCTACACACACACACACACACACACACACACACTGCAGTAAACCCCCTGTCTTGCTGTCATGCAGCAGGCAGGGGAGTTACATAAGCCCTGCTGGACGCGCTGCTGCACTGCAACGAGCCTACAAGAGAGTAAACAACTGACGTCACTGCTTCCGTGGCATGCATCAGCTCGCGCTGGGACTGAGAGGGAGGAGGAGGAGGAGGAGGGGGTGTTTGGAGTGTGCTGGTGTAGGACTGAGTGAGACTCTGGCATGGAGGCGCAGCGGGTGAAGAGAGAGAGAGAGAAGCGGGCAGAGTAATAGAGCTCAAATCCCCTCTCGACATGGCGGATGATTAAGCGGTGCGTCAGCCTCCCCGTTCAGGGTGACTTGTCGGTGATGCGCGGCCGCGGAGACGCTCGTAAACACTTCCCCGGCCCCCCGCTGCTTGCTTACACGTGTGCCAAAAGCATTACCGTTAAATAACGATGGGGATGACGACACAGGCAGGTAAAAGAGATGATGAAGCCAAAAAGGCTCTTAAAGGGACAGTCCACTAATTATCAGTTTAGTTGTAAACAACTATATAATGAGTTCTACTTCTCTCCAGGCAGGGAATGTGTAATGTTTTGAATTGCATTATGGGAAATGTAGGCGTACAATTCAAATTACACACATGTTTAACGTAGCAATATTTTATCTTTAAAATATGTTAGTATTATTCTTATTCTTTCTGCTAATCACATTTTTTTTTTAATGGTTTCTTACGTTTTTCTCCACCAACTGCACCGACTCCACCTGAATTTCCCCTCCGGGCATCATAAATGTAACTTCACTCAACCAAGCGTAGCATGCTGTAAAATTAAGTATGGCATGTATATACGGGATCCGCACGCCAGCTGCAGATGGGGGGCCCCGGAGGCTAAAGCTGACATACAAAACCATCAGACACAAATACAGTGTACGCATTTGATTGTGTCTCCGGTACAGTATGTACCCATTTATAGGACGCCTCGTGCGGGTTTTTTTTTTCCCAGTAGGTGTTTTATAAACAGAGTGAGAAACAACAACCTCTGTACGTTTGCCAAAGCCGCCTCTGATGCGTCGCCGCCGCCTCCAGGCACGATTGAACTCCTCACCACATAATCTTACGCAAATGTCAGGCGAGGTGAGGACAGGGAGATCTTGTTCACAAAATATTGTGCTCTTTTTTTTTTTTTTTTTACTGCAGCTGGCAGGTCGAGTCAGACTGCACCCTGTGACCTTCCACTAAACTCGATCGGCTTCACACATCGCTGCCATTCCATACTGCGATCTCTCTGTTTTTCCCCTTCCCCTGTTGAACCTACCCGTCTCTCTCTCCCGCTGTGTCATAACAGCTCTGTTATGAAATTGAATTTCCGATAAAATCCCTTCTCCGTTTTCATCAGTCCGTCTGGACGGCCAGCTGACCTGTGCGGCGGCCTTGCCAGGTTACGTCGTGTGGCATAATAGCAGAAGGGGTCGAGAGGTCAGCCCAAAGCGGCCTTGCCGTGACCTGGACTCGGCCTTGGTGCGGGCTAAAGCATGAGATAACAGCAGTCAGGCGAAGCAGATGGACTCACAAAGAAGGTCATAGGGTTAGATTATGGGCATCTAAGAAAAGAAGCAGAAGTGGACCAGGTAGGCTGATGTTAGCGTCGTCCAGATGGAGGTTTTCCAACCAACGCCACATCGAGACTAGTCAAATTGTCATGACATAAGTCCGTTGAATTTAGCCATCAGAAAACGTATTTTAACGCATTAAGGCGAACGCGACGTTCAGACTGCGGCGAGTTAAATTAGTGTCGATTGCAAGGTGGCATTGGGGCTAATTAGGCTGGTTATTTACACGCACGCTCACCCAAGCTTCTTTCCGCTGACCAGATTGCCGTTTGCCCATTTTGTCCGATTTGAAATTTAAGTGCTACTTCTGACACCACCGATCGAGCCGTCGCCATTTATTCCTGTAAACCCTGGGCTCACACATCCGGGTCTGCGATTGATCCTCTTCCAGGTCAAAAAGGAAAATGCGTAGCCTCTAGTGGGAACTACGTTTCTTTGTGTGGTGTGCCTCAGGGCTCCATTCTCAGGCCTCCTTTGTTGTCATTTTATATGCGTTTTGTGTGTCTTGGCTTACCTGTATTTGACAGTTGAAACATGAATGAGTCATTGGTTTGTCAATTAGCTCGTATTCATGTGTAAACCGGACTCACCTGTCGACTAAACAAATATAGCGTGCTACTGTGTATATTTCTACCCAAATGAGTTCCTAGCCATCGAGTATTTGTGAGAAATATACCTGTTCCGCTTATGCTTAGCTTCATAATAGTATGTAATATAGGATGAAATGACGTTTAAATCCCATTCAATTCAGGACATTTTCCCTGTATATCTTAACTTTTACAGGATGAGGGTGTAGAAGAGGTCACACAGACCTTTGGCTACCTGAAACATGCCGTGTCGGCATTTACATCGCCACGCCCATCTGCCAGTAAGGACAACTTATAGATCACGGTGTGTTTGGAACATTGGGACTGTTATCTGTCGTTTCCCGCAAAGTGTTTGCATTGAACTCGATGACTGATAGAGCTCACCTTCCCTCACCGTTATCGGAAACCCAAACAGCGGCGATGCGTCTTATGCAACCCCGTCAATAAATAATACAAATAAATAATTTACTAATGCAGTGAATCGGTTGATCCTAGCTGATCCCCTCCCCCTGAGCAGCAATCGACTTTCACTATATCCCACCCTCTCAAATGCAGAATGGCCAATCATAGTGGAGCATCAGCAAACTATCCAGATTGACTTAATTTTCTGGCTGGTTTCATGGATTTGGAGCTTTTGATGGTAAAACATTGTGTAAAAGTGATACTGGTAACCTAAAGACCCGTGGAGCTAACGTTAGCAGAGGAGCTAACGTATACTGAATGTTTCCGTGTGCTATTTTTGCTTTTTGATGATTGGAACAGTGGATAAAACAGGCAGGATCACTTTTGCTAAATACACAAGACTGCATTGAAAAAAATTTAAATTTTACCGTGTACCGTGTATTTTTTCCGTGTATACACGGTAAAAATTGACATTTTTTTCAATAGTAAATTTACCATGTTAGGTATAAATATTTAAACATCTAATTTATTTTGGCCAAACCAGAGTTGGTGGTTGTTTGAACAGAGGAAATAATAACTAAGACAGGTTTGGTGAGAATTTTTTTGTGTCTGTTGACTTTGAATGAAGTGTTTTTTACGACACTGTAAAAGAACTGTTTTTCTCATTGGAGTCTGATATTTGCAGAGAACATTATGCAAAAAGTTAGGGATGTTTGACTTCCGGGTGAAACGCTACAGTGATATTATACAATGGTGATTTCCTCATCTCAAGCTATTTAAATTTCTGAAACATTGAACAGTTGGACATTCAAAAGTTCATAGAAGGTCAAATTAAGTTCACCTGTAAAGGCTATAGCGCGAATTGCTACGTATCAGAAAACAGTTCGCTGTTTCCATCACAATAAGAAAGCCCGTTGACCTCCCAGCTGGCTTTCCCCCAAGTAGGACACTAGTAAATGTTTTGTTGGAAAAAAAAAAAAAAAAAAACTTTACTCATAACACACACAGGCGTGTCCAATTTAGTCATGTTAGCACGAGACACACAGCGAAAAGGTCATGCTCTGTTTACAGCACATTAATACCAATAACCTGGCGTTTATGTTTCTGGGACACCTTGGTGCACCCAAAGGTGGCGCCGCTTGTTTCCACAGCTGCTCATCTGTTAAGTATCCTCCTCTGGAGGGTTTTTTATTTTGTTGGGTACAACATCTTTGCGTGCCACCGCCCGCCACTAAGCCCCTCTCTGAGTGTGTGTCTCCACCTCTGCCCTGCTCTGTAAGCTTCAGCCCTGCGGCTGGCATGTTTGACGGGTGATTTACTCGGCCGCCGCCGCGCACGCAAACATGCCCCGCGTGTGACCTCGCCTCGGAGGGGTGTTGTTGTGCCGCTGAACGATGATTCCTATAGGCACTTACTATTCCCCGCTAATGGGATTGAGCCTGCTTTCCGACTCCTGCGGACAGCTGCTGGTGAAAAGTTCACACGGGGCCCACAGGAAGCAGGAATAACACTCCTGCAGTGTTGCTGCCACATCAACATATTGAAATAAGATCATTCAATTGAGGGCCACGTGACGCCACGGTGGAAAATGGATCTCAGGTAAACATCTCACACGAATGGAAAGTTGTGCAACGCTCCGTACAGAACGTTCCGTCGACTTCTATCGCGTTCAGCGGCGGTTCTATACGTTTATCTCTCCCATGTGTGCTTTCTGTGTGCTCACTGATATGTGTGTGTGGGGGCACCACACGGGTACCTGGTGATGAGTACTAAGTGAGAACTCCATGAAAAGAGACCTTCGGAAAGAAATATCGACCTCGTCTGAGCGTCAATAACACGATCGGAACGTTGAAACGCGTCAAATGTGAGGGGAAATTTCCATAGACGGGATTGCTGAGGTGTGTGTGTGTGTGTGTGTGAGTGTGTGTTCAGCATGCGTAAGCTGAGTGAGCCTTTATCTTTGCTGTGTGACCGTAACAGGCCGGTTATTGGTCATAAAAGCGTCAGGACACAGAAAGGCCGTATCATCATAGTGTTTGTCGAGTCAGTGTGGACATCCATGTGTGTGTGTTTGTTTGTTGCCCTGTGACCCAGGTAACAGAGGGACGTGTACTTTCTGATAGATTAAGCGTTACATAACTCCACATTCCACTCAGCAGGTAAACAAGCACCGGGGACTAAGGTCAAAAACAGCGTCGGGCCACGCACGCCAGGCGCTGGCGGCCCGGAGCCGATCGGAGCCACAGTGACCCACATCTATATTTACAAACTCAAGGTGTCATTGGAAGCCGGTGGCTCAGAGAGCAAACAACAACTACTGCGAGCGTAGTGAGTTAATTGCCGCTCGCGCGAGAAGAATGTTTGGATGGAAATATGCTGCAAACATGCCAAATCTACACGCCCATAAACACTTTCACTGCACAATCCATGACTTGCAAATACAGCTCTTTATAGTCAGCAAATCCTTGGGGTTTTATTTAGGCTACGAATCTCCTTGGTTTGGATGAAATAAAGTGCAGAGAATTAGCAGAAAGGGAATATAATATTCATAATTATGTTATTGAGAAATATAGACTGTATAGAAGTTATTGTGACGCCACTCATTGGCGATTGAAGAGTTTGGCATTTTGGCTGTTGCCATCTCGGAACCGGGGAGGAAGTGACCATATTTGGACTGCGGAGGAGCGACGGCTGGATCTGAACAAAGTTAGCTTTTTATCAACGATTGTTTAAAAGATGGACGTAGACTAACTAACGTCGACCGTAGTTTTCTGATGAGCCGAAGTCGAAGTGGATCGTTGCATTGAATATGAAGCTAATCCACGAGACAGTTAGCGTAGCTTAGCACAAAGGCTGCAAGCAAAAAACAGCTTGAGGCTCTACCTAAAGGTACAAATTGAGTGTATTTCTGTACGTTTTTTGGAAGTCCTGGTTTTATCCTGAAGTCGAACGGGGGCAAGCCTTAAATTCTTCTTCATTCATAGTCAACACGCTAATGGAAAGATAAGATTGAAGAGTTTTATGCCCCCGAGGAGGAACTCAAACCGAGCTGCTGCTGTTCAGTTAGAACAATAATATACATGTCATGTGTTGAAAGCAAATCCAAATATCTGAGCACTGAATAACATTGAACAAAAATGTAAATTTGACTTACCTTTCTGCAGATGGCTGCCGCTTTATTGGTGTTGTGTGGCGGCCATGTTTTTGCTGACGGCTGCAAACCAATCCAAAGTAAAAGCAGCGTTAGCGACACAGCTAACGATGAAATATAACAGAATGCAGATGAATTTCGATTTATGCATGTTTGTTTGTTTTTAGCTTTTAGGTCACTAGCTGTATCATCCCAAATCCAGTGAGTCAGATTGGTTGTGCGCTCAATGTTAAACTGCCACGCTCCGCATTATAGGCTTAAGCTAATGCCTCATTAGCATCGGCGTCTCACTGACTCTGGAACAGCATCCTTTATGACAGAAGACCTGTTAGCATCAAAACCAGAGACTCACACCACATCACACATTATCTACATAAAAAAAGACATTTTCCATGAGACCTATTTTTGCTGTAGATCTAAATGTCGAGCTTCCTTCTCAATGACATCACACCGAGCATGTCCCATGTGGTGTCCAAATTCCTGATTAATTTGATGATTGATTAAAATGACGCCGCGGTGTGAGAACATCACGCACACCCATGACAGGAAATAACCGAAAACACAGAACAAACTGTGATCACGCAATGTTTCATAACTAGAGAAAAAAGGCTCTCTAAAGGATCTCTTTCCTGCTCTGTGTGTGTTTAATGTTGTTTGCTCTCGGCCAGTAAAAGGTCACACACACACACACACAGATGGAAACATGGATAAGCTGTATGTGCATGACTGTATTTGCTCCTAATCTCGCCTCGCGTGCTTCGGTTTTTTCGATTGTGCCGGAGAATGGCGTGCTTAAAACGCCGATGTCATGCCGAGGGAGCGCTTCCAGTGACGTGCGTGTTTTGCATTTTTTTTTTTGTGTGTGATTACAGGAAATAAAGGAAGTAGCCCTCTCGTGATTAATAACGGATTAAATGATGAATGTCCTTGAGCAACTATTTAATGGCCTGCTTTGACATTTTGATATTGATGGTCACAAGAGGATGAATTGAGAACTGGCTTTTCATTTAGCAGCATACTGAAAATCATCAACACATGACAAATATGTGTTTAAAGGCATTTTAGAATAGAAATGTAGTCAGGAATCTCCAGGCTATTTATCTTCCAGAAGCGCGTAGCTGCAAGCTATCAAACAAGAGGCTGTGAAGTCAACAGCTCGTCATCCTCTCCACATTTAAAGGTTGTGCAAACTCCGTATGGAAAGTAAAGACGTATTCGCCCGAGGCCCTGCAGTGACTCACCTCATATACATACATAAAAAAAATACACTGGGCTTTCAGCTCGATAGGGGTGAAAGCCCCACCCCCTGCTGTTTGAGTTACCATATGCAACCCCCTGAAATATGATCTCATTTTTGGAAGAAAACAAAAGAATTTCCAATATTCAATATATCAGACGGAAGGAAGTGGACAGGAGATACTCTCTGAATTTGACAATAACTGTTTTTCATTACAATGACAGACCTTTAAATACACCTTTTCTTATTATAATTCTAGAAAATGGGTAATAAAAGAAAAAAAACCCCAGAGAAACTAACACAACCTGTCCTATTTTATCACTTCCATCATTCCCTCTTGCTACTTCAATCCTCTGCGTCGAGGTTTAAGAGGTGAGAAACCAAAGGTCATGCCTGGAAATCCGACATCAGAGGAGCAAACGTGAGTCGGCTCATACGTGGCCCTTTTTACGACAGCGTTCTCCCGGAGAATTTCCTCTGCAAAAACATGTTTACGAGCGCGTCGGCTGATAAGACGGCATGTGGACCGGCAGGTTGGAGTCTTCCACTCCACTGCCAGCGTGGTAAACAGCAGAGTGTTTGTGAGCGGCGGGGCGGGACCTGGGCCGCCACATGCTGTCCAAACACGTGGAGTCTGAATGGAACAAGAGATACAGAGGCCTTCCACTGACACACACACACGCACAGTCACATGCAAGTACCTCCTCCCAGACAAAAATGTGCCATGTTTTTGTTCTCTCTCTGACTCCTTATTAAATGGACCAACCACCTTGGCTTTCAACTCAACCCAGAATCCTTTCACTGGCATTGAAGCAAGAATTTTTAAAAAAAAGGACAGGTCAAAAATGAAAAGGAATGCCTTTCAGATGCGAAGCCAAGCATCCAGCCAAGCCTCGAGGCTGCTTTCTGTCTGTGTGTAAGAAATGACGGCGGCTAAAAAGCCAGAAAAGGTTCAGAGAGAATGCAATCAGGGACGATTGGCCTGTTGACCTCCGCGTACCTCAGAGTGCTGCTGTCGCTCCAGGAGAAAGGCGAAGGCAAAGAGACTGCAGGCTGGTAACTGATTGAGATAACTCCGGAGTGCACAAACCCTCAATTCCTGCAGATCTCCTCCTGCTTTTTGTAGAAACAAAACAAACCAGAAGAGCAGAAGGGATGCAACCTGCTATTCACTACAAACTTACATTTTATGATCCCTTTAAGGCTACATGAATGGTTTGTCATATAATTGTTTCTACAGCAATAAATCCCTGGTTCTGAAAAGTAAAGCTGATGCCGAAGTGCCAGAAACTTGCATTCTCTCTACTGGCCACCAGGAGGTGAGTCCTCTAGTTGCAAGAAGAAGTCTTCTCACCTGATGTATTATGTCAGTAAACATTGTAAACATGAGTTTATGGTCTCAATCTGTAGTTTCAAGTCTTCTTCAATCCAGCATGACGTCCATTATGGTCCATTTAGAGTCCAACACACCAGAAAGCAGGGGATGCTTTAGTTTAATTTGTATTTTTTTTTGCATTGTATTTCTAAAAATCTATGTCAGTATGTGAGCGTTTCATGCGGGATCACCAGCGCTGTGTGAGCGTAAGTGGGTCAAGGCTCCGCCGCGCTGCTGCACCGGTGAAGTTCAATGAGCCCCGGCTGAGACCTTCCTTAGGCTGATTCGGGGAGAAATAATGGGGCCAGCGACTCTCAATCCCCTCGAGAGCGGCAGCGCAGCACGACAGCAAGCTGGCAGGGGAGGCGCAGCGGAGCGCGAGGCTTGCCAGAGGAGCAGCGATTCGCGATTTAAGACCCTAATCTACGGCGCATACCACACATGCTGTTCTAGCGCACGGTGCGGCGGGTGCATCGAGGCCACGCTGTACGTGAGGCGGGAATCGCCGTGTAAAGTTCCATTTCGCGCGTGATTGTTTCCAGTTCTCGATCAAGGCGCTAACAGATCAGGGTCACCGGTTCACTTCCCAGAGGAACTCCTCTGCCAGTTTCATAACTGCAGATGATCTGTTTATCAATTTCCCGCAAATTTGAACGTAGCTATAAATATATTTATTTGATTGTTGCTCAAATAACGGACAGAGCGGAACTGTTTTATTGGGAAATTACTAAAGTGGTCTATCGAATGAAAAGCTGCCATAATGTGATGAATGTCTGGTATTGTGTTGGCATGTAATCAAATCAGCAAATCCACTTTTCTGCTGCTTATTTCATTTTGTAACCCGGTTAGAAAGGAATGCATGCCACTTGATTTGACTGGATATTTCCGGACCTTCAAAGCCCGCTAGGCACAAGGGATGTCACAAGTTGGAGACGAGCGAGCCCTCAGATCGTATGATGACGCCGACCGCGTAGTCATTACGAATTCTTCCTTTGCCGAGCATGTGATTGTGAATGAGATTCTAAATTTGGGCATCCAGGAATAGACCAAACACACCACACGCACATAAATACTTCAAAGGAGCATCCTGTAAACTGTAGGAGCTTTGTAATTGTTGTTGCACGGGCTTGAGAAATTCACCTCCCTGACACATGTCATTTAGCAAGCTGCCCTTTCTGTTGAGAAAGACAACCGGCAACAACCCAAAGCTACGTGCAACAAAGACTTCTGGTTTCTTGTCCTCCTCCTGTGGTTCCGCCTTCTGGAGGAGGAATGTGCCCTTGCAGATTTCGTTAAAGAAAAAGGGGAAGAAAAAAAAAAACATGCTTTCAGACGGACAGTCTGAAAGAAAAAAAAGAAACGAGGGGTGAGGAACACTGTGTCCCTTCTGGTGGCTTGGTGCTGGTAGATTCTTATGTAAGGCTGGTTTCTGCCTGGCAGCAGAGCAAAGCCCCACTGACAGTATCACACTGCTAATTAATACACACCAGCTAGAGGTGGGCCCTAAGTGGCTGATTGTGTGTGTGTTCATTTTGTATCCGTACTGGAGCGTTGGGGAATTGACACCCATAAAGAATATTAAAGGAACTGCATTATAATCACATCATGAGTGTGGGATATTTTTCGTATGCAGAGGGAATACATGGATGAGACCCAGAGTGACAGATTAAACAGATTTAGAAGAGCAAACAAGACTGTCGGAAGTGGACGCGGCCATTGGTAGCATCATGCTGGATTGAAGAAGACTTGAAACTAGAGATTGAGACCATAAACTCATGTTTACAATGTTTACTGAGATAATAAATCAAGAGAGAAGCAGGGTTATTGTCACACAGACTTCCATGCAAACGGATCACATTTTGAGTCGCCACCTGATGGCCAGCAGAGAGAATGCAATTTTAAGGCACTTCAGCGTTGGCTTCATTTTTTAGAACTGTAAGAATGCCGTTTGTTTAAGGTTGCAAAGTTTTTGTCTTCTTTAAGCTAGGCTAATTTACCACTTGCATTGCTAGATACCGTAAAATTCCACCTTTGCTTCAAGTAAACTGACCCTTTAAGTGTATATTATTCTTTTAAATACCATTCTTATATATAACTATGAACATGTGCGTGAAATGTGTTGTTTACCTCATGCTCTGAACCTCCTCCATACTCTGGCAAAGTCCCTTCTGGAGACTCGTGACTTGGCAGGAAGTCGTTGGCTCGGTATGAGCTTCCTGCCTCGGCTTCAGTCTGAAATAAAAACACTTCCAAAACGAGAGGCACAGTAGGATATCCGTCTCTTTTGAAACACTGTTAGGAAGCTATTAGACTTTGTGCCAAATGCATGATATGGCAGTGAGGGAGGGAGAAGAAAGAGGGGCAGAAAGGGATTTGGAGTCCTGTGAGGTCCATTATTTGTGGTATCATGGAGGATAAATTTCAATTAATTGTTAACATCATGGTTTGGTAATATGACTTTAAGTCTTCAGGAGAAAAACGAATTATTGTCACAAGATGTAACATTTGACAAAATGACACGGTCGTTACTGCTAGAAAAGGATATTACCAATTTCTAAAATATAATAAATGAAAATATCATTATAATAACTTAATATTATTGTATTGCATAATCATAATTTAGCTGCATGCTGTATTACGTGTGGAAACGAAAAAAGACGACAAAGCTGTTCCTCTTTAAATAAATTCATTTATTTCTGTAGGTTGGTAACCATAATCAATACAGACAAAAGCAATACTCAACTACCAGAATTTAGAAATCATTATAATCATCTCTTGTGAGCGTCACAATAAACAGTATGTTGAATTATATACAATGGAAGACGACACATTCAGACCGAGTCAATCTGGAAAAGAGGAGTCTGTCCATGGACACAGAAATCGGGGGGAAAAAGCGCTTTGAGACACGTCAAGAACAAAGTTCCCAGCGACAAAAACAAAACACTTGGCAGAAAGATAAAATGCACAAGGAGCGAAAAACAGCTTCTGCTCGCCACAAGAAGAAAAGTAATCGTCGATGCAATGTTACATTTGGTTCCACGGTTGTAAACTAGATTGTATTCATGTCACTATTGCATATGCCATTAGGTAAAGTGTGTCAACAAGGCAAAGAGAGCTCCATAATAAAATAGACAGAGTATTGTTTTTTCATATCACAGACGGTGAGGGAGAAAAGCACACGATATACTGTACAACCCTAAAGCAAAAACCCCCGTCCCCTTTTTAAAAATCGGTAGCCAAAGTCTTTACACAGGAATATCATTGCAACACAGGTAAAATCTAAGTTCTATGTATTTTCAATAGATTATTTTTAGTTAAACTCTTTCTATGTACACAATATACACATTCAAGACTCTGGAGATAAATAGATACCACAACTTAGCATTGTAGCTCCAATATTATTCAACTCTGTCAAAACCGACATTGTGTTTGTGTGGTGTACCTTATACCAGCGCAGCGATACATTCAGACATGGTTCAGTTTTACAATCTCCTGTACACTATAGGGGTTGGGAGCCTGTTGGAGTTGGCACAGTGGACGACACAAAGGCCAGATAGTCAGGAAGCATGCTTTCGAGGGCTTTCAGATGATGTTAGCTAACCGTCTGGGGGCCATTTTGGAGGGTCAAAGCATCAGTTCGTAATGAAACACCTTTGCTACACCCTTGGTGTAACCATATTAGCATTTATCATTATCCTGAAGCTACTTGTGGCCTTGGTGACCATTGTTCAGCAAAAGTTATAGATGCTAACTACAAAGAAAGGTTTGTCACTTTTAAAAGAAAAAATAGTGTTCAACATCATAAGCAATACAATACTGCTGTTCAATTCTCAAGAGTTTTGCTGCTACCTTACATGGTCTGGTATGAGCATTAGCTAATGTTGGCTAGTAGCTAATGGTAATAAAGGTCAGGCAGCTAATATGAATTAAGGCCAGGGAGTTGGTAGCGAATGTTCACCTCTGTCAGTCAGTAGGTAGCTAATGTTAGCCAGTAGCTAATGGCAGCTAATATTAATTCATGTCAAGGAGTAGGTAGCCAATGCTAGCTGGTAGCAAAACGGAGCTAATGTGACTTTAAGTCAGCCAGTCAGTAGCTAATGTTAACCCAGCTAATATGAATTAAAGTCAGGGAGTAGGTAGCTAATGTTAACCACTGTCAGGCAGCAGGTAACTAATGTTAGCCAGTAGCTAATGGCAGCAAATATTGATTCATGTCGGGGAGAAGGTAGCTACAAGCAAATGTTAGCTAATGCCAGTCAGTAGCTAATGTTAGCCAGTAGCTGATGGTGGCCAATGTTAGCAAACAGATATACTGCTGTACAATATAAGTCAGTCCTCTTACTTCTCTCTGCTTCGTCTCCTATGACCATGTTTAGCAGAGTTTCAGCCAGATCAAACTTTTTATGCCTTTATTTTCCAGACAGCTAGTTCTCCATTGAACCTCCATGATGGTGCCAGATGTGCCTGTTGGCATCTCTACTTCTACTTTTACAGTGATTGTCCTGCACTGACACCCTCCTAACGTCATCCCTCACCGGTTGACCAGAAACAGCCTCGACTGTGCCCCATCCATGACAGTTATCAATGGCTCCGCCCCTCCATCGTCACCTCAACTACACAGTTGTACTGTCAGACGTTATCACAGCAGGGTGGCCTGCATCGAGCAGACCGTAGGTTTGAAGGTAGGAGTGTGTGAGGTCTTCGGGCTAAAGTGACTGAGGAACTGTGGGAGGTACAGTGCATTCAGATGCCTGGTGCTGTGGGGGTCTGAGTCGGGTTATAAAGACATGCATTACTCTTAAAGACATTTAGAAATATAACTCTTTAAGTCCAGCGCTTTGATCGGACAAAAATAAACTAGGTTGGAATAAATAAGAAATTAGTAATTAAGAAAATACTTTAATATCTATGCGATAAATCAGATCTCAAGCAGCCCCACTGTACTGTATATTTCTGAAATCATATTTTCATATGGTAAGCTAGGCCGTTTTACTTTCCACAACAGAATAACAATATATAGATGTAGGTCCAAACAGACGTACCGTAATAGAATATCTCTTATTTCATAGAAAACATAAGGACAGTATAGACATTAAGGCATTGGGTAGGTCTTATCAGACATTCATCTTCCAAAAATAAATAACATATCTAGTCTAAATATAGTGATATACTCAGTATACCATGTTATCCTCACTCCCTGGGCCGTTTGTATCGTAGGTTTCAGTTCACCATCCAGAAACACACTCGCACTCATACAGGCAGTCGTAAAACTACCCTCAAGTAAATAAATAGTATCTGGGTACCGTTAGGCTTTTTGTTATTATCTGACTATCTTTGCTTCTGTGCTTGTGCTGAAATGTGGGTCACAGGTGCAATGGCCTCTCAAAGCACAGGGAACATGAGACAAACACACACACACACACACACAACACACACACACCTTCAGCGAATCGATGACATGCATAGATGGCGACCTGCTCCGTTTCCTTAAAGTGTTGTGTGACTGCTGCTGAGGGTTCCGGACAGTCTTTTAGGGCCACAGAGCCTAGTGGAAGGGCAAAGCCGATTCAGTTTGTTTCTTGTTTATCGAGCAGCAGGTTGGTGACGACGCCAAGTCAGCGGATAGAGGAGTCAGTCTTCAGTCTGAAAAACAAGCAGGGGAAAGGAAGAGGACGTTAGTGGAAACATCTTGTCATTTCAACACTCTTTGGTTACTCCTAGGGGTGGGTACATTTCGATACGGCAATATATCGCGATACTTTCCCAATACAATATCGATTTTTCAACACCAAAGATCGATTTATTATTATTATTTTATTATTTATTATTTTGTGCACTGCCACTCAGGGTACTTTATCCTTTTTCCTTTTATTTTCAATATTTATTCCAGTGAATTTCATGGGAATTAATAAAATGGAGAGGCTGTTTTGAATGATATAGTTGACTCAATTTGTCCGCAGTATCGTGATACGTATCGTATCGTGACCAAAGTATCGTGATACGTGTCGTATCGTGGTTCTTGCCAATACTCACCCCCAGTTACTACATACTATTAACGTACAAATGTGTATAATACGCTCCAAATAAAACATTAGCAAAGCCATTTTTTTTGTGATTAAATCCCAGTTTGTTGTCTGATTATTTCTCCCAACGACGCAGACCTGCAGACATGAGAGAACAGTCTCACACTGTACGCCGTGAACTCATTCACAATCAGATTAGCTGCGTTTTCTGTGCCACAATAACAAGGAGACACTGGGAAAAGCAGCTTGGAACAACAAGAACAGCGAGTGCTGCCACACGCAACTTAAATAATAAGGATTTGGCATTTTTTAACCTGATTATTCTAATGGGAATTATTGGGTTTAATTTAGCATGGTTTGTCGTAGCCATGGTGTGTGTAGCACCCATCACGATCCGATGGTGGCGTCATTTTCTTAACACGCCAGCTGTTTTGTTCAGGAAGCTGTTTGAAGGGCGGGGGGAGTGGGAGGATGGTCTGCAACGGTCGTTATTGCATAATCTGGGAGGGAGTGATGGGCTGTGTTGCTATGGGCAACAACTGGAAGCTTCCAGAGTGGCGATGGCGGCGAAGGGCTTATTCCTTCCAGGAGCACAATACGCTCGCTGCAGCCACGTGGATGAAATGAAAACACTCTGTGCTGATGAAACCCTTTTAAAAAGGCGAAGGATAACCGCAAAAATGCACGGCGGTCGAGTCTAGTTCCTGAAAAGCTGTTTTTTTTTCCCCTTCTCCTTTTTAAATGTCCTTTTTTGTTGTTGTTTTTTAATTCTGCTATTCCTGCTATCATGCAAGCTGTGTTTTAGCTCCAGCTCAAAAATGTGGACATGCTGAAGCCAACAAATGCACCACACCTTGCATCACGTATTGGCCAGCTGCTGTCCGCGGAGTAGCCGCTGGCGCTCGCTGAGCTACCCCCCAGCCGTCTAATCTCGCCTGCAGAGGCTGTAATCTCATCTGGAGCCGTGGCTGGCTAAATGTGGGGAACGCTGGCCACGCAGTTATCTAGCAGCTAGCGCTTCTGTCTGGAACATCCCGGCCTACTTAAGCCCCCCTCCTCCCCGTGCCATGAAACACACACACACACACACAGGGCCTGGAAACTCTGACACAAGAGCCTGCGGTGTTATGTGTGCATGTTTGTTCTCGATATATCAAGTAACATGGCATTTCTGGATTTCCTGCCTCGACTATTTGCACTGCTTTGTTAGATTTGCAAAAAAAAAACGCTAAATAAACTATTGAACAGCTTGTGTGTGCAAGGATGCAGCAACAATGGGTTGAACGGTCAGGCTGTGACGGAAATCAGGTGTCACCTTTAAGCCAGAACAGACTGTGACGTGGAGAAAAAAAAAAAAGGAAAATCAAATAGAGCCACGCGGGCGCCACAAAGTCATGACGTCGGCCAAAGTTCCAGCGGTGGAAAAAGTGGTATCAATGCAGCCCTTATGCAAATAGCTAAGTCTCAGTGTGTGTGAGGGAAAGGAGAAAAAAATAATAATTTGCAGATCTGGTCTATAAAATGTCCGTTTGCCCACGATTATGTCATCAAAACCGCCTTATTATGACACCTACTGAGCATGCTCAGAGCGCGTTAGGGATGCATGGCTGTGCAGCGAGACCCCTTTCGCTCGCTGCACATCGCAACACGCACGGCACAGGAAACGCAAGTAGCTCGGGTGTCTACGTGACTACACCCCCCCCCCCCCCTTCCCCCATGCGATGACATCACTCAACGCAATACTACGGACTGAAGAGGAAGCGAGATTTGAGGAGATGGACACGAATGCTTCCAATCTGGCTGCCGATGAACACACACACACACACACACATGCTCTCTGCAGCCTGTGGGCGCGGCAGATGGCGGGCTGTCATTAGCGGAGGGATAGTGAGTAAGGCAGTGTGTGTGTGTGTGTGTGTGTGTGTGAGAAAGAGACATATAGTGGTATGTATATGTTTACGTGCTACTGTGTGCTGGAAGGGAAATCAGTGTAATGTAATGAGTGTGCTTGCATGTGTATGAAGACACGGCAGAGTGGCAGGTGTTTACCCCCCCCATTCTGCCCCCCAACACACACACACACACACACACTCTCACACACTCTGGAGAGTGGCCATCTGCCACTAGCACTCAGAAGGGACACGGCGTGTCACAGCAGGGCTCCTCCATCCTCGGAGCCCCCTAATCATGCCTGATGGTGATGCCGAACAGTAAAAAAAAAAAAAAAAAAAGGCAATCAAATCGACTGCAATAAGAATCACATAGGAAGCAGAAGCCGGCCGCCGCCGCCGCATTCTGTGTTATAATTAGTCAGACGAGGAGGCGGACACGGAGACGGCTGACTCGGCTAATCTGGGTCTGGTACAGAACATCCACCTGGCTGAGCTGTGGCTAGCCGGGGCCGCGAGAAGAGACGGAGAGCTCGGGTTTAGGGCAGAGGTAAACGCCATCCCCACGTCACATGGGCTGGCGGGCGGCCAAAACAAACACTTGACCCTTTTTGCCGGGTATTAAGACATCTAAGCTGACCGCAGCCAGGCTTGATAGCGTTAGCGGAGGCACTCCATGACCTTAAACTGTCGGAAAATGTGAATACCTTGTGATTGCTGCATCTGGTTGCAAAAAAAAACCAAGATGGCGACAGCCAAAATGCTGATTCAGGCTTCAAAACAGGGATATTAGCGCTAAAAAGCAACCCTGTTGTATTAAGACAGGACTGTGTACGTGTTTATTTCTGCTGGGAAGTCTACTGGGGATTGACTTTCATTTCATTCCCAGTGTGGCCCCCTGCCACACACAGTTAGGGGGGGGGGGGGTACTATGACCTCGCTAACCTCATGTCGCCACAGCAGTGGGAGCGAGCGTTCCGTAAACAAGCCATCGGGTCTGCACTCCCAGAGTGCACCCTGGTTGAAGGGTGGGTGGGGGGGCGTACAAGGCTCCATCTCCCCCTCTCTGCTTGTCTTACTTCTGCTAAGTGAACAGCCTAATGAGGCAGAAGGGCAAATCGGAGTGCACGTGCCATCCCGTCCCATTATGCACGCATTCATTGGCTCGCCCACAAACAGTCAGGAGCTGGAAAACAAAACGGGCAGCTCTCTCTCTCTCTCCGTCTCTTCACATCCACGCCAAGCGGTCGCCGATGCACTGGAAAAAGAAAAAAAAAACGTCCCCTTTGGGAAAAACAACCCCCCCCCTCCTACTGCTCTGCATGCGTACGTGCTGCAGTCCACATGTAGGTGCTGGACTCTTTCCCCCCTCCATGCTCAATTACATTCAAGCTTTATTAGCATGAGCAGCTGTGTGTGTGAGCTGTGAATGAAATATGCAAAAAAAAAAAAAGACACGTCACCATCTGCAAGAATGCATGAATGAAAAGGATCGATTTGCTGTTCCTCTTTCATCACGGTGCAAATAAAAGTTTCCAGAGGCGGGAGGGGGGTGCGGGGGGAGGAAAAGCCATTTTCTATTCAAACAGCCTGGAGCTGGGACAAAAAAAAAAAAAAAAAAAAAAAAAAAACAGGCCCCCCTCTCACAGCAACTTTTCAAAACCAGCTCAGCCAGGAATGTGGACCGTGACATCCAGTTACCTGATGGCCGCCTAGCAACTCGCCCACTTTGTTGTTTTCCCCCTCGCAGCCTACAAGGACCCAAACACATGTCCGCTTGTGCTGGGCCTCACATGTCAGCACCCACCTCCACCTCCTCCCACCCTGCAATCACATGTGAGCTCAAACTTGCCTTTCATGTAGGCATTCTGCATCATTGTTTACACCATCTGATCACCGGGATATTCTGGGACGCGCTATTGATTATGGGATGGATGGGAATGAGAGGTCTCTAGAGGTCACATTGATGTGCAACACATCCGAAAGCCTACCCGACCGAAAAACAACAGCCGGAAATGCCCGCGGCTCAGTGTGACATTAGAAGTATCTCATGTTTTATAATGAATCTCGAGTATTTGATTTTTTTTTTTCCCTTTCAGTCATAATAAGCATGGGTGGAATTCCAAAATCTACTATTTTAAGTACGAGGCATCCTGCTCTGTGGTGCTTGTTTGCTTCAGAGCTCTCAGCCTGGTCACGTTTCATGGCAGCCCTGTGGTGCATTCACATGCTGTGGGAAATACCAAATGTCAAACCAATTAAAAAAAAAAAGGTACAAATTACTTGCAAATTAAAGCAGACAGCACTAGGATGATATGAAAGTACTCAGAAGTAGGAGCTTAAGAGGAGCACCTGAAGGCAGCACCACCTACATACTCTGGAATCCTCAGAGCCAGTTTAAATTTGAATCTGGAGGAAATACAAGTTTGCCTTTCTCCTTGTTTTTCTTCTTTTTCTCTCCCAGTAAAACCAAACCACTCTGGTTGTTTGTTTCAAATAATTAAAAACACATCTGACGGCGACCTCACTCACCTTTGGCAGTGGTTGCAGCCTCCTTGAATCCCAAACAGACATATGGTGAGCTGTGTAATCCATTGATACCCCCTTTGCAGCTGCTGGTGGGTTTGAAGCCGGCCAGGTCCTCGCATTTCTCCACGTCCCTGTTGTCCAGCAGGTTCAAGGCAATGTAGTTCAGCCCGCCGGGGAAGCCGGCCGAGCTCTGCCGGTTCACCGGGCTGCCGTACTCCTCGTCGGAGCCCTCGCTGCTCCGGGACGAGATGTTCTCCACCGAGCTGTGCCTCTTCATCGCGTCGCCGCGGGCGAAGGAGGGGAAGACCGGCGTCACGGTGGCGGTGGAGGAGAAGGTCTCGGAGCTGTGGCGCCGACGCCCCTGCGGATTGGCCCGGATCACCTTGGCGGAGCAGTCGGGGTCCAACGTGGAGGAGGAGGAGGTGGCCCCAAGGAGGAAGACCCCAATGCCTTCTGGGACTCCCTGGTCCTCCAGAGAGAGGCCCCTATCCCTGCTGCTCTGGCTGCTGGAGATGAAAATATGATTTATTTTCATGGTATGGAATCACTCAAATATTCGGGGTATTTTCTTCATGTTGAGCCAAAGCCTCTTTTGCACAAATCACATCTGCTTCTTGTTACAACCATCTCCCCCCTGGATTCACATAAAACTGTATATTCAGTCATTTAATGTAAAATATAATCACTATTTTATGAGAACAACACATACCTCGCTGTGTTCTGGGGAACGAGCTGTGGAGGTGAACTGGTCATCCCAAAGGTCATCTCAGTGTAGTCACTTTTCGCCTCATCGCCCTGAGACCCCTTCTCCCCATCCAGATGGTACACTCCGTCCTCCTCCGGGAGTGTGCCCGAGCCCTCCGCGGGGGTGTCGGCCTCCTTGGGCGAGTGCGAGCCCAGCTCCAGGTTCATGTAGTCCGTCAGAGAGGACCTCCCCGGTCCTCCACCGCTGGAGGCCGGCGATGACGACTGGCTCGCCGTGGACACGACGGAGTGTGGGGAGAACCTGGCGCCGCCGAAGTCTATGTTAATGTATTCTCCGGGGCTCCGGGGTTCTCCGGGGAGGGGGTGCTCGTTCATGCTGGGCAGGGTCCTCAGGGTGTCCAAGGAGAGCCGGTTAGGCCTGCCAAGCCTCCCTCTGTAGGGCAGGGTTTCCGCCCGGCCGTGCCTGACTGGGGATGGCACCGAGGGGCTGAGTGGGGTGGGCTGCATCACTGAATAATAGTCCGACTCCCCCGCCTTCTGCCTCAAACTCTGCGGGCTCATCAACACATACTGGCTGCCGTCCTCGCCCCCCTTGGAGGCCTGAAGTTTCGCAGGGAGCGTGAGGGAGCCGGTCTGGTACGCCGACCTCACTGACGCGGCTTCGTAGTAGTCAGGGGGGGTCTGGAGTGGGGGCGGGTTCCCCGGCGACATGTTCATGTACTCCCCGTGCCTGTCTGGGCTCTCCGCGGAGGACTTGGAGCCGCACCACATCCTCATGTAGCCGCTGTCCTCCAGGGAGCTGCTGCAGGGGGAGTTGGTCTTGTAGCCGCCGGGAGCCTGGGGGTGCGCCCTCGGGTTCACGATCTGCTTGGGCGCCGACACACACATGGGGCTCATGGGCACGTAGTTGTCCGCCTTGCCAGACTGGGCCGCGACACCCGGCGTCATCGGCATGTAGCCCTCGTCGGCGAGGTTACTACTGGAGCTCTTGGACGAGCCGATCTCGATGTCTCCGTAATCCTCGGGGTAGCACACTTTAGGGGAGGCGGAGTGCGAGCTGTGTCCGTGGGCCATCCTCATCAGCGTGTACTCGTCCAGGGAGGCCGAGGACAGCGGCGCCACCACCCTCTGTTGACGCGGCGTGGTGAGCGAGTGCGTCCGCTTCCTGTACGCCTTGTCGCCGCCGTTCGCCCCCTCCATCATCATGTAGCCGCAGGGGTCGCCCTCGCGGGACGGGGGCGTGCTGGACAGGGAGTCCGGGGTGTCGCTGCGGGTCAGGGGCATGAAGCGGAGCTCGCCCGGGCTGGAGCTGTAGTCGTCGCACAGCAGGAAGCCGGTGTCGCTGAGGGAGCCGGAGATGGAGGCGCTGCAGCTGAAAGGCCGCCGGGCTTTGTCGGGGGTGAAGGTGCTCGCCCCCCCTCTGGGAGACATGCTGATGGGGCTGGAGGTGCCCGGCGGGGAGTTGGACACCGGCATGGAGCGGCTATGGTGCAGGTTGGAGGAGGACTCCAGCATCCTGCAGGTGCGCCCGCTGCTTAGGGTGTGAGACCTGATGAGGTGGTCCCCGGAGTTGGGACTGGTGGGACTCCCGTTCATGGATATGGACATGGACACGGGCCGGGTCACGCTTCCGTCCCCCTCGCTGGCCGTTCTTATCCGGCAGGAGGTGAACTTCCTCCCCGGGGACGTCGCCGCCATGCTGTCCGTCCTGGACCTCCTCACCAGGCCCGTCTGACTGGGGGGCAGGTTGTTGAGGTTCCGCCGTGTGGGCACGGAGATGGGGTTGGTGCTGGCGGACTGGCTCTTGCTCCGAGGCCTGAACTCGGACAGCTCCTTCATGGCCTTCATGGCGGCGAGGATGGTCTCGTGGATGTTCTGCGCCACCACCGAGTCCTCCGCCTGCATCCAGAACTCCCCGGGTCCGGTGACCGCCGAGCGGCCCACCTCGATGAAGAAGAAGCTGTCCGAGTGGCCGCATCTCCGGATGTTCATGAGCTGCAGGCTGACCGCGGCGGTCTCCGAGTTCAGTTTGACGAAGCTGATGGTCCTGCTGGACAAGCACAGCCGGTACACCCCGACGAGGTTCTTGATCTGACCCAAGCCTTTGGATTTCAAGTTGACCTGCCACACCTCCGTGTAGGCGGCTGTAGCGGGGGTCATGAGTCCGTAGCTGGCTTCCTCAAAGCCCACGAGAGAGGAGGTGGACGCGGGGCTGTCGAACACCTTCCCCTCGGCGATGAGCTCGGTGAGGACCGCGAACCAGCTCTCCTGCTCCTGCTCGCTGTCCGCGGCCACGGCGAAGTACTCGTCCTTGGTGTAGAGGGCGATGAGGTGCTTGTGTTTGGCGTCGGCCCGCTTGTTCACGCACAGACACGAGTCCAAAGTTATGAGGCGTTTGGCGGCGGATTTGTTCCGCCATTTCTTCTCGCTCTCGTAGTACTCCAGCCGCGCGGGGCCGCGCTCCGTCGGCTCGCGGAGCACGAAGAAGCGCCGGTGTCCGTGTTTCTGCTTCCGCAGGTATCCGCACTTCTTCACGCCGCTCGTCCCGCTGGATAACAGGTGTCCTCCCGTCGCCGGAGGACTCGCCATTTCTCCACACGTTCAATTCCCAAATACGCAAAACTTGTGTGTGTGTGTTTTTTTTCACCCGCTGCGAAAAATAAACGTTAAAAATATCCCGGGTCCGCCCCCCTCCTCCTCCTCCTCCTCTAATCCATCGCGGACACCGATAGCTGCTGTCCGACCACGGGGGGAAAGCAACAGTGCAGCCGGACCCGGACTAGGGAACCGATCCGATCCAGGAGAAAAACAACATGTGACGCTGCCGCTCTAAAAACAGAATAAAACACGGAGTCATAGGGGGGCGGCGCGTGCTGCAGGGGCCGTGCCTGTCCATCACGCGGCTCCGACGCTCCCCATTGGCTGAGCGCAAAAACCCCGCCCCCCCTGCTTCTTTTCCCAGCAGCTCTCTCGTGAAGAAAACAGAAACCAGATCCCATTGAATAACACCATAAATGTGTTTTTCTACTGTATTTAAATGCGTTATTATTATTATTTTACAGCGTGATCGACAGCTCATTATGATTCATGACGGTGTTTAATGCGTAACGTAATGCTGAGGCACGGTGTCAACAACTCTGACGTGCCACTTGTTATATAAGCAGTGTTGTGGCCTATATTTAAACCTGTGGGTATTCCTCTCCTTATGTTTTCTATTTCACCATCTATTCTCCCATCTAGCATCTACTTTAACATAATTATAGATATTATCTGTTAAAAATGCAAACAAATACAAAAAAAAACACCAGAAGGAAGGCTTTTTTCCCCCTCTCCCCCCTGTGATTTTGATATTCCTGTATGTTTTGGTATTGCTTTTTATGCGTTGAAAAGATGCAAGCAAATGCAAAGAAGTGTCACGACAAGCTGCAGAAATGGCGCCATCGTGTGGCAGCTCCTGCTAAACCCTTCCTCACACGACAACAACCGCAAAAAAAAAAAAAAAAAAAAAAGTTTTCCACATGGCGTCAATCAAAACAGGAGGCCACGAAGGTCGTGCAGAATAACAAAGCGAGTGCACTGGGCTGTGAAGGGCCTCGCTGACATCTGCTCATCAGATCATCTCGCCAATTACGTCCCTAATTCTCCCTGTGATCTTCCCCATCATTAGTCACGTCCGTGTGGGTGCAAACACTTGGATTTCATAATCTGCCAACAAGCAGATTACACCCTTGCCAATGTGTGAATTAGATGCTATAGATGGCGGGAGTGCATCCACCCTAATGAGCATAACCGCCCCTTTAAGCAAACATACCCCAGATTAAGTGTAATCCCTCCTTTTCCTAATCACTATTGTTCTCATTCCTGTTATTGTTGACGCCAGGTTGTGTGTGTGTGATCTCATTGACATTTGGCTGTTGCCTTATTTTTGTGTTAATTTATCCGGGTTAAACCGGGCTGCAGCATGTGTTTTCAGCATTAGCCGTCACCTATAATCTGAGATATGAGCAAAAACAGAAACACATACTCCAGGATTGACAAAGGAACAAAGGGATTATTGTTGACACGTAGCTGACAAAAACGTACAATAACTTGGCATCAATACTGACGGGATATTGCTGCACGAGGAATATTGTTGTTTTTCTCTCTAAATTTAGCAGGCATCGTGGGATGTGGTGGACTGAAATGTTCCCACGGGGGTTTATTTCAATAGTCTGGGTGTTTTCTGTCCCTCTGCGAGCCTGAGTCCAGGGAGCTATTATTGTGCATATGTACTGGTTCTGAAAAGTGAAGCCAAGGTGAAGCGCCTTAAACTTGCAGTCTCGCTACTGGCCATCAGGGGGCGAGTCTTCTGCTTCCTTCCACGCCAATGCAGTTAGTGACTATTCTTTTCTATTATCGTCATCATTTAATTTAAAAAAAAAAAGGTAAAGCATGTGGGATTTGGCGCCATCTAGCGGCAAGGTTGCAGATCATAACCAACTGAAACTTCTCCCGTGTGCCAAGCATGTGTGGTTTATCCATTCCATATTAATGGCTCGCTCAAAGCTAACAAAAACATACGACTCTTAAAGAAAAACACCTCAGTAATATTACATTTCTGCTAATAGACACACTGTACCTTTAAATATAAGTTTTACTCCATGTAAAATATCTGTTCCTTTGATGCAAGCAGATTTGGATACTAGCTGAGCAAAACATCTGCAAATTAAGAGCTCTTCTACCTCAGTGGGATATTTTGGGATTGTTTCCACCGCTGGTTAATTTTCAACTCCGCGAGGCCGCCACATTATTCTTCCCCAGTGTGAGGAGGCTTGAGGACAGGCACTCTTATTCCAGTAAAAACGCCGTCATCTTTCCAGAAGGTTCTTTCCAGCAGCTCCAGTTTACGTATCAGTGAAGCAGTTTTTGTACAAAAATAATAGTAGTAGTGAATGATAGAATTAGTGGGAGTTGTAGAAATACTAGTAGCACTAGTAGCTGCAGTAAACCTATAAAGTATAAAGTTTCAGAAAAAAATAAATGTATGTTTCACTCACAAGATAATTCAGTCTCAAGTTCCCAGAGATGCATATGTAACCTAATGTAGTATTTTATTTTAAGATTCTCTATAATGTTAAAAAACAAAGAGCATTTTAAGCTAAAGTTCCATCAACAGCTTGTACCCACAGCTGCATACTAAATGCTGCACAGCACAGTACTTTCTGTCTGCCATAGAGTAGACGCTACAACACTGCCATCTAGCGGCAGAAGACGAACACTGCAGGCCTCAAACTATTCCGATCTGTTTGTCTCGGTTTGTTTATATTTTCCACAATTAAGGTATGATAAAAAAAAAAATTATTACACTCCTGTTAAGGTAAAAAGACAAGCCCTCCTCTCGTCTGCGGCCATTAGAGATTAGAGTCTTTGATATAATATATATATATATATATTAATACAAGACAATAAAATAAAATAAAAACGTTGAAAAAAATTGGAAATACAAAAAATAGATAAGTATGTAAAAATATGGGCATTATACGAGAATATATAAGGACAAATGCGGCTGCTTCCTCTTTGAATACGTACAAAAAGCCACGCTACGTGACTGTACGTAGTTTGCTTCTCGACTCTCCCATTGTTTTGACCCGGAGCTAAGCTAGCTGGCTGCTAACAGGAAGAGAGGTCTCCCTACAAGCGTGAAACGGGCTAAACGCCAGCGACTAGCCGTTTTGTTTACCTTCTTCTTTGGGTCTTCTTCTTCTTCTTCTTCTGCAATTCAACCAACCTTGGCGCCACCTACTGTACGGCCAAGTCTGACACGTTCGTCCTTAAACGTCTCTCTACGGCACTCTTGTGGCAGTGAGACGGCGGCCCACTACCGCCATCTTGTGGAGTTAAATAAGTACTGCAGCCTGAAGGACGCTTCCACACTATAATGTGAAGTGTGCATTATTCACCTCTTGTTCGTCCCCTCTTTTTCGTTTTGAAAGGATTGTGAATGTATTTCTCACTTTTTGCCTCTTTTTTAGTGATATTATATAATTATATCAATATATGTATGTATCTATGTAGCTTTTTGGCAACAATTCAATTATTTGTGATACACGGGATGTATTTCGTGGCATCAAATTAATTAAATTGTTACAAATAGATACATAGACGTACATTGACTAAATTTGTATTTATAATAAAAAAAAATCGGATCTAGTGTCCGACTTGGGGAAAAATATTTCAAAATAAAGTTGCTATAAACGAGTAAACTGAATCTGGGTTCCTGTGCACTAAACATTAGTCACCACAAGATGGCACCCACGTTCCAGTTCTTCTTCACATCGTCTCCCAAAGAACAAATCTTACCTCTCAATGTGACAATGATCCATTGTACCATTCTGTTTGGATTTAACGAGATCTGAGAGTTGAAATAAATATATGCATTAAAAAAAACAAGACTTTAGCTGCTTTTTTCCCCACAATTTGTACAAAAAACAAGCTAAATATGAAGTCATTTAATAAACAGGGTTGTGCATTAATTAGCACACGTCTGTCAATATGCTCGTCTTCATGTTTGTGTTATTGCTGACTGAACCGTGAGCCATTTCATCCAGTTTTCTTCATTAACGTGCAAATTAATGCAAAAATCTGCTCTGCTCATCTATACAGGAGGAGCCCGGCGGTCGGTTATGGATCATGAATTCATTCTGATTAATTCACGAGAACGTATACGCACACAGACGGGCTCCGTTAGCAGGTGGAGGAGGGAGAAAAATCAGAAAAATGTGCTTCAATAGGTTTGCAGCTTCATCTCTCCCGATACACTCCAACAGACCGTAAATATTCTAATAGACTCTGAGATTACGCTGGTTTTATCGTGACCTTTCGCTCAATGGTGGGGAAAGGTCACACACACAAACTGCAACATAAATGCTTAAAATCTGGATTGTATTTGTGCCCCGAATACATAAATGATATAAAAAAAGGGGGGGCATATAGAAAAATTCACGCTACTAACCACTAAAACTAGATTAAATTAATAAGTAATTCATCTTTCTGTATTTTCCGAGTACAGCAACATGACGGGATACAAAATGTGGTTGTGCAAACACAAAATAAAAGTATGAATTAAATCCATATGAATGTAACTTTATACAGAATGAGGTTCAATGCACAATAAATCAAGTTATATCGCACAAAAACAACAGGATCTAATCATTAAAGAGACATAACAGTTGCATAAAAGACAATATAAATTCAATAAGTTAGCAGAAATATTCTTACTATCCGTCACAGAGTTGTACTCAAAGAGGATTGTGAAGACTGGATGTGAGGAGTCGGGGGCCTCGATGGGGCCCAGCGGTCCAGGTAGCATCCGTGGTGATGTCATAAATCACACGGCTCAGGTTAACGGGGCCCTCGGCTCTGTTCAAGGCCCACATTTCCATTTTAATTTTCTGCTCAGTGGAGTTGATGTATGTGGGGACGCAGCGAGTAGCCAGACTCTCCGCCGCCGTTACACCGCCGTGACCTTTCCCTTCTGGATCTGCGACTACGAGACAGAGGGGCTAGCTGGTCCCCGTCTTTGTGCTAAGATACGTCGCTGTTCTGGTTTTATTTTGGAGAGGAAGGAGGGTTTGTGTCCATATAGTCTGGTCTGGTCTTTGGACTAATGTGAGCTACTATCTAGACCTCTGGGGGATCATCAAGGAAGTCCACATAGAGGCCCATTAAGTGGCTAATGGGGTTCCGTCGCCAGGGGAAACGAGCCGTGACAAATGAGAGGAGATGCCCTCATGAGGGGACAACTTCAGCCACCGAGCCGGAGCGTTTGATTGGAGGGAATATGATGACATACTATTCAATGATTTTTCATGAGATTTTTTTGACATACAATACATGTCACCATCTTGTGTCTTGATTTCCCCTTTTATTTTGTCACTTCCTGTTCCAAATTTGCTCCGAAATGATAACCCAGGTCTGTTTTCGGTGGCGTCTGGCAGAGACTCGGCCTTGGAACATCATTTGCAGATGAATTGGGGAAGGTGGAGCGGTATGAAGAGCTGTTTTCACTAATCCCACTTCACCTTGAAGCCGTCTGACTTCTCCATTCTCTCGCTTTTAACACTTTTATCAGCTCAAATCCACGCCGCCACGGATATCAGCCTCCAAACTTTGCTCCCGTGTGCAGACAAGGAAGGGAAATGGAGCCTCGGCGAAGAAAAAGCAGCTGTCAATATAAAAAGGTGTTTTTTTTGCAGGGGGGAGGGGGGGGTCTGGCTGTTCCCTGGTAATCCACAGTGAGATTATGGGGCTCTCTCATGTCGCACAGGTGCCAGCAGCTGATACGACAAAGTAATAGGCCTCTAACAGCCGACCACGTCGGTAGATGGCGGTCTAAAAAAAGCAGATGGCGGCGGATAAACAGGAGCTACCTGGCATCGTCGACGGCAACAAAAGCAGTGCAACGGCCTCATTCTGACTCTGACTCGATGCATTTTATTCTGAAGATTTGTTCCTGATTCAAGAGCAAAGACAAGCATACAAAATGACTGTAATAGCATTTTATTAAATCTCTAGCTTAGTCACTTCTACATATTTTTTATAGTTTTCATGCTTTACAGGTAGCGCTCATGCATTAGGCCCCGTGATCTCTGTTTTATGGGGGGGAATCGGGTCCGTGGAGGCTCACCGAGCACCGTACACGTATAGACAGGTATCGTCGGCATACGGTCGAACATATTTTACCGTTTGCTTTACCTCAAAGTCAACGGGGAAAAAAGCAGTTTCCCTTTTTGTTTTCTTTTAAAAAGTGCATATCCCGCGGAAACGTTTGGCAGGCACCTCCAAAAAAAACCTGAGGGCCCGGGTCCGGAGCCAGGTACGCTGAGCCAGGAACAGGTCTGCACATGCTCAAAGTTAAGACATATCATCAACAATTCAATAGAAGCAGAAGGATGAGCATTCAAAAGGATAAAACTCAGATTAAAACGGGAATAACTTAAAGATGCCCTGTGTGTGTTTGAGGTTGAAGGTTTAAGAAAAATAAAACAATTTTTAAAAGTTAAAACTCACAAACGGACGTTTAAAACGACAACGAGCCGGATAAGGACCTCGTTAAAAACCTAAAAAAAGAAAAAGCGACGGATGCTGACATCATCTTTGGTGAGCTTTTACTGGTGTGATAGTGAGTGAACGGCAGGATCTGCATAGGGGACAATCGCTAAAAGGAGATTCACAGACTCTGGAATGTTCATTGCATAAACTCGTAGCCCTGATGGAGGGCCACAGGGCTCATTATTGGAGACGCTCAACTTCTGCAGTGTGTCCTTTTGGTTTGGTCAGATGCGGATTGAGAAAAGGTAGAAAAGTCGTTCCTACCCGAGCCGAGAAAACACCGTTTGACAAAACTGCAGGACCACAACACTGATATACATGATAACGAACCTTTTACCGCAGACGTCCTATTTGGTAGAAACAAACATGCAAAATAAATATGTCACTATTCTTATAGAAACAAGTGCCATTTAAACGAACAACGCCGTGTACGAGTCTCCACCCCCCGAAGTCTGTTTTGACATGTTGTCCTTTTGTATAAAGTTGCATAACCGACTGGGGAGCGATCTTTCCGTCCTGCTGGCTAGAAAAACGAAGGTGGAGTGTCACATCCGTGGATTCTGACATCTGGAGGCGGAGCCTCTCGTCCCGGTGAGATGGTCAAGCGAGAATCCAGAGGGGAGTTACTCCGCCGGTGAAGGTGACCCAGGAAATGAAGCAAGTCCGACGTGGTTTTGCCGACTCAGCAGGTGGTGAGGGCAAACTGGTCCTGCTCTATGGGTTTCTTCACCCAGGCGCCCAGTCCGGCTTTGTGGAAGGCTCTGAAGAGCATCTGCTTGGCGTTGTGGTACTCCACCGCCGCCTGCTTGGCCTCGTGGTAGCTGCCCGGCCTCGCCGTTCGGATCCGCAGGATGGGAGACAGCTACAAAAAAAACATGGAGGTTCTGATGAGATTAATGTTATAATAATGATAAAAAACATAAGTCCTCCTGTGCTGGGGGACATAAACTCATAAATATGTAAAGAAACTTCACAATAAGATCCCGAACTGTGTTCCAAATTTTATACTGAAGGGAAATCAGGAGTGTATGATCTCTTATTCTGAAGGATATGTCATAGCCTCGACTTTGGCATTTTGGCCGTCGCCGTCTTGGATTTGCTGCGACCAGTGGGAGGAAGTGACCATATATGGTAATGGCGTTAAACGTAACATCATTTGTGTCACCTTGCAGTGCAGGCGCGTCCAGCGGCTGAACAGAGCGTGTTTGCAGAGCCGGGAGGGGCGGCCCAGATCGTCTTTCCCCGTGGTGGCGTTGACCACCTCCAGGCCGGCGTCCCCCACCGTCCAGTTCACGCTGAAGTTGGGAGCTTTCCCCGGCTGGCGAGCCTCGGCGTTACTGATTCCTGTGGGAGTTCACGGTGGAAAACAAAATGAGATTCGGTCCTCCTGAAGGAGCAGGAGCAGCGTGGGGGATCGGTTTCTCACCGCTGAGCAGGGGTTTGTTCAAGCTGAAGGACTGCGGCAGGTCCTCGATCTCGGTGATCCTCTGGTACATGGCTCTGGACAGGTGGTCGGCGTGGTACAGGCTGCCCAGGATGATGCTGGAGAAGTAGACCGCCTCGGTGAAGTAGCTCATCAGAGAGCCTTGGAAGCCGACGACGTTCCACCTGAAGGGAGACAGAACAGAACGTCTCCTGTTAGGGCTGGAGAGAAAACCTGCTTCCCCTGGTTTTAGTTATGTGGGAATAGAATTATGTAAAACTATTCTTGTTCCAGGTCAAAATCACACATCTGATTCCAGCTCTCAGGGAGCTGTTCGCGGCCTCCTGGAGATTCATCACGCAGCCTAATGGCACACCTGAGAAGTGCAGCAGACCGCAGGGAGAGAAATTGAGTGATTGCAGCGTAGCATCCAGACGATTCAGCCTTCTTTACGCATGCACATAATCACCAGGATTCCTACTGGTCGCCTAAAAAACCACCCTTCAACGACCTCGAGCTAGATTTACAAAAGGTAAATGGTGCCTGTACCTGGCGATCTTGTCACTGCAGGACATGGTGAGCAGCCTCTCGCCCTGGAGCACGCCGTCCCAGGTCTGGATGGTGTTGGTGGAGCGCACCGGGATGGTCCCCTCACCCGACTCGATCTTAGTGCGGAGCTGCCCGCGGGCTTTTCTGTTCGGGTGTCGGTCGCCCTGATCTGAGCAAAGATATTTATATGGAAGTGAGATTTTATTTCTAATCTGAGGAACTTTCACATGTGATCAGGCTTTAGTGAAGAAGTCATTCCCTAGTCTGCTGTTTCCAGGGTTCCCTGTGTTCATGTGGAACATCATGCCAACATGACAAAAGGTCCTATGTTCCCACGCTCCTCTTTATTTATATGCCAAGTGACGGGAATATGACAAAAGAGCCAGTTCCACATAGTAGCCCAGGGAACTGAGAACATAGGTCCTATGTTCCCACAGCCATATGTTCCCAAATTACTATGTTCCCCAGGTCCTAAATTCCAAAATGAAATGTCCCCATGGTATTATGTTACCAGGCCCTTATGTACTCACGGTCCTATCTTCCCAAATGAATATGTTCCCAAATGATTGTATTCCCAAGGTCCTATGTTCCCAAGGTCCTATGTTCCTGAGTGACTATGTTCCCAAGGTCCTATGTTCCCAAATGACTGTTCCCAAGGTCCTATGTTCCCAAATGAATATGTTCCCAAGGTCCTATGTTCCTGAGTGACTATGTTCCCAAGGTCCTATGTTACCAAATGACTGTTCCCAAGGTCCTATGTTCCCAAATGACTATGTTCCCAAGGTCCTAAGCTCCCAAATGACTATGTTCCCAAGGTCCTATGTTCCCAAATGAATATGTTCCCAAGGTCCTATGTTCCCAAATGACTGTTCCCAAGGTCCTATGTTCCCAAATGACTATGTTCCCCAGCTCCTATGTTCCCAAATGACTATATTCCCAAGGTCCTATGTTCCCAAATGACTATATTCCCAAGGTCCTATGTTCCCAAAAGGTTATTTTCCTGAGGTCCTATGTTCAGAATTGTTATATTTCTAGGATCCCATGTGACCAGGATGTTTTTAAGGTCCTATCTCCCCAAGTTCCCACAGTATTCTATCTTCCCAAGGTTTTATGTTCCCCCAACCCTCATTTCCAACTCGTCGGCTTCACGGACCCTCCCCCCCGCTGAGCGTGCTCACCCTCCACCCCGGCTTCGTGAGGGGAGAAGATGCGGGCGTCTCCACAGGGGGAGGTGCTGATGTAGAGGTGGAACTGGACGTTCTCCTTCAGCCTGAAGCCTTGCCTGTTGTCACATCTGGAAAAGATGGACGCCTGCTGCTCGTCTTCGTGGTTACTGGAGGAAAAAAAAAACAATTCTTTCAACCTTGCTAAGGACCTGCAGTTAAGCTTGTGGACCCGAGTAAGGAGACGGGGGTCGCCGGCTCTCACCTGAGGAAATGCTCCAGCTGGGAGTACAGGTACCTGATGAGCGAGCGGCGGGCCACGATCTCAGCGTGGCAGTCGTTGAGGGCCAAACCTCTGTCGCTCATGTATTCGCCGTTGATGCACTTTGTCCCCGTGGAAACGCAGATCACCTGAGCCTCCTTCACGTCAGCACCTGAGCAGAGACGCGTTACATTTATCCAGGAAATAAAAATAAATAATGCAGAATTCCGTTTTGTCAAAACTCTCGACTCTAATCACTTGACGTCCCGGTGGGCGTCTGAAGACCTCGCTTTGAGCAGCAGCGGCCCGCTTCAATCACCTGTTGTCATGACGACGCCAGCCAGCACTTTCCGCCGCGCGTGCGGGGACGTGAAGTTGTCCGTCAGCTCGCTGAACTTGTCCACGACCAGGCGAGAGACGGCGTCCGCCAGGACCTGAGGGGGTGAACAGGAAGTGAAAGCTCTCCTCAATGTTGAATATTTCACTCAGCAGAGGCAGCGGCGGTGTGAATGACAGGCGGAGACCTGAGCAGCTTAAATCCTCTGACCGCTCCGGAGGTGAAGCGGAGTGACTCCGCTTTAATGAACAGCCGTGTTTGAATAGCACTCAGAGGCCGATGCTAATTAAGATAGCGGCCTCCTTATCGCGGCGCAGGGATTACAGGCCGGGATTAGTCGACGTGTAAATAGATTCCCAGTGTATCGAGCTCGTCTCTCCTGGGAGCTCTTCAATCAGACTTTGTCAGCGTCGGTTCCAGATCGCCCCCGATTGCGGCTTCACGATCAAACAGGCCGATGCTAATTCCCGGAAACAAACTCATCTTAATAGGTGAGATGAAACAGGTAAAACCCAAAATACTCGAGGCTGCAACATACTTATTTATTAAACAGCATATTTACTATAAGTCTACATATGAGAACATCTGGTTGACAGTTTTTTTCTTACATTTTTTATTTGTAGTTTCACTAAAAAGCAAAATCCTTGAAGTCATATTTTGGTCCTCATCTCTAATTAGGACATATGAACAGGTGTTTCAGTTTAACCAGTGACTGTGTTAACTGGTGACAGTCAGCTTGAGTAACTTTGTGGTTGATTATAAAAACAGATGTATTTAAAAATAGATTAGAAGGCTGCGGCGTCTGTTAACACATGGACCATTCGAGATAGCCTTTTTTAAATGAATAATGTGTATTTCTCAATACTGATATTAACCATTCTCTGTGTATTATTTATATTACGCCCCAGGAAAACCGGAGGATACAGAGCAGAGAGGATAATTACAAGAAAGAGAACAGCACTGCCGGTGCCTTTCATCACCATGTCCCATGTGATCGTGGCTTAAGTAACACTCCTGCGACACTATCATCACTTCCTCCGTTTTTCTTTGATCTTATTGTTATCGCCTCCAATTCGAAATTGAGCCATTTAAGCTACAACCTCTTGGTTAGTTTACGACATTACCAACATGTTTGTATTGTGTTTTTACCAATAATAATAGTTTTACAGCTGTTTTGGCCACATTTGAGGCATTAAATACTGTTGAATACTCTTTTAATTAGTTTCGTAATGTAATGGTTCACTTTGTCCACCAGATGTCACTGTGTGTAATATTTTTGTGTATTTGTCGCTATTGTTTATGTCAGGTGAAAACTTTTCCTGTGAATTTAAATAGCTCTCGTTTGGTAAAATGAGATATGAATAAACAGAGATAATAACGAGACGTTTCTACCGTTGCTTACCTGTGGCAGGTGAAGCTGCAGTCCTTCTCTAGGTATGGGCTGTCTGGACGGAGCCTGATCCAGCTGCATGTTGAACAGAGCATACAGAGCCGCCTGGGCCGCCCGGGACTTGGCCAGCTTCTTGTTCCGCCCAGAACCCTGGAAACTCTGAGAGTCCACTCTCACCGACATGACAAAGTTCTTGGCGTGGCTTTCGCCGCTCTCCGACACAAAGTCATACTTGAGGCCCGGACGCAACTCGTTGAGGATCATGACGGGATTCTTGCCGCTTGTAGGGGAGATGAAGGTGGAGGGGGCTGGAGGTAAGGGGGCCTGGATCAGGTTTGGGACGGGGGAGGGCAGCAACGGGTACTCTATCCCCAAGGAGCTGAAGGAACCGTTACTGTTGGACGCGAGGTAAAAGGGGTCATCGACAGGAGTGGACGTCTCGAATGCGTTAAAGAGCATGTCCGGAAAGTCCGCCTGGTCTGAGGTGAAGTCCGTGTGGACCGACAGAGTCCGGCCCATCGCCATGTGGGCTTCGGACGCGTTGGGGAACTGGACGAAGGAACGCAGGGCCTTCTCGGCTGCGCTCAGCTTGGCCTTCTTCTTGGTGGGACCAGAACCCTCAAAGAGCTGCCCGTTGACCTCCACGGTCATCACGAAGACGGGCGCGTGGACCGGTCCGGTCTGAGAGAGCAGTTTGTACTGCAGCCCCGGCTTGATCTCGTTCAGCTGCATCAGGGCGTTCTTGGGTAGAATTGGCCCGGGGATTTTCTTACGCTTCTTGGGCTTGTACTTAGAATGTGCGTGCCCATTGTTCCCCTCCTCTAAGGGACGTTTCCTCCCCCCCACAGCGCTCCCATTGGGGAGCTGAGCAGCCTCAGCTGCGACCCCTTTGGAGAAGAGGTTGTCCAAGTTGCGATTTTCCTTAACATCTGTGCTGCATGAACCTGCGGTGCCCAGAAAGAGTAACTTACAATGCCTTCGTTGCAGGATCTTGTAAATGTAAAATTTAGAGATTCCTTTTACCTCTCTTTGCAACTGAACAAGTGATGTGTGTTCCTCAATCAATACTGAGGTGGGGACTATACACATATTTATTAAGTTATGACATATCAACATTTAACTCTAAGTAAAATCGGAATTAGCATGAAAGGCTACCCTTAGCAGATTACAGGATGAACTACTTTAAAATGAATTCGTCCTTCTTTGGGAACACATATCACCAGGCCCTTTCACAAAGCCGATGGAACTTAATGTAAATTTCCATTTATAACATCCTCCAGCAAAAGCTCGATAGGTTACTCCTTTCGGTGCTCAGGACAGAAAACAATCCTATAAGATGCAGGTTTAAAGGGGGGTGTGGGGAGAGATGGGTGGGGGTGCAAACAAGGGTGTCAACTTCTCCTGGAGAAAAATACCAGAGAAATGATGAACATTTTGCATTTCATTCATTCAATATGGCCACGCCAGACAGAAAACCAGCAGTGTGTCCATTAAGAGCTAAGGGAAAAACAGACAGAGCTAAATATCGCAATATCTTACGTGCAGAGTATTGCATTGTATTATTACAGAAACGATCAATATTGCATATACAATTTAAACCTTTTGGTTACAACTGCTTCTTCGGTCCACTAGATGGTGCTGTTGTTCAAAACAAGACATTTTGCAATAACTGTAATTTCGCAGCACAGATGTTGACAAACTGCATCATTTGGAGTTGAAATATATAAGATTGTATCGTGGCTTAAGTGATAATATATTTAATATCGGTAACACAAACAAATTATTTGATAAATCTATGCAATCAATTATGCTTTATCCATCCCAACAAAAAAAAATCACTTCCTCTTCAATCAGAGCGCACGCCGCCGGGACCGAGTTGCTTCCCGTGTTCAGTCGCGGCCAGTTTAACGACTGTGGGCAAACAAGCATGCAAGTGGGGGAACTCGAACACTAAACACACAATGGCAGATTAGACCCCGAGCAGCGAGAGGCGGAGAATGATTACGGGTCTGCTGGGGAAGAGGGAACATATTGTTGTTGTTGCTCCGCTGAAACAGCCGGCGCTCCGCCTCAGCGAGCAAGAAAACAGAAACACTCTTCGTTAAGACTGAGTCGCGAAAACGTCGGGCGTGTCCAACAGCAAGGTCGACCGTCTACGGGTTTGAAATGCGCTTCGGCACGTCCGATTGCAACGTCAAACGGCGTATGATCTCCTTCTTTGACTCAACAGTCCTTGAATAACCTTTCATCGGCATAATCCACATGTTCCCCCAACTGGCTTCCCTTTCGGGGACAGGATTACCGCAGTGTGAACACACACACACACACACACACACACACACACACACACACACACACACACACACACAATAAAAGGCTGTGTTTAAAGAGTCCGTTCAGCGGGCCCAATCACAATGCTAACAGCGTAAAAATGTAAAATGCCTGTTTAACAGTATCTATCTTTTCCATTAAGTCCTGTTGAGGCTCATCGTGGGTCGGGAGGTTTGAGGGCTGAGGTGGACCCACGTTTCAAATCCAGAGGGGGCTTTTTTTTTTATTAAGAGCAAAAGGTACAAGCTTAGAATCTGCCATCAAGTAGATGCAGCCCGACTCTGGGGTTAAGCTCTGATCCAGCCTCCTGAGCCGGACAAAAGGAATCGGAGGGGACATTTTCAAGGACAGTCCGACGGTACAACAACGCAGGAAGCCGGTATTTCCTTCACCTATGTGTATGCATCTCATAACCCATAATTCTCGGGCTCGGAAATGGATAAACTGACTCACTCATGGTTTTCACTTCGCCCCCCTCAACGGTGAGCAGCCTCTGTTGGTTTCGAGGTAGCCGATCTCCCGCCCGACCTGCCGGAGACACAAAAAAAATGCCGATCAGAAAACACTTTCACCTCCTTTACTTACATTACAAACCATCACCCCCCCTCCTCCACCTCCTCCACCCTGCCCTGAGCGACTCCTGTCACAGAGGTACTTGTATCTGAGGCTGATAAGAGACACTGAGCTGCCATTATTTCCTCCACACTAATCAGGAAACTGTCACTCAGCGTGCCATCCCTGGACATAAATAAACAAACTGACGGCGGGCAGAAATTACACAATAATTAGCGGGGGGTTTCCTGGATGTCACCACTTCACTTTATTACATTTCTGAGGAAGACGGAGCACCAAAGGCCATATAAAATCAAATAAATTCACGATTCCATTGAAATAAACCTCTAAATATTCACTGACTAACAGAATAGGAAGAGATTAACAGCAAGCAAAATATGAAAGCACCAAATTATTGGCTTGAACAACAACAGGCCGTCGTGGATTGGTGCCAAACAAGATGCGATTGGTCCATTAGCTGAATTCGTCGCATGTGGGACAAGCAGAATAAATAAATAACTCCGGAATAATGGCCTCGCTGGATGGGGGGGGGACGTAAACAGCTCTGCTAGATCCTCTAATTAAGTTTCAGAATATGCAAATCCCATTTCAGCACATTGGACAGCTCCCCCGTTTCCACTCCTGACCTTGCTGCGAAGACGGAAACGGAGCGCCATGGTGACCTCAGACCACGAACCGGTGGAATTCGGCGCCGATGTTTTTCAGGACGCAGGAAATCCACTTAGTTTGTGAATGTTTGCTCCACTCAGCTACAAGTGAGAGGACCTCAATTAGGCCCAATGAAATGGCTAATCAGCTTTCCTCTGGAAAAAGAACAGAGCGAAACTCTAAGCCAATGGGATGAGAGGAAAAAAAAAAGGTTTGTATAATCGCTGGCAGATATGGCCTCCTGCCCCGCTGCCACTCAGCCGCCTGGCTCCAAACATTAGGCATGACAATGTTATCAGGCGTCTCTGGCTCTATTGTGTGAGACGGGTGGAAGGAGAGCAGGGCTTAGGTTGCCTTTCTCCAGATAATAGTAGGAGAAAATGAACTCGGAGGAAAGGGAAATGTCAACAAATGTAGTTATCAGTGAGGCTCGTCAGAGAAACAGAAACTTTTGAGGCTTTGAATGTTCCATTGCTCGTTCAAAAACCTTGTTTACCTCATTATTATGGACACTTAAGGTGTGTACGTGCCTCGCATTACACAAAATATAGTCCCAGGCGCTAAACGGAAACGCCGTCCTGTCTGGGTGGCACACATCAGCTGGTTTACTACAGCTGAATGACACTGTTTAGCTGTGATTTGATTACAATAAACGGATAAAAAGGATGCAGAAATAACTCCATAATGACGGTGATGAGTAAAAAGTGTCAAGTCATGCTTTGTTAGGTCTGTCTGCAAGACGACAAGCACACAACTTTTTAAAACGCTCGTTTTCCGAATGGAGTCTGGATTGATGGGTTCTACGCTTAAAACAGTGACGATAAACATCTTGAGTCTTTGTCTCTCCCGGCTGTCAGTCTGCTTTAAACCCATCGTACAGCGTTTTGTTGCATCCAATACTAAATAGCAGGAGAAAATAAACCCAAATCTATTCACGGCGCCTACCGCCACGCTTCAGGGCACACTAAACCGCAACAGCCCGAAACCCATTTCCACACTGAGCGGAGGAGGCAGACGCTGAGTCCATTCAAACAAGGTTAGGAGGAAAGCAGTGATTGGTTGGAATCGGCTGATGTAATCATTTTGATTTCCACGGAACAGAAAAAAAATAGGGATTTTGTTATGGAAATAAGAAGAAATTGATTTTTTTTTTTCATTTCGATTTTAAAAATACAACATATATATTAAGAAGTGGATTTTAAATTGCGTATTGCCTTGAACCGAACTACATTGGTATTATTAACTGTTAATTATGTCTTTGCCGCTCCCTCCTGTATGTAAGGACATTTCAATAAAACACTCTATACCATCGTAGAACAAATGATCGGACACCGGCGACCGAGCCGACGGTGATAAATGCATTCTGGAGCCTTTTTCTGGTGCTTGAGGCGAGTTGCAATCAGAGCCCGAGGGCCAAAACAACTTCAAACAGCTGTCAGAGGACTCTTTTAAGCGGTCTAATGCAGATGGATCGATCTTTGAGTAGCAGACAGCAGGGGGAAAAGAAGGGAAAAAAAGCGGTAGAAACATTTTTCACATTGCCTGCGGCACAATGCTTTTTCCTTGCACATAAACTCTATTTTCTCCCCATGAAATGACATTTCGAGACGTGCTGAAATTGGACCGGGGTGTGACATATTGATAGGCAGTGACAGGTGATGTGATGGCGGATGAGAGGGGGAAGGAGACGGGGACAAAGCTGGTTTCTGGCCTACAGCTGGTGGAAAGGCTTTCTCAAAACTAAGAACGTCCAGATATGACTTTTTTACTTCCCTGAAGCCAATAACGGCTTGGTATTGTACCAAAGTGTAAATGTAAAAATACATGACCTTTTCAGCCTGGCAGGTACAAACACGAAGCTTATTAACCAGCAGTCTTCTGGAAGTTTCTGCTTTTAAATCCACTTCTTCGCAGGCTTCGGGAATCCGCCAGTTCCAGGTGAAATGTTTGAATTCTACATATTGCGTCGTGACTGCCCTCTAGTGGTTGAAACGTGGCTATTGCGATTTAATTTAGCCATCGGGCGAATCAAATTCCCTTTCGCGAGAAGGTTCCCTCTGCTCTCCAAGGACATCTGAACATCCTCACGGGCGCTCTGTGAAATCTTTATGACGGCTTTGATTTGCGGCGTGGCCCCCGGCGCTAGCTGGAGGGTGAACGGTGGATCAATAACCGACGGAGGCCTCAGCGAGCACCACCACCCAGAGACAGCAAACTAGTCAAACCAGCGGAGTGGCCTCTCCGCCGGGGGCCAAGGAGAAGTGCCAGCCTCCCTGAAGGTAAAGCAATTAAGTGGATTATCTACTGCCGGGATAGCGCAGTGGAAATGAAGCCTCGGGGCCCAACAACCACAGGAGCCGTTTATGAAATATGAAATTGAGCTCAAGGTTGTCCGAGGTGCATGTTAACCTAAAGCAAGCGCTGCATTTAGTTTGGTTTCCAGGGACTTTTTTTCTTTTTCGCAGTTTTTAACAGCAACACAAACCCAAGACTTTCACCCAGGAGACAGCTGTTCATGTCCTGTGTGAAACCAAGTCAGTGGACTCATTTAACTTTTAGTTTTTGTAACTTCCGTACTTTAGTAAAAGATTGTGGTTTGTGTGTAAGTGCGGTTAGTAAACGGAACCAAGTAAAACTTTTATTTTGAAAGGAAATGATCACTGCGATCCCATCAGGAGTGTTTATTTTTCTGACAACTTTGTACTTTTTCTCCCGAAAAAAAAACAAATATCTGTACTTTCGACTCACATTTTCAAAAAAAGCTTGTAACTCTAGTTTTAATGCATTTGAGGGGAAATTTACAATTTTATTTCCTAATTATATAACGAGAAAAACCCAGAAGAAATACTATGTTGAGTACATTTCAGAGCCTGTACTGATTCACTTTGACTTGAGTAAAGAAGTTGATTCATTCCTCGAGATCATTCTTCTTCTTCAGGGATGTTTTCCTCATTATTTACAGAAACGGATTTCCACGTGACAATTTAAAGAAATCAGAAAGCTGACAGAAACCCAATTACTCACGCATCTCTAAACACGCTGGTGTTTTCATTAAGATTTCCCCCATTGTTGTTTTTCCACATTCTTTCCCCATTCGGTCACGCTCATCTAATCTCGACAGAGTCGCACGGTAAGTCAAATCACATTTGCATAACGGCGAAAAAAAAAAAAAAATGTGCGGCGCGGCTGTCATGGGCGGATTAAATGTTTTGTGATCTAGAAATACTTTGATTTATGGTGTTTTATTGTTTTCCGTCGTGATTGCAGAATGCTGACATGTTGCAGTGAGGTATCTGGCAGCCGGTTTATCTTCCCCCGGCGCTCGCTCTCGTTCCCATTTAACGCCACCACAGGTAACTCGGGCCCCCTGGGCCTGAAAATTGCTGCCGACGACGAGTGATGGCCAACTGGGACGCGGAGACACGCATGCTGAGGAACCGCTGGAGCAGGAATGTTTCCTCCCGGGAGTGCGTCGACTTACAGAGGGAACTTTAACGACTAAATGGGGAAATAAATGGGTTTTAGCCTGCTCAATTGAGAAGTTTATGGGTTATAGTGTTGTTTTCTCCAAAGGGTTACCAGAGAATACATACATGCAGCTTTACGTCCCCATAAAGCCACATACAGGGGAACATATACAAATATTATTATTTATTTTGACTTTTAAATGGCATTTTTTGACATGTCATACTGTATTTCATTATTATAAAATATATTTATGAAAAATATTCAAATATTTATTTTGACTTTTTAATGGCCTTTTTTGACACGTCATACTGTATTTCATTATTATAAAATATATTTATGAAAAATATTCAAATATTTATTTTGACTTTTTTAATGGCCTTTTTTGACATGTCTTACTATACATTTAATTTTTATAAAAATATATTTATTAATAATATTCAAATATTATAATTTATTTATTTATTTGTACTTTTTAATGGCCTTTTTTGACATGCCTTACTATAATTTCATTTTTATAAAAATATATATATTAATAATATTCAAATATTTATTTATTTTTACTTTTTTAATGGCTTTTTTGACATGCCTTAGTATCCATTTTTTTTATTTTTTAAATAAAAATATATTTATTAATAATATTAAAATATGATTATGAATGCACGTTACATTTTTTGTTGAGTTTCACAACATTTAAAACGATACATCCTTCCTATAAAGACTGCATAGTCCGAACTGAGCGGCCTCTGACAAAAGACGCTGGTCTACGGAAGAAGTGTTTACATCGCCTTCCGTCGCCTAGCAACCAGCTGTGGGTTGACTTTAAAAGGGAAACCACGGGGAGTAAGACATGCATTTTAAAAGCTTTAGAGATTTCAAAATAAAACATAAAAACATCTATAAGAAAGAGCTTATGTGACAGCAGCGAAGAGTTCCCGACCTCTCACACGTGTTTATATTTTCTATAAGGCATGTGGGCGTGAGAGATTCCTCCTCCGACCCTCCTCCACCTCCAACCTATTCTCTCCGCATCGCCGCGCACAACAGATGGCTATCGCCCTTCTCCTCGCCCCAGTCGAGGCCGGGTCCTCACTATCTCCCGGAGAGAGGTGAGGGGAGGGGGGGTGATGTTGAATTTCACACCCTATGGCATCGGGATTAGCGAGACCAGGAGCTGACGGACAGGTCAGCGTGTCCGCTGATGCCTCACAAGCTGGATCCGTCCCCGTCGGCTTCAAAGTGACTGTCCATCAACTTTGACAGTTGGCCTCCCTCCTCCCCCCTCCCTCCTCCCCCCTCCCTCGGCTTATGGACACTGGTGGAATCTCCCAGCACGGTTGGGTTTAGCTCCCCTTTCAGCTGATGCAATTCTTCCATAGAATCCGGCTCAAATTAAAAGTCAATATTAGCGAAAGTGATGCAGGTCCTCTACCTGAGGGTTTTGATGGACAGCAGGAGGGGGGGAGGAGAGTTATCAGCAGAGCTTCAGGCCAACCCAGTAGGGAGGAGGGTGAGGGGAGGTGGAGGGTGTGGGGAGGTGGGGGAGGCTGTATCAACCCCTCCACATCACAGAGATCTGTGGCGGCGGCGGGCGGTTTTGGGCCGACAGACACATCCCTTAGCAGCGGCGTGCGGCGAACGCCTCACAGAGCACATCGGCTTAAACCTCGTCGCAAATTCACTTTTGCTCCCAGTAGATTAAACTCACACTCCAGTTCATCTCGCAACACGCCGCTTAGCAGAGGCGCGGGAAATGATGGGCTTCTCACTCGCCCCGCATGCAAAGTACGCACAATGGCTCCCTTTTTCCAAAACATTAAAACTGTTTACCACGCTCTCTAAATTGAAGATTCCCGAGTGGGATAAAAAAGAAAAAAAAAGATGAAAAATCGCAGTGCACCTGCTGCTTTGGCTTTTTGTGCAGGGTTGCTGGAATTTGAATTAATGGGAGGATTAAGTGCACTTGACTTTTGCAGCGAGAGAGAATATTAGCAGAGGGTTTTCAGAGCAAACCAAGCGTGTTCAACGAGTACGTGTTGAAATATTAAATACATACATGTCTGACATTTGCTGAGGAGAGGAGAGAAAGGCTTTCCTGAGGAGCCGAGGAGTCTGGCACAGCTGGAGTATCTCTCAGTCATAATAACAGGGTTAACATTTCAGATGAAAAAAATAAATTCACTAATTATGATACTCCACGACGAGGATTAATCAGGCCACACTGCAAACTACCGTAATGATCAGAATAGATCGATTAAATGTTTCAGATATACTTTTTTGAAAATTTGTTAGTTTAATTCATGACAAAACATAATATTTAATGAGCACTTCATGTGTATTTTTTCATCCATTATAGTATATGGTACAACCTTTTCAAACAAACACAGGACTTTCACCCAGGAGACCACTGTTCATGTCATGTCAAATCAATGTTGACTTATTGCTATATAGTCATGCAACTTTATATCATGAAAAGACACTATGACCCCGATCACATGGGGATAAGTGGCAACCAGGCGGCAAACTCTGGTTCAGAAAAGTGAAGCCAAGGCCAAATGCCTTAAACCTGCATTCTCTCTGCTGGCCATCAGGGGGCGACTGCCTCTTGCATGGAAGTCTTGATACTTAATTTATTATCTGTATCGGCCAATAAATTAATTATCATGTAATAAAGACCAGACTCACTCAGTGGTGCTATTTTTTTTTTAAACAAATGTATCTTATTTTACTTACTTAAGGTTTTCTGTATCAGCCATTTTTTTTAATGAAAATACAGTAAATAATAATCCAGATCGAAGGAAGTGACGACTTTTGGTTGTTTTCACATGACTATGTATTTGTTCATCATTTAAAAATGACATTCTACACATAAAATATTCTATTTTTCCACACATCTCATGTTGCTTTTGTCCATTAAACGACATTAATAAAGAGTCAAAAGGGAGAAAAATTCAATGCAGGCTGTTGAAAGCCCACTTTTGCAGTTAACTTTAAATTATCAACATCTTCTCAATGTCAGACTTCATCCTGTCATTGACATTATAATTACGGCATAAAGAATTACACAAAGAATGAAAACATTTTTGTGACGTGTGAAAGGGGGGAAATAAACTTGACATAATTGACCATATAATGCCTTCTGTTCCATCACTACCAAGTAAACACCTCAAGTAGTTCTGCATCATTTCCACTAGTATCATGATGAAGTTGATGCCTATAATAGAGCTCCTGCCACTGAAAAAAGCAGCCTCTTCCCAGCAGCATCATTACCGCCGGCCGACGAGCCTCAGCACGGAGGCTTACCTTTGCGCTCGCAGCGTTTCTTCCTCCTCCTCTTGCACCTGCGGCGGATCAGACAGTAGTAGGTGGCCGTGGTGTGAGAGCCGTCCAGCAGCAGAGACATGACGCCGTGTAAATCTGTCTCCCCCCCCCCTCAGCTCGCCTGCAGGCTCGCAGCCCGATGCCGAGTGGAGACGCCGAGGGTCCACGCGACTTCAGAGTCAGGGGAGGGGAGGGGAGGCTGCCGGCACATTGGCTGGCTGTCACGTAAACGCTGGGCTGTCTCCTCCCTCTCTTGCTCAACTTGAATATGCAGCTATCGGACGCTGCAGCAGTCATTATTAGTAGAAATGACTTTTAAACTTGGCTCTTGAAAGGTTTTCATCGTTTTATTTATCCTATTTCAACCATTAGAATTAATTAGTTATACTATATTTGCTTTTATCCTGTATGTGAAGCATCTGTTTGACTTTTTAAGTTTGCTTTATGAATTAAAATTGGTATTTTTATCAAGAACAAGAAAACCGTTGCTCTGTCTATTAAAGCAATGCTATTATTATTTACTAAAGCACTAATTAAAGCAAATTCTGAAGTTTGATCTGAAGAAAACAACAACAACATCAGAGTCGTTGTTCTTACCTGTGTTCCTATGATGTCGACGGATGGAGGCGCGTCAGCTGATCCGGATTAGCAGGCTTCTGATTGGTTCCGCTGATCCCCATAAAGGACTGGAGGAGGAAAGTTCAGAGAAATTAAGTGAAGAAGGCTGAAACACCAAAAAAAGCTTATAATATTTGGGAATCAGTGAATCAATTATCAGGTAAATATGATAAGTGAAAGCATAAACGATGTGCTTTCATAGGTTGTTTGAATTTTGTAGAATTTAAAACCAGGAATTTAAAATGTATACTTTACTTTGAAAATAAAAAAAAAGGTTAGAAATAAGGTGGTAAAAGCATAAAACTGAGGTATGATCATTATTTTGTATGTACATTTCAAGCAACATTTTATAGTAAGTGATGAAAGGGTTAAAGGTCAACTGGGTCAGTATCATAAGCTTTAACCTTTTAATCAGTATTATGTTTTCCCGTAAATTAAATGCCCATTGTTTAAAATCTATTTTTATGGGCATTCTTTTTGGAAAACTGTCAATAAGGATGAAATAAGAAAAACAATAAGTACACATTAAAAATAAAATAAATACAATATTAATACTACTACTATTACTATTTCAAATATTTAAAAAAAAAATCAATATTTCTGAAATGGAGGTACTTCTGGATGGGTATTTCATTTTAAAAGACCACAATTATTTGTAAAATATTGAAAATAGTACGTGTTGAATGAAAAGTGAGACTTGAAAGTCGCCACTGCCATCTAGCGGTCTACGGGGATAATTACAACAGCAACACAAGAGTCGACACTTGCAGCTCTTTTTCTTCATTCCCAAGGTATTATGATGATGATGATGATGACCAGTGTAATGAATATGAAAGTGTAACGCTCCCTTCTGGGGGGGGGGGGGGGGGGGGGGCACCTTTCCATTTGGAGCAGGTGGAACTAATGAGATTAATAATTGAGTCCCCATCAGCGGTGTTATTAGTTACAGCTGTGCTTTTCCCTCCGTGATGAGGCAAACAGGTCTGAACCCGAGAAAACATCCGCTGGGTTCTCGTTAAATAGGACCTCAACTACTTCCTGGTTGCATTCTATTGGACGAGGCTTCCACTGGTGGGCTGTTTCTCCCAGATTTCAATCTGACATCATGAAACTAATTTGTCAAAAATGTGTTTCTGAAAATGAGTGGATATAATATAATATACAGGATCAAAGAGTCCAACCAACCTGGTCTATGGCTTCTTCAGGGTCTGGAAGGACTTCACCAGGATTGTGCTCTGAAATAAAGAAAATCATGGTCTTTTTAGAATGACGCCACAAACTTTGCGGTTATTTTTTAAGATACAAAATAGTGATAATATTTAGTAATAATTAAGGAAGAAGAAAGCAAAAAAACAAAAAATAATAATGATAATGCAAATTAACATAATAATATTAGTGTAAAAAAATAATAATAACCAATAAAACAAATAATAGTAATGATGATAAAATAATGATAATAATAATGGAAAGAAAAAGAAAGCAAATCAAATAAAAACAATAATTATGATAATATTTACTAATAATAATGATGAATAATAATAAAGTCTTGTTATTATGAATAGTAAGAATGTGGAATAGTATAAATAAAACTAATAATTATGATTATGAGGTGATCTGCTGTTAAATCAGTCTCCATGAAGCTGCAGTTACAGTGAGCGACCTGTAGGTGGTGCAGCAGTACTTCACATCACTGACTGAACTCCATGTAATATATTCTGTCTTCCTCCATTCTTCTATGCATCTTAACATTCCTCACAGGCCAAGGAGCTGATTCTCATAATTCAACATAGAACGCGGTCACATGACAGCAGAGATAATAAGCAACCAACACAATAACTCCTTAATTAAATTAGCTTTTGGTGAATATTCTTCACAATAATCATAGCGCATTAGGAAGCATTTACACGGGGAAATTCACAGTATTACATAAGTAAAAGGTAAAAAAGCAGATTCTAAAAATATAACTGCAGAGGGGGAATATGAAATGTATCATAATCATTCACATTATAATACGTTATAGAACGATGATGCGTTGATAAGTCCTTCTAAAATACTTTCAAAAAGCTTTATAACAATAACTATTTGTACCCAGTAATCACATGGTATAAATACATTGACAGACTTTGGATTGAGTTAATTCGGTGTCTTTATCATGCAATCAAAAAATAGATTTGCGAGTAAAACTTACGGCCAATAGGGACATATCTTTCACTGGAAGTCCCGCCCACCATTCACAAACAACTGTGTTGGCAACCAAAAGCCAACAGCTGATTGCCAACATCTCAAAATGATTACCAATACCAATGAGACAACTCTTACTGCCCTGATTTACTTTCTGTACACTTTTACATTGTTTTTATGTACTTTTCGGAAATTTATGAAGAACCAGCCCGATCTGTCGCCATCAATCCCGTTTCTAAGTTCCCATGTTGTTCATGAGGCGGGCGTGCAGAGCTCAAACAGATGCTGGAGTTTAATTAAAGACAAGAATGGATTTCACAACAATGCATGCCGTATTGCACGACCAACAGCTCCTTTTCACACATTTGGAGCCATCGGAAAAAAATATGCTAAGCCTCGATGTAATGTCGTAGTTAGCCGTGGTTTTATCGGCACTCATCAGTCAGCTCCTTCTGAATGAAGAAATCCAACATTCCTGCACTTGGAGTGTTTGTGAGGAGAACAAAACGAGGCGTTTGTCTAACAGGAGCTATTGTTTACTGAAGCAGACCAGCAGATGGTACTTTGACGACACAACAGGGTTGGGGGGGGGGTACCCACAATGCTTCTGACATACTGGAATGTTCTCTGCAACCATTGAGTGAATGATGAGCCAGTAGTTCTGTATACAAGAGTCTCACGACTGTGCGTGATACAGTCACAGCCTTGAATCTGGTTTCTACTGAGGAACATGAAGGGTCCATTATTTCCATCTCGCTGCGTACGACTTCTTTTGCTGTCAGACGATATTACACAATGACTGTGACCTTCAGGCGACTCATCCACCGCAGGAAAACGTCACGGTGGGGCTGAAAATAACTATGCACAGCTCTAGACAACAAAACAACGTTAGGTTTAGACAACAAAACAGCATTAGGTTTAGACAACAAAACCAACGTTAGGTTTAGACAACAAAACCAACGTTAGGTTTAGACAACAAAACAACGTTAGCTTAAGACAACAAAACCAACGTTAGGTTTAGACAACAAAACAACGTTAGCTTAAGACAACAAAACCAACGTTAGGTTTAGACAACAAAACAGCGTTAGGTTTAGACAACAAAACCAACATTAGGTTTAGACAACAAAACAATGTTAGGTTTAGACAACAAAACCAACGTTAGGTTTAGACAACAAAACCAACGTTAGGTTTAGACAACAAAACGTTGGATTTAGACAACAAAACCAACGTTAGGTTTAGACAACAAAACCAACGTTAGGTTTAGACAACAAAACGTTGGATTTAGACAACAAAACCAACGTTAGGTTTAGACAACAAAACGTTAGGTTTAGACAACAAAACCAACGTTAGGTTTAGACAACAAAACGTTAGGTTTAGACAACAAAACCAACGTTAGGTTTAGACAACAAAACGTTAGATTTAGACAACAAAACCAACGTTAGGTTTAGACAACAAAACGTTAGGTTTAGACAACAAAACCAACGTTAGGTTTAGACAACAAAACGTTAGATTTAGACAACAAAACCAACGTTAGGTTTAGACAACAAAACAACGTTAGGTTTAGACAACAAAATAACTTTAGGTTTAGACAACAAAACAACTTTAGGTTTAGACAACAAACTAACGTTAAGTTTAGACAACAAAACAACGTTAGGTTTAGACAACAAAACAACGTTAGGTTTAGACAACAAAACCAACGTTAGGTTTAGACAACAAAACCAACGTTAGGTTTAGACAACAAAACCAACGTTAGGTTTAGACAACAAACCAACGTTAGGTTTAGACAACAAAACAATGTTAGGTTTAGACAACAAAACCAACGTTAGGTTTAGACAACAAATCCAACGTTAGGTTTAGACAACAAATCCAACGTTAGGTTTAGACAACAAAACAATGTTAGGTTTAGACAACAAAACCAACATTAGGTTTAGACAACAAATCCAACGTTAGGTTTAGACAACAAATCCAACGTTAGGTTTAGACAACAAATCCAACGTTAGGTTTAGACAACAAAACCAACGTTATGTTTAGACAACAAATCCAACGTTAGGTTTAGACAACAAATCCAACGTTAGGTTTAGACAACAAAACCAACGTTAGGTTTAGACAACAAAACCAACGTTAGGTTTAGACAACAAAACGTTGGATTTAGACAACAAAACCAACGTTAGGTTTAGACAACAAAACGTTAGGTTTAGACAACAAAACCAACGTTAGGTTTAGACAACAAAACGTTAGGTTTAGACAACAAAACCAACGTTAGGTTTAGACAACAAAACGTTAGATTTAGACAACAAAACCAACGTTAGGTTTAGACAACAAAACGTTAGGTTTAGACAACAAAACCAACGTTAGGTTTAGACAACAAAACGTTAGATTTAGACAACAAAACCAACGTTAGGTTTAGACAACAAAACAACGTTAGGTTTAGACAACAAAATAACTTTAGGTTTAGACAACAAAACAACTTTAGGTTTAGACAACAAACTAACGTTAAGTTTAGACAACAAAACAACGTTAGGTTTAGACAACAAAACAACGTTAGGTTTAGACAACAAAACCAACGTTAGGTTTAGACAACAAAACCAACGTTAGGTTTAGACAACAAAACCAACGTTAGGTTTAGACAACAAACCAACGTTAGGTTTAGACAACAAAACAATGTTAGGTTTAGACAACAAAACCAACGTTAGGTTTAGACAACAAATCCAACGTTAGGTTTAGACAACAAATCCAACGTTAGGTTTAGACAACAAAACAATGTTAGGTTTAGACAACAAAACCAACATTAGGTTTAGACAACAAATCCAACGTTAGGTTTAGACAACAAATCCAACGTTAGGTTTAGACAACAAATCCAACGTTAGGTTTAGACAACAAAACCAACGTTATGTTTAGACAACAAATCCAACGTTAGGTTTAGACAACAAATCCAACGTTAGGTTTAGACAACAAAACCAACGTTAGGTTTAGACAACAAAACCAACGTTAGGTTTAGACAACAAATCCAACGTTAGGTTTAGACAACAAAACCAACGTTAGGTTTAGACAACAAAACAATGTTAGGTTTAGACAACAAATCCAACGTTAGGTTTAGACAACAAAACATTAGGTTTAGTTTAGATTAGATGTTAGATTTAGATAAGTTACCAAAAGTAACATAAGTAATATAACGTTAATATCGAGAGTATCGGCTTCACAAGGGACACAAAGCTTTAAATATCACGAGTGATCTGCAGAAGCTCAGGCTGCTGCAGACTCCTCAAGCTGCAGGGGGATGCATCATCCTCAGAGCTGGTTGACCTTAAGTGTCCTCCACAAGCCAAGACGCAGCCTCAGCCAATTAAAAAAAAAAACCACACACACGACTCGCTCTGATATATAAAACCCTGGTCGGTCCAGACGTGTGCTGGATCACAGACCGGAGGCTGCAGGATGTACATCTCCTTCCTTTTTCCTGAATCCCACAGCACAGACAGATGAGAGGCAAACACAAGGGGATGTCTGTAACCTACTTTCATGCATTTGCATATTTATCAGGCAGTTTTGGGGGGGTTGACGGGATGGGATCGGTGGGGGAGTTTAGGGGCCCGATGAGGACAAGAATGGGTGGCGGGGAACCCAAAGTCAGCATTTACATCAGAAACAGGCAGGTCATCTAATGTGATCGACCTGCAGCAGCAGAGAGGAAATAATCAAATCATAACCGCACACATCACACGTGTGCTCTCATGTTTATTCAAACCTGCAAATTCAAACCTGTGCTCAGTGCGTTAGCGTCACAAGGGGATCTATACTTATACTCACCCCGCGCGTAGAAAGTCTTAATGAATACATAAATGAATAAGAAATAACCCTCAATCCAAGCAGGGGACTCCATTGTTGATGCTGAAGAAACTGGATGAAAATGTCCTTTTAAATCACATCCACAGTTATATGATGCACCTATTTGACAATATATGAAGGATAAGACGTATCGTGATAATATCATATTGTGGGTGATTCCTACTTCTACTCGCACATAATCAATTAATAGTTTGGTCCATAAAATGTCAGAAATTTTCAGTTGACAATCAAAATATTTGTCCATCCAAAGACAAAGACATTTTGTATAATATAATACTGTGTATGGATGCTTTCCCCTACTAATGTAGCATGAAGGCATGGTGGAATTAGCAAGCTGGCTCTCTAACTAGCCTCTAATTAGTCAAAATTAGAAAAACGTATCATCATCCACACACTGCGTGGAAAGCACATCGCGCCAGTTGAGGCAGCTGTTGAATCCTTCAGAATAAAGGCATCACTATCAAGCCCCTCGTCCTTTTAGGTTTCCTTTCCTTCATGTTGGGAGCTTTTATCTGTGCAGCCACTCCACTGAACGAGTCCCCAGAGCGCTGTTGAATTACTCCGGCGCACGGGGCCGTTCGATTGGCTGTCTCTTACTGTATCGGTAAATGTCCGTCTTGATGGAAGCAGCCGGGCCGAGGGGACGCGCCGCCGACACACGATCGGCGAGCAAAACACACGCATTAACTGCACGCCATTGACTCCCCCCGTGTGGTATTGACATTGAGATGAAAATGAAAGGGGGGGCGGGGCCCAGGGGACACTAGAGGGGTCACATTCCTGCGACCTTCAACATTACAACACCTCGATGGCGGACATCTTCAGAACATCCACATCTAAAGGGAAGATTGCCGTTAGCTTAATTTGATTCATTACGACATATTTAATTAATTAAAATTTAAAAGTTGTTTTTTCTTTCTGTAAAAGCACAGATTGTATATAAGAAGTGGACGTAGTCATGGTGACATCACCCGTTGGTTTGTGGACTACACTTTTCAAGGCATTTTAGCCGTCGCCATCTTGAATTTTGGCAAACAGTGAAGGAAGTGACCATATTTGGACTGAGGAGGAGCGACGGGTGTTGTAAACAAAGTTAGCTTCATAATTCAAGGTCAAATTTACATCTAAGGCGTCGACTCATTTTCTCACAGACTTCTTTTTCCACAATCAGAATGCAAGTTTAAGGCACTTCCACTTCGGCTTCACTTCTTTTCAGAAAGGCTGCCACCTGGGTTATTGAGAATGCACAATAAAAAAAAGATGAGATTCTATTATTAACTTGGCAATCATCCCCATATTATAATTATACCTCTACTGACTCATCACTTTACTCCTATAATGGGGATCACAGAATCACGATGGACCTATTATTGCAATATTTATAACTACTACTAATAATACATCGGTTTTATATAACCCTCTTCCAGATGCTCAAAGACGCTTATTCGCATTGACACATCATTCAGTTACTTTTTTAGAAAGGCTATTTGCCCCCCATCGGACCAACCGAACGTCATCAAATGTTGAGGTTCTGGGAGGTAGCGTAGATAGCTCTCCCTCCCCAGCAGACAGAAGGATGCGATCTCTGGCTGGATCGCCTGTCTGCTCTCTGTGGCCGTCGGTCATGTCATCTGCCAGCAGAGGAGGAGGAGGGAGGAGGGACGAAGGCTCAGCTTGTCTCCCTGAGGTGCTGCAGCACAGACATGGACTGTCACAAGCTGGAGGTGTGAGACACATGCAATTTGGCGTGGAAGTTCCAAACGTTAGGGGAGAGGGAAAAGTCACGATGCGGAGGGAAATGCTGCGTCGTTTTGCGATATTTTGCACGGCAATATATATTACTTATGAGCTATTAATATTGCAAATACAAGTTGATCTTTGGTCAACTAGGTGGTGTGTTTACCGGTGAGGTCATGGGTAAAGGTCAGCTGATTGGCAGGAAGTTGGCCGAAACAAAAGGTGGAGTTTTGGTCAGTCCGTCTACTACCTTTCACAATAAAAGCATGAGTAACTGCCCTTGCCGTGCACCCTCTCACCAAAACAGAGTGATGTGATTCCGGCTGACATCCAGAGATGGAACGGATCATTTGAGTTCAAATCTAATTTATGACCACATTTTAAAAGGCTTTTTTTTAAAGCCCCACAACAATGAATCAGATAGCCCGGGTTTATAACGTCGCCACATTAAGACGCCGCGCGACGGGAACTCGTTTGTTGTCAGCAATGACGACAGGAGAGAGAAACACTGGATCCAGTCTGCAGCGGTTGCGTAAGCAGCTTGTGGCAGCGTCCTGAGTTAACCTCGTCATCCCCGCTGCTGTATCCCACTATCCAGCGCTCGCGATCCGCAGCCCTTTCAAAATCCACCTCCGGGCTCCCACTTCAACCGCAGTGTGTTCGAGACGTGGCGGATCAAGAGGGAGGAGGGGGGGTTAGGGATCCTTCACTCGTCGTACGACAACCTCACGTGGACGGACCCATCTCTGATAACTAACCTGCAGCAGCCCTGGAGCACCAGATCACATCCCATGATGCATTTGTGATAGTGAAATTTGAAATTGAAGAGAGCAAATGTCCAAAATACTAAAACACAAAATTCAGATGATTAGGAAATACATGAATGGATTTTTGCGTTGATATTTTGGCTTTTAATTCTGTTTTATGAGGAGCTTTGAGTTCTCATGATTCCCTCTCTAATAAATGTCTTAATTTACCTTCAAAAAGTGATTCTGCTGGTTTTTAAAAATCCTCTCTTTGCTTCAGGACCTCCCGATCACACTCAAACACTAAAACGTGATTAATGGTGTGTTGAGAGTAGTGCTCGGCGTGATTATTGGAACTGATCGTCAACACTCCGATATCTCGGCGCGGATCATAAACTGTTGATGCGGCAGAGCGCCGCCATCACACGCACGGTTTACATCCGCGGTGGATCGGAGGTCCGTCTGCACCTGAACAAATTAAAGAGGAGATGAGGCAGAAAAAAATAAATAAAAATACAAATCTGAATGATAAATCATTCATCAAGCCGGCGACCCATGAAATATTTAAGTGAGCTCCACGGCGGCACATCACTTTGTAGTTGCGTTATCACAAAAGCAACTAACAACAAAATCAAAAATCTCCTTTCTACTCGCAAATCAAAACAACTATATCATCAACAACAATCGCCATTTTCTTTTCGTACAAGTCACATGATCACAACAGTCCTCTTCTATTTCTACACTACAAGGCACTTTTATGAGAAGGCAAGTTTACGACATGCAGAATAAAAACGTGTCACACAGCTCTTCGCGTTCATAGAGGGAACATTATGAACGTGAGTTATGAGGGTATTAAAAAAAAAAAAGATCCAAAGGGATGTTTTTGTGCTACTAGAGCATATTTGTGGTCGCGGCGTTTCCTTTCTTTTTTCTTTCCACTTCAGCTCGCCTCAACCTGTGGTCGTTTCTGGATCTCCAAAGTATTCCTCTCATCTCGACTTCCTGTCTGTTGCTGCTCGGCTTCGAAACCATTTTATAAACGTATATTTAAAAATGTCAAAAGGTAGAATATGATTTAGAACGTTAATATATATATAGGATAAATGAGTTGAAGTAATAGGTGACTTATGAAATAAAACATGAACTTATATCAGATGAACAGAAACAGACGATCATTCTGTTTTATCATGAGGAAGATAATGCAATATATGTTCATGTCTACCCGGCAGCGCGGCGAGGCCGGTCACCTTGCTGTACCAGGATCCTGAATCCCCTTCAGGATTCCACACCGGCGTGTAGCCTCTTGTCCTCTCTGAGATAAGGGCACTTCCTCTTCATCCAGCCGCCGCCGCCGCCGGGACCGGGCTGTCATTAAGATAAAAGAGGACATCCCCGCGCACCTCAACACTTTGCTCCGAAAACGTGTCGAGTTCAAGGGTGCGTTGTTAAGGTGGGAAAGGGGAAGGTTTCGGCAGGGATGTGTTTATCAAGCCGATTCTTAATGAATGCTTTATTTAACTTGCAACAACGTGCACTTAGACCTCAAATCAGCATCAACGTGGAGTTAATTCATCAATTAAATAGAAGAGCAGACCTGTCTGCAGCTGCTTCCTCGGCCCGGGTCCCAGCTGACCCTTCCACCATGATGCTCAAAAAAATCAAATCAGTCGTTTTCCCTCGTTTCTTCTGACAAATAAATCAGCAAACCTGAACCAGAACATTCAGGACATCATGCTTCTTTTCCACTTCACATCCTCAGGATTCTGCCCGTGCTGCCGTTTGAAACAAGTAACAAGTCGTGTAAGACATCGGGGTTAATCTGAAGCCACATTAATTGCGGAAAAGAGGATTCAGCAGTCTACGAAGTGGTGCGACCACCCGGTCTGCCCCGCTAATCCCCGAGAGTGGAGCCTCGCGGCGGATCGGGTCCAAGAAACCAAAGAAAGACGGTCACTAAGCAGAGCGAACGCATCTAAATCACTTTCTATTCCTTTTATACCTCCGCCACGTTCTTTTTGAAGTGCTGAGCATTTATCAAGCCAAACTGTCAAACACCGATCCGGGACTTGGACTTGCTTCCTTCCTCGGTTTTTAGATCGTTGTTAATTTAATGTCTTTGTTGGCAGGACAAGATGAACACGCGAAATGTCACACGTCCATAATCACGATCATAAGATAAATGTCACACGAACTCTGGCCTCCTGCGTGAGAGTCTTCATGTACATAAAAGGAATTAACTCATCCAATAGGTGGTGACACAGGTTAGCTGTTATTTCTATTTGTGAGTCAAATAAAAGCTGATCATTTATGTAGAATGTATGTATTTAAGGCGTGGGTAAAAATATTGATACGGCAATATATCGCGATACAATATCGATTTTTCAACTCCAAAGATAGATTGTGAATGCAGTATTTTATCCTTTTTCATTTTATTCTCAATATTTATTCCAGTGAATTTCATAGGAATTAATAAAATGGAGAGGCTGTTTTGAATTAAATAGTTTTGACTCAATTTGTCCTCTGATCAATATCACCTGATGTACATATAAGGTACTTCTGTTTACATCTTTATATCGCAATATTGTGATATCGTGATGCGTATCGTGACCAAAGTATCGCGATACGTATCGTATTGTGAGGTTCTTGCCGATACTCACCCCTACGTGTTAGGCTGCAATTCCTTGGACGACATTAAACATTTCAAAAAGGCTCAAAGGTTTTCAGAGAGATGCAGATAATGTCATCCGATATTCAGCACAGTTACGAGCTCGATTCCAACTAAACACAATAGAATGAGCTCACTGAGTCACACTTTGAACGTCCGTGCGTGGAAGTGAACATGCATTTTGTCATCCGCCTTTTTCACTCTATTTTTGTGCATGTAGGCTAAGTGGAAGACAAGAGCAGAAAAAAAAAAAAAAAAGGCCTACGGCAAGTTGAGCCAAGCCACGCAGAGGCCAGAAGTAATTGCAGCACAAATTAATTTGCCAAATAGGCGTTCCGTTGCAGCCAAAGGCCGTTTTCCTCACAGGGGAATAACACGGGATGATCCGTCTTCATACTAGAATAGTCTCTTTAATGTGTGATGCATAATTAATGCACGTTTCCAAGGAAGTGGATTGTTTAACACACCCATTCTGCGAGTCGGGAATTTACAACTTTCACGTCCTGTTGTATTTGAAATGACTCCTCGGACGATTTAGCCTCAAGGCACGATGTTGATTTTAACACTCGGCTTCCATTAAGCGTGGGCTACCACGGCTCGTCATTAGTGAGAGTGCAAACCAAAAGGGACAAATAAAGAACAACACTAATGGATGTTTGCACTCATATCAACAAATAATTGCCTGCAAAATGAATGTTCTGGATATCTGATTTTGTGGGAGCAGCAAATGTTAAGTTGAAGACCTCTATTGGTTAAAATGCAGTGTTTCCTTCTATAAAATGTCAACTTTTAGGAATGTTAACGGACAATGTTCTGTATTTTTGCTGATAAGAAAATCAAGATTTGATGATGAGGTTTTGTGAAACCCTCATGTTGATAAATAACTAACTCTAAATATCATCATATTGTCATCTACAGTGCTTATTTATAGGAATTGTGTTTGCCCAGCAATAAACTATTAATTAAAAGGAAAACTTCATACCCAGTAAAATCCTATATGACACAAATTCTCTAATATTCATTCGGACTGACCCTTTAATTCGGCATACATGTAAAACATATTGCAGGTGTATGTCCAAAAAATCCACCAAATCCACCGGGCTGTGCTGTATAGAGCGTTAGCATGTTCATTAAATTGCTAATTCAAATAATATACAGTTGTCCAGTCTCCAAATATGGTCATATAGCTTACAGTAGATATTTGTAAGAGTCGTGCTGAGGCTCCCCCACGCCAAACTCAATCGACTAAACTGTAAATGATAGGAAAACGTGACATTCGGTGTCCTATTCGACAAAAAATAATAATTAAAAGGGTCTGTCTTACTCATTCGGACTGACCCTTCCATTCGGCGTACTTATACAACATATTGAAGCAGCAGGTCCAATAATACAACAGCTTTGCCTCCCGTATCACCTGTTTTCTGCAGCGTTAGCCTGTTAACGAAGTTGTGCTTTAAAAAGCACAGCCGCTGTTTTCCCCCTTTACAGTATACGTGTGAGTCAGTGTGACGTATTTGTAAAGAAGGGTTGAATGTAAAAGGAGAGGCGTGAGAGGTTATATTGGCACATTTTAACACGGAGTTTTGAATTGGCGGAGATAGACGTCGCGTGAACTCGAGCACAGAAAAAAAGACATGAAAGCGACCCATTAAAGGGTTACTCACTGTGAGCCGAGTTCAGTCGGAATTCGTGGTAAAGCCAACGGAGTCTGGTGCAGGTGACACTGCGGCGGCGGCTGAGCTCCACGGCGCCGGTGAACACACGGAATCACTGAGCAACATCTTCCAGGCGAGGTCGTTCCTGGCTGCTCCAGAAGCCGCCTCTTCCTATTGGACGAGAGGAAAGAGGCGGGCGCTGAGAAATGAGGCCACATGGGTGCATTATGCTCCAGCGGACACGCTGATTGGACAGGCCGGGACAGGAGGGGGAAACACGGCGCGTGCAACACTGGCTTTTAGAGCAACACTAAATATAAATATCTTCATGTGAAAATTAAATAATTATAACACGGTTGGGCTCAAGGGCTAACAAAAAAATATGTTTTTATATCACTTTATATTTATGATTAAAGCAGAACACATTACCATGAAACTTCTCCAATTAATAATTTACATTTAGATAATTATTTTGTTTTTGTTCTACAAGTTTTCTGATGTTATGTTAAACTATAAAAATAAGGCATTCTCTTATGAAATAGGAAACCTAGACACCTACTGCTTGTATTATTAGTCATATTTCTATTATGACTATGCTACTATTGCTGCATTATTATTTTTTTTATTATTATTTTCATTCTATTATATCGGCTGCTGCTGCACTGCTATCTTTAGGCTTTCATTAGGGCATTTTTCCAGAATTAATGGACAGATTGTAAAGACCTGGGGCTGTAAATATATTTTATATTATATCTTTAATATTTACATTTTTAAATAGGCAAATGAGGCACTATCTTACTACCTATAACGGAAATCCAAATGCTGGATGAAGCCAGGTTCCATTTTTGGATATCTATTCTTGTTATCAGAAAATACTGGTAACAGGCATTAAATAAATCTATTGCTGTATTTTCAGGAATAAAATGTTGTCTAGCTCAGGCTATGAATGATATATGAAGCAAGCCCTCTGCAAAAACCTGCAGAATATGCAGGCGAAAAAAAATGGAAGTAAACCCACTTCTACGTTTACTCTGAATTACCCAGAATGCAGCACTGTGAAAGCAGCAATCGCAAGAAATTGCTTGTGGAATTAAAAGAAGAAAAAAAAGCAACACAAATTGTAATTCAGCACCCCATGAAATCTGTGAACCAGAACAGCGCCGCATCTCTCACAACATCTGGACTTACGAGCTTTTATGAACATTCCTCCGTCTTCTGGAACCCGTAAACGTGGACTTTGAGGAAAACTCATTTTAATTTAATAGCTCAGACGTTCCATATAAAAAAAAAATCATTTCGGAGCACCGAGGGCTTCGCTTGCATTACAGGAGAGTGGATAACTAGAGCACAAACAGGCTCGCCGTGACCTTTTGACCTTTACTTTTTCGTAAATTTTACTAGAATTAATAAGCGGCTTTGTGAGTCTTTATGAGCTTCATTCAAAGTGCATATAGGAGTTCCACAGCATGGAATAAAGAGCAACTTAAGCTTTAATCCAAATGTAATTAGAATGCGGTTGCCGTGGTTATCGCGTCTGGGCGTCATGGACTTCAGTTATTTTTTTATGAAACAAACAAACAATCACAGGACTTTCATCCAGGAGACTGCTGTGAGTGTCGTGCGTGTCTCGTGGTTTGTTAATCGTAGAGTCATGTGACTTGTTAGTCAGTCTAGCTGAATCTAACTTCCTGTGAAGTTTATTTTGAAATGACATGTTCCTTTTTTTTCACAAAATAAGGTCCCATGGGAGACACAGGAAGGGGCGGGACCTAGCCTTGGAAGTAGGTGAGGCCCTGCCAGAAACCCTGACTCTGCTTCCCTGAAAAAAAAAAACAACAACAGTCACAGTGTTTTCCCCGAGGTGTCAGCCCAACGTGATAAATGTTCCTGTGCCAACAGCGCTGGCATACTCGCATTTATTCCCCGTTCTTAGCTCGGGAAACTTTTTTTCTTTTTTTTTTACGTGTAGGCGTTGCAGTGCGGCCAAATCCCACGCCGATTATTCCTGGCACACCAGAACACATGTGGGTGCCTGGTGGAGAGTGCACCGCTTATGACCTTATGAATATTGGAAATCATCCAGTTTTGAAGAAACTTCACATCTGAATGTCTCTAAAACAATCTGATTATAAGTATATACGTATATAGACTACTGGACGTAGTCATGGTGATAGTTTGTGGACTATGGTTGAATCCTTTGAATTTTTGGAACCAGTGAAAGAAGTGACCATATTTGGACGGTGGAGGAGCGACGGGTGGATCAGACTTGCGCAGGTTAATTGTCAAGCAGAAGAAGAAGAAGCCCGGCAAAGATTCATCTCCAGCTCTCGGGAGGCCGAGGAGGATTTATGTCCATCAGGCCCGTTCTATTATTCACCCAGCAGGTGTTGATCCGGAAAACACGGAGCGAGAACAGAGCCCGTCTTTGTTTGATTTGGTTTCTGGCGTCCCAGCAGCGGCGTGGAGTGAGTCATGAAGGAGAAACGTGTGATCTTGGAGTCAGACGAGTGTGGAAATGAAAACTCCGGAGCCGCAAGAAATGTAAACAGCCGAGGAATCAAACGCACGGAGGTGCAGCCCGGTGATTCGAAGGAGGGGAATGTAATAAACAAAGTTCATGTCCCTGCAGTTGTACGGTGGCCCAGAGAGGCCAAGATGCTCTATTTTAATCCAACACAACACGGAGAAAACCAAGCACAACAACAAGGGAGGGAGAGAAAATTACTTATACACCAGATATACCTTCAAAATAAAAGACTGTTGTAGTGCAAAACAGGTGCATTGATGACAAAGTGGTCTTACTCACCGGATGTAGACTGGAAGTCCAAACTCGCTGATCTTCCATTCGCCGAAACCTCCTTCCAACCAGCGAAGAAGAATCCAAATCAATCACCTGAAGGCTCAGCTGCAACAATCGGAGTTAATATTGATTCCCTTTTTTTATGGCGTCACAAGTTTTATTCATAGCTGTAGCTCAAACTGTCATTTGTCGTTTTATTTTAGCGGGGGGCATTGCCGTTTCCTGTTGTGTTGAACAGCCAATGGAATGCTCACGTTTGTCACTTTTTATTCAGACTTTAAGAGCAACCGGTGCTCCAGTTTAACCAGTGACCGTGCTAACTGGTGGCTTTGAGGTCATAACTCCAACACATGCCTGACTTTATTAAAATTAAGGGTTGAAAATGATAATTTCTCGGTGTCATGTACTCAGAAACACGTGTTTGAATTCTTCGCCCCATGTTTTGAGTTTCAGACGAAGAGACCTTAATCCTCTTCCTTCCTCTCCCTCTGTTGTGTTTTCCTCGGCTGTCACTCAGCGTCGGCCGGCGACGAGCTCGTCCATTAGACGCCGAGCAGGAATGTGCATTACGAGACGTGTCACTTAACAGTCCGGTGGAAGGAAACTCAGGAGGAGTCCGTACCTGTCTGAGACTGCAGTTAGTGTAGGCATCCAACAATGAGCTCTGATTACTTCTAATTTGACACCCTTCCCATAGTGTCCATTATTAATGAGTCCTAATGGCGCCCTGTATTGATTAGGTTTTTCTTACCTCTAATAGAAGCCCTTTCCAGCCTCTTCTTTTCTTTTTTTTTGCTTCCATATCTCATTCTACGTATGCAGCACTTCACCCGAGATCAATCTAGCGTTTACTTTGCCTTACACTTGCATTCTCTCTGCTGGCCATCAGGGGGCGACTCCTGTGGTTGTAAAAAGAAGTCAGATTGAACGGAAATCTAGTTTCAAGTCTTCTTCAATCCAGCATGATGCTCATTTTGTACATTACGGTCCGTTTAGAGTCCAACAGAAGTATGAGATATGTATGTGATTCAGTTATAACATGTTGTTATATGTTATAACATTTAAACATTGAGGTGGTTTCGTTTTAAAGTGGGTGAGGGGAAAAAGATCCCACCTCTCTCTCCGTGACACGTTTTCACTAAATATTTTCATTCAGCCCGCGGGCCCGCCGTCGAGATGTTCATTGACATTGCTCGCTGTTGTTGCCGTGGCGACGGCCGATGAGTCACTCCCACGGTGTTGGGAGCTGCTCTTCTTCTCCCATCCTGCACGGCGAGGAAGACGCTGGAAATAGAAGAGTGGGTATGATTGTGTGGGCGTCGGAGCGAGGCGGTATGTGTTTTGCCCGTTTTGGAGGGGGGTCACGTGTTTCGGAGTCGGCGCCAATTAAAAATGCACTCGGAGACTTTTCAAACAAAAAAAAACACGTGAAAGCTGAAAGATAAGTGACGTGTGATTTATTACTATAACAAAACAAAAAAAAACGGATTTACAAACACTACACTTTCTGTTGCTGTTTGTGCGGCAGCATCCTTTAGTCAGTGGTTCAGAGGTGTGACGGGTTGCCAGGTTTCGGGGGTTCTCCCTCCTTTTGCGGCGTTCCCTGACTGGGAGACCTCCATGAGCGTCTTGTGGAAACTCCTCGCCGCCGACCGCTAGCTGGGACCTTGCTCGTCTTCCTGCCTCATCCTCTTCCTCAGCTGCTCGCCGATATCAGCCAGAGGGTTCATCTTGGCCGAGAGGGTCTTCACCGCATCGCTGAACCGGTCCGTCTCCGTTTCCCTGCGTTCAAAAACAGACGCAGGGATGTTCAGACTTGTGATTGAAGGGGAATGGATTAATCATAATATTCTGATTAGAATATGAAAAGCTGCTTACAAGAGTTGGCGTTTCTGTGACTGTTTCATCTGACTGAAATCTGTGGGCGTCGGCCTTTTCACGGGCCTGAAGGGGGGGGGACAAAAGGACATTGTGGGATTTAGGCTTTCTGTAGAATTGCGACTGTTTCTATTTGGCTTTTGCATCTAAATTTGGAGCCAAAAGTTGCGATATTTTGAGGAAATCAACACTTTATGATTTATTACAGCAGGGATTAAAAGGGACTACTTTCTGTCCCCAAAATAAACATGGAGTTTCTCATCAATACTCCTCTCAAGGACAAAAGCAACGGGATGATTATAGAGGACGACTATGACACTTGAGTACTCACACTTTGTTTTTCCTGCTTTTGCGGCGAACAGTGAGCGCGGCGGCGGCGGGGGCGACCAGCTGAGAGAGATCCGGCAGGGCGTCGGCCAGCGGCTGCATGTCGCCCACCACGGGCGTGGCCTGCCGCCGCGCCTCCGCCGCCTGCTGCTCCTTGGCCTGTTTGATGGAGCTGATCTCTGAGGAGGAAGAGGGAGGGAGGAAGTCAATCAGGACGCACCAGGGAGGAGGCGGGGCTTCATGTAGACACATCCCGGTCGGAAATAACCACTATTGCTGCTTTAAGTCCCAGATATTACTAACTTTGACCACACTGTCTGAGAAGGAGTGATATTTCCGTCCATGTCTTTTTCGAATTCCTGAAAACCGTCGGCCGAGGAGCCGCTCTCGGGTTTCAGCAGGATTGAGTCCATTAGCGCCTAATTATACGCCTGAACAGGAAACGCGTTGTGTTACCCGGGAATTGATTGGCTCAGCAGCAGGATACGGTTACAGGCCCCCGATCGCAATTATGGGAGATGATGTTGATGGCGCTTGGTCGTGGAGTTCTAATTACAGAGAAAGATGGACCTTCAGCCAAAAACGCTCAACTCAGCGACTCAGGAGGAAATAACACATTTATTTGGGACTTCTTTCAAGCAATGAAAGTCGTGCAAATTTGGATTTCATTTCTTGAATTGAAGCATTGAGGCTGGATCGGTATATTCCTTCTAAGGTGTTGATGTGAACTCACTGTTAAGCCATCGATCCCTCCTCTCCTTCATCTTCTCTTTCTTTGGCTTGACCTTCTTCTCTGGGCCTGAAAACACACAGGGTCACATGACAGCACACGTCCAACCCGGCCGGCTCCTCTCAGCATAAATTCAAAGAGAGGCACGTTCATAAATGCGTTAAAAGGTACATCAAAAGGTGGAGAGGGGATTAATAATAACCTATCCCATTATTTAATTGGAAAATAAAAAAACATTGCATTATTTTATAGGATGACAAAAATCGAATAGGATAATCATTTATTACATTATTTAATGGGATAATAATAATGGAATATATCATTATTATCCCATTAAACATTGGAAATAAATATAAGTTAATGGGATGATAAGGATGTATTCGATCATTTGATCATATTTATAATGTATCCCATTATATAATTGAATAATACCATTTTTCCTCTTATTTAAAGGAATAAAAATATTTTAGCCCATTATATAATCTGATAATACTATTTGTCCAATTATTTAATGGAATAATAATATTCCCTCTATTATTTAAATGGATAATGATATTTATTTCCATTTTTTAACTGGATAATAATTTTTTCAAATTATTTAATGGGATAATAATATTGTATCCCATTATTTAATGGAATTAAAATATTTTCTCTATTATTTAAATGGATAATAATATGTATTTCCATTTTTTTAATTGGATAATAATCTTTTCCTATTATATAATGGGATAATATTTTTTTCCTATTATTTAAAAATGATAATATTGTATCCCATTATTTAATAAGATAATACTTTTTCCTATTATTTAACGCAATAATATTTAGTCTATCCACTATTATCTAAAGGGATAATAATATTGATTTCTACTATTTAATGATATATGTTTTTCCTATTATTTAAAAATGATAATAATATTGTATCCCATTATTTAATCAGATAATACTATTTTTTCCTATTATATAATTGGATAATAAAATTGTATCCCATTATTTAATGTGCTAAAAATGATGTATCCTACAATTTGATGGGATAAATAATGGATTCAATAATGGGAGCAGACATTTCCAAACGGAAAAGAGACGTAAGCCAACTATCTATTTCCCCCTCCGTGGGAAGAACATCCTGGGCTGGAGGGAACTTTATCAGCAAAGCCACCTTGAGGTTCCCTGTGGTCGGGACATCCTCGGGGGGGAAAGGAGGCAGATCTATCTATCGGGCCAAGCATGTCATCAGGATATGTATTTATAGTGATGGATGTTGACAAGTATATATCATATAGAATAGATTACAATTAAGCTGTCAGGAAGGTACAGGAAGAATGATGTAATAAACAGATTCATCATCATCTCAGAAACTTCTCTTTGGTTATTTTAGGGTGAAAAATGGTTTTGTAATGCACCTCCACTCAATATTCAGAGGAGCGCCGCGGCGTGAAGAACACACACAAACAGCTGACAGTGGAAACAATCCGTCACGGCGAACGAGGAACAATAAGCAGACCAAGAACACCGGTGATCTCCCGCCGTCTATCACTTCCTCTCCGCCTTTTCCCCTCCCTGATAGTAAACGAAATGGGAAAACGGAGGTGAAAGGAAACTATTTCCAAATCTCCTGCTCCACAGGAAGTGATGCGTCTGACCTCGCCGGGGAACAGCAGGTTGGAATCAGAATATATTTCTCAGGGATGCTGCAAATACAGGGACGTGACTCTATTCTACACGTAACAGCGCTGGGAATGATCTTACTGACCGCGCGATGAACTTCAGCCAAGATCGATGGGCCAAATGAAGCGCCGCCCTGCGATGTCGTATTATAGAGGCCTGACTTCATAATTAATAATACAGTAAAGACCTTGACCACCATCTCTCAGAATGCCCTGAGAGAACGGGCGGTCGATATTGGACTTTTATTTAAAATTACATATTGGCATCACCTCGCATACACCGGATTTGACGCAATTTATGTACATATTATATATTTATTATGGCTTGATCAATACTTCATTACTGTATAAGCAAGAGGCATGAATATAAGTTAACTGTAAACTATAATATTTGTCTCAATCGAACATTTGCCTTCTGGGTTGTGGAGTTTTTCCTTAACACCTTGTTTCTGTGCATCGATCGGTGTCAGCCCCAGCTCTGTGGAGGTCAGAGGTCAGAGGCAACAGACAGGCCATGTCATTCCAATGAGCACGGCCGGGTGTGATGAGCCCTGCAACGTCCCAGCGGCAGCAGAATGCATGCGCGCCGGCCTATTGATCCCATTTAGCCCAACTTCAGGCAGACTATCCGTGGTGATCCAGTCAGTCAAACTTCACATTTCGTCAGAAATCAACATCATTATCAAAGAACTCCAATAAGGATTATGCTATTTTTCTATTATTGTGCTATCGCAACCCCCCGAGCCTGAGGAAAAGAAAGAAATCTGTTTCAGCTCGGTGATCCTTGTATACCATGGAGATCCTCACTCATGTGGATATTGATGAATATTCATTTGAAATGCAATTTCAATGTTTTGGCTCTCTGGAATGAGAATGCCTTTATAAAGCCCTGAAAGGATTTCCATCAGTTACAGTCCCAGGTGGAGTAAAGAGTGGTAGACTGAAAGACATTTCCTTTGGAATTTTGCTTATGCACTAGTTGATGGTGCACAGGAAGAATATATGAACGCACAATAATAAGTTAATTGGTTGGTGTGGCTCTGCAGATGGAGGCTGTGGGCAATAAACTGGAAATATCACCAGCGGTTTCCATTCATATGTCATCATTGTCACTCAAAATTAATTAAAAACATAATGCCCAGGCTTTCTAACGGAGCTGTAAGTTTGGTTTCTGAGCGGCGGCGGCGGTGTTCAGTGACGGTGGCCATGACTAACAGCATGTCTAGACAGGATGTTTGATCACAGGAGGAGCAGCCTTATCAAAGCACCGGAATATTCTCTCTCTTTTTCTTTTTTTTTTTTTTAAATCACTTGTTGTTTTCAACCTTGGTCTTTTGAGGCATCATTCCTATCCATCACGACGGCATGACTCACCAACTAATGACAATCCAGAGGTGATAACTACAATTACAACATATTGTTGCTGCGTTATGTTAGCATAGCCTAGCGCCCATCAATCCAGACTCCATCCAGAAAACAAGCGGTTTAAAACAGTGGTTTTGTTCTTCTCAATCAGCACGCAGGGCTGTGTTCGTGCACACACAGAGCCCCGCCCCCCTCGGGTCGTTCCACTGTCACAGGGGGGAGGCGGAGGGAAGTAGCGACAAGCTTCCAATTCCTCGTTAAAAACCCGAAACGAGGAGGTCCAAAACAACCAAGGAAAAGAAAACCACCGGTGGAAAAGAAGGGAAAAAAGAAAGATGGCGACGGTGCCCGTGATAAAACCAGAGTCAACATCGGACCGGCGTTTCAAAGGTGGCGTGATCTAAGGGATTTCAAAGGGCATGAAGTCGAGGGGGAGGAGCTCTGTGGTCGTGGGGGAGGAGCTCGGTGGTCATGTGGGAGGAGCTCGAGAGTTGCCCTCGATCCGCCGGACTTGCCCACTGGCACTTTAAGGGAACTGAAGTTCCTCCAACAAGGGCAACGATATGTGCAACTGTAAAAATCACCCAAACTGCTGTCTACTGGGTGAAAGTCCTATGTTCCAGCCGAGCTATAAGAGGTTAATGACAACTGAATGTCTTGAACTTCTACCGTTCAGAGCCGCGGCATGTCGGCGGACGCTGTTCCGACAGGCGCATTATCTCCTGGCGGGCCCTTATCTGCCACCGCAGAAGTGTTCCTGCCGTGTTTGCAGTCCAGTACAGGCAGAGATAGGCATCTGCTGCCGACTACAATGTGGGTAGACGTGGAGGAATCTTATCCGTCCTGAGTGGGTGAGGGTGTCATCTGTGTTTGTGGAGAGGGAGGGTGCTTTACCACCACTCCGCTCCCATCGGGAGCATCGTCTTCCCCGCTGTTAGGTGAAATGGATAGCTGTGATTACGCCCTCCTTCATCGTCTGGCCTGGACCCACAGATTGGACTCATGGAGGCACAAAGGCCTTCTATGGAAATCATCTTAAATGTCTAATGTTAATAAGCTCTCACTGAGTCTCTATATGCTGATAGTCATTACTTCCATCGCATGCTCCGCTGCTCGGATGCACGCAGCCGCGTCGCCGTGATGCAAGCGGACGTGACAGTTTGGCCTCGTGCAAAAAAACCCACAGAGGCGGGTAGGAAAGTAAATGAGAGGGGAGCGCTGAGAACATGAATATAATGCAGATGAAATGACGGCGATTTTGACCCGATGAACCGGGCGTCCTCACGCCCACCACTCTAAATCCGTCTTCTCGCATCGCGCTTATGGGAGTCAACTTGTTGCGTAATAGCTCTTTTACTCACTACAGTATGTGCAACGCCAATATGCATCCACAAGCACGCCCTCAGTCAGCTTACTAAAAGAGTGGGCATATTAATAGAACCCTCCATCCTGGTGTCATTTAATATCACGATTTTTTGCTAATCCAACCAATGAATCACCTGGCAAACGAAGGTCATTCATCACATTGATGATTTTTGGACATTTAAATCAAATGTTTCCATCCGTCGTGGCTGCCCAGTGGCCAGGAGGAAAGCGTGGGGGCCGCGAGTTCATATGGATAACACACAAAAACACTCGGATCAGATCTGGAAGATGCATTTTGATCATGTGACCAGTAAAATCCCCATATATACTCTACATTATAGTTCTTTCAGGAGGCAAAAAGACAAACCTATAAGTGAATTCCTGCGGTGGCCTTAAACTGACACAGGACCAGCCTCCGTAACTTCCAGTTAAAGACAGGGAACACTGATGCAGCTAAACCTTGATTTCATGCATGAGCTAAATTTATACCAACGCCTGCTCTATAAATAGTCTGAGTGAGGTTTGCGTGCGGGCACGGCGTGCTCAACGACGAGGCCCCGCATCCATCACGCGTTTCCCAGCCACAGACGACTGATGCCACTACCCTCCAACCCTCTCATTATCTTTGGTTTGTTCCTTCCTCAAGCCATTCCTGTGCCCGCCTTTTGAAGCTGGATGGAGATGCTCCAGCAGCCTTAATTAGTGCCACAGAAACCGCCACAAACAAAAACCCTGCAGTCTGCTGCAGCATCACCAACTCTGAGTCTATTCCGCCATCTAGTGGCCAGACAGTGCAACACTACAAGACATTTTGTAGAATAATAATAAATCAATTTGATGTGGAATAAATGCAAATAAGGTAATATTGACAATTACGAGTGATACAAGTAACCATTAATATGTATCAGTTCTCTTCATAAAAAGCCATACATTCATAATTATTATGACAATATTGTAGGGAAAATATGACATAGAGGCAGCCATTGTGTCGTTGCAGTTTTCATATATACTTTGTTGCATTTTTTATCCACTTTGAATTGTTACAATCTGGTACCACATAGGCATCAGAGAGTGACGTCACTTACCACTTGTGGGTGTGTCCTCTTCTTTAATTACGTACAGTATGTTCACAGTGTGATACTTCAATACATATACAGCAAAATTAGACTTTATTCATGTGTAAAATTATGTTTAAATATTACACAATTATATATTAAATTGACTTAACAGCATTTGTGTAATTCATGGTTGAATTAAAATAAAAAAAATCTCTGGCTATTGGCTACTGTACACATTTTCTCCCCAAAATAAGAGCCCATGGTGAACACCGGAAGTGACGTGCCTTAGCCCCTCTATATTGGTTACCCTGAAATATTCACCTTACTCAACAAATACATGACATCACTACACGTGATCGAGTACACTGAGCACCAATAGACAGCTCAATCTAAATATCCTCCCGGTAAATCTTACCTTTCGGTGCGGGCACGGCGAACGTAAAATCCGGTGGTTCCTCAAACTTCAGTGTTTGCACCAGGACCTCCGGAGTTATCTTCGTACCAGCAAATATCCCCGATGGGAAGGAGATCTGTCCCCGGGGTCGGGAGGGTTTCCAATAGAAGGAAATAAAAGCAGTTATGAATCGGTAGCTGGTTATATTAATACATATTTATTCTCACAACAGACCTGTTTAACATCCTTCGAGCAGTCACTCTTCTTCTCCTCCAGCCGCGGAGGACTTGTTTGGTGTAGACACGGGGCAGGAGGCATCTCCAAACTCTGAGAGCCCGGGGTCTGTGCGAGGCTGCTCGGCCTGTCAAGCTTCACTGCCTCCTGATGGAGCTTCTGGCGGACATGTTTGATCTTTCCGACCATATTGATACAACCCAGCGAACTTTAGATATTGAATTAAAATCCAAGTTGTTCCACACAAGCCGTTATGATGTTGCTCCCCGGTGTCGACAGCGTGTGACGTTGTCAAGTCAGCGATGCGACTACCGGAAGTAGAACCGTTTCAACTACAGATAGCTCGCTTTCCCTTACTCTTAGCAAGTGTGTTGCCTTTAGCAGCGGTTGTAGTTTAATGTACTCACGTGAGAAAAGTCTTCCCTCTACGCGGTTTCTTGGTTTTTACACCCTTTTGTCCTACATTCATGGCTAGCAGCTATAGCAACATCTGTAGCGTTAGCTAAATTCATTATTAATGTAAACTGCTATAGTGTTAGCTAAATGTTAGCTTACACTATAATGTTGAGGTAACGTTTAGCTAAGTCATGTGACCGATTTCTTAAAACACCCAGTGCATTAAACCCGAATGCCTTAATTAAAAAACATAATTATGAAAGTAAATTCCGGATGTACATGTTTGTACCGCGGGGTCGCTTGATTGTTGTACCAAACGTGACTGGTGTTCTGGATTAGGGGTTCGGTGGGAAACGGCACAGAGAGGAGGTTCCGCTTGTTGTTTATCACTGGTTCCGATGTCCAATCAATTGTTTTGATTTACTATTGCTTTAAATAGTTTAATAACCGAATCAAATCGATTAAAATCGAGTTAATTTGCACAATACACGTTTTTTTTTTTTTTTAGTAAATTTGCACCAGAATTTATTCACAATACATATTTTTTATGAGTTATGGATGGAAAATAAAATGGATTTCTTCGTTTTTTAACCTAAAATGCGGTGATATCACCAAGTAACACAACAATGAAGTACTTACAGTAACAATCATGAGGTGAAAATCATATTTATTAGCAGGAAGATGTGGCAAATTGATATGAGGTGTTCTACAATTAAAAAAACACTATGTATGTGTGCTACACTGTACAGTACATATGAATGTTTCCACGTATACAAAAATAGACATATCAAAACACATTTACACAAATGGGTGATATGTACATGCAACACAAAAGGAACATCTGACACAAGACAATTCATGAGAGCTAAACTCTGATTTCACTGTCCATATTTAACAAGATTTAAGTTATTCGAGCAAATCAAGAGTACTATTTGATTTCCAAATTTAATATACAGTAGTTTTGCCAGTATAAATATAATCCACATAGGCAACTATATATAACCCTGCACTTCTACACTCACAGCTATAACATTACTGATAATTTAATACCTCTTCCCCATCTCTCTCTCTCCGTCTTTCGACCACACACACAGCGGGTACCGACCGGAATGACACATCAGTGGGCGGAATGGAGGAGAGTGGTGAATAAAATCCTGTGACTATAAACTAGGGATGTCAAAATTTAATAAGGATGTTATTTAACCGGTTACCAATCAGTCTGTCTATATGTTAATTCACTTTAATATAATAACTAATTGAGCTGTCAAGATAGGACTAGAACTTCTGAAAAGTAAAGCCAAGGCTGAAGTGCCCAAACTTCTCTATTGATTTATTACCCCAGTAAACATAGTAAACATGAGTTTATGGTCTCAATCTCTAGTTTCAACTCTTCTTCGATCAAGCATGATGTTGATTTAGTACATTATGGTCCATTTAGAGTCCAACAGACCAGAAACAGGACGTCTGAATTATGAGATTGTGGTATGTGATTCAGTTATAACAAGAGATATGATGTGATATGGTATAATGAGGTGAGAATTTAAACATTTAGATGGTTTTGTTTTAAAGTGGGAAGGTGAGTGACATGAAAAAGCTCCCGCCTCTCCATGGTCTAGTCAAACACAAAGGGGCGGGGCTACCTTGTGATTGACTGGTAGACGTCAGACAGTGTGCGTGAAGTTCTGTCCATTAAAGGGAAATACTGACATCCTGATCAAAACACACTGGTGGCACATTCTTCTCTACAACACAAAATTAAAGCAGAAACAAACACAAGTACACCACACGTGAACAGCAGAGTTCAGGTCAATCACACAGTATAGTGAGCAAAAACAATTAAAATATGCAGCCGCTGCCTGACAAGCACGAGGAGATTTGGCGTAGGATTTATTCACATCAAATTCGGATAATATTCAATACTATTGTAAGAGTTATTTTTCTATAGGGAGGTACTTTCATCCAATGTCTCCGGTTAACTAGAAGGTTTATTCCAGTTCTGTGATCCTGATGTGCACGAATAAGGAGGAGGGGGGAATACGGGTTCCATCTTTAGACAAAAGGTGAATGTGACGATAACCTGAGAACACAGAACAAACCAGAGGGATGAGGAGAAAGAAAAGCTTTAACCGATTCCTCGGGTGCAAAATATATATTTAAGCAGCCTTACCTTGCTGCATGCAACTGAGGGGAAGCGTGTACTGCCCCACAAAGTCATTCTTGGATGTCTTGTCGTAGTCCTCCACCACAAAGCGCACCAGGGCCAGCTCGGGGGTGTGGATGGTGAAGCGCAGGGTGTCGTACCACACAGGGTTGAACCCTGTCAGAGGGGACAAAGCGGTCAACGTCAGAGTCCTGACTGTGTGGAACCGGGTCTCTTTACTTATTTCTACGCAAGTGTACGGGCCCACATCCTCTCATCACCATTGTTGTCGATGTATCTGGTCTCCTGCTTGGCCTGGTCCATGGGAACCCCGTGGATCTCCACCCTGACCAGAGGATCCACGATAGAATCCTCTTTAATGTTGACTTTGGGCAGCTGCTGACCACTGATCACCTTAAACACAAACATGTGTTAAAGGTGAAGGTCAAAATAAATACATGTTGTTTTAAAAGCCTTCGTGGTTTGTACCTGCACGGTGAGGACGACAGGTTGGTAGCCATCCCGTTCTTGCGGCGTCTCCGGGTCGAACCTTTTCTCGGCCTCTCTCATGAAGCCGGGTTTGAGGACGAAGCCGCAGCTGCCGTTCTGTCTGAACAGCCCGTCGTTCAGGTCCATCCCCTCACCAGCTGTCTGGTAATTCAACGCGACTGAAAGATAGGAGAAAAAAAGTTAGGTTTATTGACGTCAAACGTGAAAACAACACGACAGAAATGCAAATAATGAAATCTTTCAGTTGCAATCACCGATTTGGCACCCGGCGTTCCACATTTCCTGAGGGCTGAAATTGGAGGAGTCCGTTCGGAAGCCGCTGGGATAAACCCTGGTCAGCTGCCGCGAGTTATGGTGCACAAACTCCGTCCCTGAAATGAGGAGAATAACAAAATAAACGAACCATCAATCATAATAGGTATCTAGCAAAAGCAGAGGGACGGTGAAGCCCAACTAACCGGCCTCTCTCAGCTGCTTGCGGGCCTTGGACTCCGTGAAAGACGCCACCTCGTAGAACTTGGAGTGGATGCGCGAGTGCTTGAAGTTACTGAAGTGGACGCTTTTGCAGTAAACCACGCAGTCGGACAGCTCCTTGGAAAGACGCTGCTTTGACCTCTATAATAAGAAGACAGGAAAAAAATGCATCATTGGTACAAATGTAAGGAGCATCAGTGATATTGGTGACAAGGGGTGCCTGCGCAGAGCCCCAAAGGGCATTAAAAGATGGGGTTGGTGATGACCTGGTGATGGGCAAAGGCTGGAAACTCTATGAGGGCAACACTCGCCACCATGTGACAGGGCAAACCCTTGGGTGGTAAAGGAATCCTGTCATGGATGGAGGCACCGGGCGTATCCAGAGAGACAACCCCTCCTGAATTGTGTAAGTGATACTCGGCCGCGATGCCAAGCGAGAGCAGGTGTGGAGCCGGGGTGGCTTCCATGACCGTGGAACATCCGAGGTGTGGCATGCCCAAAACGGCAGAGCGAACCCGCAGAGCACCTCTGTACGTATGAAAGTCGATCTCGCTGGTCTACCCAGAACCATCTGTCCAGATACCTCCACCATCAGCGGGGTCATCGGCAAGCTCGCATCGCTGGCCTCGCCTCTGGTGACGTTCTCAGATGCTTATCCATCAACATGACTTTAAGTGCCCAATGACATTTCCTGATGCAACATCAAACATGACCTTCTCAAGCCTTTTAGCCTCTATACCATCAACACAAATATTCCATATGCAACACACATGGCAATCAGGGAAGTCAGATCCTACAGGATGTGGGTCACGTCCTCTGTCCCCGCCTGCCTCTGTGTCTTCTATCACAGTGTAAACAGATCAGCTTATCTAACACCCAGTGTCTGCTCCCTGCCCTCCAATCCCCTCCATTTTTCATGAGGGATGACAGGAGTTCATGCAATCCTTTTCCGCTGGATAAAAACGGCAACCGGATTTCTGGGAGTCCTGAAATGACTCAGAATGGACACAAACCAACCAGCCAGCAAATGTAGTCCACATAAAAATGTCTAGAGTTCAGTTAATAATCTTCGAAAGGACAGATGCATTTAATCAGCCTTCATTTTTGGGGTGAGTCAGCTTCATCTATTAAGTGTCACATAAGTGTTGCATCATCAGCATAGAAATGATTAATCTAGAGGCCCATCAGACTGTGTATAACAGGCTGTCTGGGTCTGGGGTCAAAAAGGTGTTACGCCCTACCTTAACCCTTCGGCAGACGCTCTCGCGGTGGAGGTGGTTGTCCTCGCTGATTTCAGCCGCCTCGTCTTCATCGCTGACCTCTCCGGTCTGAGAGTCCTCTGCCATCCCGTTGAAACTCTCCTCCAGACCGCCGATTTTCTTCGCCTTCACTAGAATCTTCCCCTTAAGGTCCTGGCAGGAAGATCAAACGGATGCAGGTTAATAGTACAGCCGAATGCGTTAGCCAATCTGGGACTATGATTTTGTGTTCTATTATCTCAAAGTTAGCTTGCAAACTGGCTACTTTCTACTCCAACTCCAGCTGGCTAAACCAGAACCCCAATAAAAATAGCCCCTTGACCCCTTATTGTCCTCGGACTGGATTTCCTATCCACGTTTTTGCTCTGATTGGCTTATAAGAAAAATATATCCTCATACATTCTAATGATGTTGGATTCTGGTCGGACGCTCACCTCGGGAGACGGCAGCCCCACGGGGGCCTTGCCGTCTACTGTGCTTTTCAGCAGCTTGTCACCGAGGATGTGGTTGAGGTGTCGGGCCATGACTCTCTGTTGCTCAACACTGCAGTGGTTCTCGATGGACAGGATGACTGGATACTCCGATACCTGGAGGAGGCGGAGGAGCAGACGCAGGGAGTTTGTCATTTAACACCAGTGAGGATTATCACAGGGGAAAGCTAATACGGCTGCTGTGGCTAGCTGGTTGAAAGACCAGCAGATGGATGGACAAGAAGGTCACAATATTCAGCTGTGGACAGATGCTCATACTCAACGGGCTCGGCCATGCATGTGAACCTGGCACACCGTTCCCTCTGGCCCAGATGTACACCAGCTGACTTTATTGGGTGGATTATGTCACACAGGGTTCTCATTAATGCACAATGAGACGCTGAGCGATTTGTTGATCCAGTTTTTGCAAGACAACGAAAGCAAAAGCGATCGGGATGTCAAGCAGGAGGGGATTACAAAACGAGCCGTGGTCTACTTGGGACTGATCACCAGTTGAAAGCCTCATTGTGGTGTTTCTGGGTTTGATTTAAAGGCTACCTTAAAGGCATAGTTGCCCACTGCGTTGACCACATCCTTGAAGAGTATCTTGGAGGTGAAGGTGTGCCCGTGGTAGACGATGGGCTCGCCGTTGGCGCCGTCCCAGCAGTCCACTTCCACACACCGACAGCCACGACTCAGAGCCCTGAGCAGCAAGAACAGATTAATTCATTTGCACAGCCAACCACGCCCAGACAGCACTTATTTTGGCCATTCAATTACCTGATGTATCCCTCCACGCTGCTGTGTCCCCGGAGCTGGTCCTCCATCAGGTATGTGTTGTGGGAGGAGGAGATGAAATAATGGCAGAGGGGCCAGCTCATGTCCTGGAAGACGCCCTGCCTCTGCGGGTTGAAGATGGAGCCCTCGGCCGAGCCGAGGTACATCAGGAAGCCGTCGAACGTCATGGCGTTCAGCAGCTTGGCTGGAAAACACAGCAGGGTGGCGTCACGTTGAATCGCACCTTCTAGAAGATTATAGGAGATGCAGTCCGTGTACCTGCGTCAGAGGGCTCATAGCGCTCAATGAGGTGCTTGGCTTGCTGCCGGGTGTCGATCACTTCCAGCTGCTCCTCCCTCAGGAAGTCCTCCAAGTCGCTCTGGGAGAACTTCTGGCCATCGACGGAGTACTCCTGGAAAACCCTCAGCGCATCCTCCCGCTGTGTCAGCATCTTGTAGAAGAGCACGAACTCGTCGTGCTCCAGTGTGCCCGACTGGGACTTATCGGCCATCTGACAGAAGGGAAAGGAAAGAACCCCAATGAGGTTTCACAGTGGCAAAACAAGCCAAACACGAGCAGCGTTTATGTGCTGGGCTCTCACCGTGAAGAGACGGCGGGCGTGGTGCTCGTTCATGTCTACGTTCATCATCTTCAGCAGGTCCTGCACCTCCTTGAAGTTCATCCTGCCGTCATTGTCCTTGTCGGCCTTCCGGAACCAGTCGCCAATCCATCTGGGCACGCCGCTTAAGGAAAGTGTCGCGTTCGATTTAATGGGATCAAAAAGCATCAAACCAGTAAACACTTGATGGCATAACGACAGAAAACACTGATGGATACTGGTCAAGCTTCTCCCGTTCGCCCATGTTCTCCAGGTTCTCAATCAGCTTCCTCATGCCCCTGATCCAGGACTGCGCTTCCTCGGCGGACTCGGCCACCAAGTCCAGGTTGCCCCGGCGGCTGCGGAAGACCACCGTGAAGCATCGGTCGGCCGGGAACTCGTCGGCGATGCTGAGCAGCACCTCGGACTGGTGGCCCTCTCGTATGGCCTCCACATCGCTCGCTGAAACTGGACACAGGATGGAGAACTGGTTATTTTCTCTACTAGAAAACGCATCCTAGAGGCCACTTCATCAAGTTTTCTCTACTGGAAGTGCATCATAGAGGGCACCTTATAGAGTGGTGAAGTCCCGCCCCTCCATTTCCGGGACATGGGTCCTCAAAAGCAAAAAAATATCAATGCGATTCAATGGGTAGATACAAATTATTTTCTGGTCCCGTTTGAATTGTGCCATGGATTTCACATATGTTCTTTGTGATATTTAAAGAAAATTTTTCACGCAAAGAAGACGACAATTAAGCGCGAAGAGTTTTGATAAAGTTAGGTTTTGTGTGAGCCGCTTTGTGAACTACAGCTCCTCGCTGTTCTCGTCGCGAATGATATACGTCACCACCCGCCGAGTCCGAAGTCCGCCGAGATGGCTGTTTCTCTGCTCCACTTCACCGCTTTTTTCCAAGGGCAGAATAAAAGTATCGAAAGGGGGGAGAACCACTATAAGTCGGGTCATGTGGAGAGCCGAGGGAGGGAAAAGGGCGATGACGTGACGTCACATACGCGACACAACATGTAGTCTTTATCATTGTGTTTTCTCAATGAATTTTAACTGAAGAATTGCACAATAAACGGTCAAACTCTTGACATAGAAAATTATAATTTAAGCCTATAAACAACATTTGTGTAATCCAAGGCATAACGACCGGGGGATCAGATAATAATTATTTTCCGTCCATTGAACACCATTCATTTTTTTCGCTCCGAAAGGACCCATGGCGCCGTTACTTCCTGCTTCCGCTTCGGCACTCTATAGCGTTTTCTCTACTGGGGATGCATCATAGAGGGCACTTTATCACATTTTCTCTACTGGGAATGCATCCCAGAGGGCACTTTATCAGGTTTTCTCTACTGGAAATGCATCATAGAGGGCACCTTATAGCATTTTCTCTACTAGAAGTGCATCCTAGAGAGCACTTTATCCCGTTTTCTCTACCGGGAATGCATTCTAAAAGGCACTTTATCACATTTTCTCTACTGGAAGAGCATCCTAGAGGGCACTTTACTTTAAGTTTTCTCGACTTATCCCATCACGTCAGGAAAGCATGCCTTCTTACATGTGGAGTGGCTGTTGCCGGCCTTCTTGGACTTGTACCAGATGGTCATGCAGTCATCCTGCAGTTTGAAGTAGCGCTGCTTCTTCCAGGTCCGAGACTTGATTTTTCTCATTACCGTCCCCACCAGCATGGACTGGAGGTTGTCATCCCCCTGGATGCCTGATGAGTGATATTGATAAGAGTGTTTGTGAACGACATGATGGACACTCATTGTCCTCGGTCAAGTATTCTTTTAAGGCAGGAGACAAAAACAGACTTACGGAGGCTGCCGCCTGTGGAAGCCATTCGTTGTCGTCTCACACGTCAGCCATCTGACAGAAAGAGGCGAGTTATTTGTTTAACTTGACAGTTCCAAGCCAAAGACGTGAATCGGGAACTTATTTTGCTTTATTAACTTTTCACTGTGACCCCAATTGAAAAAGTCCATGAACACAAAACCAGTAGAAAACCTAAAGACCTCAACAAGACCTGTTCCTCTGGATGCAGTTACATTACAATCAAGCTCCACACTGCACCAGCAGCCTCATTATTCCTCCATTCAGCAAAGCTGATCTGGATGTTCTTTCTTTTTCACTGCATCCTCTGCTGTCCTGCACTTTTTGTTCTGTCTCGCTAAGCCAACTAATCTCCCCAAATCCCCATCATGGTCTCGGCATTCCTTTCCCTCGTTGCCTAAAGTGCTGGTCCAGCTCAAAAACCACCAAATGTCATGTATTTTTGCGATGCAGTTTTTAGCGAAACCGCCTTATTGTCAGCCCGAATTCAATGTTTCACGAATGAAAAATAAAAAAGCAAAACGCAGTAAATACATTGTCATAAAACACAGCAAACATGACAGACAGAGATCCATAGAATGAAAACATAAAAGATAATTCAATCAAAAAGTCAAGGGAGTTTTGAACCGAAACCCTCCCTCGGTTCTAAAGGGACAACAGTGCAGCTGCTGTGTACTGCAGCCATGTAAATAAAACCAGAGATAACATGAAAATGTCGTCCGATAGCACGGACCGGTCCTGCAAGAAACGTTGTTAAAAAGCAAATATGTGCTGAATATTACCATAATTGCCTCTGTTACGACACAGATGTGCAGGTTTCCTGTTTTGTCTGTAAACGACAGAATCAAAATAAAGTAATGATCCAAAATGGAGATCAAGGACCTCAATGTGGGTTCTGACCTGTTGCAGGATCATCCCGGAGTCCTGGTCGGTGCTGCTGCAGAGCTGGATCATGTAGTCCGGGAGCTGCTGCTGTCCATCTGCACGTCACGCTGCAATGAAAGGCAGCAACAACTGAAGGCAGACTCACCTGTCCTCCCCCCTCCTCCTCTTTCTCTCTCCCCCTCTCTCTTCCCCCCTCTCTCTCTGGATCCTTTCATTCTGAGAGTTGAAAAGTGAAAAGTTTAGATGTCTAGTCTTAGCCTGGGTGTGTTATTTCAACTCATAAAATATGGTCATAATCCAGGTTATATGTAATCTTATACATGTTGGTTTATAACGTTTTAAAGGAAAACTCATAGCATAAAATATAGACCTCCCCCTCATGTGGGGAAGTCTTTAAATTGGTGTTTCCCACAACAGTCTGGCAGGCAAAGAGGATCTCAATCAGCCTGCTTCTGCCAGATGTGGTCCTGGACCCGGTGTACCCCCATCACGCGATGGTGGAGGACCAGCAGACAGAGTGTTTTCTGTACCGTGTAATGTTACAAAGCTCATCAAACTTTGATCAGGTCAGTTTAGCTGCGGGCCACGTGGGCGGCAGCGCACCATCGAATTGACAACCTGCCCCCAGATTACCTCCGCAGTCACGAGCGCCACCGTGTCTATGCACCTGACCACACACACACACGCACACACGTTTGGAAGTTCTGAATATTAATATTCCCTCTGTGGTCTTTCATCTGTGTTTCCCTGCTCAGGTTCTCAGGCATTAATAATCCACAGCTTCGGGTCAGTTTCCCAGCTCGGATTACACCGAAGGAGCCAAGACTAAAATGGAGGGGCTCCCTCACGATGAAAAAAAAAAGAAAAGAAGCTACAGTACCCAGCGGTGACCTCTACAATAGCTGACCTCAAGTCATTGACTCCAGACAGAAACAGCAACACTTGGCTAAAGTCCTGTATTTGCTTGATAAACCCAACAACCCCTTCCCTAAATTGACTGTAGGGACTCTTTAGTCACCTGACATCCTCCTTCACTCCTGACGTAATCGCTCCAGCCACCAGAGGGCGTCTGAACCAACTAGTAGGTGTAGCACACCCTTTAATTACCCACATTTAAGAGAGTAATAACCACTGTTGCATATTCACAAGACAAGACATTAAGGTAAGCCCCGCCTCCTCTCCAGCACATCGCCGCAGCAGAATGAAGATGCTGAAGCTGGTATTCGTTGAGCACCGATTTATTGGAGATCAGCTGCAGATCAAATGGCGTGGCAACAAACGTTGAGTGTCTCTGAAACCATGGGAACGGAAACGCAGAAGCTCAAGCTATTCGCTTGCTTTCGGAGCGAGAAAAAGTGACGAGGCGGCGGGCCTGTCCTCTGAAAGTCTTTCGTTAAAACAGTGTCAGGTCCATGATTGAAGGCTCGTCGGTTGGGCAGTGCTTGGCTGGTGTTCCCCCTCCGGGACTCTGAGGAGTCACTGCGGGGGGAGAGGGATGCCCCGGGCGTCCGTGACCTGAGACTCCTGCAGGTTCTTCACCAGCTGGGCCAGCCAGCGCTTGGTGGTGGTGTCGTCCTTCAGGACCTGGGCGAACGTGGTGTCTTTGAGCTGGTCGGGGAGGCACTGCCGCAGAGCTTCTCTGGCTCTGAGGGAACAACACAGATCAGTTTCTGTTGCGCCGACGGTTCCAGATGTTGCGTTTTCATCAGGAGACGTACCTTGAGTTGTCAGAAAGGCGCAAGTAACAGCGGACGACGTGCTTCAGGAGGCGGGCGGACGGCTCTTTGGAGAGCTGGAGGACCATTTTACCCTGAAACAAGCACAAAAAGACTTTGAGGCCAAAAAGAAATCATCAAGCTGCAAAGAAATGATGACATTTGAATAAGGAAGGTGGAAACTGACCAGAATCATGGCGACGTGGGAGAAGCGCTCGTATGTCTGACAGATGTACGCCAGCCCTGTGTCGTCCAGGAGGATCTTCTGGAGGATGAAGGTGGCGACCTGAAAACAATTACAGTGCTCTTAGAAATATGCTTGTGCCTCAGTAACGACGAAGGCTGTCCAGCTTCCACCAAAAAAAAAGAAGAAAAAGGATTGTTCAAAAGTCGGGTACCGTTTTGGAGAGTTCGCTGCCGGACTCCATGATGCGAAGGCACAAGGGAATAATCTCTGTGGTCAACAGGAAGTTGATCACTTCCTGCTCGTCTGTTTTCACCAAAGCACCTACGCAGAGATGACACGAAAAGAGACTAAACATTGTCAAGACATCACGTTTTACGTTTCATTGTGTATATATAATGCAGGATTGGAGATTTGCCTGTCGGGCATGTGATTTCTTACCTATGACTCCTAAGCTGGTGAGGCGGAGGTACTCGAATGGCCGCGTTTTGCTCACCGTATGTAAGAACGGGTAGAGGAAGAGAGGGATGTGTGCAGCCAGGAACGCCGACCTGTGGAGGAAAAAAACTCAGCGTCTTGATGGTCTGTTCTGATATAACTGACGCATGTTTTCACGTTCATTTTCATCGCAAAATGCAGAACATGGCCACGTACCTCGTCTCTGGATGGGAGGCCACGCACTGGAGGAGGGCGAGGGCGTTGCATACTCTGTTGGACTGGTGTGCCGTCAGGGTGGCGGGGTTGATTGACGGGTAGATGTTGACGATTTCCTAGCAACGACAGTGGAAATGCAGATCAAGCGTGTGTTGGAGGTTGGCATGGAATCCAGCATGTGTGCTGTGGAAATCAGTGGACCACCTCACCTGCAGCAGGGCCGCTATGGTGCCGCACGAGTGCCACAGCATGGGAGCCAGGTCGGGGACAGACTCTCTCTTCTTGCTGAGCTCCAGCAGGGCGTTCTCCCTGGTCTCTGGACTGGACAGCTCATTGATCCACTGGTAGATCTTCTCTCTGTCCACTTGTGCCAGCGCTGTGGTTACGGCCTGAAAGCAAAACAGAGCTGAGTCTCCGTGTGGAGAAGAGAAACATAAATGCCGTCCGTATGGACTTCTAAAGGAAGAGGAGCGGAGGCTAAACTTTATTTTATCACTGTTCCTCAGCAGAACTCCTGATATCTGGTGGGGGCGGGACCTTTCTGACAAAAACACTGAGTGGTTGACCAATCAGAGCAGACTGGGCTTTTTGGGAGGGAGGGGCATTAAAGCACGTTAACGTGTTGTGGTAGGAACCTGAAATGACCACAGTACAATCTGCACTTTTATCGTGGACCCCTGTTATAAATTGACAATTAATTGAACCCTGCAAATTCCAATATATATACATATATAGTGTTTTGTAAATATCCGACCCTTACTGAACGTGTAAAGCTTTACAGAGCAGCAAGAGAACTAACTAGCTATATCTGTACAAGCTAACGTTAAAGCTACTTTAAAGGCTAACGACTAACAGGGAGGCTTTATCAAACGGGACTGAAACGTATTTGTATTTTTAAACAGCGACTCGAGGAAGTCGTCTTACTATTATGTTTGTAGTCAGAGAATTCACTGCTGATGCTCAGGTTAGCTCACGCTAGCTAGCTAATTTAGAAAGTTAACGGTCGTTACGTTACTTACGGCTCCTGTAGCCAACATGTTGTGCAGCACTTGAAATAAGTCCCTTTGAACCCCGTTTCACGAAGTTTAAATAGTTGAGCTAGAATTATTCTGCTGAAACACAGATATTATGCTACTCTGGCTTCCATGTTCTGCTAGCTAGCTTGCACAGTCGCAACACTTCCGGTTCATTATTTCAGATTAAAAGCACGCTTAGTAAGGTTAGGGTTAACAATATAAGGCTTTAAGCTTTTCTTGTAAAATATTATATTGATAAATATCAGATACGAGATTCATATGTGAAATACAAAATTATATCGCAAGAACGCTGTTTAATTTCACGTCTGCATTTAGTATTGTTGTGACTTACCTTTGTTTTCACAATAAAAGTTCAATTAAGTGAGTATTTGCGTTGGTGTGGTTGTTCAACAGCAGAGGGCGCCGTATTTCCACTAGTAGCCAAAAGGGACATTTAATTTAATAGTTAATTCATTTGTTCTGCGTTTGTTTTGATGGAGTTCAACGCATAACATTTTATTTTTAATTGTATACTTGTGATTATACTATATGTTTTACACAGTGTGCATTTAACAAATCATTAATACCATTAATACAGTTTGTGAGGGGACAATTTTATCACAGAAAATTAAATACATACTGCTGTGGAAAAATTTCCAGTTTCCTTCTTCGTGCTTGAAGGTGTTTTTTTTATTAACTTATTGTGATTTCTGCGTAGAAACAAGTTTTATACAGTTACAAAATCTGAGGTTTATACTTAAAACATCCAATATTTGCTGACAAACAGTATTAAAGAACATAATAATAAAAAAAAAAAAAGTAGAAAAGTTGTGGTGTGTGGGGGTGACATCGGATGATTCCTTGTGAGGTTCCTGAGATGGAAAACAAAAATGATAGAATGAACATTTTATGTAACGTGAAGTTTATTCGTTCTACAGTAAGAAAAAACTCAAATGGATTTATTTATATACTTTTCCACATCTTTTTATTTAATTAAAACTAATTAATTAACATTTTTAAAGATCTAATTATGTGAATAGTCGGTGTTATGCCTCTGTGGTTAGCTCCTCTCTCTGCCTGCAGTGTGGAAGCTGTGCATGTTTTCCTCCTCATTAGTGTTTACAAGCTTTACCATGTTCTCCTGGAGGACAGGGGCCGCCCTCCCTGGACCTCCAGGTCCCCGACGGCCCGCGGGTCTCTACCAAGATGGTGTCCTGCACACAGTCACAGTTTCACTTGCTTCAAATGCTTGTTTTTTCCTTTCCTCACCAGAGGGCTGTTTAGTAAGAGCTGCACAGAAAAACAGGCCTTGAATGGGACGGATAGAACTTCTTCTCGCTACGGTGGAGTCCCACTGATGGTGGCTTAAGCTTAAAGATCACCCATCATATTAAAAAATAATTAAACATATCTGTATTTATGTCCGATTAAATCAGAGTTCAGGAGTTTCTCAGAATTCACTCATTTACTGTAATATAAGTGGTTTCACATGACTTAAAGAAGTTCAGAGAGAGGAAATAGGAGGAACCTGAAGAAAGGGTTCTTGAGGTCCAGGACGTTTCCAGAGCTGAAGCCCGATTGGTCGACAGTGGCGGTGATGTGGATGTCATAGCTCTGCCTAGAATGTGGGAAATGGAAGATACTAGTTGGATAAAGAAACTGCAGGACAGAGCTCCATCTATTGTCCCACTCATAGGAAACACCTTGAAGACCTGATGGGACCACAGGTGTACCTGTTGTTGGCGGCCAGCAGGACGGTCCCCGACAGAGTTTGTCCCAGCTTGGCGTATAGCGGAGTCTCGAGCAAACACCTGACCTGATACCAGCGGGTCAGAGGCTCCGTGGGAGCTGTGGACAGCCACACTGTCGACCTACACACACACACCAGCTAATGTGTGAATATCTGTTTTCCTCAGCATGCTGTACTAAAACAGTTTGATTTCTTACTTGGATCCCAAGTAGGCCATATCGAACCAGAAGGCCAGTCCGTGGATCAGACCCGACTGCAGCAGTGGAAACACGAAGGGAATCTCTATCCTGGAAGACACGGACGCCAGTTTCACGTCTGTCATTTTGCGTCTGTGAGCGACTGGGACTCTCTGACGATGATGCCTGGCTTTCTGAAGACAGTTTTACAGCTAAAACCTTCGTGACCAACCATGATTTGGGATCTCACCTCTGTAAATCTTCTTCTTTCGCCTCCATGAAGTTGATACAGTGCTTGACAGACTTGGCCATCAGGATCTGCACGTCAAATGTGTCCTGAAAAAAGACATTAATTAAACATTTGTATCCACTCTTAAGACTTTGGGGCGTCACTCGTTGGTTTGAGCACTACGTACCACAATGGGCTGCCTGAAAAACTCATCCAGTGCAGAACTGTGAAGAGCACTCAGGTTAATACCATAGAAGCTCCTCTGCTGCCTGGAGGAAGGAAAGTTAAGTCATTTAGATGTCTTATGATGTGACTCCACATCCCACAATTCACTGAGAAAAGTAGTGCCCAACACTGGATACCATAATGCATTGCACTGAAGGAGAAACCACAGACGGACGAGAGTCAGAAACACGTTTTTTCTCCTCTTTTTTTTTTACCTTTCACAATAAAAGCCCTGGACATACAACAAATTAATATTACAAGTATTACAAAACAATATGTTGCCACCTTAGTATTGCAGCTGTTATAAGTGAGCTTATAAAGCAAGTGTCACGGCTTAAACGGTTATTTGGTGAGTAACATCCATTTATAGTTTTACTTCATTCCTCAAGGCTGACTGAGCCTGACTTTCACACAGAGTGGAGGAGCAGTGAAGGGCACAGAGCATGGCAACACACACACACACACACACACACACACTCTGGTATGCTTGCATACACTTGTGCACAAACAACCTGAACAACAAAGGTTGTACTGTTTGCACGGATTCTCCAGAATAATCAAATAGTTCTGTATTTTAAAGTTGGTTATGACGCCGCAAAAAAAAAAAAAAAAAGGTCCTTATAACGAGTAAGTCGAAAAGCCTGAGTCAACACAAAGTCGTCCAACAAGTCATGGCGGGTAAGTTCCAAAGTCATAAAAATGTTTATTATTTTATTAATTGCCCAGCCCTATCAAGAAGTCCATTTAAGCGTAAAGTCCTGTCATGGATGAACTCCTGTTTCAAAGAATTCTGGGAAAACACTGAATTTCCTGACAGGAAACGCAGCACAAAAATATCAGCTTGAAATCCCAACTTATCAGCCGACAAAAGCTCATATCGGGCAGCGCCACGGCGTGTCCGTGTGGGTCGGGCCCGGACTGAACTCGAGCGTTTTACACCCAACAGGAAACACGGCTGACTGACCGCCAGGGCGAGGAACATGTGTGTCCGTGTGAGACAGGCGGGAGGGAAAGAAAGGCGGCCAGTGTGTTTGCGTCCTCATGCATGGATTTGTGCTTGTGTGTGTGTGTGTGTGTGTGTGTGTTTCAGACCAGAAACTAGCTCGTGCATAGTGTTCGCAGTACAGCTGTTCGTCACTGAAAGGAGCCAGATGGATGTCACCATAGGACGGAAACATCAGACCTGGGGAGTCAGACAGACAGCTAAATGAACAGAAAGACAGACAGTATAGACAATTAGTAACCCCCTTTTAGGGTCTAGGGGGGAAGATAAGCCCCAAATCTGATCCCATCTTTTGTTCCTGAGGTTTCTCTCCTCCTACCATTGGGTTTGAGCCACTTCCTGGCGTGCAAGAAGCTCCCCATGAGCCTCTGGTTTAGCAGCATGTATCCCATCGGCTCGGAGACGATGATGTCGACCATGTCCGGACAGCTGACCTCCTCCGCCTCCCCTTCCAGGACCCTGATCCGCTCGGACAGGCGGTTATTCTGGACCAGGATCTTGCACGGGAGACGGGAAACGTGCACGTCGTTAGATAACACAATAAAAAAACTCCTAAAGGATCGCCATGAAACCACAAGAGACTCATCCACAACTCCCATTCATAATCCATCACAATAGTGTGGATTGTTGAGCGTTTTCAGAGCACGTCCCCGCAGATCTAATCCCCGTGTATCGGTCCGTGCCCGGCGCCGTGTGCAGCAGCATCTCTCCGCAGCCCCTATGCTTCTGAACTCGGGGCCAGATGTTGCCGCAACCCATTAACTCCCCAGAATGCCATGCTCTGCATGTGATGTATGTACTCTATGCGCTGCTGTGGTTTTCCCTTTTGGCGCTATCGAGAGTCTCAAAAATCGGCATGCTTTTTTCTCCTGAGAGCCGGTTTAACGACAAAGGTGGCTTCGACCGGACTGACCTGTGTAAACTTGGCCATAGGGCTCGACTCAACCGCATACACTCTGGCTGCTCCTGCTTGGACTGCAAAGAAAGACAGAATACCAGAACCACAGCACACATCCAGAACCACCTAGAGACAGGAGGAGAATGGGACAGCTGGTCAGGCTACTGTCAACCTCTAATGACAAAAAGTGTGCAGTGTGTGAGCACACGTGTGGTCACCTTGTCTCTGAAGTCACTCTCGTTGAGTAGAATGGCTCGGTGGTAGGTGGCGATCCTCAGGTAGTCCTGGAGCAGACTCTGCTGCTGGGACAGCGAGCTGTGGAACTGCACAGACACGACAGTGAACGAGCCATCCATCCCCGAGCCTGGAAAGTCAGAATAACTCCTACCTGGTAGCCATGTGCGGGACCGTTTTCTGTCCTCGTTTCAAACATAGTTGGATGTCTCTGAGAAGGCGTTTGGCATCTCGCTACACCCTTGTTTCCTCTCTTGTCCCCTTTCTTCGTCTCCTCGTCATCCCGTCTCTTCAATAACTGCCGGAAGTTCTTCATGTCTGGAAGGTCAGAAAGGGCGGGATGCTTTACCTGCACACATGTTGGGATGATTCACGTATGAACTTCAGCGTCGGTGGTACGAACCAGCGGGCGTTTTGAACTGCAGCAGAAGACTCAGGTTGCCGACGGCGACCAGGAAAGACTGGCCTCCAACTTGGCAGCAGTCTGTCTCATCGGAAACGGTGACCTGGAAGAGTGATGCTCTGTTGGCTGCAAACAAATGAACACACAGGAACTGACACCTTTACGTCGTCATGGTGACATCATCTAGATGAGAAAAGTGTGTGTGTGTGTGTGTGTGCTCTCACCGTCCTGCACAGTGAGCTGCTGATCCTGCAGGCCCTTCCTGAGGAGCAGGGTGAGCTCCTGCTCTGCTCCCTGTCGGTACACACGGACCTGATGCACCTCCTGCAGCTCCTTTAGAGCACAAAGCACCGGATTACATCACTGCACACCAGATCACATCCAATACGATAAGATCTGTTCAAGAGTTTAACCAGTATTTTCTCACTATAATAGCTTTTACAGCACGTACCGAACCATAACCATAACAAAAAACACAATTAGCAATTACATCACCGTGAGCTAACACACTGTATCTAATCACTATCACATATAAAAAGTGCATCCTCCACTGTTACCTCCTCATGTGTCACCATGTGCTCCTCCTCAGCCTTCACCTCCTCCTGCAGAGTGAAGACCCGGACAGAGAAAGACTCCATCACTCCTCTCCTCCATTCTTCAATGTGAGAGGCGGCTGCTCCTGGAGAGGAAAGTTGAGGGGGAAGGAAAAGGGGGAGGAGAGATGGAGGGGAGGATTAGAGGGAGAAAAAGTGGGAAGAAAATCTGTCGAAATGTCTGTGGAGAAAAAAAAAACAAAACTGTAAATCCACAAGCCAGTCTGAGTGGAAGCAACAAGTACTGATGGCATTTTATATCAACAGGGTTTAATGGACGCTCTGCTCAAATACATGCTGATATAACAGTAGGTCATATATACACACATTTTTCCTTTTATGGGAAGAGAGGGCGAACAAAAAAAGTAAAAAAAATCTATTCATATCTATATATTTTATTTTATACACATATATAAAAATGCATGAATTAAATATATTGTTTATTAAATAACTGCAATAATAATAATGATCATATAATTATAACAGTAACATGTTATTATCAACAACACAAATTATAACAATAATATTGATAATAATCACATCTATGGGCAAAGAATCCCCAACCATCATTGTTATAAACATAATAAAATCTGATTTACTACACACCATGGGAGAAGGACTCCCCCTGCTGGATGTACAGCATCAGTGCGAGAACATATGAAACCATCTCATTTGCTTTACAAGGACGTGTCACCTGCTGAGTTGCAGAAGTCCATCCTGTTTCCCATTTCAAATCCTCGGGAGTGCTACCAGAATGACCAGGAGCCTCAGCATGTCCCAGTGGGACTCCAGGAACGAGTCCAACCAGATTCCATGGGACGGTGTCCCATTGGAGGCACTGGGATGAACCAAGTGTGTGTAGGAAAGAGAAACGGAGGGCATATTAATCTTTGGTAGATGCAGAAAAGGTTACTTTTTAAGTATTGGCAACAGTGTGTCTTATTAAAAAGCTACATTTCTCTTCATCTGTCAAATAGTTTAGTTTATTGATGCATTTTCTCTCTATCTCTAATGGTTCACACACACACACACACACACACACACACACACACACAGTATATATTCACACAACATCAAACCGGTATCCAATAGCAACAATAGAATACAATGACATTCCATTTGGAACATGTTCCATGTTGAAAAAAACAGTTCTATGATGACATCATAGATCACAGGCAACAGATCAAAGGAACATCTGATCTGTGAAGGTTATAAATTCCGGGGCGAGCTGTTCTTTTCAGTAGGAAGCTAGTTTGGTTCGGACTAACTTGTCGTAATGGGAGGTTTACAGAGCAACAACTTTGTCAAGAGAAAAACCAAAGAGGAGGAACAGAGGGCATTCATAAATCGAATGAACTCCTTTCTGGCTCCACTGGAGGAAAAAGCACAATGTGTCCTGAATGACGAACACGTGAAAGTCACCTGGAGCCAAACAAAGGATAGAGTTCTCCTTGAAGTCCATGAAGAGAAGATGGAGGATTTACTCGATCAGCTCCAAGGAGGTCTGCTGGAGAATCAGCAGCACTACCTTAAGGAGAAAGTCAAAGCCGAGCTGCCAAACACAGCTAAATACTATTATTCCAAATTGGAGCTCATCAATGCTCTTGGAGCGGAGAAGAATGTGGCAAAGCAGATGATGACACAAGTCAAGGCTTCCCATGCGGCCCAGATTGAGGAGCACAAAGCGGAGACCAGCAGGATCGTAGCAGCCCTGAATGTGACAGAACATCTGCTGAAGGATCATCAGCACGACTTTCAGAAGAAAGTCACCGACACTCAGTCCAAACTAAAACACCAGGAGGAGAATATCACTCAGCTCAAGGATGCTCTGCAGAAAGCTGAGCAGGAGCTGCAGAAGGAGAGGTCTTGCATCAAAGCCGAGCTGCCAAACACAGCTAAATGCTATGATTCCCAGCTGGAGCTCATCGCTGCTCTTCGAGCGGAGAAGGACGAGGCAAAGCAGATGCTGACACAAGTCAAGGCTTCCAATGCGGCCCAGATTGAGGAGCAGAAAGCCGAGACCAGCAGAATCGCAGCAGCCCTGAAAGAGACAAAGGATCTGCTGGAGACTGTGGAGAAAGCTGAGCAGGAGCTGCAGGAGAAGTCAGCAGCTCTGAAAGAGACAGAAGATCTGCTGGAAACTCAGCATCTCCTCTTTCAGGAGAAGTCAGTGTTTGCCCAACAGCTGGAAAACTCCCAGATCAACAACCTGGCTGAGCTGGAGATGCAGAAGAACACGCACAGCGAGATCGTTGCTGCTCTCAAGAAAACATTTCAAGATCAGATAGCGAAGGACCGTCTGGTCTTCCAGCAGGAGAGATCCTCCCTGGTGAATGAGCACACGGAAACCAAAAGTTTCTATCGGGATCAGCTGAAAATGGAGGCAGAGAAGAGGAGTGTCGCCGAGGCTGCTCTAGCGAAGGCCAAGCAGCAGCTGGATAGTCAGACTACGGCATGGAGAAAGGACAAGTGGTTCTTCAGGGAGACTCTCCAGGAGAAGGAGGAGCAGTGGGCGACCACCAAGAGATCCTTGACGTACCAGTTGGAGTGCCTTCAGAGCCAGAGGCCCAAGAAGAAGATATCTTGGTTCAAAAAGCCCCCAACTAACTCCATAAGTCCACTCTGAGGAGAGGAAGCACAAGGGCGCACACACACACACACACACACACACACACACACACACACACACTGTTCTTGTATACTTGTGAGGATTAATGCATCTTCACCCCTAAACAGCAAGTCCACAATCTGTGGTCCTGTTCGAACTACTACCAACACCAAATGCAGATGGAACCCAAGAGCCTGGTCTGCTCGAGATTTCTGCCTAAAAGTCTGATATGGCAGTTTTTTCTCGCCAATGTCGCGCTGTAACGCTTGCTCCTGGGTGATGTTGATGTAAAAAGAACAGAAGATATACATAGAAAAACTAGCTATACAAAACAGCAAGAAATAGAAAAAAATAAAAATCAGGACAATTCATTCGTATGTTTAGAGGACGTTGCATGTTTGGAATAAAATTGAAATTTGTCTTAAAAATATTTTTTGCAAGAGCAAACAAGCAACCATTCAATGAATGGTGGGATTCTGAACATTCATTAATTTGGAATCAAATTTAAATTATTAGGCTGCACGGTGGCGTAGTGGGTAGCACTGTCGCCTCACAGCGAGAGGGTCCTGGGTTCGATTCTCGGGTCGGGCCCGGGTTCCTTCTGTGTGGAGTTTGCATGTTCTCCCCGTGTACGCGTGGGTTCTCTCCGGGTGCTCCGGCTTCCTCCCACAGTCAAAAGACACAGTCCAAAGACATGCAGGATGGGGATAGGTTAATTGATGATGCTAAATTGCCCGTAGGTGTGAATGTGAGCATGAATGGTTGTCTGTCTCTATATGTGATAGACTGTCAACCTGTCCAGGGTGTACCCTGCCTTCGCCCAATGACAGCTGGGATCGGCTCCAGCCCCCCCGCGACCCCTGAATACAGGATAAGCGGTAGAAAATGGATGGATTTAAATTGGTCTTTAAAAAAAAGAACAAATTAAACAAGCAACCATTAAATGAAAGGATGGGGGGGTGGGTGGGTGGGTTCCTCAATTAATCATGAAAACATCAACATTTCAAAGTCATCAATAACACATAGTAGTGCTCTTATGATGGGGGCAGTCATATTATACGACTATTGACTTATGCATTCACACAGTCCGCTAGTCTTAGTGACTGGAGCAGATGTTCATCACAGGATGGTCTTGATGTTAAATATCAATAACTGATCATTCGTCACTCAATATTTGTCATGTGACATATTGAGTTGATAAATTGTCTGCCATGTGGATCGCAGGGTCGTGTCAGAATAAATGATATTGCCCGGGGGCTATGCATAAACTCATCAGAGGGCCGAAAATCCCTCCGGTGAGTCGTACAGTCCCTTTTTGCACTAAACTACGTGGTGATGCTTTGTTAAAAATGCTTGTTTTCTGAATGGAGTCTGGCTTGACCTATGGTAGGTTATGCTAATGTAACCCTGGTTTCTGGATGGGTAGCGTGCCGGGACCGTGGGTGTTGCGGGTTACAAAGGGGTAAATACTTCTCCAATGAAAAGGCACCGTTACGGCAGGACAGGAAGACTTTATTTTTTAACTCACTTACAGGTGGACAGAGGGTGGAATACTGCATCAAGCAGCACTCCTGACAGTAGTAGGTGCGGACTGTTTCCCGGCACCCTCAGGCACATTTGGAGGGGTGGGAGGGCGAAAAGGCAAGGCCCCTGACAAGGCCGTGACGCGAGGGGCTGGTGTACCTCAGCAGGTGCAGTAGGTGCCTGTCTGACAGGAGAGGTAGCTGGAAAATTCCCTTTGTAGGTTTTCAGTCTGTTATGATGAACAATCCATTCCCTTGAGCCTGTGCTCCTTGATCTCATATGTAACACCTGGGAAACTATCCATTGCTCATGCGCCGCAGGACCACATGGGGGCCCTTCCATCTGGGAGCCAGCTTGTTCATCTTTCGTGCAGGATCATCCAGAAGAACACAATCACCTGGCTGATGAGGGTGGAACACAACCTTGTTGTCATACTGGGTCTTCTGACGCTGCTTGTTTGTAGCAGAGTTGTGAGCTGCTTCCCTGAAAGCACGTGACAAGCATGTGGCAAGGTGTGTAGCATAAGCTGCTGGTGTACCAGGGGTAGAAGAGGTTACAGTGGGACAACAGTTCAGCATAACATCAAGTGGCAAGTTAGGTTCTCTACCATTAACCAAGAAGAAAGGAGAAAACCCAGTGCTTGAATGAACACTTGAATTGTAGGTGAGCTCAGCTTGGGGCAAATACTGGTCCCATTCACCACTACTTTCAACAATGTACTTAGCAAGCTAGTCTTTCAGTGTCCGGTTCAGTCTCTCAACCATGCCATCCGACTGGGCGTGGTATGGTGATGTGCGGGTCTTATTAATGCAGAGGAAACCACAGAGATGCTTGATGAGGTCTGACTCAAACTGTCTCCCTTGGTCAGTGTGAAGTGACTCTGGCACCCCATGATGTCCGATGTACTCCTCAAAAATACACTTTGCTACTGTAGTAGCACGTTGATCCTTCAATGGGAAGAGGTCGGCATATCTGGTGAAATAGTCCATAACTACCAAAACATATCTGTTGCCAGCTGACGTAAGTGCCCACACTGAGGGAACTTTGGCATGAATTCCCCAAATTAGCAATTTGGGTTTTGGAGTGTTTTAAACAACAAGTGGGTGGTTGTTTCAATTTATCTCTGTGTAAGATGTTGTAGTCGTACACATCCAGCTCAAAAATCCACCGACTGCGTCTCCCAGTAGGGTCACTGTCCACTGGGGTTTTCTTCAGACTCAGGAGGGGCTTATGATCTGTAATCACAGTAAATGTGCTGCCGGAGAGAAATGTCTCACAGACCAAACAACTGCCCAGAACTCACGGTCAAACGTAAACCATTTCCTTTCAGAGGGACTGAGTAAGTGGCTTGCGTAGGCAATAACACGTTCTTTACCATCTTGACGTTGAGACAACACGGAGCCAATGCTGCCCTGTGAAGCATCAGTGTACAGAAGAAAAGGTTGTGTGAAAACGGGATGTGCCACAAACGGTGGATGAGTGAGAGCATGTTTCAGGGATGGAAAAGCATCCTCACATTCAACAGTCCATTTGAAGATGTCCTTTGAGTGTGAGAGTGTGCAAGGGAGCGGCAATGACCGAAACGTTTTTGATGAACCTACGGTAGTAAGAGCACAGTCCAATGAACGCTCTCACCTCTGTAGCTGTCCTGGGTGTAGGCCATCTCTGAACTTTCTCAAGGTTCCTTGCGTCTGGTTGCAGTCCCTGATTGGAGACAACATGTCCGAGAAAGGTGACTTGTGTTTGTGCAAACTGGCACTTCTTGGCTTTCAACTTGAGACCAGCTGAGCGGAAACGGCTGAAAACTTCTGTGAGACTCTGTAGGTGATCTGCAAAAGAGCGACTGAAGCCAAGGACATCATCCAGATAAATCAAACACTCCTTCCAGTGCAGGCCGTGAAGCACCAGCTCCATTAGTCTCTGAAACGCTGGTGGAGCATTGGTTAGACCCATGGGCATAACCTTGAACTGGTACAGTCCACTGCCGGTGTTGAAAGCTGTTTTCTCCTCGTCTTGGGCTTCAAGCTCGACTCTGTTTAATGGGTGGAGCATCTCCTGTCCTGATACTGTCACTATGTTCTGTGTGTCCATAATCATGAGCACTGAAAACATCACCGTATGACAACAATAAGGACTGAAGCTCGTGTCGTCGTTCATCAGTGATTTCTGCCTGACTGAGATCAACATCTGGTAACAACTGTAAGATGGTTCTGTCCTAGCTGCAACTGTGGCTACACTAGGTTCGTCAACATGGAAGTCAATCTCGTGGTCTTCATCAAGGGCGTGGAAATCACCCAATCTGGTGTCGGATGGAATGTGAAGCTCAGTGTTCGTGGGGTTCATTACTATTTACTAACGTAAGTCAACCCTGCCTGTACATGAGCTAGCGTCCGTGCTGCTAACAGGCCCTGGAAGCTAGGTGGACCTGGCTCGAGGATACCTATGTAGTAGAGGTGTAACCATTCATTCGATTAATCGATGAATCGATTGTCAGTCCTATAGATTCAACTAAATCGATCAGCTACAATAAAGAAATACAATGAATCGTTTTGGCTTCACCAATAATCGATATAAATGCATTTAATTGGATGAATCGTGATTCTTACTATGATTCATGTTTTAATACGTTTAAGACACTCTCCCCTGCCAGCCTGTAGTCTACTGAAAAACGTTCAAAATAACTGAGCAATGTTTAATTACATTTTTGTATTCAGCACAAAATATTATGCAGGACTACTTTTTTTCTAGAATAAATATGTTATTTTTCACCTTTCAGAAGAACACAGATAGTCTCACTCACATTATTGCATGTTTATTTCATGGATATAACATTTTGGTTACAAGTTACTAAATAGAATCGTGGTTTACAGAATTGAATCAAATCGTTACAACAACAACAAAAAATCATATGGTTATAGGAAGCGTGCCTAGGTTATCTAAATAGTCACCAGTCACTGCCTTAGGTAGAAGCTCAGAGCGTTGCATGGGTCTAGTTCTCAAAGAGGGGACCGACATCCTAAAGGCCTCACTAATCATTGAAATGTCTGACCCTGAGTCTAAGAAGACTTTAGTGGCCATGTTGTCTATAATACAAATCACATAACGTGTGGGGGCTTTACAAGGGAGAGGTAACGTCTGTTGTTGGGCCTCACATTTAGACACTTGGCCCTCAGCACCTGCTACCATTCTTTTCCCTGACAAGGGTCTTCTTCAGTGAAGGTGACACGATAGTCCCTTTTCAATGCCTCTTGTGCACGTTCCCATTTACATGCAACGGCTAAAGCATCCTCGAGAGCAGCTGCACCATGCTTGTGACATTTGGCCTGAAGAATGGGGTCCAGACCAGCAACGAATCTTCTGAAGCGTTCCATGGCAATAGCTGGTTTGCCATATTCTGGGAAAGCTTCTATCACTAATCTAGTAATTTCTGCAGCATAAACTTCTAAATGATTAAAGTAATAAACACATAATAATCTACACGGTTACACTAACACTGTAGCTGCTAGCTGCTCCAAATAACAACAGAGTTATGTCGCTGTCTTTATGTGATTTTAGAGACCCCTTTTCATACTTTTTTGTGGGCCAAGCATACGCGGAGGAGTGGCTGGCGAGTTTTTTTTTTTTGGCTTGTGTTCACGATATCCAAAACAATATGGATTTCCTTGTTTAATGTACAGTCACTCACTCTGGGAGAATAACAGCTACTTGAGAAAGTGAACATTAACCAATGAGACTTGATTGGCTAATGGATATGCGACTCAGTGACCAGACATTTACACACTTGAAACCAAGTGTGTGTAGGAAAGAGAAACGGAGGGCATATTAATCTTTGGTAGATGCAGAAAAAGTTGCTATTTAAGCATTGGCAATAGTGTGTCTTCTACAAAGCACCCCCCCAAAAAATTTAAATTAAAAAGCTAAATCTCTCTTCATCTGTCAAATAGTTTACAGTATATAAATATATAGACATACGTAAAATATATATGTAAATACGTACATACATATACTGCATATACACACAGTATACATATATACAGTATTTGTGTATAAACACACACACACCAACACTTTATATATTCAAACAACATCAAACCGGTATCCAATAGCAACAATAGAATACAATGACATTCCATTTGGAACATGTTCCATGTTAAAAAAAAAAAAAAGAAGTGTTCTATGATGACCTCAAAGATCAAAGGCAACAGATCAAAGGAACATCTGATCTGTGATGTCATCATAATACCACAGAATGTTATAAATACTGTGTGAGTTCTTTTCAGTCAGAAGCTAGTTTGGTTCGGACTAACTTGTCATAATGGGAGGTTCACAGAGCAACAACTTGGTCGAGAGAAAAACCAAAGAGGAGGAACAGAAGGAATTCATAAATCGAATGAACTCCTTTCTGGCTCCACTGGAGGAACAAGCACAATGTGTCCTGAATGACGAACACGTGAAAGTCACCTGCAGCCAAACAAAGGATAGAGTTCTCCTTGAAGTCCATGAAGAGATGCTGCAGGATTTACTCGATCAGCTCCAAGGAGGTCTCCTGGAGAATCAGCAGCACTACCTTAAGGAGGAAGTCAAAGCCGAGCTGCCAAACACAGCTAAATACTATTATTCCCAGCTGGAGCTCATCGCTTCTCTTCGAGCGGAGAAGAATGAGGCAAAGCAGATGCTGACACAAGTCAAGGCTTCCCATGCGGCCAAGATTGAGGAGCAGAAAACGGAGACCAGCAGGATCGTAGAAGCCCTGAAAGAAACAACAGGTCTGCTGGAGAATCAGCGGCACTACTTTCGGGAGAAAGTCACCAAGACTCAGTCCAAACTAAAACATCAGGAGGAGAATATCACTCAGCTCAAGGATGCTCTGCAGAAAGCTGAGCAGGAGCTGCAGGAGAAGTCTCGCATCGAAGCCGAGCTGCCAAACACAGCTAAATACTATGAAGCCCAGCTGGAGCTCATCGCTGCTCTTCGAGCGGAGAAGAACGAGGCAAAGCGGATGCTGACAGAAGTCGAGACTTCCCATGCGGTCCGGATTGAGGAGCAGAAAGCCGAGACCAGCAGGATTGCAGCAGCCCTGAAAGAGACAAAGGATCTGCTGGAGAATCAGCGGCACTACATTTGGGAGAAAGTCACCAAGACTCAGCCCAAACTGAAACATCATGAGGAGTGTATCACACAGCTCAAGGATGCTCTGCAGAAAGCTGAGCAGGAGCTGCAGGAGAAGTCAGCAGCTCTGAAAGAGACAGAAGATCTTCTGGAAACTCAGCGTCTCCTCTTTCAGGAGAAGTCAGTGTTTGTCCAACAGCTGGAAAACTCCCAGATCAACCATCTGGCTGAGCTGGAGATGCGGAAGAACACGCACAGCGAGATCGTTGCTGCTCTCAAGAAAACATTTCAAGATCAGATAGCGAAGGACCGTCTGGTCTTCCAGCAGGAGAGATCCTCCCTGCTGAATGAGCACACGGAAACCAAAAGTTTCTATTGGGATCAGCTGAAAATGGAGAGGGAGAGGAGGAGTGTCGCTGAGGCTGCTCTAGCGAAGGCCAAGCAGCAGCTGGAGAGTCAGACTATGGAATGGGGAAAGGACAAGTTGTTCTTCAGGGTGACTCTTCAGGAGAAGGAGGAGCAGTGGGCGACCACCGAGAAATCTTTGAGGTCCAGGCTGGAACAATTCAAGGAAGGTTTGGAAGCTCAGGTCACCAGAAAGTATACGATCTTCCTGCAGGAGGGATCGTCCCTCCTTCAGGAGCAGTGTGAGACCACCGAGAGCTCCTTCAGGTCCAGGCTGAACCGCTTTCAGAGCCTGATTCCCAAGAAGAAGACATCTTGGTTCAGAAAGCCCACAACTAACTCCATAAGTCCACTCTGAGGAGAGGAAGCACAAGGGCACACACACACACACACACACACTGTTCTTGTATACTTGTGAGGATTAATGCGTCTTCACCCCTTAACAGCAAGTCCACAATCTGTGGTCCTGTTCGAACTACCAACACCAAATGCAGATGGAACCCAAGAGCCTGGTCTGCTCGAGATTTCTGCCTAAAAGTCTGATATGGCAGTTTTTTCTCGCCAATGTCGCGCTGTAACGCTTGCTCCTGGGTGATGTTGATGTAAAAAGAACAGAAGATATACATAGAAAAACTAGCTATACAAAACAGCAAGAAATAGAAAAAAATATCTTCTGAACATTCATTAATTTGTAATCAAATTTAAATTATTAGGCTGCACGGTGGCGTAGTGGGTAGCACTGTCGCCTCACAGCGAGAGGGTCCTGGGTTCGATTCTCGGGTCGGGCCCGGGTTCCTTCTGTGTGGAGTTTGCATGTTCTCCCCGTGTACGCGTGGGTTCTCTCCGGGTGCTCCGGCTTCCTCCCACAGTCCAAAGACACAAAAAAAGACACAGTCCAAAGACATGCAGGATGGGGATAGGTTAATTGATGACGCTAAATTGCCCGTAGGTGTGAATGTGAGCATGAATGGTTGTCTGTCTCTATATGTGATAGACTGGCGACCTGTCCAGGGTGTACCCTGCCTTCGCCCAATGACAGCTGGGATTGGCTCCAGCCCCCCCGCGACCCCTGAATACAGGATAAGTGGTAGACAATGGATGGATTTAAATGGGTCTTAAAAAAAAAAAGATAAAAATTAAACAAACAACCATTAAATGAAACAAATAAAGTGATGGTTCGGAGTGAAATGCACCCAAGTGTGCTTTTAGATAAACTCCTGATGTACTTACAAACTTTAAAATGCCTCGTTTTGTGAGTAATTATTAGTGGGGAAATTTACGAGATATACACTATGATTGCTACGCACCATCGCGCTATTACTAAGCCATTTAGCTGATTGCCCTATCTTGACTAAAAATGCTTCCGAGGGGGGGTTTGGCTGGATGTCATGGTGGAAATTACCTAGGGTGCATTTCACTCCGAACAATCACTTTAATCATGAAAACATCAATGAAAGGATGGGGGGGGCGGGTGGGTGGGTTCCTCAATTAATCATGAAAACAACAACATTTCAAAGTCATCAATAACACCTAGTAGTGCTCTTATGATGGGGGCAGTCATATTATACGACTATTGACTTATGCATTCACACAGTCCGCTAGTTTTAGTGACTGGAGCAGATGTTCATCACAGGATGGTCTTTAAGGTTAAATATAAATAACTGACCATTCGTCACTCAATATTTGTCATGTGACATATTGAGTTGATAAATTGTCTGCCATGTGGATCGCAGGGTCGTGTCAGAATAAATGATATCGCCCGGGGGCTATGCATAAACTCATCAGAGGGCCGAAAATCCCTCCGGTGAGTCGTACAGTCCCTTTTTGCACTAAACTACGTGGTGATGCTTTGTTAAAAATGCTTGTTTTCTGAATGGAGTCTGGCTTGACGTATGCTAGGCTATGCTAACACCGTTGCTGCTAGCTGCTCCAAATAAGCTGGTAATATCGACATGAACACAACAGCAACCTTATATGTGTATATATATATATATATGTGAACGCCTAGCAGCACAGATGAACCAGCTGCTGAGGGATGGGACCCACCCAGAGTGGCTAACCCAGGGACACACTTTCCCCTTTGCTAATCAATTATATTTCTTATATCCCTTCCATCCTGCTCACTATACAGTCATATCTGTTTATTATTAATAATATAATGCAGTGTCATGAAGACAACCATTGACACATTTAAAAAACATTCCACTTCTCTTTACAAACAGCAGAGGGTGCTGCTGCTTCCTTCATATGAGGTTCATTCTGCACTAAATTTTACCTTCGTTTTGCCTTGATTTAAAAGATGCCCTAATCCTCTCCCATAGATTTGTAAAAGGTGCTACATTAAGTTATTATCATTAAGGGGACATTTTGAATTAACGTTCAAAATATGCCAGCAAATATATTTTTTAAAATCAAGTTCTTGGAGTGTGTGTGTATAAAAAAACCCCACCAAGTCCAACTTGCGTCACAATGACACCATAACATTTATTACACGTCGTTAAACTGAACAGATCACAAAGACATGTGTGAACGTAAGTCTTTATTTAACGGTAAATCAACAATGTGAATGAACTTAAAATAGCAGCAGTATGAAAGACTGGTTTAACCTCCACAGTGTTGCATTCTCTCATCAGCCTCGAGAAGAATTTTAAACCCAGGAGACCGCAGTTCATGTCCCGCGTGTTTGTTCCGTACAAACGTACTTATTTTAGAGCAAAGCCGACAGAATATAAAAGAAAACACAACGCATTCAAACTGGATGTGTATATGCCCTTTTTTAACGAATACATTTTTAAATAGGAAAACTAATTTTAAGTTCCTTATCCCGTCATCTATTATTCCAATACTTTTTCTGCCGCGGTATCGTCTCAGCAGCCAGATGTTCAGGCACAGCATCGTATCGACATCGCGATTCCGGTGTCTTGACGACATGAACGGTTGGCGTAGCGGTAAATGTGAGCAAGTCTGCGACCAGACGCAGGCGAAGCGGCGATGTGGAACAGTGACGTGATGAGGAGCCAAGGCGCCGACTGACAAACACCAGCAGTCGGAGGGTTCAAATTAATCAATTATAGCTGCTTTTCTCCTCCATCCGTAAAGTCCCAAACTCAATGGGCCTCATTTATCAAACGAACGTACGACCGAAAACCGTGCGTACGACCATTTCCACGCAAACTTCGGCATTTATCAATTTGGACGTAAGCGGAAGCTGCGATCAGATCTCACGTCAGGTCTGAGCTCGTGTACGCAAATTCGAGTCTGTGGATTTGCGGTGCAGCACAGCAAAATCTGGCGTAAAATAATGAACAAACCTCAGCTGTCATTAAGCATAAGCAGTCACATATTTAGAACAGATCAAAACGGATTATTAAAACGAAAACATTTCTTTTAAAGCCCATGTTTTTACTGATACCACTTTCAAAAAATTAAACAATGGGATAAATAGCCTAAGATGACAACTAATTATTACACATTAAAATGTGAAAGAATCATAAATACAAGCAGAAATGTGTGTTTGCAAATTAACTAAAGGCAACAATGTGTAATTGTTTTTGTTTTTGTCCGATGGGTGTGACAGAACTGGAACAAAAATAAAAGCACCTGTTGAGATAATCATCGTTCCACTGTGGTTGGTCAGATGTTTATTCATTCCCCTATTTAAACAGATGCTTTGACAGTTATCAAGTCTTGATGATGGCAGACTTGCTTATTTTGGAGGAACAATACGCGCGTGTCAGACGTGAGCGCGTTTTCAGGGACCGCAGGGATCTCTGTGTCACCTCCACCACTTATGCCACAGATCGACTCCGACCCAATTAAGGAGGCAATTTTTTCCTCCGTCCCCATCAAGATCAGCGGATGAAAAGATTCATTTAAGTCGTTAGGCATGGGTTAAGTTATTGAGAATTATATTCAAACCTCAGCTGGAGTCCGTTCCTCTGCGGCAACGCTGTTGACTGCCTCCGTTATCTTTTTCCAGACAGCGTTTATGTGAGCCCCTTTTATGCCACCCTCCAGGCTGCCAAAAAGCACTGTCTTGTTGTGTTCCACCTCCGATGTCAGGATGCCGATCTCCGTGTCAGAAAAGTTTCTTTTCTTACCCATGTTTCGTCTCTCCATGTTTGACCTCAGTGGGCGAGGCCTCCGAAACAGGAATATTTATGGGCGTAACATGTTAATGACGATCGAATTCAGCCGCCGCATTTATCAAGGCCCGCTCATTCGTACGCTGAGATTGGTCAGATACGAACGTTTCATAAATCGCACGTGTGTCCTGTCGTAAGACCAAATCTGCGCTCAGATCTGCGCCCGTTTTCACGCAAGATTGATAAATGAGGCCCTATGTGAGGAAGACATGATGCTGCGTTCATGTCGCGTGGGAATAACCAACAGCCAAATCGATTCGATGATCTTCTACAGACTTTATTGGCACCTGACCGGCCTCGTCGCACAAGCGTACAAACTCTGTACATTTCAGTTTTGTTGCAAAATATCACCACAAACCACACGTCTCCTGCCGTTGCACTACGATCAAAACACGAGTATACATTATTTCATACATTTCAAAACTAATATTTCCATCAGTCCAATCTTCAAATTCACAAGCGGTACGTACCCGCTCGGTAGTTCATATCTCCCGTCGTTCCCACGGGACATGAATGCAGCATTTGACTCTCTCCGTCCTATGAAATGCTCATCTACAGGACATGGCAGCACCCTCGGGTGCCCAAACCCTTCAAAGCTCCGAGAGCCGTGTTCAGCTCTAAACCAAAATCGCTTCGGGACGAAACGCTGCGGCCGCTCACTGCTCCACTCCGGGCGCAAAGTCGGGGCGCCGCGTTTGGATGATCTTCGGCCGCAGGGGGCGGGGCTTGTCATCTTGGTCGCTGTCGTCGGGGGCCGAGCTGTCGCCGCGCTCGTCCTCGCAGACGTGGACGACGACGCTGGGGGTGGTGGGGGTGGCAGTGTGCAGCTCGTACTTGTCCCCTGGGAATCACACGAAGAAGAAGCAGGACATCCAGATGTTACCACGGAGACGTCAATACATAAACAACCTACACATAATTCATAATGAATATTCATTAATACTTGTACGACTGAAGATCACCACGGTATCTATCCAGGAACATGAATGCAAAGAGCTGAACGGAGATGAGACTCCTCTGGCTCACACTCATTACTCTCCGTCGCCATCTGGTGGCAGCATTGAAGCACCACGAGTCAGGCGTGAAAGCCAAGGCAATCTGCGTGATCTCCCGGTGGATTTTAAACGCTGCAGATGTGAATGTGACGTACCTGGTCCTAGCTTTGAGATGGCACACAGCAGGTCGTAGTTGACGACCGGCATGGCGTCCTTCGACTGCTCCCAGCCAACCGGAGGGGAGGCGGGCGGCGAGATCAGGAACTGTTTGTCGGGCTTGGGCGGCTCCAGGCGAGGACTCCCGATGTGGACCGACTGCGGACACGAGGAGTTTGGTGAAGAAAGCATTTGGGAATGTTGAAGCATGGCGCCCAAAAGTGTTCAATATTGGACAAATAAAGTGGTCATGGCATGTCGACGCCGACGAGTTTCTACCTGGGCGAAGTAGAGCCTCATCTCTTTGCCGCTGAAGTCCGTCTTGTGGAGGCGGAGTCGGGCCTCGGCTGCAGCCAGAGCGTCGCTGAAGCTGATCCTCACCCGCCGGAAAGACTTGAAGTACTGGAACTGCACCTCGGGGTCGAAGGAGCGGAACAGGGACTCAAAGTTGGCCTGCGAAAGACAGGAGGAGAGCAGCTCTTCTTAGCTGGAAGCACCAAACACTGGGAGCAGAGATGACACATGAATAAAACTTGCAAAAATAGTCCCCGTTAGCAGACACTACATCTCACCCTCCTCTTCACTGCAGCCTGTGTGTCTGACTGGGTCTTGCGTCAGAGTTTAGATGACCAATTATTGATCCAGAAGCTTTGTAAGACAGAAGGATGGACGAGCGTCCTGATATTTTACACTTTGATATGATTCCCTGCCTAAATATCAAGATACCACGGCAAAACTAACATTTACAACCAGATTTTTTTTGTAAAACAGCGCCCCTGCCGGCTCATCAGTAACAGTTCAGGTGGAGAGTGGTACTGCAGCAGGGAGACGGAGAGGACCAAAACAAAAACACAATAAATGATAATAAATCCAGATTCTGTGAGAAGGTGAGGAGGGAAAGCTGAGGAAGACGCCACCGTTTTCTTGTCCTCATCGTTGAATAAATTCTGGAATAATTTATCTCAACAAATCTTTTGACCGATACAGTTATTGATTTGATTGTCCTTGTCATCGTTCCTTAGATTGTTTTTTTGCAGCCTGTGGCTCTAGATGTTATGATATTTATCGAGTGAACGTGATGTCTGTATATGTGAAAAACAAGGTGTACCTAAATAAACCTGACTATATTTACACATATTAAATCAACATTGAATATCTTCTATGTAAATAAAGATCCAGATCAGGATCCTTCCTTCCATATATGTGTGAATATTTGGATAAAAATAGTGCCTCGCCAGCCCTCCCTGCCTCCTGCAGGAAACAGTCGGACCCACTGGACTGCAGTGCAGCACAAAAGCAATCAGTGGACCTGAACAGTGAGTCATGAAGTCGAAAGGAAGAAGGAGTCCGGCTCATTATCGCACAAACCCCACAAGGCTTTCACCTTAAACCCCCTGTGGTGCTCCTGATATCAACAATTGCCCTTCCCAGAATCCCTGAGAAGGCTCTCTGCGGGGGTCTCGGGGAATATCAACAACCCGTTGATATCGGTATACTTGAACATAATAGAAGTAGGACTGAAAAGAAAACCACTACAGTGTAGGTCTAGTTTAAAAAAAAACCCAGAATCCTACATCTCCCATAATTCAACCTGTCTGTCTCATGTTATACCTTTATACTCTCAAAATCAAAGCTAAGATAACCCCTATGACATCATCAAGGTTATTTTAAAAAGCTCCTCCAGAGCCGCAGAAGTCATAATAGCGTTTTCACAGGACTTTCAAGCAGGAGACCCAGGTTCGAGACTGTGTCGTGGTGTTACGGTTTTTAAATATTATGATTTTATTCTTTGACTTCTCAGAGGACACAGATGTGTGGCATGTTTTGAATGTGTTGAACATTTTGAAGATTTTTGCATGAGCACATGAAGTCAATTAGAATTAATTTTAAACACATTTAAGTTGACTTCCTTCCCCGAGAGACTTCCATATAATCTTTTCTTGGAACATTTTTGGGAAAGATTGTGGGCTTCGATGCAAAATATTAAGACGTAGAGATGTCGAGGAACCTGGTGCGACCGCTCTTACCTGTGCCTCGGGACGGTTGAACACGTCGTGGTTGGTCACCGAGGCGACCAGGCAGAAGCGGTTACACTTGGTGGTCTTGATGTGCATGACGGGTGATCCGGGGAGACGGAACTGTCTCCAGCTGATACCCGAGGAGAGGCAACGCGACGCCGAGAGTGCCTTCAGCGACGGCGATGGCGATGAAGAGGAAGGGGGAAGTCGGGGAGATCGGAGGAGCGTTGCCTTCCCCAGGGTGACAGACGAGGAGGAAGCGATATATCCTCCTTCACACGTGGATCTTCTTTTGTCCTGGTCTTCGCAGTCCACGATGTTACATTCAAGTCAGCTCGGTCAACGCAGCCTCCTAACCCACATTCCAAGGTTATCTAGTCCGCAACCGACACGCACGACCCAACATTTGCTTCCTCCTCCGTCTGCTCCAGTTAATAGTCTGTCTCGGCTCTGCAGGAATTTTCCACAGATTTGGGTGTGGAGAGCTGAAAATATAATTTCTAAGCTCACACTCTGTCTCACTCTCTCCTCCTGCTCCACAGCCGCTTAAATGAGCTCCTGCCAGCTGATGACGCATTACCCACAATCCCCTCCCTCTCCTCAACCTGGTCTCATTCATTCGCATATTCACCGCGAGCCAATCGGCTGTGGAAGAGGGAGGGACGGCCTCTTTTTTTTTTTTTTTTCCTTCCCCTTCCCCATCCTTCTACTGACAGATACTAGCCAATGCTGACTAATCAGGCAGAAAGAGTGTGTGTGTGGAAAATGATGACATCACCGCTGAGCAAACTGACGCATTCACCTGCTTTCTGTTGCATTTAAACGCGAGACGAAGAAAAAAAAAAAAAAAAAACCTTTGTTGAATGGAAAACAGGCCACGATGAGCCTCTTGATTTTACACGCATACCAAAGACATATCAGCTGACTCGCGAGTGCACGGACCAAGACGTGGAAAACACGTTAGTTAATCTGGATGAAGCTGGGGAGAGAGAGAGGGAGAGGACAGCTGACAGACAAAGAGGGGTGATGGGAATAGAAAAAAAAAGACGAGTGGAACGAGAGGTGGCGCTCATGGAAGGTATGCGGTTTGATAACATGCTTTTATGAGGTATTAATAGCTGAGAGCTTGAAGTGGGGGGGAAGTGTGTGTGGAAAGAACAGGACCAGTCTGTGCAGCCTTTTCAATACTAGATGAGGAAGACGAGACAAAGCACAGTCCATACATATACACACATGTGTATAAATACATAAATACACATAATAGTTAACAGGGCAGAAGTTATTAATGATGCTTTGTTCCCTTCAAATGTGCAATGAGCCAACTTGACCCTGGAAGTGAACAAGCTCACAGTGTTGTCACGGTAACAAAAGAGGCATACACTGCAGTCAAAACCTGAGCCTGAAACTAATTTAGAGGGGTCATTTCTGGAGGTCCAAAGAGGGACAATTAAATAACATCTTTTAGACTGGAGAATGGTTTTAATATGGTGCTATAATTAGATTTTTATTGAGTGTTTTACGAGTGCATATTCATAACTGCCTGACTGGATTTATAGTGGTACAGAGGGAGAGGAAAAAGTCATCAAAACAGCTCGATGGTACTCTAACTCAGAGGTACGGATCAACTGTGAACGGCGCCCTAAGATGCCAACATACTGTACGTGATTTCCGAGGCTCGCCGGGCGCAGGTGTTAATGCGCCGTGAAATGATGAGCGGCGAGTGTGTCGACTGGAAAATGGGTGCGTGCGCCGGTGGAACCGTTGCTCTCATGCAAGAGTTGTTTGTTGATGTTAAACATTAGCGTGTGTGTGCGTGCGCGTGCAGGTGCTAATCATCTCCAGACCTCACCCCGCCGCGGCCGCTACGTGAGGGTGTGCACGCTCGGCCCTGCGGGGGTTTTTTTTTTCCACCCCCGTGTGTTTTTGTTTCATCTTCCCATTCTTTCCATTCCCTCACTAGACGGACAGGTGTGCATGTGCACGGTTTTTTTCATTGCTTGGTGTTTTGTCCTTCCGAAGCCAGGGTGAAAGTTGAACGATATTTGATAGTTGATACCGGGGCACGCATGCTGGTGGTGGAGGGGCGGGGCTCCAGACTGCCAACATTTTGGGCCTTCCTTTGCTCTCCATTTAGCTGTCTATGTAATGTCTTTTCCCCACCAGCATACGGCGAAGTCGACCTACTAAACTGAGCCAATCAGAGGCAGAGTAGGGGCGGGCCTTCGTCTCTGATTGGCGTCTTCGCTGAACGTTGGTGGGAAAAAGAAATCAGAGTGTAGATGCTTTAATATACGACATGTTTCTCCTTTATGGTGAACGGTTTAGTTTACTGATAATGGATTCTTGTTGCTTAGCTTCTGGCTTTTCAAATGACACCAGATATGTAGATATAAGCCTTGTGGTTGATTCATTTTGGGTACGTTATGTTTGGCGTTTTTAACCGAGGGATGAGGCTTAAGGAGGTATCATACTTCAATATTTAATCTTTACCAAGCTGCTATATTGAGGGGCTCTAATAGGGGAAGCTATTTTCATTAGAGGCCGACCGATGTATCGGTGGGCCGATATTAGGCATTTTCCAAACTATCGGTATCGGCATTTATAATGGCCGATAAATTAACATTTTAAAAATAAAATATTTATATAGAACTTAACAGAATTTGTCTCCAGTCTTGTTCGAAGTTATATTTATGAAGCTTACCAAGTCTTTTAATACTGGTAACTTTGTGTTTGGTTGTTGTTGTTATTGTGTTTTTGTTCAAACGACTTTAAGTTTTATATCTTAAGTTTGTATTTTTAGACATTTTATTTATCAGAACTTCAAAATATTTTGATGTTCCTCTGTTCCGTTGTTTATTTCTAAACTGCATTATCATATTATTTTAGTGAAGTGATCATAAATTACTACAAATAACTAATGTTGGGGAAATCTGTGCATGTTTTGTTACGCGTTTCTGAAATAAAAAGAATATCGGCCTATATATCGGAATATCGGATTTTTAAATCAACAAACATTTGTATCAGTATCGGCCTTCAAAATCCTTTATCGGTCGGGCTCTAATTTCATGCATAGGCTGTGGATTCTGCTCAACCTTTTGAAAATCCCGTATTAACTGTGGACAAAGTCCCCTCAGCACTGTCTGTTTCTGAGTGGCTAAAGACTAAAAACACCCTTCGGACTTTTAGGTGGATTCCAGTTCCTTCAAGTCAAATTCCATGAGCCGTATTTTTTGCAACACAGTTCTGCGTTCCTGCGACTGAATCCCGTTTCAGCCAGACTGGCATCCAGTTACGGAAACCAGACTAGATCCAGTGACGGCCCGCTTCCCTGTGGCTTGAACAGAATTCCACATCTGAAGAGGAAAAGAGCACCGTGACACATCTGTCCTTTCCCCCCCCCCCAGATCTGTCCGCCTTCTGCTGAACCCTTACAGAACAACAACACCCTTTACTCCGACTCTGAGTCAGTGCAATCAAGCAAAACAAAAGCGCTCACATTTTCCATTTGGCTTTAAACTAGAGGAGTGCTTCTTATCCGACCGTCCATCCTGTTGTGTCGGACAAGCGCCGGAAATGGATCACATATCCAGAGGCTTGATTGTGTATTTTATTCGTTTTAATTGAATTAATGTCTTATAGAGAAGCTAAGCACCGCCCTTTCCTGTTGACCACAACGGGACTTTATTTTGAAAGAACGGAGAGATTTTTTTTTATATATCCTGTTTGAATTGTGCCATAAATAACATAATAATACACATGCTGTTTGGTCATTCAAAAGATAATTTTGGCTATCAAAGATATGTAGCGGGCGGAACATTTTACGCTGTAAAAATAAACATGGCAGCGCTCTCTTTTCCGTTTCTATGCTGAACAATAACCTCCTATTGTGTTTCCTGTTTTATACCGTAAATGTGTAACGGATCCCATCCATCTGACTTAACACAAGGTCATTCCACTCAAGTCCAGAGTCAAAACAACAGAGTGTTTAAGAAGCCATGAAACGTTCAGTGGAATATTTTGCCGTGCGGTAAATCAGCTGACCCCTCAAATCCTTGCCGATCATGGAAGAAAAGCCCAAGTCATTTCTTTCACAAGATGACCTTTGCCCCTCTCTTCTGTTGTTTCTCCTTTTCCATCGACGTCAGCAAACCCCTAGCACGCCACCAAACACTGGCTCATGTCAGAGAGTGTGGCTGCTCAGTTTCACCCTGAATACCATGGCTTTTCTTTAATATGGTGAAACAGCAGAAACTTAAGAGTGGTACAAGATGGTGAGATAAAAGTATATCGTAGAAAGAGAGAGGTTATTTCTGGGGGAGAAGGCCTGTGATTATTTTGTTCCTACCGCAGCGTAAGCAACGTATTCCCGTGGTCTACCTCCAGTGCCGTGCAGACTGCGCGGACCCCACCCGCTGAGAAATGTCAAAATATTTCCGGTTCATTATGAAACCGGGGCTGGCCGGCCTAAACTGCTGCTAATTAATGGGAAACGCTGGCTTAGTCATGGAAAACGAGAAGCGTGCGAGTTTTCCTTTTGTGTCGAGCACCATGACGACTTCATTTGTGCGTCGCGACGGGCCGTGATGCAACGACTGCGCATGTGCACAATGCAATGTCGTCATTGAGAAGAATAGATTTTCTTCCATTTAAAGGGAGGATCTGGACAACATTGTTTCAATAAAACCGGAAGTAGCAAGATTTGGATTTAAATATGAAGGGAGCTGATCAAGAGAAAAGGCCTAGAAGTCAATGCTAGCAACGGTTACACATTGTAGTTGGACCATAAAAGGTAATGAGGTTAAATACCTGGCTCTATTGGTCGTTGGGATAAAGAGATGTATAATTTAGGGAAGGGCAATATAGGATTTTACTATGGATCACAATTATTTCTGACGTACATAAAAGGAAGGAATCTAACTACCACAGGTATAAATACATGAACCCCCTTTTTTATTTATTTTTAATCCACGACTTACAAGAGTATTATTGGAAACTTCCCCATGATGCATCTCTTTGGCTGATGTCATTCATGTGCATCATCTGGTGTAAAATTAAACTGATGCCAGTTAAGATATTCAGTAACGCATAGTGACTAACCAGAAAGTGTATTTCTGTTGTCATCCAGTCACGAACACAGCAGTATTCTGCTCACTAACTCCATCTAGTGGTCTAAACCCGCTAATGTCGCTCAAACAGGAAATGTGTGTGGACGAGCACCAAACTCCGTTCAAAAGTCTGGTGTTTTTTAGCGTTGCCTTGCTCACTTACTGAAGATTAAATATCACATTATATGACTTTTACACATTTTACAAATCCAAAAGCAATACTCTTGAATTCGGCGTACAACCAGCACGCAAAAAATGCAAGCAGCTGAATGATAGAGAGCATTATCCTTACCTTTAGACTGCCTTCATTGAACAAATCCTCCGGTACTTTGCATGCTATCAGGGCGTTCGGTAAATCGGTAAACTTGACGTCCACCGTCGCCTCCTCTGCACCGCCATTCTCTGCCTGCTGCATCACGGCTACTTAAGACTTCTCTGGAGGAGAGAGAAGGGGAACGGATTTATATTTAAAGTACAAATTGACACACTTGAGTAAGGCTCGGCTAACGCCCACCACCCATGTCTTAAAATGACTAGCCGTATAGCTAACGAAGTGGCTAACACAAGGATTTATTTACTGCCATGCGTACCAACAAAGCCGAAGACGTTATTTCATGATAATGTGGCGTCAAACGGCTCTCTCTATCTATGCCGTTTCCTCCAGACGACCAACAGAAGTAACAGCTTGCTGGCAGCTCTGGACTGTATTAGCTTAGAAGCTGCACTAAGCTGGCTAGCAAGTTATGCTAACCAGGAATGTACGATGATGCTGCTAAACAAGCGGAACACGCGATATTCCGTGAATATCTCCTCTCAGTTAGTGATGAGTGAAGACAGTCGTTGGGTACGTGGTATTGTCTTACACTACAGCAGCACAACGGTGTCTAATATTAACTTTCAATAGACCTATCGGGCGGATTTGTTAGCATGGCGCAGAGGATAAAGGAGGTGACGTACATTAAACAGTTGCGTCTTCTTCTTCGGGGGTTATTGGCGGTTGGCAAACAATGAATTGCTCACTGGCACCACCAACTGGTACGGAGTGTGGATACGTATTTACATTATTTAATAATAAAATAATTAACAAATAACATAAAAAGGCTAATATTTTCTCCATTTTCCTATGTTTATTCATCTCTTGTTATTTAACAAATATATGTTAATATTTCAAATGTTTAATTACTCATCCTGGACTGAGATACTGATTATATCAGTTAAATAAAACTGTGCTTTTCTTGAACACATTTTGCAAACTGACAATAAGGAACAGTGTAAAATGCATACTTTCAAACTAATATGCCAAGGGGGGCAACAGCAGAAAATAAGAAAAATAGACACATGAATACATAAAAACAATAGCGATTTCCAACCCATTTTTCTTCCACATTTGAGTCGAGAAATTTAGATCTCATGTTAGATCTACAATAACTAATTTTAAAGATTTTAATTCTTAAAAGTAATTGTGCAAATTGATAATAATAATAACAAAAAATATATATAATAATTTACTAATAATAATTAATTAATTAATAATAAAACACCAAGAGCACAATATAAATGTAAATTGTGCCCTTCCACATCTGCAACAAAAGACACGAATAATGTCTGATACATTGGTTGAAAATGAAACGGCATGTCCACTGTGCAGTGTCATATTGTGTGACCCAATGTAATGATTATATTACACTATTACATTCAAAATGGGTGTAGAAACAGAACAAAATACATTTCAATGCGTCTTTGAAAGGTGTTTAAGGAAAATTCAACTCAAGTGGTGCTGGTCCCTGGGTGGCAGAGGGGTTTAAGCTCCACGTCATGTGAGGATCAGCCTCCATTTAATCCTCTGGGGAGAGAGAGCGAGTGAGAGAGAGAGAGCAAGCGAGAGAGAGGGAGGGTAGATTGTATTTATTGATGTTTAACCGGGCTTAAGGTGCAGTACTAATTCAAGTTCCAAAGCCACAAGTCAAAAGAGAGTTTACTTGCAAACGCCAAACTTGGAATCCTCAGTAATATGAATTTTCTTATGATCTGAAGAGTTAAAATATAAATATCTGGATTATCTTTTCTTTGCCTGGAACATTTTGAACTTCCTGGGAGTACCAACGGTCTTTCTGAAATCCACCTCAAACCTACTCTGGAACCTGGACTCATCTGGAAATCATCCTTCACATCAGCAGAATTTAGAATTTCTATTCCTTCTCCTTTCTGCCTTGGGACATCCGATACACTGTGAGATCCTTTTAAAATATTTTCCGGATTACTGGGCTTTATTTTAATATCTTTGGGGCCCTGGTGTCTGCAGATTCATCAAACTGGAACCAATCTGAAATCCTAATCTTGCCTCCAAAATCCTTTCTGGAATACTGGACCTAAACCACAAACTTCTTCGATCTTGCAGGACTGCACACTGATCCTGGACCCTTGAGCACCAATTCTTTCTAAGTAAGTGTCCCACCAACTTTCTCAAACTTTCCCAATGGCTCAGTCAGGTTCATGCCCAAACACAGACCTGTCAAATGGAACTATTGTCTACAGCCCGCTAGGTATCTGCTCAGACTGTGATACCCAGAGAAGGAGAGAGGACGAGGAGGGAGAAGAGGAAGACGAGGAGGTGGAACTCGCCGAGGAAGTAGGAGAGGAGATTTCGATGGTTACCGAAGCTGAAGGAGAAAGCAGAGAGCAGAGTGAAAGGGAGGAAGTGAGGCTAATCCAAGCGGCCCTAAAACGAGAGGGGGAGGGAGAAGGTGACGGACTGGAGGAAAACGGGGACGTGGGGGGTGAAGAGCACAAAAAGATAGATGAACAGACAAGAGTGAAAGAGGGCGAGGGAGAAAATCTATGTCATCTTTCAGAGTCGATAGAGGTGGAGGAAGGTCAAGAGCTGATATCAGACATCGATGAGGAAATGGAAGACGTCAAGGAGGATGAAGAACACAATGAAGAAACAGTGACAGCAGGTTCAGCCACACAGGTAAGAGAGGATACGGCCAATGATGGAAGATATGGGTTTGAAGAACAGCAGGTGGTGTCCACTACTGATGACTTCAGGACTCAGGTCTTCCGGTTGAAGAGTCGTCTCCAGATGGCGAAAACAGCCGGAAGTTCCTCTGTTACCACGGCGATAAAAGACCAAGTTGACGATCAAGATGATCTTTGCAAAACCTCAACTGATGACATACCCTTTGATTCAACTGACCCAATCCAAGTGGTAGTCAATCAGACCAACCAATTAACCAATCAGAAGAAAGATGAAATTGAAAACACAGATACAAACTCAGAATCCAGCCAACAGGAAGTTGAGACCCTTAATAATAACATTACATGGCAACAAATGGATTGCAGAGAGGCAACGGTTGGAGAAGAGGAAGACGCAGTGGCATCTCCTGATGGTGTACTTGAGGCAGCGGGTGAAGTAGGTTTCTCTGCACCCTCTGAAGAACAGTCACAGACAGAAGGAGGGATTGAGGAGACGAGGACGGTAGGGATCAACGAGAGGGAGCAAGAGGAAAAGCAGGAGCGACAGGTTGGGGTTAATACTCTAACAGTGATGGATGGGAGTACGGAAGAGGATGTCAAGACCAGTGACAAGATTATTAGAGGGTCAACGAGGGACGAAGAACAGGGAGGTGATCTGGAAATGCAGGTTGAAAACGAGGCTAAGGAAGATCCCCCTGAACCAGTACTGCAGCGTGTGGAGGAGGACTTGAGCCAGGTGGAGGAGGCCTTTGAATTGGAGGAAGGTGGTGAAGTTGAACCTGAATACCCCACAGGTGAGGTCACAACCGGGGAGGGAGCTGATTTGCGAGGACACCAGTCGCAGATCCTCAAAGAAGGAGGAACGGATTGGGGAGAACGGCTAAGAGAGGAGGCCGTCGTAGAGGACGAGAAGGGAGGAGGAGCAGAAGAAGAGATAGAGGGAGGGGTAGAGATGGCTGAAGAACCTGTGACAGTTTTAGATGATGAGATCGAAGAGCTAGAGGAACCAAAGCCTGCCACCATTCCAGCCCCTTCCGAAGACGCCAATGTGGAGACAAAGGAGCAAGATAATGAAGAGCTGCAGGGAGGGAAGCATGACCTTGGTGAGGATGAGGAGTCCAGAGATGATGAGGTAGAGTTGGACATGAATGGGAGAGTTAAAGGACTCAAGCAGGCAATGGAGAATGGGATGTTTTCTCCTGAGCCTCAACCGCCCAGGAAGGAAGAATGGGCGAAGCCAAGAGTGTTGTCACCCAGGAGAAAAGATATGGACTGGATTAAAAAAGTTCAACCCGAGGAAGAAGTGAAACCCTGGAGGAGCGAACTGAGGCCAGTAAAGAAGGACATCTGGGAATCTGAGAAGGAGAAAAGTCCTCCGAAGAAGGAGGACTGGGTGAAGGAGCTCAAGTCAGTGATAAAACAAGAAACTCCCAAGAAGAAGGGCGAGCAGGTGAAGAAAAAGCGGGTGGTGCTGTTGGAGGATGGCCACTCATACATCCCCCAGCGGGAGGAGGCCATTGAAGAGAAGAGGGAGGAGGTGAAACTGATCACCCATCGGAGAGTGGAGAACCCGTTGCTTCCTCGGTGTAGGACCAGCACAACCCCCCAAGACCAGGACTATGAGATTGCGCTATATGTCAAGGTAATGAACCACATGAACATACTGTAAGTCCAATAACTCTTCATACATACTGAGAAAAACAAGGGTTCCTCCATGGTTCCTTGGTCACAATCAATGGTTCTAGCACTATGGATCCGTGGGAATGGTTTCCAAAATCACAAGTCTACACAGCATAAAAGAAAAAAAAACACTTAAAGATGACTTAAATGTTGACTTTTGCACATTAACTTATCCGACAATTCAGTTTGTTGACCAACATATGAGCTTAATTTTTAATGTGAAAGTTGCAATTTTACTGTTTGCCATGCATTTGCATATCAACGTTTGAAATGAACTCGTCAGGGACAGAAGATATTTCCTGTGTCAGAGCTGTTGAGCTCAGCTCATCTCATTAAGTCAGTGATATCCTAATCCACCTCGCATGGCAGCCGACATCGCTCCATGCAATCAACTCTTAAGGGTGTGGACCAAATAATCGGAATATATTATATTAAATCCAATGCACATTCCTAACTGAAAACCAAAAGAGGCCAGCAGAGAGGTTTAACACCAAGGAAAGAAATGCACTAATATCTGAGAGGTTGTTCTCCGTGGGAGCTCACATTCAAACAATGGCCTCCTTTGTCAGAGGCTGTTGGCAGGAATATTATGGAAAGGTTCAAGCATCCTACTGTGTCATTATCCGGGCTTTGTTTACCCCCGACTGAGACAACGGGCGGACTTTCATTAGCAGTTCTGTCAAAATTGCATGACCGGATGAGGTGATTCGTTGTCGACCTTATTTTCGGGCACCGGTGAGTGATCCACGGCGACGCTGCCGCCAGAAGCATGCAGGCTTAATCTCTGCATTCTCACTCTGTAAGCTGATTAGCCTGCTGTTTGGTGCCGAGAGAAACAACAGTCACCTCTAAATGCTGCATGTTCATTATGTTCGATAACAAAAGGTTGACCCATAAAGGTTTACTGGACTTTTGGTACTTTACTTGACCACTCCTTTTCTTGTAACATAGTGGATTTACTCAGCATGAAACTAAAAGAGAGAAAACAAAAGAGACATCTCAGCTGCCGTGGGTGTAAAAAGATCTTTCCATCACACACACACACACACACACACACACACACACACACACTGGATACATTGTGTGTATTGGATGGACAGAGATTCCTCGGCCGCCTACTGCTCTGAAAAACGAAGGACTTGTTGGTCTCTCACGTCTTCTTGTAGCCACTGACCTCATGTCGCATTTTAACGTTTATGTATGTTAAACCCCTCAGACAGAAGGTCCACTGAGGACATGTGGGTCAAACAAACACAGGACTTTCACACAGCAGATCGCTGTTTGTGTGTGAGACCAAAAGTCAACGTTGACTTTATGCTTGTTACGTACATACATACATTGTTATGTTATGTTGTTACGTTAAGTTACATTAAGTTACCTTACATTAAATTACTTTACCTTTAGTTACTTTACGTTTAGGCAAGGCAAGGCAAGGCAACTTTATTTGTATAGCACATTTCATACACAAGGCAGACTCAAAGTGCTTCACATCATACAGCAAAGTGAAAAAAAAAAAAACATTTACTACGTTCAGTAACGTTTAGCTACGTTTAGTTATGTTACGTTACGCTACATTACATTACATTTAGTTACATTACGTTTAGTTACGTTACGTTTAGTTAAGTTACGTTTAGTTACGTTACGTTTCGTTTAGTTACGTTACGTTTAGTTACGTTACGTTTAGTTACGTTATGTTTAGTTACGTTAAGTTGCGTTAAGTTGTGTTACGTTAAGTTGCGTTATGTTAAGTTACGTTAAGCTAGTTAAGTTACGTTACGTTAACTTACGTTACGTTTAGTTACATTACGTTTAGTTACATTACGTTTAGTTACATTACGTTTAGTTACGTTATGTTTAATTGTTAAATTGTTTCGTTGTTACGATACATTGTTGCATTATGTAATTACATGGTAACACATTTTGACTTGAGGCTGTTTAAGATTCATTCTGACAAAGAGGGGCTGTGTCTGGAGGAGACACTGGCATACCAGAGACGCTGAAAAAAAAAAAAACAAGCAGCCGGACGAGCGGCAGATGGACAAAGAGCTGGGTTGTAGTTATCGTGGTTTTGTTGGAAGATAAACTAAACATGGATTATACTATATTTTTACATATATCTCACTTTTAGGTTTCTTTTTAACGAATACTGGGGTAAGAAAATGTCGTGTGGGTGTTTTTAGAGGAAGGATTAATTTGTTCACCATGTCCTGGTGTGACATTGCAGTTAAAAAATTGGGTTTCCCTACCATTGAGCTGTTTGCAAAGGTGAGTTCTTTTAAATTATATTCTCAAAGTCACTGTCAGTGTATTTCAATGTGTCCTTCATGCAGTATCAGTGCATGACAGCTATGGTATGGGGAGGTCTCGGCAAATTAACTCAACATGGTTGAGAGTGCAGTTATATCGTCATACAATAAAACATTTGATTGTGTGTGTGTGTGTGTGTGTGTGTGTGTGTGTGTGTGTGCGTGTAGGCAGGAAGCGATGGCGAGAGCATTGGTAACTGTCCATTCTCTCAGAGACTCTTTATGATCCTGTGGCTTAAAGGAGTCATCTTCAACGTCACCACCGTCGACCTGAAACGGTAACAAACCACAGACACACACACACACACACACACACACACAAACACAATATATATATATGTGTGTGTGTGTGTTGTTTTGTCAGGAAGCCGGCTGACCTGCAGGACCTCGCTCCAGGAACCAACCCTCCTTTTGTGACCTTCAATGGCGAGGTCAAGGTCGACGTCAACAAGATCGAGGAGTTCCTGGAGGAGAAACTGATCCCGCCCCGGTACCGAAACACACACTCAAACACACGCACTGAAGAAAATATGCAGGTTTCCTCTCTAACTCGTCTTTATCGCCAGCTACCCCAGACTGGCTACCAAACATCGGGAAGCCAACACGGCGGGCATCGACGTGTTCGCCAAGTTCTCAGCTTACATCAAAAACCCGAGGAAAGACACTAACGATGGTAAGGTCGACTTATTTGTCCCATTAGTCCGATCTCATTAAAGGAGCTGTCATATCATACGCTCTCTCCTACCACAGCCTTAGAAAAAGCCTTGCTGAAGTCTCTCCGGCACCTCGACGACTTCCTGAGGACACCCTTACCTGATGAGATAGACGCCGACGCATCAGGGGACCTCCCGGAGTCCTCCAGGAGCTTTCTAGACGGCTCCGAGCTCACCCTGGCCGACTGCAACCTCCTGCCTAAACTCCACATCCTCAAGGTGCCCTTAAGAATAGCCTCAAATATTTTTTTATTTGCTCTGAAAGTCCACTCACTCCTGATCCGTTTGCAGGTCGTGGCGAAGAAATACCGAGGCTTCGAGATCCCCGCGGAGATGACGGGGGTGTGGAGGTATTTGAACTGCGCCTATGAGAGGGAGGAGTTCACCAGCACCTGCCCCGCGGAGAGGGAGATCCACTTTGCCTATCTGGATGTTGCAAAACAAATCAAATAAGAGAAACCATAGAAATATAACCATGCACATATATGAGGCTTAATCCAGGTTATGGACCAAGCCGATCCATACTAAAACATCTAAGTGTAATATCTCTAAATGATTACCTGTTTGTACGTGTGTGTGAGTGTGTGTGTGTGTGCTCTCACAGGTTGGGTTGCACAGTCATCTACTGTATCTTTTGTCATTTTACATATAATGACAACCGGTAATTAGAGGTTTTATAGAATGTTTTTCTTTTTTTTTCACTTTTCAGATCATGGCTGGTCCAAGTTCACTGCAAAGACTAAATAAATAACAGTTACAACAGTATTTTAGCTTATCGTATGTTATCTAATGGAGCTCATCTATCTTTTAATTTGAATCAAATGTACTATATCGTAGAGAAATTTAACTATATTTTGAATAATTAGTACTTTCTAGCTGCAAAAAAATACAAAGATTCACTTTAAATACAAGAAAGAACTGTGCAAAGCTGGAAATGTATTCATTTATTTTTGGTCTATGGTGTTTTCTATCTCTCCATATTAAATACATAAGATACAGTGTGGAACTTTTATAGTTCTCAAATGTATTTGATGGAGCTGTTAAGCCCTGTTCAGTGGCTGTGCTAAGCTAGGCTAAATCTGTCTTGGATCTGTCTATGTGCTGGACTCAAAGATGTGGTCTGTTTCTTTAAGATCTGGTTCTATTTTGTAAAAATGAGGCCATCAATAATATCTGTCATAATAAGATGATAGGCCTACCCAAAAAGCCAAAATCAGGAGTCATAAAACACGCAGTCAGGTGATCAGACCTGTTTGATCAGCTGATCTCCACTGTTTCTCTCACTACTCTGGACAGCGCCGCTGTCACATCCATAAGGAAGCCTTACAGCAAACAGCGCTGTCCGTGGTGCTGAAACCACAGCTCAGCACTATGGGCCCGTCACGTATCAGCCAATGTTGTTTTTGCTGTTTTTCTATCGAAACATAAAGCTTAAATGGGGGGTTGAGTGATGTATATGCTACGTATAGACAGAGAGGATGTGTTTATAATGATATAATCTGATCCACACACACTGCTCATGATTGTATCTGTACCCCCCTTTTTTTAACAAAACTGTTGGTTTGGCTGATTAATTGACTGCTTGTGTTTCTTTATTGGAATTAAGGTCAAAGGTCAAAAATAGGAAAAACGGAATGAGTTTTTGTCTTCAGGGGATCTACTTTATGTCGCACCCTGGTCAATTAGGACATGTATGTTAATGAGTGGATGTGTACTGTGTATTTGCTCAGATTGTGATCGTCTTTGACGTACTCTTTTGTATCTAATGCGACTGGCTGGTGTTCAAAACAGTCATAGGCCACTATTATAATACTGTCCTCAATATCCAACGTGTCGCGCAAGAATCCCCTTTATTAGTTCAAACAGTGCCTCCAGTTTTTAAGAAGGAAATCATTTAAGTGTGGGATAAAACTAAATTGTCTATTTTCCCTCGAATGCAGCTTCACTTCAATTAAAAATCCCTCGTTTGATTGTAAGATGTTTTTTTGCAGCACTTTATTATCTGCAACAAAACCAGCCTGCTGTGTTCTGGCCTTAAGTCCTCTCCGGGGAGAATCCTTATTAAACTGATTTTATTAAGTGGCCGTCGTCAATGTCTTTCTGTATTTATCACCTCATTGGAATTCTAGTGTCAGCGTGATAATGGTGAGTTAAGTGTTAGTTAATTTATATTATAGTCTTTGATTGAAGATATTTTCTATAATTATAGAATTGTAAATCTCACCATTAAGTAGGCGACAGATACCTGTCATGCACATATATTGCACATTAACAGCGAGCGATGTTAACTTTTAATATTTAATAAGGTAATCTTAACAAACAGTGGTGGAAGAAGTGCTGCTCACATCTACAATAGGAAAAGTAATAATGCTACACTGTCAAAATATTACTCAAGTAAAAGTACAGTTTTATCATAAAAATGTACGTAAAGTACCAAAATAAAATAAAACTCGTTGTATGTATTAATGTGGAAAAAAAAATGTAAATAGACTTCACTGTAATACATTTTCTTATTTACATTCCACCGCTGTTAACATAGATACATTAAATTCCATTTTTAATAATTACCTGCAACTAGTAAATGAATAATTCTCTGAAACGTAAACACACATTTTTGTGGTACATATGTCATACTTTCAACTTTAACACAGGTACCTTTATATGTTCAAAAGTGCCTAAAAGAGCATTAAAATAGAGCTTATAGTGCTCAACCATGACCCCTTACAGGCCCTTGTACATAGATATAAATGTACTGAGTTGTTATTTATTCAATAATATTTGATACCGTGATCAATGTATTACTTATCTGTAATTGTAAACTGTAATTTATTTTTTGGGAATTAATAGATACTAATATTCACTAGCTCTGTTTGTCTTCATAGAATATGTCATTTCATTGCATAGTTAGGATGAATTCGTTGTACTTTTACTTCATATTGCTGTTCGAATTCTCTTCACGCAAAGAACTCTAAATAACAGTACGTTTAAAAGCCAGTATATTGAACACATGTGCAGACACACACACTCGTCACCGGGGCGACAGTGATGGGGGAAACCCTCTGAATGTAATGAGCCACCGTTTGCACACCCAGACAGCAAACACACACACAGCTCGGTTGCCATGGAAATGCCCAGAGGAGGAATGTCCTTGTGTTGGTATTGTGGTACTGTGAACTAATAACACTGGGTCTCACTTCAAATAGCAGAATGATGGAGTTCTGCTACTAAACAAAATATATGGACAGCTTTGGAGCTAAATTAAGTATCTCAAGATCATCTTTCAGTTAAAGTCCTGGTTCGCATGTAATTAAAGGTCTATTTTATATATTATAATATATTTGAATCAAGGAAGTTTGAGAACAAACTTGCAATTTCTGTTAAATTACGTGTAGATGATATGTTGCTATGCATCAGCATCTATGGTGGCACAGAAATGCAAAACACAACAAACCAAACAAAACATTATTACAACATTTTACATTTTACAAATGAAATGACTTGAAAAATCCTTATTTTTGCGAAACTATTTCACAAATTAAATTCAAATAACGAAATGATAAATTAATTGTAGGATCGATCTTGAAATCAGAATGTGTGTGTCTAAAAAATGTATTTGGCTTTTAAATTTGATAAGATAATGGTGAATATTAATGTAGAAATGTATCTAATTTGTGTGATTTAGTTTGTATTTTATTTTATTATTATTTTGCATTTATCAAATACATATTACAAATTAGTTTCAGTAGTATTGCATATATAAATATATATATATTTAATCACTAATATTATTATTTTGCATATGTTTTTACATTTATATTTACTCCGTCTTATTATTATTATAATTATTATCATTAATTATTTATTTATCATTGCTATTTTGCATATAGGAGTCCTTTGATATGTTGGCCAAAATGTGACAATTTCTATAACTAAAGTAAATAAAATGATGTGTTAAATGTTACAGTTTTAGTTATTCCTACTGGACATGATTCAGCGTGTGTCTGTGTGCGTAATGAACAACTGAACAGTGTGAGATATTAAATAAAATATCAATATTTATTGTCACACCTAGAAACAAACTTTATTCCAAAGTAGGCGCACACATACGAGCTGGACGTGTGTCTGTCTCGTTAGGGGGAGAAGGGGTTAACGGGGATGTTTGTTCGATGTCTGACTAGCACACATCGTCGTCTTTGATTGGTCAGTCTTGTTAATTAATGAGTGGATGAAAAGGTCCGAGTCAAGGCTGGCGCCGGTGTGGAGGGAGGTGCGGGGCTTCCTGTTGTCGCGGCAACAGTCGCACGAAGAGGTCCGAATAGAGCGAGAGGAGAGGAAAAGGAGACAGGATGGATGGATGGATGGATGAAATTTAACAGGTTTTCCAACAGTTTTATCAATGTCGCTGAGTCACCTCACCAGCAATGTTAAAGGAATAGTTCAAAACCATTCATCAGCTATGACGCTACAGCCACTTAGCTTAGCTTAGAATCCAGACTTTATCCAAAGCCAGGAACCTCTGTTTTCACTATTTTATGCTATGCTCAATTCAGTAAAGCTCAATGTACATATTTTAAAATACATCACCTCCAATACAGACAAGAGGAATGATTACATTGATAGACAAATCCAGGCTTATCCTTTTGTGTTCACACATTTACAGTAAAGAATGTGGGTCAATAATAATGAGGAAAAAATCATATTTGTTTACTCAGTTTGGCTGTTACTAAATATGTAAATATTCACATGGATTATTAGTTACCAAGCTGCACAGATGGATGGATGGTTGGTTGGTTGGTTGGTTGGTTGGATGGTTGGATGTATGTATGTATGGATGTATGGTTGGTTGGTTGGATGGATGGGGTGAGGAGGAAGAAAGGGCAGGAAACCAGTGATGAAAAGGTCAACAGTGGCTGAGGAAGGATTAATTCTGGGAGCAGTACTTCCAGAAACACACTGTTGGAGAAGAAGAAGAACATTTGGTTACAAAACAGTTCCAATACTTGAAAAACTCAAAAAACTTGAAGAAGCATTGTCTGCCATGATAAACACTGTTGACTGACACGGCTGCATTCCATTTCCCACAAGGAGTTAAAAGAAAATGGGTCCTGGTTGAATTATTCTTTTAAAGGCACTTACAAGACAAACAGGAAGCTAGCAATACCAAGTCATTCCAATGATTTCTGTTGTAGTTCCCTGTAAAGATTCTACAGTAAGGTGAAGTTTAGGGCCCACCTCTTTTGTTGGTCTTCTTGGTCTGCGGTGGGATAGACTTCTTGAAGTTTCTGCCAGTCAAACTGGGGACGATGGCATCTGCGCTCGCTCTGGACGCGGTACTGTCTACTGCTGTTGGGGCAGCGGTGGTGGTGGTCGTGATTGGCTTCACCCCTCCTTCAGCAGCAGGAAGCTGCAACCAATGAATAGAGAATGGAGAATTAGGAACCACTTAAGATACTTGATGGCATCCATTCTTTGACCCATGTACTCCATTTGTTTTGTATTTAGAAGGTTATTCCATGTCTTGATAAGTGTTACACATCAGTAAAATCAGTTTTCAAAAGGGAATAAGCGGAAAGGTAAGGCTTTACTGATTGCACAAGGGGGGATTTCGGTTGTTGCAGCAGCACAAGGACAGAAACACATGTTGCATTGACAGGAACTCACCGCTTTATTTTTTCTTCCGGAATTTCTGCCATTTGCTGAAATGAAAAAGATAAACTTCAGGGAATGAATATGAGTGGCATGGCCATGGGTTTATGACAAGAGAACAATACACGAGAAGTCAAATGGGTGATTCCTCAATAAACCTGCCCAGTGCATGCTGGGATAGGTTTCAGGCCAGACCCTGAAGAGGACCAATGATAATGGCAGAAGAAATGCATTTTTGTCACTCCTCCCAGACGCTATAATTACCTCGTGGTATTATGGTGATCCGTGCGCTCAGCGTGCTGTTGAATGTTCTGTGCAGTTCCTCCAGCGCTGAGATCATCTTCAGCATCTGGGCTCGTTTATCTGGACCGTCCATCTCAAGGTTGGTCCTCAACCGCCCTGGACTGATGCCCACAGTGATAGTCCTTATCGTGGTCTTGTCAGGGATTCTGGGTGTCCCGTCAGCTCCAGCTGCTTTGGTACTCAGAAGCCAATGTTTCAGATACTGGCTTGGGTTTTGTGCAGAAGACTTCTCCGGGACAACTGATGTGTGAGGGAGACTGCGACGAGGTTTCCCAAAGCCTAGGGACAAGCAAGACTTAATGGGTTTTGATTTCCTTTTGGTAAGTCATCTCAGATACGCTCAAGGCAGGTCATGAAATACATTTGAATTGTATTTGAAGCCAAACCACCTTTCGTTCTTTTCAGGCCTTGAATTTGCTTCAATTGTCAGTCTCAGTCTTCCCTTAGCCTGGTATAACACATGACCCGACACACACACACACAAAAACACACACACGGATGCTATTTAGGGGGGATGCCACTGTTCTGCCGGTTGCTAGCACCGTTGCTACGGGAACTTCAGCTGTGACATAAGAGTGGTATGAATTGTGTTTATGTGTGTGCGCAATGACGTCTGAAGTTTAGCGACAATGCAGCTCGGTGTGTTTGAACAAACACACACACACACACACACGGGTTGTGGTTCTGGATCGTGTTTGTCAAGAACAAAAGGAATGTTAGTAGGTCAGCACTTAAAATCACTTTCAATTCTTTACATCGTAATATTTGCCCTTTTTTGGTACCGAGTGTCTTGAATGTGTCCACTGCGAACAGAATTCCTTGGATACTGGTCTTAACAATCTAGAATCTATCCGGTGAACCAACATGTACCCTGAGACCAAGAACCTTCCAAAGGCTTGTTACATGATCTTGACCAACTGGTGCAGCTTCAGTTACTGGTTTAGCTGGCCACCTGATTTGGTAGGAAATAGGAAACGATCATCTTGTCTGGTCTACGAAAAATCATGTTCCCGTACATTGTTGTGGATTGTTTCCTCTCAATGTATCACACATTAGTTTGGAATGAATCCATGGAAGTCCACATTGGAATCTCAATGACGTTATGTACTAAACTAACCACAAACTTATTGTAGGAGACTCAGTATCTTAGAAGTTTCTTCATATTGGACAATTAGTCATTTACATCCAACGCCAACCTTCGGCCCTAATGCTGGAAGTAGAGTTCTTTATGGGGAAATGAAGGGGTTGATAGATGTTTAGCTGAAAGCTACCAAGTCCTTAAGTTACCCAACCTTAACTACTGGAGTTACCATACCATTGCTCCAAACACACTTTGGGTGTCCAACTCTTCAACGGGGGGGTTGATGGGTCTAACCACCAAAAGTACCTGGTTGTTCCTTCACTCTCTTATCTCAGCAGCTTCTTACCTCTCTCGGTAGGCGCTGCCTCCGATCCCGTCCCGAGAATCATCAGCATCATCACGACCCCCTTCATCGCAGATACGAGGGCGCCGCTGTGAATCATGGCAGCTGTTACTGAGCACTTGAAGAGCAGATAGGTATTTACGCAGCGCTGAACTCTTATCACAACTCTCCTTCCGAAGTTCTACCAGGTTCTCAAACTGTGTTGCGTCTTCTTCCGCTCATCTCATTCCTCCTGCCTCGTCGACTTCCGGTTGACGTTGGAGTTGCTGCCATTCGTGGTGGATCAACCAGCTTGTTCTAGATGCCTCCAATTCTTTGAGTTGCTTGTCCTGTAAAGCTCAAAGCCTCTTCGATGATAGGTACGTTTCTGAGCCCCTTCTGTTTTTCAACCACGCGGTGGTCTTCGTTTATAACTCAACAACGTCACAGTTAAATATCTTTCTTTTTATCGGTTTTTCAAATTTAAGCCTCTCTGTTCATTTTGCATGGATGCGCCTCTTAAAGAAGGCTTGTCAACAGTATCGTTCCTTTCCCTACAGCACCAATCTGCCCTTTTTAAACCCAAGTGATGGCCCGGCGTCAACCAATAACCGACCTGGAAGCCACTGGAGCCCCGCCTCTTCCTCCGTGATGGATCGGTGACATTTGGGGGGAGTTTGGCGGCGAGCTTTGTGCGGTTTGGAGTCTTTTTGTGAATGCGGTGTGTGTTTAACGTGTGTGCGGCCCCCGGCTGTATAAGCAGTGATAAGGTAGTTCTTAATATGTTTGCTCAGGGGCCACAAGGAGAAAAGGGCCCTCTGACGCATGAGGGCCTGGAGCCACACTGACTGCCCACGCACACACAAAT